>OY728132.1:1503868379-1504496881 GCA_963277665.1 Viscum album
CCCCTTTATATCCCCACTCATTGGGCATGATATCAATTATTGTTTCCATAAGAACTTCATTATCAATACCTGTCACTTTTTTAGATTGAAATTTGTTGGAAATGGTCATAAATCTTTGTTTTACTTTATAAACATGTTCTCCATAAGGAAATATGAATCCATGATATTCATATCCGCACATATCTCTTCAAGTTTCTTTTACTTTAGAAGTTCCAAAATGTGCAGCTTCAAGTTTCTTCCAAATATAGTTTGCAGCATCACAAAAATATATCTAGCTATATATATTCCTAGTAATAGAACATAAAAATGTGTTGTGTGCCTTGTAGTTTAATTGATATTCTAATTTCTATTGGTTGGTTATGGTTCTGACTTCCTTGTCTGGAATTTTGTAATCTCCATTGATCATAAAAAAATTATCTACTCCAATTTAAATAACAAAAGTCTTCATCCTATCTCTCTAGTAATAATAATCATTACCATCAAAGATAAGTGGTCTGGTAGGATTAAAGTTGTCTATAGAACCTATATTCATACCTATCATTCAATAAGAAATATTATTTTCAAAAATCATGTTATTAGTAAGGGTTTATAAACTAGGAAAAAATATTTAATAAAAACTTGAACAGGAAAAGTTAAACTAGAAAATTTAAAAAAAACTAGAGGAAGAAAACTTATATGTAAGTATAAGTAATTAAGGGACCATTCTCTAAAACCATTTTTATTATCTAAATAGAATATGTAGATTCTCAATTACAAGAGGGGGTGAATCATAAGATTAAAAATTTTCACTTTTTAAACCTAAAAGAAAATATATTTTTAACAAAGTCAAACAAGATGGATTCAAAAACCATCTTTAGTTCATATATAAGAAACAAACATTCTTAGGATCCAAAAATATGGATCCACAAAAGAATCTTATGAAAGGATTATATAGAGAAAGATTATATCTTAAAGTGTATAGAATCTTATTTATCAGGTAAGTAAAATTACATGAAAGTATAAGAAAATTATACATTCTATCATTAACCAAACACAAAGAAAATAAAAATTAAAATAATAATAAAGTAAATAAGTAGTAAATCTTATAACCCAATGTGAAGGGTATCCACCAAATTTGGATAAAGGTCCTTTGATTTATACATTTATGAAATTATGTCTTACCCACACTAGAGAAATCCCTAGATAACAATATCAGTGTCTGTCTTACTATCCTTACAGTCCCTTAAAATTTAAGGTAGTTATAACCTCTTTCTTCATATTCCCAAAATCCCTCTATTTTACTCAACAATAATTAGAATTTCACAAAAAAATCTAGACAAGATGTTTACAATTGAAAAATATGTTCATAAAATTCACAATTCTTGAGATTCTTTCTATGTCTAGAAATATATTCATAGCATGTAATATCTAGGATAATCAATTGATTGATTTGTTTTTTAGATCATTCAAATGAGATCCAAATTTTAAAAAAAACATAAATGGTCATCTCCCTCCTCTAAAGGTCATATTTTTTCTTGAATCTTGGAGGGACCTATATAAGTGTCACTCAACCAATGATTAATTACAAAAAATTGTACAACATAATTTCATTGTAACGAAAACATGGGTAACATTTTCATTCTTGAGAACCAATAATTTGTAAGAAAAATAATGTAGCTTACACAAAATTAAATAATTAGAATCTAGGGAAAATATAATTAAAAGATTATTTACATACACATTTAGATTCAATAAAAATGGATATTCTGGTTCATTTTTTCTATGAATTTGGAGTTTAAATTATAAATCATTTGGAGTCTAAATTCTATTAAATTCGGAGTCTAAATTATGATGAATTTGGAGTCTGTATTCTAAGAAATTTGGAGTTTGAATTTTGATAAATTTTAAGTCTAAATACAAATGAAATTAGAGTCTGAATTCTGAGGAATTTTTTGTTAGAGTTCTGATTAATTTGGAGTCTAAATTCAGATGAATTATGCGTATGAATTATGAGGAATTTGGAGTCTGAATTATGCAGAATTTAGAGTGATAATTCTTATGAATTTGGAGTCTGAATTTATTGAATTTGAGTCTATATTTCGGAGAATTAAGATTCTAAATTTTACAAAATTCGGTGTCTGAACTTTAGAAAATTCATAAACTGAATTTCAGAGAATTTGTACTTTGAATTTCAGAGAATTAATAGTCATAATTTCAGCAAATCCAGAGTTTGAATTTCAAGGAATTTAGAGTCTGGATTTTAGAGAATTTAGAGTCTGAATTTCATAGAATTTGAAGTCTGAATTTCAAAGTTTTCAGAGTTTGAAATTATATAATTCAGAGTATGAAAATAGTAATACTCGATAGCTTAAATAACTTTATGATTCAGATGTATTTGAATGGTTTAAATTTTCTTTAAGATAATAATTCATAGAGAAATAAATTTTTCCTCAAGAATTTTTTTTGTGATATTCAAAACATAGAGGAATGGAAAATTCATAAGGTGACCTTATTGACTCAATAAATAATATAATAATGATCAATTGAGATTTATTCTGTAATAGTTTTTAGAAAAAATAGTTTTCTACAAAATTTAGAAATTTTCATTTTTTATTTCATGAAGTTTATTTTCAATAAAATATTATCTCTATAGATGGAATATCTATTGATATTTCTACAGCAAAATAAAATAAAATAATAACTCTCATGGATGAATATTACATTTAATGACTTGAATTCAGTGTAATTATGGTTAATTCAAGAATATATTATTATGATGTACTAGAATTTATCTATGGTAGTTTGGTGCTATTATTAACAGAAAACATCCAATTATTTTTCCAATAAAATTCTATTGTATGAAAAATTTAAAAAACATTAATTTTATAAAAATGTTTTGAATGGAATGAATATCCTTGAAAAGGTATTTATATGAAACTTTTTATTTCTATAATAATAATTTATCAAACCAATATAATTTTATAGGTAAAATATAATAAATTTTATTTGGGGATTTTTATTCTATATGGGGTTAATGTTTAAAAAATTTAGATTATTTTTTATAAAGTATTATTCATATTCGTTATTATTTTATATTATGTTAAATCATTCAGTTTTAGATAGATGGAATAAATTTTGAGCATTTTTTAATTTCATGGTCGATTAAAATATTATTTTGGTCCTTTTGGAATGAAAATTTTATTATGATCATCATGATGAACATAAATGGATGTAATTTTTCTTATATAAATGTGATAAATCATGTAAGTAAATTTTATCATATTTTTTATCCCAATATTACTGGAATTTCTCAAACTCACAGAACCTAAAGACAAATATATCAAGATATATGTGTTAATAAACACTAATGTACCATATTATGTTTTCAAAAACTCATATAATAATATAATACTTATAGAGATACATGCATAATAGGTTTCATAGTCCAGATCTAGAAAATAATGTTCAAGATTATATATATATATATATCTAATTTTACAAATATATTATACTTAGTTTAGATAATAATAATAAAATTTGTGAGGGTTGAATTTATATAAGAATGGGATAATGAAATACCACATGAATTTAGATTATATTTTTTCAAAAATAAGATTATGTCTGATAGCGCGCAGTACACACAACACTGAGATTAAACAAACTGTAAATTAACACTGTTTAATTATGTATATACTAACCTAATCATTGGGTTGAAGAGTATGAATAGGAATAAAAATATTATAGAAATTATGTGTAAAGGTTTTCTAAAATTAAATTTTAATTATTAATGTATAATAAATAAGTACTCAATTTTCAAAAAAGTTGTTTTAAGCCTCAAAAATATAATTTCATCAAAAATGGTTTTGATTTCATTTTTCACTGAGATGTAATATTTAATTACTGAAACATTTAGAAATTATATTTTATAAAAATTTAATCATTTTTGAAAGCATCATTTCAAATTTATCTTAGCGTGGAATTTTGATATTTTTTGAAAAGATTGATTTTCCAGTGAATAGTGACGAATACCTATTTTATAGAAAACTATCATTTCATTTCAAGTATTTAAAAATTCCCATTTTGTTTTAAATTTGTTTTTAACATATAATTAAATTACCATTATTAAAATTAATCTAATTAATTTCATTTTAATGTAAATTTTGCATAAATTTTATATAAATATGTTTTTAAACATAAAAATCCATTTTTAGGGAAAATCGTTTTACATCATGTTTTAGGGGTTTATTTTAAAAGTAATTTCTACCACTTATATAAAATAAATTTTACAAAATTGAATCCATATTTGGAATAGTAATTTCCAAATTTGGTAGTGATTTCACTTTCATTTTTTTAAATTATGATTAGTAACTTTGCTAAAAAAATAATTAACACAATAAGAGTTAAAACATGTTAAAAGGGTTATAACCCAAATGATAAGGGATAAAATGAGATAAAAGATATATAAATACACTTTTAAAGTCATATTTAGACCCTTTATCGTATAAAAAACAATTATTAATCATTTTGGACCTATTTGGATGGATTCAGACATTAATATATATTAATACTTTGAAAAATTCCAAGATTATCCTCTCCCTCAGTAATAAAAGGACACCACCTATCCTCTCGTATACACACTTCAATAGCCTCTTACTTTATAAAATACCTACCCAAATAATTTCTTAAAATCCCTCCACAGGTACAATAGGTCATGCATTTATTGTAATACAATCCTAATAAGGGTTTAGGCATAAACCTAATGAGGTTCTTTGAAGTCAGGGTATAGTTTTTAACTGAGTGTTTTCATTTTATTTCATATTTTACCTCCTAAAAAACAACCCTCTAAATTATTATATAATAACATAAATATCTTAAATATGCTTAAATTTTATTATTTATAACCCATTTTAATCTACTTATACATCTAATGTAAACTGAAAACTTCTTTCGTCGGTGCGTGTGGACTACCCCATCATGAAGATTATGTATTTCATTTTTAATATACGCCTCTTATGGTTTTTCAGAATGATGGATAAAAATGTAATAATTATATATATATTATTTAAATATAATTATTTAATTTTATTTAAATATTTTAATTATTTATTCACCACATATTAAAAAATAAGAACATTTCTTGATCATATACATGGCCTACCATCTTCACATATTGGTGTAATTAATCTTTCATCGTCACATCAATTTGATGGTTATAAAGATGAAAATAATGAATATACATTTTATTTTTGTCATTATTAACATTATTCAGATGATGTAACCATGAGAAATATTTAGGGATGAATACTACTGAACTGAGGCTTACATGAAAAATTTAACATTTAACACTTGAAAACTATGATTTTAACAAGAAATTATTAACAAATCGTCGTTGAAATATTATATATGGATTATATATGATCCTATAAGTTTTTATTTGGTTCATGTATATAAATCTCATAAATATAAATTTATTATTCATGAGTTTAAAATTTCTCATGAGATTTGTCAAACATGAAGTAAGAGATTTATGTTACAATATCATTTTAATTTGGATTGTCTATATTAAGATTTCAATTGGGGAAATTATATTATCTAAAAATCTTAAATTCCATATATTTTATTATGATTTAGTTATTTTAAGGGTTTATACGTTTATATTCTATTTTTTATCTTATTGGATCTTGATTCATCAACTCAGTTACCAGTTATGAAATTTATTTTAAAGAAATTAATATTTTAACGTTTTACTTCCAACCATTTTTTATATCATATCTATTTTCTTTTAAATGTTTACAGGAATATAAATTTTTAACCTAAAATGACTATTTGAAGTCATTTTCAACCATATTTTACCATTATTTCAATGTTTTATAAGTAACATTCTTATCGTTTTTCCAAATTAGGTACCTATATTTTACTAAATTTATAAAAATAATAATCATTTTAAAATTTATCACAGAAATGGAATTTCCCACAATAATGACGATTATTTTATTTGAATATTACATTATAATTTTCCATTTTTATTTTCAAATAATTTTTTTTCTCAATATTTCGGGAATTTTTATATAAAATTATATCAAAAGAAAATTTTATTATTTTTTAAAATTAATGAAATGAATTTTGAAAAGTTAATTATAAAAATGTCTCTAAATGAAGTTACAAATAATATATTTCAAATAAATAAATTTAATTTTATTTAATAATAGATTTTATTTACTTAAAACTTCAATTTTTTTATGAATAAATGGTATTCTGTCATCCTTTAATTTTGATGGACTATAATTATTTAAATAACATTTGTTTTTAAGTTATCATATACTCTATCACTCTCCATTATTAATTAGATATAATTATTTTTCTTTATTCCCATATTTTCAATATCATTGATGAAATTCTGTATGATTTATATTAATTTAGGAAGTTCCTAAAACATATAACACTTCTATATATGGTATTATTTAATGGAATAATATATATTAAGTTAATTTTGATATGAGGGAAATATTGATTGTCTATATTATTGATTCAATATGGATAACTGTTGAATTATAAGGAATTTTGAAAATATATTTTATTGTTAACTAAAAAGATGGTGAATTTAGAGGATGTGAAAGTGATGGGTGGGGAAGAGTTATAGATAGACCCTCGATGTATCCATAGGTTTCATGAGACAAAATAAGTGTCCAATTTTTATTGATATTTGGTTTACACCTTCATATTTATTAAGAATAGTGTCTTGGTTGAGAGGCCTTGATGGAAGGATTAATTATATATAGATTGAGTGTCTTTGATGGAAAGTTCTTGAATTATTGGATTAAAACATTTCCTTTATTAGTAATTCAATTTCCATTGTCCATGTGTTTTATATGTTGATATTACTAATAAATATTCATTAAAATCAAGTTATTAATTTAATAGTATGTGTTTCAATTATCCACTCTTCCATGTAGATTATTCCTTATTTTCTCTAGATAGTTATGGTTGTACGTAAATCTTACTGAGAATTTGAGATCACCCTTTATTTGGTTTACTTTCCCTGTGATATTAATAATTAAGGATTCAATATGTTTTCAAGGGTGAAATAAATTTTCTCGTGATATTTTTTTATTTTTAATTTAAAATGGAAGTCATTTTTGTATCTAGTTTTCAGGATAGCTTAATTGATTGATCTTGGGTGGTGTGATCCATTATATCATATATTAATGTAATAAGTAAGCATTGGATATAGGTTATTGGATTCTAGTTTCTAAAAATTCTCATTAAGTGGTTTCAATTTAATAATTCATGAATAATTCTAGATAGAATAATCATTATTTTATTATTATTACATAACTCCCATTTTCATTGGGTTAGGGGTGTGAATACATATTTTGAAAATGGAAATCATGATGAACTCATTTTTTAAGTGATTAATGATAAAAAGTGATATATTTATATATATATTAAATATTAGAAACCATATTAAAAAATGAAAATTTTTAAATATATCATTATTATATGGTATTTTCTTTATATTTCATTCCTTTATTATTTATGATAGAATCATTATAACATCATTTACATAGGCAGTTAAATTGACCCAAATGGTAACATACTTTAACGATTTAATGAGTAACAAGATGTATTTAGATAATGATAATGTTTGTTATAAATAATATTAAACAGAAAATTAAATTATATATCCTCATTAAATCCATTCTAGGAAACATAAATGATCGGTGGTGATGAAAATACATTTCATTTCTCATAGAGGTGACAGTCCACACATAAGTATAAAATATGCTTTTTCTTTTATCAATTGATGGGATAGATGAATAGAAAATTATAATACCATTAATATAATAATATTGAAGTATATAAATTAAAATATTATCATCATATATGTGTAGCTATAATAAATTTTATTGATGATAATTCTGAATAAATGATATGTAGTTGATAATACGTGTGTTTGGGATTTAAATTTTCCATAGAACTCACCTTGGAAATGAAGGCATTATTCTAACTAATGGTGTCCATATTATTTTTAATGAGGTAGTGAGTTATATAAGGATTATTTTATAATATTTTAAGGGATAACTTATAAGTTTAGGTGACTCCATAATTGGTGTAAGTTCTACCCTTTTATAAGTAAAGGGAAGGGTAGTTTTGGAAGTAACCATTACATTTTCCGTAATGAAATGTTATTATTCAAAGGTAAATGGATATAAAATATAACAAAGAGTGTTGTTTTTTGGTATATGTTAAACTCATACACTCATTTCAGTGATAACATTAATTTTTTAGGCTCTTTCTTATAACTTTTCAACTTTTACACAAATTTACTTTTACCTTAGTTATTAAATTTTAGCATTAGTAATTAATTTTAATGGTTAAAATTGTAATTGGAATTGTTACCTAATTTAAAAATTCTTATTTTACATTTTAAATTAATTTTATATTATAAAATTTACAAATTTTTTACATGTTAATTTGAAAACATACACACTTATTCGAATAAATTAGTTTTTAGAAAAATATTATTTTTCAGCTTCAAAATTATATATTAGAAAAAATTATCATTGTTACTGATTTTATTAACGGATATTCATTTATAATAATTAAAATAAAATGTTTGAGTCCTTAAATTTAATCCAAACCCTTATCTCACCATGAAAATTCATGATTTAAATAAAAGTCCGAAAAAGTTTTTATTAAAGTAACATTTAAACATAGTCCTAAAAATCATGGACATCAGTTTTATATAATCATAAAATATCTTTAAATCCCCAATTTTATTACATAATATCATATTTGATCACAAAAAAGGTCTGTAATATTCTTTTTAATGTTGATATATTTATAAAAAATATATAAGTTTTGTAAAAAAAAATTTAATAAAATCAACATTTTCAAAAAATAAATAAAAATTAATACAATGTCATTTTTTATTTGATTACTTAAGAACTAATAAAATTTTATTAATTTTAATATCTAAAATTGATATATTTTTTTACAATATATTTGAGAAGTTTTTGGAACAACAATTTTTTAAAAAAAATGTACTTTTAATTATATTGTGAATGTATTCTTATTTATTGTCAAGAAATATCGATTCGATGGATGATAAGTTATTATTATATATGTTAAATTTTTTTTTAAAATTTATATAAGTTAATTTTAGTATGGGAATGATAATTTAGAAAAGACAGTTTATTATTTTCAAAATGACTTTTATATTAATACCCCCTTTTGATTCTAAAGATAATAATTGCTTGTAAATATTATACTAGTTACTCCCTAAAATCCCCTATAACCTCCACTTATGATCTCATAGTAAGATATTTGGTAGTGGATTTTTTTATTTTTTATTTAGTTACCTTGGATTTCATAGTTATTTCAAAAAGCTTAATCTTTTAATCTAAATGATTTCTCTCATGTCATACCTATCATAGTTCATCTTGGGCTTGGTCTTGCGAAAACACCAGTAATTACACCTATTTTCCAATAACATAAAATGGTATTATTAAAGAATAATTATACTTATTTATTGCATATTACATATCTTTGAAAGTTTTGTTTGTAATATGGTTACTCAACTTTTACCTTCTTATTTAACAACTATGTTTAAAATAGTAATTTTTTATTTCAAAGTATCATGTTTTTTAGTTTGGTTGTTTTTGTGCCATTATTAATCAACCAAAATATTTAATTAATGGTAAGTATGTACCAAAATATTTCATTGTCACAATTAATAGAGTAATATCTTCTAAATATGTGATGTAAATTATGTATCTTAGTCCAAAATGATTATCAAGGGTATCCCATGTGACCATATGATCTCCTCCATGTGTAAGAAACTAAAGTTGCCCATCAATCTCTTAATTTAAATGTCATCGATTTCAGATGAATTGGAAAGTCACTCAATTATCACGGAGATATCATCATGACCCAACACTAACTGGGGAAGCCCCATCTTGAAATCTATTGATATGTCATCCCACTTCCCATCCAAACCCTCGTGGGGTTAGGCAAAACCAGTTGGGACCTAGTGCACCCCCTTTAAATATTGATAGGTGAGGCACTATGAGATAAACTCATTAATACTCCATTTTATACCTATTCACACAAATAGACAATATTGATCTCAATATATATTCAACACTCCTAAGTTCACCTCTAATTGTGAATTATAGATCTCCCTCGACACCTCTTTAAGAAACATGAATAACACAAATTGTATTCCTTGACATTGGTTGATGTGAACCCCACCTTTGAGATATCTATCTGGTGCATCGACTAAGGATATATGGTTTTAATAAAGATTACATATTATTTCTCCCAAATAGGTCTTCCCCACTCACAAAAAAATGAAAAGGGGCCCCACAATTTATTGAAGAGGAAACACTTCTCCCTCGTCGATTGAGTTAAACTGTAATGAGGCAAACTAAATAGATTCCTCTACCAAAAAATAGAATAGAAAATATTTATATTGAAATCATACATAGTGATTCCTTTCTTTAATGTGAATACAATATTGAATTATTGGACATGTAGTAAATATAATCAATTTTTTTCTGTGGTTAAGATCTAAAAGATCAAATATGTACATCAGTCTCTTATGGTCTATATAAACAATAAATTTCTTATCAAGAAAGTTGTTCCTCCATGGATTTAAGTATAATTCTATCATAGATAACAATTTATAATGGGTTACATAGAGCTAATTTTGAGTTATCTTATATAAAAAAACTAATATGTAATTTTTTACCTCTAAATGAATAAACAAGAAAGCCCATATATCGAGGCATCACTGAACATCACATAATAAACTCCCTCCTTTTGAAATATCATTTCTAGATCACTCATAATCCTCTATTAAAATTCCTTAAATTATCTATAAAATCTCTTATTCCAAATAAATTAATTTTCCTTTTTCAGTAACTATTTTAATGGGGGTTACAATCTTAGATAAACCTTCTATGAATCTTTGGTAGCACTACATCAGACTAAGAAAACATTGTACCTCAATAATTCTCATGGGTGTCTCTCAAATAGCCAAACTTTGATCTTCATTAGAATTATAGCTACTCCACCATAGAATATTACATGCCCTAGGTATTATACCTCTAGAATATAAAAATGATACTTTGAGGAATTTTTTTATTTTTTTTTTCTCTCTAAGTGATTCGATAATAATGTTCAAATGATTATCAGGGTTTTCCAATAATGCTAAATAAATGGGGATGTCTTCTATAAAGTCAACCATGAAACATGTAACATTATGGGTTTTATCCAAAGGTACATACCATAAGATTTTTGATTTAATTCCTTAAAGCTACCTTTTGTTTTAATATTATTAGTTTAATAGTGGTAAAAAATATTTTTGGGACTCGTTTGAAGCCTAGAGCACTAAAAAAGAGGGAAAAAGGCTAGGCCGCATGGTTTTTCTACAACTGTGGGACCCGAGTAGCATGCCCATGTGGCTGTTGTGGACCATGGGAATTTATCTACTGCACAGTCGACACAAATATAGTCAAACCGTGTGACAGACCATGTGATATTCCATAATGGGGAAAACATGATGCACCATTGGCTCATTTTTTGGTCAACTTTGCTGCCAAACCGTGTGGCACCTGTTGTGTGGATAAACTTAAATTTTTTAGTTTATGAGTTTATTTTCTACCCATTTTCTTCCTCCTCTCTATCTCCCACTGGGGTTTTACCCCTCCTCCAGGAACATGAATCTCCCCTCCACCCTCTGTTGGGATTTTGACTTTTTCACTCAAATATCCTTTGATCTCCTCACCATCGAAAGCTACAAAACTGTCTCAGTAATCTATCTCATCTACAACCTTCGATTTGAAGGTTCCTCCCCTTCTCGTCACGTTATCTCCATGAGACATACATTTTCCCTATTTGGGGGTTTTTCATAAATCAAATTATTTCTTCCATTCTAGGTTGAATAAATCCAGTTTTTCAAATGGGTGTAGTACTGCACTCAAAAGGTGGGGTGTAAACTCCTTTTCCCTTCTTTTTTGTCTTTTTAGGGAATAGTGCCATTGTGACTCTAGATGGAACCTTCCTGTGAGGCCTCTTTTTTGCATATTAAATTGACCAATATGGATTTCCATGCTGGTAGTGATATTTTCTTTTGAAGAAACCCAATAACAACTATTCATTTTATCTTTGGACACCCCATTGGGTGTGCCAACATAAATGGCCTTAAATTTCCTTATACCTTGGAAGTAGTTTCAACCTAGTTTTGTGCCTTTAATTAATGTATGGATTTAATATGGATATTGAACCATGATATCCCACTTTTATAGTGATTCCTATTCTTAAATTATTAATTGGTCCTTATGTAATTCAATATGACATTAGCATGCTTAAGTATTCAATATTAGAATCACATACCTTGTTTTTAAATGCTGAAACTATTGTTCAAAACCTTATGACTTGTAGCAGTCTCTTGTGCCTTTGATTTCTAATTATTTCATCCCTATTTAACTTGTCATTGTTTGTTACATTATATTATTCCTTATTAATTTCATAGTTTCCAATCCAGGTTTTGGTTTGATTTGAAATAGAAATTTTGGTCAAGCTTGATAGCTTGAAGTATTATGATGTCATTATTGAAATAAGGTAATATTGATGTTAATTCTATATTCCTTGTTATATTTATTTGTTTTTTAAAAATTCTTTATGCTTATGACATTTTTGTATGGAATGAACTATAATAATACCTTTGAAATATTATTTGTTTATGCTCATCAATTGCATGTGGTGACTTTATTTGGTATAAAAATTATTCCTTGGGTCTCTTTATCCTTGATATGTGGATTATTCCATGTTAATGGCTTGTATTTCATCATTTTTCTATCTTGTTATATTGGGATTTTCCATTCCCTTGATGGCATGGGGTGTTTATTTAATGTAATGAAATGTTATAAATTCTTTTCCTTGAATTGATTTTCCTTATTGATATGACCTAATTGACCTGGGTTGGGAGAGAGCATGGGATCCATATTAAGGAATCATAGATGGAATATCTATTCTTGGGTAATAACGATTTGATGTGCTGGGAGAGATTCATTGGTTACAAGGTGAGGGCTTCCCAAGTGGTTTCTATTACTTGTGAGTGATACTGGTTCCCCAATGTAGAAACCAAGGATTGGATAATTTGGAAAGGTAGTTATATCATACCATGGGTGATACCCATTACCCTATGTGAGATACTTGGTACGGACTCAGATTGACCATCCTCAAGTGATACAATGGATTATATGTGGGTCTCCTTGGATATGAATGATGGTATTGGGTTATTTTATGTCTTCCTTATGACCCTTGGGATTCATATGTGATTTTCCTAGAAGGTCTTGGAACTCCAACATGGATTTTAATGATTTGAATGACTATATTCTCATGTGATATGAATGTTTTATAAATTGTTCATATCATTCTTATTAACATGTTCTGATAATTCTTTCTTGTGAGAACACCTAAATTATGACATGAGTATTGGACCCCAAGATGAAGCACATATTTGGTGGTATTCTTTCTTGCTCCATTTTGTTTACTTTTGGGACATTTATACATTCCATGATTTTCACAGGTACCTCGGTCAAGATTAAGGCATAGTTCAATGTAGGTGGTATGGGACAGGTGTCTATTAGAAACCTATACGAAGTTGTTAAATGTTCATTTATTTACTAATCAATATTTATTTTATATAACTCACTTTTTTCTAATTATTGCACCCAATGTAAAGCCATAGACACTATGGTTCTGGCCTACTGAGATTTATATCTCAAACCATGCTCAAGCATCGTTTGGTACATGAGTAGACTTTATGATTGTAGGACTGGATAAAATGAAGTGATTATATTCTAATTCCTGATTTCTTAGCTATTTAGTATGGATATTAGATGGTAGTGGACTGAGTATATGCTCAAGATTCTATACTGGTGTTTTATTGGTATTTTTTTAGTTGTATTCAGCATATAGTATATGCTTGTACCCCTGACCCCATTGAATGCTCATTTTTTATAGATTCCAAACATTCCATATTTATTATTATATCTATTACTCATATTTTTTTCTCCATTTTGTTTCTTATATTACGTAATTTATTATTTTCCTCCTATCGATGTCTTATTAGGGTTATCCTTCCACTATTTATTTATATATAGTTTTTTCTTTGAATACTCAATCAATGAGGTAATAGTCTCCCCCACTAACTTACCATATTCCCTAAAATCAATTTCGTAGCCTCTAGAATTCGAGGAGATGTGCTTGAAGTCATATGAGCAACTTGGCTCAGGAACATTTAAGTGGAACCCAGGTCAAGGACTTTACAACATTTTATCAGGTCTATTTTTTATTTTATTTTTCTGTTTTAAAATAGATATAATACTAGAATATAGGTATTTTTATCTTACCATATGCTTGTAAATAGTTAACCCATGTATAGTGGAAACCCAAATTTTCTAGAATGGTAATTGTGTTATTGATTATTCTATTTCGGGTTGATATGACTTCACCTTTGGGTGACACACTTGTTTTCTGTTGGTATTGGTATCGGCATGATTAAAATGATGGATTATTTCACATCATCCTAATGAAATGAGGGCATTCCATTACATACATCATACTAGGAACTGTAGGAAATGAAATGTCATGCATATTTACATGCCATGTCTACATTCAGCGTGCATCCAGTTATTTGAATGCAATTTCTTCTATGTTTTGGTGTTATAGAATGCAGTGCCCATTTCCATATGAATATAGAGTTTTACAATAATTAATTTTAGGATCATGTTATAAATTGGGTTAATTGGACATTCCATTTCAATTTATAAGGTGTATGGGTCTTTCTGGATTGAAATGGTGATCTACATACCTTTAATCTAATTAAGGGGGATTAAAATCCTAAAATAAATCAAAGTAATACCTATTTAAATGAAATTTATTATTATAAGTTGCTAGAATTTGTTGGGGTTTGGGTTCAGTAGACCCAAATTTCAATTTAAAAGGTGCATGGGTCATTATGAATTTGAATCGTGATCCACCTAATTCAGCTGGATTTAAAAGGAATTAAATGCATAAATAGATCAATGTGAAATAGAAACCTTATAAGTAAAATGAGTCCTTAACATGAAATTTTCATGGGAAATGGGTTGTATGCCAAGTCTTTTATGATCCTTCAAGGATACTTCCTTTCTTTATATCCCTATCCCTTAGAGTAGGTTATCTATTTTTATTCTCATTGGTAGTCCATTTACTTATCCTCTTTACCAATTTCCTTTTCTATTTTTCCATGTTTAGTGATTATTTTTACATTCCCTTGCTTACATCCTTTTTATCTTCTTTTCTTAGCTGTTATGGGAATATTTTCTAATGCACGGTCATGGAAATTGTTGAGTTATTTGACCATGATGTCATTATGATGAGTTATAAGGGAGTGGAAATGAGCACATACTAGAGGTGGTGGTCCTTGGCCCACCAGTTATATCTCCCATATTGCCACCTATGTAGCCTCCAACAGAACTTCCACTATGTGTAGATGCTCAATTTTGTGCGACTTTTCTCAGGTTTATCAAGTCTCTTCAGGGTTCTCCCATACCTACCCCATCTATATAAGAGCTTATTTATGACTTATATTAGTATAATCTTCCCACATTCTTAGGGAACGGTGGTCCTCACACTACTTTTCGGAACCCGTCCTAGAGGGGCTTTTTTGTGACTACCCCAAGATCAACTTCAATGGGCTTGGGGCTGGTGACTAGCAATGAGAATGCATATTCCACAAACAGGAGGGATTTTCCAAAGTATATGTACACATGCACACATTTCTAAGACACAAAAGATGAAATTTAAAAACACTATGTAAACAAATCCATGCATACAATATATGACAACCAATATAGTACGATAAGAAAGTAATGTGTAGTAAAGTAAAATGGTCCAGAATACAATCCCACTAATAGAAAATTCTAAAAACCCTAAATTTCAACCTATAGATAAAGCTATAGGGACAACTTCTCAGATCCATAGGAATACCTCAGCCTTCTATAAACTCACAAATCTCAATTAGGTCCCAGTATGCTTGGGACTCGGTTAAAATGCCACTTGTATTCACTAGACAGAACATGTGTGGGTAAATCCCATGCTGGGGTGAGTAAAACAATACTCTATAAGGAACCCTGAAAACACAAAGTAATATCACAAAGGAATATCACAATTTAATATCATGAAGAAATATCATGATGGAATATTGCAGTCATCTCCATAAAGATATAATCCGAAGGCCCATATATCAATAACATAGAGATATACTCTCTATAATGAGACACATAGTCTCTATTGAGACACACAGTCTACATGGGACACATAGTCTTTATGAGAAATAGAGTCTCGGTAAGACACATACTCTTTGGGAGTCACACAGTCTCCATGAGAAACGCAGTCTCTATATGACACACTATCTTTGGGAGTCACACAGTCTCCATTATACACCTAGAATCAATAATACACATAGAATTTGGGGGCTAGACAGTCTCCCTGAGACACCCAGTCTCTATATCACAACCATCTATAGGATTTCACTTAAATCATTCTTGGTCTAAGAGAGAATACTCCTCAATCCATTAGGTCATATGCAAAATTCCTCAAAAACCAACTTCTGATATCTATAATGTACCATATTGTTTTGAGGTTTCCAACTCCATAGATGGTTCATGAAATAGACACATGATTTGAAAGATATGGGCATTTCAAAATTCATAAGGGGGTCCACAAGCTAATGTAAAAATTGGGCGGTTGGTTAACCGACCATGGAGGTTTACTTCCAAGGTTAATAGTTCCATGGAAGCTTGAACTACTATAGTGGTTGACAATGAACCATCTGTCGCGGCCGCGTGATAGCTCGGTCGACCACCATGGTAGACCATCAGCTAGTGAGGTCACACAGGTCTGACCCAGGTCTAACCTGATTTGTGGGTCTGACTAGCTCCATCAGGTCGACCTTGCCCAATCTACTTAGCCCAATCCCACCTGGGCTAGCCAAGCCAACCTGGCCTAGCCTGGCCCACCTAGATTATCTCAGCCCACCTAGGTTGGCCCAGTCCACCTGGTCAGCTTGGCTCTCGTGGCCCGTGTAGCCCGTGTGTTGCGTCCACACCGCACGGATGCTTC
The DNA here is from genome assembly GCA_963277665.1 of Viscum album. Lineage (NCBI taxonomy): Eukaryota > Viridiplantae > Streptophyta > Magnoliopsida > Santalales > Viscaceae > Viscum > Viscum album. The sequence goes on from OY728132.1 coordinate 1,503,885,537, forward strand.
CCTGTGGTGACTGCTCCATTTCATAGCCACCACACATATAATGCTAACACCTCCCATGACAAGCTTCTACGACACCAACATAGTCAAACTGTCACATCCACGCAACTCAACCACAATGTGCACGTTGAGTCCTATAAGTGACCAACTTTCCCCTACCACCGCCAGTTCCTATGCACTGGTCGTCCCTTATACAAACCACAAGGCCTCCTCTAATTCTTGAAATATGCAACGAAACCAAATATTTGATCCTCAGGTCGTGAGATTCATTGACCCCTCCTGTGTGTCATCTTGCCACCAATTCGGGGTCAAATTGCATTCGGAGCCTCCTAGAAATTCAAGATGTGACAAAGAGGGCCCAACAGCAAAGAACATGAAGAAAAAGGAAAGATAAAATCATTGAGAACACCTAAATAATAAACCAATACCTTTGTTTGTATCAACCTTGATTCATTATCATTAAAAGTAAAAATAATTATCCATAATTATCCCAAGGATCTATCTCCCGTTAAAACCCTGCCACAAATATCCTTCCTATAAACAATCGAACAATGGATCAACCTGTTCATGGGTTGGTTTGCAGTCATTATAGAATTGAAGAATGGGTAAACCATGAAGGAAAATAAAACACATTACCATTGGTTTGAATCATCCATTGGTGAGTAGTCTTTGTGTAGTTGTTGATGACGAGATCCTCCAACTATGTCAGCATGAAGATCCTCAATCTAATCTCTGGTCCATCTTCATTAATTGGAGATGGTTCTTTATCCATGATTTAGAGGAATTTCAAGGTTATGGTAATGTCCTTGAATCCTCTAAAAAGGGATAATTAAAAGAATAAACATCATTTCATCATTTTTTTTATGTAAAATAAATACAATTTATTTTATTTTATTATCTAAAACGTCCAAAAATTAATTTTCATAGCCGACTCGCACTGTTCAATGTTAGGCCTCACCTAGGGAAAACACTACGTTACAAACTCAACTATGGTCTCAGATTTCCAATCTGAGTAACTATTTATGAGTTATTAAGATTTTAAAATAAAATAATTTAATTATTTATTTTATTTATAGTTATTTCCTTGGTGACTTTTTCTTCATATGACCTGCGCTGACCAATGTTAGGATGCACCTATGGTAAATTTTCCATTCTGATCTCAACATTTCCCTTGTATTTCTAATCCATACAACCATATAAATCATATTCTACTTTTTTTATGAAATTTTTTCCTATGTGATATTAAAAACAAAACATTGTTCAATGAATTGTTTACACGAACATTGGGCCTCATAATTGCATTCCACCTTAGAGTTTGGTCATCTAATTTTTTCAAATAATACATAACAATAAAATTAGGAAAATCCAAGTCATTAAATTTTTCCAACATTAGTGCTTTATGTCCTAGAAATCCAAAACTAAAGGGGGTACTATGCACAAATCTGAGCCTCCTACTCCCAAGTGCTCTCCTAGAGATTCTCGTGTTGCCACCGAATGCACACTAGAGGAATAGACTTCCCATGAAGGATCCTCTCCTATGGATACTCAATCCCCATGAGTTACTTAGAAAACGTTTTCCATTACCCTATGTCCATCCCACCCTAGTCAATAATGTGTGATGTGTCATGCATTTACCTCCTCAGTTGTGACATGTGTAGGACATCGTGAACCAGCTCAAACTGTAGAGGTAGAGCCAAGTGGTACACCACCTTTCCAACTCTACGTAGAATCCTGAAAGGGCTAATGGACCATAGGGAAAGCTTGCTGCCCCATCCCAATATCCATAATTTACATTGAGGTGAGACCTAAAGGAACATGTGGTCTCCTTCCTCAAACACCAAAGGCCTCCATCGCATGTCAGCATAAGACTTATGATGGATCTTCACAATCTTCATTTACTCATGAATGGTCTGCACTTTTTTTGTAGTTTCCTGCACCAACTCTAGGCCCATGAGTGTTGATTGTCCTTGGTCCATCTAGAAAATCTGTGACCTTCAGGTTCACCCATATAAGGCCATGAATGGTGATGTGATAATTGTTTAATGGAACCTATTTTTGTATGAAAACTCCAATATATTTAGGTGATACTACCAACTATTGACAATATATAGTATTCAGGCATGTATCTTTTCCTCCATAACCTAAATGGTCTGCTCAGTTTGTCCATCTTTATATGGGTGAAATGTTGTGATTAATCCGAACTGAGTCCCAAATGCCACCTGAAATCCCTTACACAACCAAGATGTAATGATATCATCATGATATGAGAATATCATCCATGGTACTCCATGGATTTGAATTATAAATTGCACGTAGAGGAATCCCAGGCTCTCTTCTAAACTCTTCTCTCAAATAGCTAATAAGTGTGGAAATGTGGTGAGTCATTCAATGACCACCCAAATGGTTTTGTTTCACATATATGTACATGGTAAAAATTTCATGAAGTCTATCGATATCTCATCCCACATTCATTCTAGTACTTCTATGGGTTGAGTCAATCTTGCGGGAACCTAGTGTTATGCCTTCACTTACTGACAAGTGAGGCATCAAAAAACAAACTCCACAACTCCATTATTCATTCTTGGCCACGATAACTAACGCTGGAGGTTCTGGTACATTTCCTCCACCACTGGATGTATCGCTAAAGGGTATGTATGAAACTCCCTCAAGATCTCCTCATGTAACACCACTGGTATCACTATATGGCCTTTGAAAAGAATGATGTGCTCCTAACCTTTCAAAATATCCACTAGGGTAATTCTATGTGGACACAGGAGAACATAGAATCTCGTAGTAGGTATCCCAATGTTGTGCCTTCCAATCTTGGTAAAAGAGTGGATGGGTGAAAACCATCAACTGGAGGTAATCTAGACTATTTCCATCTACAGAGTATATCTACAATGTGGTCAACTACTTGGATGACTCATTAAAAAACTAAGAACTGGATCTCCTACTGATATCATCTGCCACCATGTTCCCCTTCTTTGGAGTATAGAAAATATCTAATTCATAGTCCTGGACGAACTCCATCAATCACTTCTTTCTCAAGTTCAGATCCTTCTAAGAGAAGATATATTTGATACTATTGTTGTCTTAGTAGATGATAAACCTTTCTCCCATTAGGTAGTACCTCCAGATATTCAATGGGAAGACTACCACTAAAAACTCAAGATCATGGGTCACGTAGTTCTACCCATGTCGTCTCAACTAGAAATAACCATAGGAAATCATTTCTTTCCTCTACATCAGGAAAAAACCTTGCCTGGTTCATCATGCATCACATAACACTGCCTACTCGATGCCCTCCTCCAGAAATATCATGATGGGAGCATTCATAAATCATGGTCTCAACTGCTAAAATCTCTCCTGGATCTTGTCAGTGCACAAGAAAGGCTTCCCCTTTCATTTAGAAAATGGCAAGGATACCTAAACTATACAAAATTTAGGTAGAAACCTCAAATAGTACCCATGCATACCATGAAAACATCACAGCTTTGTAACACTCTTGAGTGGCTCTTAATAATGTGGTACCCCAATCATTGTTGGATCCACTATAACATTAGCCTCTAAAATAACATGTCTAATAAAATGGACCTCGTGATTCCTGAACCTACACTTAGTGATATTCCGGTAAATCTGGTACACTAGAAGTGTATCCATGACCATTCTCAAGTGTCTTTCATGCTCCTATATGGATGCCAAGTACACTAGAATGTCATCAATGAATACCACCATGAACTGGTCTAAGTACAGCTAAACGATATGGTTCATGAGTCCCATCAAAACTGATGGGCTGTTCCTCATGCCAAACCCCATCACCAAGTACTCATAGTGTCCATAATGACATCTGAAGGTTGCCTTCACTATATCCTTATCCTATTATCATAGTTGGTGATAGATGAATCTGAAGTAAATATTCAAGAATCATTACTCCCCTTTAAACATATCGAAGAGTTCATCGATCCTCAGTAGTGGATACATATTCATTATGGTCACCTGGTTTAGGCATTAGAAGTTCACACATAACCTCAAGATCATGTATTCATTCTTGAACAAAAAATGGGGATGGATCTGGTGAAACACGGTGTCTCATGAATCCCTTCCTCTGAAATTCCTCCAATTGCACCCACACCTCACGAAGAACTATGATAGAAATCCGATAACCAGGTGTAGATATCGGTTTCATCCCATGGTATAGATCAATGCATAAGTCTACCTCCCTACAAGGTGGTAATCCTAGAACATCCATAGGAAAAATTTCTTCATACTCCTCTACCACTATAGGAAACTGATGAATCATATCATCCACTACACTAAGGGACAGGATAGCAAACTGATGAGTGATCTGTTGCACCCTATAATGTGAGAGTCCATCCTATGCTGATTGGTGTTCCTTTTCACCTGGAAATGAAAACATGGTCTCATCACTATGGACACATTGCACATTAAACATAAAACAATAAATCTTAGTATGGACTGTTGATAACCAGTACATATCGAGAATGATGGCATAAGTCCTTGATGCCACTACCAAGATATCACAACCGAAACTCACACATTCAAGACTAATTTTATACTATCATCGCTAATGTGTGACTATTAAATCATCTCACATAAGAGTATTTTAGGTTAAGGGTCGAGTCAGCAGTTCAACCAAAATATATGAGTCTTGAACAAGGTTTGTGGAAATAAAAGAATAAATGGAACCTGTGTCTATCAAAACTAGTACTATGGTGGAAAGGACACATATTGTACCACTAATAATCCCTAGATCCAAAGGTTTTTAAGACTCCATCTCCTGATATTGGCCTCGTCCCTATCCACCAACTTCCTAGGCCTATCCTGGACACCCTGGGTGTGGAGGTGGTAGTACGTCGAACCTCTTCCAACTTCCTGATTCAATTCATACTCTTCTCCCACGACTACCACCATATAGACCACCCAGGTCCACTCTCTTATTATTACTCAGCAGTCCCTCAACCATCTCCTGATCGACCGTGTGATGGGTTGGGTATTCTCATGACATATGTCTTTGACTTCCTCATGTGTAACACAGCCTATCTCTCTTCTAATTTGATCCCCCACCATTTATCTTGTTCCATGGGATCATCCCCCAAAGTTCCTAACCCACTACGGTCCCTAAAGCTACTATCATCTACCTTCTACTGAGGTCTCAGTTACCTGGTGTCTACTGGTATCTCCCACTGTTGGTGTCTACTCTTCTTGAAAACTCTCCACCAAAAGAGCTCACTCATGTGCCTTAATATATGTAGGAATGCAAAGTGATATTATTGATGCCCTGATCTCCTGTCATTGGACATTCTCGAAGGTTTGATCCCTGAAAAACATGTCTCATTCCATATCTATGGAGAAACATGAAAGATTAATAAAACTCAGTGAGTACTCCTCCACAGTCAGACTACCCTATTTCATATGAATAAGATCCTATATACGCACTAATCACAATGTAGTTAGAAATTACTCCTTTGTTAAAAGACACTTTAATTTTTCCAAAGATAGAGTCATCTCATCAGGTTTCTAGGTCGATAAGATCCATCATCACCCTACTAATCCATGTAAAAGACTTTTGGTAAGGACTGCAATCGGTTTGGAAGGTGTCCTCACAAAGTGAAAGACATGGGTAATTGTCTCAAGCAAATCCTCATCTTCCAAGGGGTCTAGATCACTCAGAAACCTTTTGAGGTTACTACCTATGGAACACACACAACATGATGATTCTGCGTTCATCCCCATCTAGTTGTCTGGGTGGTAATTACTGCTCAATGGGTGGTGATATAGCTGTTAAACCACTCGGAGGTTCTCTCTTTAGTATAAGACCATATACTGATGCCTCATTACTAGGCGGGTCATCATCATAATGATGAAATGGAATCCTATATGGCTTTATGTGTTGAATCATCGTATAATAAAACACAATGTACCATATTCAATAGAGTATATCTAAAGAGATGACTCAAGATGGACATATAATGCACAATCTATTCCTATATGAAGCATGTACCATTATTTTCCCTAAAACTAGTTTTTTCATGTACCAAGTTGAAAACCAAAAATTAGAGTCCTTGTGTATGGATATGTTGTCCACTGTGCTAAACCTGGATTCCCAGGTCTGAAAATAGAAATCTAAACACTTAACTCTATTTCCCCAAACCAAAATCACAAACTCTTCATCCTAAGGAAGAACTGACATCCTATGATATCACTCTGTCATTACCCATACTAGAGGGTCCCATTTCATGAGTACCCCAATCCCACCTCTAATAGGCCTGGTGTTGGTGACTAACATAGAGAAGGAATATCCTACAAATGGGAGGCATTTTACTAAGTACTTGTACACACTGACATGTCTCCAATCCACAAAATCTGAAATGTAAATACATTGTAAGAAAATCAAGCATACACTATATCCCATCCAATAGAGTATGATAAGAATGTAATGTACAATAAAGTAAACTGGGCCAGAATACAATCCCACCAAAAGTAAAGTCTGTAAACCCCAAAACCCAACCTATAGAAAAAGGTATTGGGACTGCTTCTTGAATCTGTAAGAACACCTCAGCATGCCTAAACTCACAAAGATCATTTCAGAACTAGTCTTATCTCCACTCTATCAAAAGGTCTCTTGTCGAAACAAGACATCACATGTGTTGGTAAAGCCTGTACAGGGGTGAGTAAAAGAATACTCAATAAAGAGCCCCCAAATCACAAAGGAATACCAAAAGGGAATACCATAAAAGAAATACACAAAGGAAAATCATAAATTAATAGTACATTCCTATCCTTAAATATATACACCTTCAATCCATAAATAAATAATATACAGATATAATATCCCCAACGAGACACAAAATCTCCATGAGAAACATAGGTTCAGTAAGACATACAGTCTTTTGGAGTCACATTGTCTCCATTAGACACATAGTCTCTATAAGACACAAAGTATTTAGGAGTCACACAGTCCCCATGGGACACCCAATCACTATAACACACATTGTCTTCAGGATTCACACAATCTCTATGAGACACCCAGTCTCTATTTCACCATCATCAACAAGATTCCACTCAAATCATGCTCATTCTGAGAGAATCTACTCCTAACTAAATTGAGTTATATGAAAACTTCAACAAAACCCTACTAAGGATATCTCAAAAGGTTGAATCTTCTCAAGGGTCCCAAAATTGTATATATTTCATTAAACAGACACACAGTTTGAATGTTACGGGCATTTGAAAATTTCAGAAGGGGGTTCACTATCTTGGGGACCGACCGGGAGGTCAGTCCACCCATAGTGGTGGTTGACCGCATAAGCCAACCACCCCTATGGTCAACCATGGATAGATCCAGCCACTAGGTCCTGACTCTATCCAAGGGGTCTAACCCACTCCATCGGGTTGACCCGGCTCGTAGGTCTCGGCCTGCTCCAGCTGGTCCCAAATCAATTTTCTTGGGCTTGAACCAACAAGGGTGGACAGTCTCATCGAGGCATGTACCACCTATTCTACCTTGCCTACATGACCTGTGTGGCCCTTGTGGAACATGCACCATATTCTCACCCAATGGACGCTAACCCAAGGTGACCTCTGCATCCTGCAGCCACTGCACAAAGATGGCTATCAAGGCTCCCATGCAACTGGTTTCCCGCATCCACATGGCTCTTCCATAGCGCATGCTGTTGTCTCCCACTCTCACTACTGACGCAAAGTCAGTCCCTTATGTGGACAAACAGGCCTCCTCCAGGGCTTAGAAATATAAAAAGAAACCATATCCATGATCCTAGGTTTGTGAGCTACATCGATCCGGAATCTGTGTCATCTTTCCACCAATCTGGTGGTCTGATTTCCTTGAGAGCCTCCCAGCAATTTAATCCAAGACCAAGAGGGTAAAATAGTGAATAATGCTAAGAATAGGGGAGGATAAAAGCACCAATAATACCCAAGGAATGAACCTTATCCATTGTTCATATCAATCACGATTATTTCTCATTAGAAGGATAGAGTAAGAGACATAATTATCACAAATATCTATCTTCCATTAAAACCCTGCAACAAGTATCTATCTCAAAAATGATCAAACCATAGATAAACCAATTCATGCATGGGTCTGAATTCATCATAAAATTTAGTAATGGGGAAACCATGAATGAAAAATAGAACACCCTACCTTGATTTTGTATTGTTCATTAACAATAAGTAGTTGTGTTGTCGTTGTTGATGAGATCCTCTAACTCTCTTGGTGCGATGATCCACGATCTAATCTCCGATGTCTCGTAGTTCTTTGGAGAGGGTTCTTTATCCACACATTAGAGGAATTCCAAAGGATGGATGATAACCCAGAATTATATGAAAAAGTATTATTAAAAAACATATATGTTGTTACATCGTCTTGTAATGTTAAATAAAATAAATCTTAATTTATTTTATTCTTTAAAACGTCCAAAAACTACTTTTCACAGTTGACCCTCGTCCGGTGATGTTAGGCCTCGGCTAGGGTAAAAACCATGTTAAAAACTCAATCGTGGTTTCATATTTCCAATCTGAGTCACCATTTATGAGTTTTTAAAAATTTAAAATAAAATAATTTCTTTTGATTTTTTATTTACAGTTACTTACTTGGTAACTTTTTCTTCAGATGACCCACACCAACCAATTTTAGGTCTCACCTAGGGTAAATTAACCATTAAAAGATCAATGGTGACCTCTAATTTCTGATTCCAACACCCATTTAAAAGAAAGTGCACTTTTTTATAAAATTTACATGCACATTCTATTAAAAATATAACATTTTTTCAAAAAAAAATTTGTTTCAGGCACACCGGGCCTCAAAATCACACGCCATTTCAGCGCCTTGTCTTGGAATTTTTCCAAATAATTTTAAAAAAAAAATTAGAAAAATATATGTCCTTAAAAATTCGAGTAAAATATATGGAATTGATCTTTGGTCATCTTAAGACACCTCCAGAGTGGAGGTTCAAGCTTGCAACCAACTACTTGTATGACTCAACCAAGTATTGGTGGGATTTAATTTCATAGTCAGAGTGTTACCGAGACATGATTTGGGAAGACTCGTGAACTAATTTCTATGATCAGTTATTTCCAATGACCATGAGAGAGGATTGGGCCAGGTATTTATAACATCATCAGTAAGGATCTAAGATAGTTCTCAAGTATTCTTCTCATTTCACTAAACTCCAGCGTTTTGCTTGGTCTTTTACTAGTGACGAATTTATGTCTATAAGAAGTCTTGAGGATTTAATTGATCATGATATCCACTATTATGTAAAATTATTTCATTTTATTACCATTATGAAGACCATAAACTAGGTATAGATTATAGAACAGAATCTCAGAGAGGGTGACAGTGTGAGCTAGGCTAGTTTTATTCCACATCAGACGAATAATCCTTCTACCAGTAAGAGGCGCCATTTTGAGGGTTCATTTGGGGGAAGATCCAGCCAAGTGACATTTTCGGATCCTATAGTTTTTTCACAAATGGTGTAGGCCAATACATAAGAAATCCCAGATCATGAATAACCTAATAAAATGTCAAGATTGTGGTAGGATGGGTCACATTAAATTATTATTCCATTATTATCCTCTAGTATCCTATGATAGGGGTTCTAAACTTGCACCTACATTAGTAATAGGATCTGTGACCCCACATCAAGCTAGGAGTTTGTCTTCAACTTGTTTGTCAGGATATGGTGGAAGTGGTCATGGATGAGGCAATCAGGCCTAATAACTTCAACATTAGAAGAGTGGATATTCTCAGGCTAGTAATGATGCACCTCAAGGCTATGTTTTATAACATATATATTCAATGCATTTAACTCCAAGTGAGAAAAGTCGAGATATATCTATAGTTAAAGGTACTACCTTAGAAAACTCTATTTTAGTTTCATCTCCTCATAAGTGGTGTTTTATTCTAGCCCCTTTCGTTGTAGGTATTTAGAATCCATTTGGGGTTTTTGTATGTTTTTTCTATATAATGGAATGTGAGTATTTTCGTAGGCCTCTTCCTTTTTTTGTCAAGAAATAGGAATAGTAGCCTTTAATACGAGTGTCTCTTAGTGGGTAAGAACGCATTTTGGGCTAAATTCTTTTTGGGTACCATTTAATACTAAAATGAATATTGTTTATGAACCTATGGATTGTATCAAGAATATTTCTTTTTTTGTGATATATTTGTGTAGCACACATCGATATATGCGGCACCTATCATCCTACTAAATGGTTTATCAAGACAGTTGAGTATTATGTTAAGTATTTGATATTATTTTAAGGACACTCATAAGGTGGAGATAATCATGATGGATCTGGATAAATGTGTATTTTTTATATAAGGGGAACAACCTATCGGACCATTCAAATGGTAGAATATTACTTTTTCCATTAGAAATGTTTGTTTGAAATGTACAGATCGTTTTTATATCTTCTTTTATATTTTATAAGTTCATTTTTGGATATTTTTAGAGCCACTTAGTCTTTTTTACACTCTATTAAGGTTATCATGGCCCCTATATTGGTATTGTATGGGTACACTAAGATATTATTGGACTTACCCCATGCTAGTGCTTTAAAACACCATTGGGTTTGTTCTGGTGGAATTGATCACAGTCATGCTCTATAATCATGGTTATTTTAGAGATATAGTTGATCCTGAGTGATATCTTGGTTCTCAAGTAGGAACACCATGTATAGACTCATGGACACACGTTTGTTTTCTTCTAAATTTATCTCCTAGAAATTTCTGCTTGGTTTTCTTTCAATGTTCTTGAAGTAGGATGTCCATCAAGTACCGAAACTCGCTTGTAATATCTAAATGTGTTTTTACTTGGATGGTCTCTATGAATCCTAGTTTTTGACATGAATTTTACCCAAGACTTATTTTGGTCCTGTTAGGGTTATTTAAACCTTATCGGAGCTAATGTTTCGAATCAATGATTGTTCCATATTCATGAATATGATTATGGTTAAATGGTGTTTTGGGTTGAGACGCCACTGGAAGAGGTTTACTAGCTTCAGTGTGCATGATATGTAATTATTTTAAAGTGCCTTCATCATTAGGAATCCATTTTATCTTTTAAAATGAACTGGACTCCTAAGACGGGTTCCTAAAGGATAGTTGACCAAGGAAAGTCCAAAATAAATTCCTCTCTATCCCTCTCTCTTCATGGGTAGTTATTGGACATCCACCAGTTAGATAGTTGTTGGGTATGAAGTTGTGTTGGGTGTTGAAAATTCAACATGAATGTTGTGGAGATATTTCACAACCTGGATAGGTATGGTGATTATCTCTTTGTTTTTTGAGGCTTCTCGGGGATGAGAAGTTCCAAGGTGGGGAGTTTGTAATGTTCGGGGTTTTATCCAATGGAATTACCTATAAATGTTTTTGTTTAATTCCATAAAATGGACTTTATATTGAAGACTATGAGGTTATTTGTGTACTTGAGGGTTTCTGAGACTAATTTGATTCCCAGAACACTAAAAAGGAGGAAAACATGATGAGCCTCATAGTTTTTCAGCAACCATGTGACCCATGATGCATGCTTGTGCTTCTGCTACAGAACTTGGGTGGTGAGCTACATTAATGTCTATTCACGGTTATTCAAACCAAGTGGTAGACCATACGATATGCCCCCAGTGGAACAAAACCTACCACATAGTCGGCATATGGTTTTTCCAAATGTGCCACCAAACCATGTGGCACCTAGTGTGTAGATTAAATTGAATTCCTTATTTTTAAGGTTTATTTTTAACCCATATTTATTTCTCCTCACTCTATCCCCCACTCACTTTTTATCCCTCCTCAAGGTGCAAAAATCTCCCCTCCACCCTCTAATGGGCTTTTTACCTATCTCCCTAAAATCTCCTCTAATCACTTTATTTTTGGAATCTACAGTACTATATCGATGAGATCTCTCATCCGCACCCTTTTATTTGAAGGTCCATCCCCTTCTCGTTATGATGTCTCCATGTGACGAACATTTTCTCTAATTTGGGGTTTTTCCTATATCTCTTGATTTCTCCCATTCTAGGTTGAATCCAGATTTTTTTTCAGACGGGTGTATTACTGTGGCCATGACATAGGTAGTATACTCCTTTTCTCTTTTTCATTTCATTATGGCATTGATTATTTGTGCATCTAGTTAGAACCTTCTAACAAGGCCTTAATCTTAAATAATAAATTGACTGGGATGGTTTCACATGCTCATAGTGATCTGTGCTTATGAAAAAATACAACCACGTGTGTCTATTTTTCCTTTAGATGCCCCTTGGTTGTGCTAACCTAAATATACATAAATCTCCTTATGCCTTGGAATGAGTTTAAACTTGGTTTAATGAAATTAATTGATTAATGGATTTAATATGAGTTTTGAATCATAATATGAACATTTTATGTAGATATCTATTCTTAAATAATTAATTGGTCCTTGAATAATGTCATATTCTATTAGAATTAATAATGATTCATTTTGAGTATCACTTTCCTAGTATTTAAATTCTCACATAAGTGTTAGGAACCATGTGGCTTATAGTACTCCCCTATTCCATTGATTTCAAATGATTTCATCCATTTTTTACAAGACATTTCTTGTTACATTATATTATGACTTGTTAAATGCTATGTGATCTTTTCTTGTTTTGGTTTTATTTGAAATGGAATTTTAGGTCCAGGATGATAGCTTGAGGTATTTCGATGTTATTGTTGACATGTGGTAAGAGGCATGATAAGGCTATATTCCATCTTAAATTTATTTATTTATTAAAACTGATTTATTCTTATTCCATTGTTGTATGGATTGAACTATAATAATTCCTTAGTAATATAATTATCTTGTGCTCATCAATTTCATGTGATGACTTGATTTTGATTAAATACTAATCCTTTTGGATCAATCATCTTTCTATGTGGATTATTCGATGTTATTGGCTTGTATTTCATCCTTTGGATATCTTGTTAGATTAAGATTTTACCATAACCTTGATTTAAGGAGGTGTTTAATTAATGGTATGAAATTTTATAAATGATTTTCCTTGAATTGGTATGCCTTATTGATATGGCTTACTTGACACAAGCCGAGAGGGAACATGGGTTCTGTATTAAGGACTCATGGTCTAACTCGTCATTCATGGGTAATTGCAACTTCACGCACTAGGATTGATGCTTTGGTTGCGAGGTGAGGGCTTTACAAGTAGGCTCTATTACTCGTAAGAGATTTCAGTTCCCCAGGGGAGAAACTGAGGATGGTCTCACTTGGAAAGATAGTTATACCATGCCTCGTGTGATACCTGATCCACTGTGTGAGATATATGGTACAGACTCAAAGTCATGATCCTTGAGTGATACATGGGATGTTTAAAGGGTCAACTTCAATGGGATAAATTTTACTCATTTATTTTATGTTCTCGTTGTGACCTTTGGGATTCATATGTGATCTCTATAGATTGTCTCAAGACTCTACCTTGGACTTTAATGGTTTGAATGATTGTACGCTTATGTGAGATTCAACTTTTATAAATTTCTTTGAGCTTGCTTATATATATGTGTTTCTTATTCCTTTATTAGGAGATCACATGAATTCTGACATGAGTATTTTACCCCAAGCTAAATCACATGTCTGGTGGTATTCCTTCTTGGTTCGTTTTGTTTACTTTTGGGCCTTGTATGCGTTACAATATTTTCACAGGTACCCTGATCAGTCTTCTGGCATAGGCTGAAGTGGATGGTTTGGGATGGAAGTTCATTGGGAACTCATAAAAAGTTAATAATTGTTTATTTATTTACCTCCCTATATTTATGTATACGATAAAACATTATCTAACTATTTCATGAATTGGAAAGTCCTAGACATCACAGGTTCCGTCCTATTGAGATTTATATCTCACACCTTTATCGTGCATTGTTTTTTAGCTGAGTAGACTTTATGATTGTATAAATAGATAAAGGGAAGTAATTGTATTAATATTATAGATTTCTTTGTTATTTATGATAGATATCTGGGGTCAGAGGATTGAGCATGTGCTTGAGATGCTATAGTGGTAGTTTTTGTTATTTTGTAGTTTTTTTCGAATGTTGTGTAATCTTGTATGCCTGACCGCTAATTCACATTCATTTTTTATAGATTCATGACATAACAACTTTATTATTGTATCTTTTATTGATATTTTCATTATCCATCATTTTTTATACTGCATGGTTTATTCATTTTCTCCCATCGATTACTATTTGTGGTTATGCATTCCCTATTTCTTTATATATTGTTTACTACTATGCATAATGGAACTATTATGGAATAGTCTCCCCACATACACACCCTAGGACCTCACTTCTATTCAACAGCCTCTGGAATTTGGGGAGTTGTTCTTGAGTCCATTTGACTAACCAGGCTCAAGCAGGGATCAGTGGCACCCAGGTCTAGGATGTTACAGAATAGCCCCCAAAAATATGAATGAACCAATTCACAAGTATCATGAACATAGATATATAATTAATCATGTAAAATATAATAATTATAAACAAATAATAGTCATAGGGGAATTTAAATTTTATCTTTAGGATATCCTCCATATGAACTCAAATATAGTGATAGTCTCACTTGTGATTGATCTTCAATAATTACTTCACTCGCTTCTGCTGGTTTAAGAGGTCATTGATCCTTAATATAAGGTACTTTTTTCAACAATAAAATGATTCTAGAGGTGATAATCTATACAAAGACTCAATATTGTATCATTATTTTGGAAACATAACACCAGATATCATCATGGGGCGCACAAGGTCTAATGGAACCATCCTCATAACGTTATCCAACTACACCTTTAGCACTGTAAGATCAGTTATAGCCATCCAATCTGTTTTGGAAGATATTTTAGATTCACTAGGGTTCATATTTATTTAATATTTAACCTTTTAATGATTTATAAACCCTGTTATATCCTTTATAAATGCATTCGTGCATTCTTCCACCATGGTAAGAAGTTAATCAGTCTTGGAATCCACTACACATACTTCCAAACTTTCCAACTGATGAATTAATATTTATAACTTCTCACACACAATACATTCCCACCTTTAATAAAGTTCCCATTTTCAAATTTAAGTATATTCTTGATCTATCATACCATAATAATAACACTCTTTGATGAAAGAAATTTATCTAAGCACATACTATGGATAAAAATTATGTACTAATAAATTTTTCATAGGACTTCATCATAGTACTTTGAGGTCCCATGAAAACCTCAATCTACTAAGTACAAACACACACCACTAAAATATATAGGTAATAATGTGGTATTTATAGTTATATTCACTAGACACATATGCTAGTATAGGTGTTTTATTAGAATCTATTTATCTTAAACAAGGGTTTCAGTAAAAAATATTGGATCGCATTTTTTCCTATGAGTATGAGTGTAAAATTATAGTAGAAATAGATCATAACTCAAAAAATATAGGAACTTATTGGTTATAACCATTAATATGCTACATTTTTATTAATTTTTTTCCTCTATCCCTCTAAGACTAGAATGAACATCTTGTGGGTGGTGGTGGTGAAGGGGATCATAGAGTCTTCCTTCTCCATCTCCACCTCCTAATAAAATTCAATATCATCTTCTAAAGTCATATCCTTGAGGACCACCCTACCTACCTCTAGGAGATATTTGGTAATGCCACTTCCTGTAACATGGAGCTCTATGAACAACTTTACATCCCTATATTTCATGACAGTTCGAGCAGTAACATTCCATTTGACTTCATCCTTTATAGGAATAGAAATACATATTAATTGGACAATTGGATCCTATACGTGAATATCAAGCTACTTTTCTTAATGTATGAGTATAAACCTATGGATTAATACTATGTGATCTCTTTAATGTTTTTTTTTCATTTGACCATAGCTAAGGAATTTCCTCCCAGATGACTACCTTCAGTAGATACTACCTACTATACCTCATCTAAAAAAACTCTATATAACTGAGGACCACTATAGAAACCTGATGTTTGTGTGAATACAAAGGGGAATTAAATGTTCTCAAATATCTCTAAAAATATATTCTCAAACTTCTATGATCAGAACAACCCATTGAAAATCATGTTGATAGAGAACCTCTTGAGATCAGTGAATCTCAATGAATACACAACAGCAGATATGATTCCATACAAAAAAACTAATAGGTCCTTGATGTGAATAGACATCAATATAAAAGGGTAGTACTCATCATGGAAAAGATTTTCTAATTTTCTATAAGGAAATGGTTCCTCATAAAGAGTCCAAATGATTAGGGTCCAGAAAATGAATCGCCACACTCTATAAATGATTGGATACAATCACTACTATCTAATTAGTAAGATCTTGAAAAAGGAGGAACATTAAAACCACTATCTCAATCTATTAATCTTCCACCTAATATCATCTCTCCTCATAACCAATGTAATATCTTTTTATGTAACTCATGAAGTGAATTTAACCTATACAAATATTCCTCACATTCCACTTGAATAATCAGTAAATCTATAGGTGGGGTGTCTGCATGAATAGAGGGAGCTGGGTCTTCTCTTTAAACAATAGGTGAATGTATTGATCCACAAATTAATAGTGGAAACATTTCATGATATACTCCATAGATAGAATCATCTTCTCTCAATAGGTCATTGATAGTAATCTTAGTCACTAGCATGATCATGTGAAAACCCTTCCCCAAAATCTCATTGGAATATTTATGAGGTGAAATCCTACAATTAAAAAAATAGAACATGGTGATCAAAAATATTTTTTTAAATTACTCAATAATGACATGGAAATAAGTGAAAAAAATTTATATGTATCATATAACATGAATTTATTCCCTACAACCAATGCATTATTGTATTGAGTTGATGAGAAAATTATTAGATTCCTAGTAAATAGATACATTTTTTGTCACACTAATATGAGGTACACAATACTAAAACAAAAACTCAAGACACATTAACACCATTTATTTAAATTCAAAAACCAATCCCCACCATAAATTTAATTCCAAACATTGTCCCTATGAAAAACCTTCTCAGATATCATTCTAACAAGACCAAACCCACTCATAATCATTATGGGATATGTTAATCCAAGTGTACAACTCAAATCCCACCGATAATAGGCAAGGGGTTTGTGGGTAGCATAGAGTAGTTGCATCAAACATGATGGGCGGTCATAGACTTTTTCTGCTATACATAATATACAACTCCACACAAAACAAAATAACACATAATATATAAAAGTAAATAAATAAGAAAATATATGCCACATGTTATAAAAATTAAGATCCATAAGGAGAAGTCAATATAAATATCACAATGAAACAGGTAAATATGAATGCCTAAAACCCATGAGAATAAACCATCCAAAATATCTATGGTGACAAGGTCCAAAAAACAGAAAAGTTCTATATATGAACACCATCTTCTAACACCACCTCTGGGTAATACTAAGATCCGCAGACACAATTTCCACTAAGTTCATCAATAAACCACCTATAATACACATAATACATCAACATACATAGTTTGATGACCCAAAAAGCACTAAGGAATAATAAGAAAACCAAATTGAAAAAACAACATGTAAATAAGAAAAGTATTTCCTATTAAAACCATGATATTCTTAAAATAAAAGAACATGGAAAATAAGTAAATGAATCTCTATGTATAGCTCTACTGCATGAGATTCTGCTAGAAGCGCCCATAAACCGAACAACACTACTCCAACAACCCATATCACCTCTATGAAACTATATTGGGGGACCCATGCTACATTTAAGGATAAGTATCAGTTCAGGAGGTGACCAACCCCAATAAAGGACTCACTCCCCATATAAGCTCTTGGACTGGGGGTTTCGACTCTATAGATAAAGGTCTTATGCCTCAAGTGTGTGGGGATATAAATATTATCTATTATGTGGGGGACCCATTCCTATAAATAAACTCATTTCCCGGGGGTAACAAACTCAAGAAACTCTTATCACTATGTCTGAACACAATCATTATCCAAATAGATCTATAGATTATAGACTACATGTATCAACATGTGTATCACCTCCCATACTAAAATGAGATGAACTATTGTGTCCTATATGTAGAAACACTCATAATAGACTAATTATGTTCCAAAATACATGTTATGAGAAATGAGATATGAAGATACTCTAAGGATGAAAAAATTACACATCAATTTTATTAGGGGTATAGGGCATCCAGATCCATAGGGATTCTCTAGTCAGGTATTGTCACCCACATAGTGTACATAGCTGTACCTACACAGCATGTGTAATACAATACATGATGTGTGGGTCAAGTAGGGTACTAAATGTTTACCACTGAATCTTATGTCATATAAGGGTGGACACACACCGAATGTCTTATGGTGAACATGGAATATGGCATCAGCCATCTCACTCAGTGTGTACTGATAGAGAGTTTGAGTCATGTAGCAGGGAAGGTACATTGTGTGTGGTCATGAAACAGATTGAATGAGTGTCTAAATGGCCACCTTTCCTTGTACTACCTATAAATTCCATGTTAGTTGTATTAGGGTTACACAATGTGTAGCCTTTAGATACATGATTTGTGGTATGTATCTCCAACTAAAGTACTAGTCATTGTTTTATAGTCACTACATAGTGTGTGGATTTAGAATAAATATTGTGAGTTCGTCTCTTTGAACCAATATTCTACAAACCACTTTGAATAAGGTCACCGTCATCATTATTTCCTTCGATCGAGCCCCACCAAATAACTAATCAAATGATAGTGTTCCACTAATAGTCATTTTACGGTCATTAATTCACTATAAAGTGGATAAAAAGGGCTTTACACATAATCCCCCTAGATCCCATGCACCATTGTATCGCAAACTATCATCTCTAAACCATTACATAACTCCCTCAGTGATCTTTTTTAATTCTCCATGACCCAAACCTCATGACCATGTACAAATCTATCATTTTCAAGACCCAAATATTGATCACATATTGATCCAGATACCATTATTTAAACCTCCATACTATTTTATATCTCACTCTCATGGTATTTCTAGGATAAAAAACATTCTCCTTTTTCTAAAATTTCAATTTGAGGTGTTTTGTGTCACCTTATTTTAATTTAAAAAGATGACATTATTAGACATAATGGAGTGTTCAAAGTCAATTAAATGATTACATGATGACCTCATTGAAAGATGGGATCCATATATTTTTATCATTTAATATAATTGAATAATTTTTTTGATCCAATGAAGACATTAGAAGGAAGTTGATGAAATACTGTTAAATATGGTGAAGTGTAGAAAACATCATCCTGTTAGTATAGGGCACCGACCGACCAGTTCCGTGTGTCCATTATAAATTATTGTCCAGAAGACCCACTGGCCAGCAAGTAGAGGAGGACTATCTAGCTGATGCCTCATCTAGTTATTCTAAATTCTATTCAAAGGCAAGTGGCCAACCGTTCTTCAGTAGTGGAAAGTGGGTGGTGGTTATCCAGAGTCTCGAGTTCCAGGAATCCCATCGTCTAACTGATGGAGACTATCGGGTATCTGATGCTGCTGGGGTAGGAAATCCAAGACCTTTATTTTCTACTATAAAAAATTCATTGAATATATTTTTCCATATTTTCATGAATTTAGTTTAATTATAGAAGGTTATATCACCTGTTAGATCTTATAAAATGAATCCCTTTCCCCCTTGTAAGTGAACACATTCTCTAAAAAATTCGGTCAATATTATTTCATGTCAAAATTTCATCATTTTTCAAATCCTCTGAAAGGAGAATTCAATTAAATCACTATATAAACTATGTATCCTTTCTATAAAATATATCACACCCATTTATATCAATACATACAATAGATTTTTCAATGTCATGTAACCACTTTTACAAAATAAAAACCTTTATTTTTTCAACCACCATTATACATTGATTTCACACTCCACAAAAGTAGCAGATGGGTTCCTTGGATATAGACGAATCAAAAAAGGCTTCTAAAAAATTGTGAGGGATGGATTTATCAATCACTTATATTATTATTGGATTTATACTCTTAACCTCTTGAGTCGAGGGGTATAGATTTTGGGGCACAAACTATGATAGTTGTGAACTCCTTATCAATTGTGTAAATATTCTCTCTAATTTTTCCACATTTAATCATTTATTATAGCTTATATTATTTCAAAAATTTTGTTCAATAAATTCCAAGATTAACCTTGATATTAACCTTTTTTCTCCCACAAAATTCAACAACGATCTCTCAATCGATTTACAAAGTATACTAAATTGAAATTTTTTATTTTGAAATTTTTCTTTACCTTCTTCTTTAATTTTTAATACGAAAATTCATCACCATAACCATATTTTCATTTAATCTTTGAACAAAAATTGGTATGCAATGGGAGGTTTATTTATCTATCAAAATATTATTATTTTAAAATTGTTTTTTATTTTCAAAAAAATCAAATATTAAATGATTTATTTGAATAATTGTACATTGGAATTTAATTCATATTCACATGCTTCTATTTTTTATAGAATTGACTATCCCTAATGTAAAATCACATGTATACCTTTCTTATTATCATAGGTTATCCTACTTGATAATATTTAATGCTTGAGTTTGTTATAACAAATCGATATGATGAAAATTGGACTCCCAATGATATTGAAAATTTTAAACTTAATTGAAAATCTATGAATTCCATAAATTGTGGTCTTTATAGATATGAGATTAATCTTGTTTAAATATGTAAAAAAATCATATGAAATTTCAAAATTGTTATAAGTCACATAATAAGGCACTGAAAATATAAAGGATAATAGATTGAATATATATTATTATGATTTTGAAAGATTATCTACAAAAAAATTAATATATTACTATCATGTTTAAGAGATTTAAGGATATTTAAATGGTAAAAAGACTCATGGGGATGAAATATCTACTGAAATGGTTGTAAGTATTGTCTTATTCATTTTATCTTGCACTAGGGATATTAAGGCCATATCTATTTAAGAATAAAATGATTTAAATAATATGGTAATCAGTGAACTCGTCATATTATTATTGTCATATGAAAACATAATGAATTGATAATAAGAGATTGATTCCAATAAAGTAAAATTAATAAA
Organism: Viscum album; assembly: GCA_963277665.1. NCBI lineage: Eukaryota > Viridiplantae > Streptophyta > Magnoliopsida > Santalales > Viscaceae > Viscum > Viscum album. Next base: position 1,503,906,718 of record OY728132.1, read on the forward strand.
GAAACCAATCACCTTAAAACTACCAATGATAAAATATCTGTATGAGGTTATATAGGCTATGATCTAATTTTCAAGAACATAAAAAATTACTTCCAAAAGAATAAATTCTCCAAACGATCCCAAAATTTAATTCAAAATGTGGAATTAAAATTGACATGCTATGAATGTAAAAACAATTTTCATATCTAGATTGAAGTCCTCATATATAATAATAATCCTAAATAAAAGAAAAAAATGAATAAATATTTTACATTCATAATAGATATTACAAGTGATGTCTCCATGAATTCAATACCTCATCCACTTCAAGTGACTCCTTCCCAAAGTGCCTTATGGCACATGTTGATGATTAATTTGAGGTTAACTCTTCTTATATTCCCCTCATATTATTTTTATTCTAATTATTTTCCTCTGAAATATTCTTTTTGATACTCTTTCATCTAAATTATGAAGACGTATAATAGACTCCTCATCAACATTAAAATGGATTTCATAAACTCTCTTCTTTAAAAAAAGAAGATGAAAAAAAATTAAGTGGTTTAAGAAAATAATAAACTTTTGAAATAGAAGGGTATTATCTCCCTAAAAAATAATATCTCTCAAGAAAAATAGATTATCATCCAAAAGATAATAAAATGGAACCCACCATTAATGACCTCAAATGTTCTCTTTCCCAAATTCATCAAAGGATAAAACAATTTAAATAAAATTATAGTCTCTCAAAAACCATAAAAATATCTAGTTGGTCTTGGTTTCTGCAATCATTCAAGAACATATAAGGTATATTTAAATGAAAATTTTATTAATTTTTTCTCATAAAACAAATTTTTAAATTATTTTAATATAATAATTCATTTATTATATGAATTTGATTATAAAAATTCATGATATGAGAGACCAATTTTATTCTATATTTATTCTAATTTTCTCGAAAGAAAACCTCATGCCAAAATAATCTAGATTATTACATCTTTATGGGATTACAGAAGAGGTCGCATGGTCATGTGGATACCAAATCTTTTATTTATTTATGTTTATTTGAAAAGTATCTTCTGAGAAATATTCAAGCAGCATTATGGTATCTCGATGGTTTCTTCTCAAGAAAAATGTGTGGCACTCTATTCAAATTTAATTAAATTAATAAACTATAGAAATTTTCTCTCACATTAAGTGATAATTATAAGGTTAATATAATTAGTGAAGGCCCCATTTGTTTTTATAACAGAAATGTTATTTAAATAATATTTTAAAAGGCTTGAAACATAGTTTTTTAAACATAATTCAATTGTGTTATATCATTTTTCATGTAAATTTCAAAATTTATATTATTTAAGTTTTTTAACTCATATGTAAAACTATTATTTTCTCCATATAAATTTTAAAATGTTTACAAAATCAATTAAAAAAATCAAAGCCAAAATATAAAGTGCTTGAGATCACAGGTTAGTGATTCGTGGATTTATCATAGGTTCATACATCATTGTAGTACACTCTCACTTATAAAACTTGAAGGTTATCAACTCATATGACATATTACCAAATTAAATTTAAAATATTACAAGTTTTTTGATACGTTCCAATTTTGTAGGCCCCAAAAATCCCCTTTTAAATATAAGAAAATTTCAATTCAAAAAAATCTAAAATTACATCATCTTGATCTATTTTTTCCTTCTCATATTGAAATACTTAAAGAATAATAATCTACATTAATTAGTATTAACAAAATTAAAAGACTCACCCCAGAATGTTTCTTATCTCATGAAATTGAATCTTAAAAAATAATTCAAAATATTTCTTAAATATATTGAAAAGGAAAAAAGGTTTTTAAATTACTTAAATTTGAAGTGATCATAGTAATGAAATTTGTAATAAAAATTTTGATTTTTTATGTTCTTTTAAATTATATAATTATTTTTTATTTCTCTTAAAACTCCTAAAGAAATGGTGTAATAGAAATATAACATAAAAAATCAAAAAAATAATATGGTCTCTTTTAAATAATTTTAATCTTCTAAAAATACTTTTGGTTGAGCCCATGAATATTGAATTCAATATAATTAAAAAAATTCTAATAAGAAATTTTCCAAAAAAGAACTCTCATGATAATTGGAAAAATAAGAAACCAAAAGATAGATTTTTTTAAAAAAAAGTTAGTGGTTGAAAATGTTTTATTTTAAACAAAAAAAATCTTGGAAAAATCCACTCAAAACCTAAAGAATGTAAATTTTTTGGGTACTCCAACTAATAAATGTAATATAGATTATTTAAAACAATAAATAAAATTTTTTAACAATCAATCCATTTTTCTATCAATTTTTTACAAAATAGCCTTCTCAAATTTTTTAAAAATGATGTTTTAAACGAAACATCTCAAACTATTGAATTTAAAGAAGAAATATTTTCTTATTTAAATTATTTTCCTAAAAAATTATAAGAAAATATAAATTGTATTCCCATGAAAAAGGAATTAGATATCTATAACAGGGAAATTATACTAGAATATCTATCTTAAATCAGGTGGAACACCTTGACTTTGTCTCTCAAACAGAACTCTAAAATTTTAATGATTACCTTAATAATCAAAGCCAGGAGATTTCTATCTGATAATAAATTAATCAATTATATCTAAATTATTTATAGAATATCATGTAACTAACTAAGAATTATACTATTCTACGATCAAAATGTGTTTTTAGAAATAAATTAGATCATATTGGAAATATTAACATAAATTAAGTTCATTTAGTTTCAAAATGTTGTATCCAAGAACAAGTAATTTAATATGGTGAAACCATTTCACCAATAACTTAGTTATAATAAATTTAATTTTTTTTTAATTAACCACTCATCATAATTTCAAATTATTTCAATTGTTTGTCAAGAGAAATTTTATACATGGTTTTATTTGTGAGTTTTTTTCTATTGAATAACCACCTGATTTTAAAAATATTCTTTTTCCAAATTATACTCTCAAATTATAAAATTTTATTTATATTTTAAAAAAGTCACATCATACATTTTATGAATGTATTCAAGTTTTATTTTATGAAAATATTTTATAATGTTAAAATATTTTTCATCTCTATTTTAAAATTAGATCTCAAATGGTTTATTACATTTTTATATTAACGATGTGATTTTCATCTCTACCAATAAATTTATTTTATTTCAATTTTCTAATTTAATGAAAAATGAATTTTAAATGGGATTTATTAGTTAACTAAAATTGTTTCTCAATTTTAAAATGTATCAATGAATTTATGGTATCTTTTAAAATGAGTGAAAAAAAACCAATCAAATAGTAAAAATATTCAGAATAAATCATACTAATGAAATTAGTATTCCAATGAATAGAATGTGTTTGTTAATACTGTATAAATCTGGTAAAATTGGCAATAAATAAATTTATGGATATATGATTATTAGCATACATTCTCTTACTACGACCTAGAAAATATCATGTTCAGTGATTGCCTTTATGCTTATTTTTAATAAAAACTAAAAGAATATAATTTCAATAATATCAAAAGGGTTTTTTGTTATTTAAAAGGTACTAAAAATATTGGTTTATTTTATCTAAAATTAAATTTATTTTGATTAAATTATTTTTTTGATGATGATTTTAGAGGATTATAAGTAGAATAAAAAATTAAAATCAGGACTTTCCACCAACTTGGAAAATACCACTTCTCTTGGAGTAGTAAGAAGAATAATTCTATTTCCCTTTCAATTTTTAAAGTGTAATACATATCCATTGGATGTATTTACACCAAAATAATAAGGATGAGTCATAGTATATTAGATTCAAGGATTACATTTTATCATATCCTTATTAAGTTTGATAACACTAGTTCCCTCTATATCTCCAAAAAACTACATCGATTACACTCATGTGAAAGATATTGAACTTAATCACCATTTCTTAAATGATCAATTCTAAAATCATTATATCTTATTGCAATTTATTCCAATATAATCTCAAATCATTGATATCTTCACCAAACCTTTATCCCAGGATCGTTTTGAATTAATGAAAGTTGAATTAAGAGTGGTATTCTTGTGAAAGTATTTATTTGATCTATGGATATCTTGATTTATATTTATTGACAATTTTTTATATTTTTCAAACATGAATTTTTTATTTTTATTCTTTTTTTATCATGAAAGTGATCCCTTTTTCTTAATTGTGAAAGATTTGGTAGGGAATCACTAACCCTTTTTAATTCTAAAATTTTTCGTAGAGATATTTCTATTTTAAAATTATTAATTAATACTTTTCAACATATATTATTTTATTTAAAAAATTTCAGAAATAGTATACTTTTTATTATAATATTATGGGTTTTAAAAAAATTAATTATGTATATTTTTTAAATTCTATTTCCAAAATTTATATGAGAAATATATATGTGTTATACTATATTAAGATTATTATTTTAATATGTCTTAATGGAATATTATAGATGAGTAAAAAACCAATATTTTTATATACAATTATCTTTATAATTTTATTCTAGATTTTTATTTGATGAAACTCCAGTAAAAGGATACTTTAAATTAATTATTTCTCCATCAAAGTACCTTACCTTCAAGCACATTCAATGATTACAAATTACATTTTAAATTGAAGAGCATCTTGTCAACGGTATGTACCAATTTTAATTTATTACTTATCTACCTTTTTCTTTGTCTTTATTTCAACATTTTCTATTTTTTTATCTTCTTTCTTATTTATAAATATTTTTTTCATTTTTTTCATCTCTTTATTTATGATAACAATATCAAATACTCTTATTAAATGGACTTTTTAAGCTAATAGGTGTTTTCAATTTCTATTTTTCCCTCTTTAAAAATCTACTTCCCTCTTGAAATATTTCTTTTCAAAAATAATTATTTTTATTTCCTTTAAATATATCTTCAAATATATCCCCTTTCTTAAATATTTTCCATCATAATCCATATTTTTCATTTTTGAAAATCAGAAAAGGGAAAATTTTAGTTAATAAAAAATTCTGAGATTTATTATGGGATTCAAAATGTATTTTCTTTATTTCTAAAATAGGAAAAATTATGAAAAATCTAGTGATTATTTTATTTTCATATGGGGTCCATTAAAATTATATTTATTTTTATTATCCCATTTTTAATGTGATAAAATCTTTGGTCAACTTGATTATCTTGTCAATATATTGAATTTAATTTCTATCTCTTAATCATTTTTCAATTAATTTATTATTTATTGTTATGAATTTTTTATCATAAAAAGTCAGAGATTGTTTTACCTCTATGTCTCTCATGGTGATTTTATGATCACAAACACTCACATTTTTTTCAAAAATTGTAATTTTAGTGGATTTTTATCTCTTAATTTTTGTTTGAAGTGATGAAATTATTAAAATTAATGGAATTTTTTAATTCAATTCAATGATGGTATTATTCTCTCATTGAAGGCTTTGATTCATCACTTTTCCTCTTTAAATATCAGTTAATCGTGTTTAAGGATACATGGAAGATGTTAAAATTAATTCAAGGAGTATACTCTTGAATTTGGCGAAGAGGGAACCAGAAAGAAAGTGCCCAATGTTGATTGGAATATCTTCTCCAAAAGACCCACCGGCTGGCCAGTTAAGGATTATCTTCTAGCCAGCATGAATCCAATTATTTTTCATTCTATTTAAAGGCCATCATACATTAAATGTATAGTATTGGAAATTCATTGGTGGTTTTCAAGAAGTCAGGAGTTTTTTGTTGACAACTATCAAATCAGGGGGGACACCTGGGTATTCGATGGCATTGCAGCGTCCAAAATGAGAACGATATTTATTGAAGAAAAATTGTATTTAACCCCATATTCCTCATATTAAATATCCCTAGAGAATTATAAACATTTCTAAAATATTATTGAGACTATAAAATGAATCCCTTGGTGTAACATTTTTATATTTTAGAAGGAAACACTATGTCTGATTTCATATAATATATGAAACACCAAGCTCAATTGAACAACAAAATATCATTATTTAAATGTGAATTTTATAAAATTGCCATTAAATTAGTGGGAATGAATATTATTAATAAAATTATTAAATATATAATGGTCCTACTCATGTCTAAGTAATATATTTTTAGTAAAGTTATTTAATGCTTCAAAAAATATTTTTTCTTCAAAAAAAATTTTTATTTTTTTTTATAAAGGATTATTATAATTAATTTGATGAAATTTTAGAAAATGTGTTTTAGAAAATTTATTTAATTTTTGAATTAATCATGTAAAAATTATGTTAAAATGATTTTTTTATAATTTTCTAACAATATTGATTTTTCACAGAAATAGTTAAAATAATTATTTTTTTTTTAAAACTGTTTTTTATTTTTGAGTCTTTATATTTTAAATTTATGTTTTGTGATTGTTTTAAAATTTTATAAGTTAATTTTTATTTAAAATTATCTAATTAAATTTTTATATAAATTAATTACTTGAATCTAGTATAAAAACATTTAATATTTTTAAATAGAGTTTTTCGAAAAAATTCTTTTTTTTATTGTGTTTTTATAGATTAATTAAAAATTAAACTTTGAAACTTCTATTTTTTATAATTTTTAAAAATTAATTTCTTATATGGAATAAATGGGTCCATATTTATTAAATAGGTTCCTTGTACTTTATTCAATATAAATAGTAAATTTAATAATTTATGTAATCATGGTAAAGTGTAAATCCGGAAATTTAGGTAAAAAATGAAATTATAATAACTATTAGATGTCCCAAAAACTTATATAAATCTTATTAGATGAGTGTATCTCAACTATAATAATATAAGGGTATAATTTATGATTTTTTTGGTCCATTTTAATAAGATCATGACCTTTATAGTATGTTATTTAAAGAAATGTCAAATTTTCCAGACTCTTGTTTTTAATAATTATAATATTTTTAATATGATGTTATCCAGAATCCAATTTCTACAATAAAATAATTTATAAATATAAAATATTTATCTTATTCAAGGTAATTTATTTTAAATTTTTAGTAATGAAACAATTAAATAAAAAAATTTTACAACACTAATGTGGTAATTATTTATTTAATATAAAATAAAATAAATGATATTAAAATATTAAGATAAATATAATATGAGATAATTAATATGATATACTAATTTTAAAGTTTACCCTGACATATTATAGATACACTAAAATATATTTTTTCTAATTATAAGTGTTATCTTGATATTGTTAAAGTCAAAAAAAATGAATAGTTCTCAAAATTGATATTATTGATATTTTAGGATAAATAATATTTTTTTAAATGATATATAATTATTAAAAATATTACATTGTACAACATTTTTAGTATAATGTTTAAAATATCAATCATGGACAATTTATTGGACGTTTTTCAATTTATAGTAAAGATATAAACCCTAAAAATGTGTAAAAATCCATGTGGATGCGGTAATTGTTAAAGGAGTTAAATATGAGCTAAAATCAAAATATAAGGGTATAAATATAGTCAAAACTGATCATATTTATATAGGATTACTTTATTTCAACCCATACACATAAAATATTTTAAATTATTAAATTTTTATATATTTTTTATTAAATATTAATGTTTATTATTTTATTACAAGAGTGCCCCTCCCCTCTCTTATAAAAGGGAACATCTTCTTAAAAATTAATCACACTTGAAAACCAATTTGCTATTTATAATAAATTCCAAAATACATTCCCAAATACATTCCTGTAATCCTTAACCTCATTTTTATGGTCTTATTTAAAGAATAATAACATTCTTATTGGACTTAAGTTGATTAGAAAAGAAGATAGAATGATGAAGAGTTATTGTTTTTAATTGATCGTTTCTATTTTTCATTATTCAAAATCAATAAAAAAAAATTTCAACAATGATAAAATATTAAATTAAATATATTAAATATATTAATATTTTATTATTTTAGTTTTATGGCCTATATTCATCTCTACTTCTATCAAATGGGAAAATAATTCATCATTTGTATATACGGGGGACTACTACATCACGAACCGATGTAATTCATTTTCCATCACCATATCTCAGGACTAGTTGAAATGATTTAATTAATTATTATATATTATATTAATTATATATTTATCATTATTCAAGAAAATATGACTCACATTATTAAATTTATATGTATAATAAAATGATAATGTAATTTTTTGCGTCAGAATAAACTATGACTTCCATGAAGTGATGTGATTCGTTTTTCATAATTACAACATATTATATAATATAAATAAGTGTATATGAAGAATTAATATGATATATAGGATATAATTATAATTTTTTAAGATAATTTATTAGTTACATTATTTTCTAAATGATTTTACAAAAATAGAAACAATACTCGAGCGTATGTACGACGTACCATCTCTATCATTGTAAAAGATTTCATTTTTCATAAACATATTTAATAATAGGATTTAAATGTATAATAAATTTATAAAAGTGGTAATTATTTCCTAAATACTATTATAGATATGATTTAATGATTATATATTTGATTATTTTCAACCTAATGAAGTCATTCGGATCTTATAAACCAAACATCCCCAAAGCATCTAATGTAAACTTAAAACATTAAGAAATTGTAATAACATTTTAATAAGTGAAATAAAAGTAATAATCAACATAAAACAAATTCTAAATTAATAAAATATTAAAAAAAATATTATTTAATCGGATATATAATTTATGTGATGAGTTAGACTCAAAGTAATGGAATTTTATTTAAAAACTATCATTTAAAGGTCCTCTTTAAAAAAGTCAAAAAAAATAATTTTTTTTAAAATATAATTCATTAGTGGATTTTCTAGCCATAATTATTCCCCAATTTTTTGAATATTCATTTACATGTTGTAATATTTATTTTAAAATAAAAATTTTCCATTTATAAGTGTGTATATTTTTTAGAAAATATGTTTTTTCAAAATGGAAATGTTATTTTTATGAAGAATGACCTTAATTATGTTTTCTTAAAGGAAAACACCATTTTAATTTTTCAAGGTATTTTGGTATTAAATAAGATTTGTTAAATTAAATTTATACTTTTATATCTAAATTTTATTTTTATATGTGTTTAAAATAGTTTTCAAGGTTTATATAATGAAAATTTCAAGCATAAAATGTTTTATTCATGATTTTTTAGTTGATAATTATATGTGAAATGGTTGATCCTGATATATATTATAAAAAAAATTTGATACCCATTATTTCTCATGAGTTATTCTAATATAGATTAAATTTTTGGTGATCCTAGATAGCACTGGGTGAGCCCATTTTATATTTGGGGGTGGCCAGATATCTCTTCCATATGTTAGATAGTATACCTTGACTTTTGAGGTTATGAGGGAGTTACTGATGGGTTTATCCTATGGATATAACTGAAATCTTGTATTATATGAAAATATTTTAAATCAATTTCTTAAAAAATTTATCTATATTTTATAAATTGGTTTTTATTTTTTCTATGGGTTTTAAAGATTTTATTTTAGTGAAATGTTTGTGTGATTTTAAGTGAAAATAATTGATTTTATTTGTTAAAATAACTTTGAGATAAAGGTAAATAAAACATGGGTTTTCATTTTTTTCAATTATATAATTTATTTCTTATTTTTATGTCCCTTATTAATATTTTTTTGCTAATCCAAAATTTAAAAAATATATGGTTTAAGGAAGTGTAGGGACAAGGATGAGGTAAATATGAAAATGTTAAAGATTTATCTGGAACGGAAAAAAAGTTTTATTTTAAAAAGTATTTTTTTGTGATATAATGTATTTGAAGTATATGTTTCCACTTTTAATGTATGATTTTACCTTTTAATAGTTTTTCCTAATTATTTAAAAATTTTAACTGAAAATTTCCTTGGAATTTTAAGTAAGTGAATTCTAATTCAAAAGCACTATAATTTTTAATTATTATGGCATCCTTCTTATAGTTTGTATCATATGAGTTTTTAGATAACATTGTATATTATTATGTTTCATGATAAATTATATTAAGAGTTATGGATACCATAATTAGATTATTATTTTAAGTAACAATATGTGTTCAATGTCTTAGACAATCCTTTCGTGGTTTTATGTTATAAGATTTTAATGTGACTAATGATATTATAGGGGAATTTTGTTGGTATATGTAACCATTATGTTTATTTTTTAAAAACATTTACTTTCGTAATAATTATATTTTCAACTTTTTACATAAGTTTAAAGGTATTTATATCTTTTAGGTTTTATATAATCTTTGTTATTTCATTTTGGAATGAAAAATAAAAGTTATGAGATAACCATTGAGTTTAAAACACTTCATTAAATTTTAATATATTAATGATATTTTTTATGATGTTTCTCACATTTATGTGATTTTTTAAGGATTATATTAATATAGTTTTATAAAAAGGAAAACCTAGTGGATTTATGACTACCTATCACATCAATCGATTTCGTGAGGTCTAAACCATGAAATGAAGTTTGATAAGGGTGGATCACCTACCACTTTTCTATGTTATGTCTTGACTAGTTTAAAATTTTCTTTTTAGTTAAATTATTTTATTCATGAAAAATAAATTTATTTTAGAAACATATATTTTATTTTATATAAAGTATTTGTCTTTGAAAAATTATTTGTTGATTATGTGATTAATGAAATTTTTGAATAATATCACTATAATTATTAGTAAAATTATTGCTTGAAGGTAAATGGAATATTATGGGTTTAATTGATAAATAATGGATTAATTATATTTTTTAAGAATATGTGATTTTGTAAAGATTTTGTTTATATAAGGAAATGATTTTTATATCTTGAAGATTATATGATTAGAATAACTGAATTTTGGTATGATACTTTAAGATTCATTGATTTTATTTGGGAAATAAATAGTAAATTTATCTTGGAAGATTATTATATCAAATCCTTGTAGTTTTTTTTGTTTTCATTCATAGTCTGTAATATTTTTCAAGAATTTTAAGGATAGTTTTTTATTGAATAATATAAGTTCATACTTGGGTATATTAGTAATATTTTGGAGATTAAATAAGTATTATGTCATACAAAGATTTATTATTTTTGGGAATTATCTTATCTTGTACCAAAAATTTTGTATTTGGTTAATTAATAAAGGTAGGGGGAATATATAGTAATTATTTTTTAGATTTTTTGATCTATTAAAGTTTTATTCTAATGGTTCATATATAGAAAAAAATTCTTGAACACTCATCGTTTCAAGAAGAAGATTATATTATGGTGAAAATTGATTAAAGAATGGAATCATTCATTTCAGTAATTAGCTTTTTTTTATGATTTTTTATATATAGAAAAAATTATCAACTATATGAAAAGGATATTTAAATAAAAAAATCATCCATTTATTTCATTAACAAAAAAATCAATGGCCTATTAACCTATTGGATAAGATTATGATGTTTATATTATTTTATTTAAATATGTATCAAGGATGTCACACTCGTGTTTTTAATAAGTATAATATTTTTAATAAGATGTTATCTGAATGTTATGTTTGAATATAAATAGTATTTTAAAATATAAAATATTTACCTTTTTCATGGTGATTTATTTTTAATTTTTTTTAAATGAATAATTATATAAAATGTTTTCATAGCGCTGATGCGATAATTATTTAATTAATGGAAAAATAAAATTTATGATATTAAAAATATAAAAATAAATATTATTTTAGATAATTAATGTGATAAATAAATTTTATTGATTACCTTGTCAAATTAAGGATAAAGAAAAAATAATTCTTTAATTATGATTGTTATCTTCATATTATTAAATTTGAAAAATGAATAGTTCTAATAATTGACATTATTGATAATTTCTGATAAATAATATTTTATTCAATGATATAAAATTCATAGAACTATTAAATTTGGGAAATTTACTAGGATAAAGATTAAAATATCAACTATGGTCCATTTAGTATATGTTTTTCATTTTATAACTATATTAACACACAATGTCTAAAAATCCATGTTATCAGGGTAATAGATAAAGAAGTTAAATAAGGGTTAAAACTCAAAAATAAGGGTAGAATTACAGTAAAAATTATATTATTATTTTTAATGAGTTTATTTCGACACTTACTCATATTATATTTAAAATTAACATGTTTTGAGAGATTTTATATTAAATATTAATTTATTTTAATTTATTCAAAGTGTGCCTCTCTCCTTTATGATAAAAGAGAATCTCTTCTCCTCGTTCCACCACACTTCAAAACACTTTTTGTTCATCCAGTACCTAAACAAATACCTTCCTAGAATCTCAAACCTAACTATTAATGTCTTTTTTTTTGGTAGAACACCATTCTTATTGATCCTAATGTGTTAAGGAAAAGATATTGTTCTAGAAGATGTTTAATTTTTAATCAAGCCTGTCTATTTTGTTTATTATTCCATCCATAAAACTTTTTTTATCTATGATAAAATTATAATTACATATCATACATATAATTAGATGTTATTAGTTTATTATAATGACATATATCTATATCTGATTCAATCAAATGGGAAAAAAATTTGTCATTCATGTGTATTGAGGAATACCACCTTGAGAACTGATGTAATTCATTTTCCATAAACATTTCTTAGGTATAGTTATAATGATGCAATTAATTTTTTTATTTGAAATTAATTACATATTTATCATTATTAATAAAATATATATCACTTAGATTCATACTTTTAATTTACTGAAAAATGATAATGTCATTCATGCTTATGTGTGGACCACCACCTCCATAAAGTGATGTGATTCATTTTTGATCACCAAATAAAATGGATGATATATATATATATATGTGAAAATATGTATATATTAAGAATTAATATTATATTTAGCATATAATTATCATTATTATGAGAAAAAATAATAGCTACCTTCTTTTCATAATGATCATTGAAAAAAAGAAATTTTACTCATGCATGTGTATGGCCAATGGTCTCCATGATTGTAACGTAGTTCATTATTCATAACTATATTTAATTATAATATTTAGAAGTTTAATTAATTTATGAAATTTATAATTATTTCATGAATGTTTTTTCAATAGATGATGCAATGATTATCTATTCTACCACATTAAAACTACTGAATTCATTCTATACTTATAAACAGAATATCGTCAAAGCATCTGGAATGAACTTAAATAACTAAGTAATTGTTATGAAAAAGTAAGAAGTAAAATAAAATGAATAATAAACTTGAAATAGGTTAAAAATAAATTAAATATTTATCCTAACATTATTATTAAATAAGATAAATAATGTATGTGACCATTCAGACTCATGGAAAGTGACTTTATTTTAAAGATTCTCTTTTAATATTCCCCTTTAAAAAAGTCAAAAATAATGTTTTTTACTAATAATACATGAGAGTATTTTCATTCCATTATGATACCTCAATGTTTTGATGATTATTTTACATTTTTATAAGTTTATTTTTTTTTAAATGTTTGTATTTATAATAGTATAGTTTTTTAAAAAAATAATTTTTTTCAAAATAGAAATGAAATTTTCCACAATAATTTTTTTAATGATATTTTATTAAACGAAAACAATTACTTAAATTATTCTATTTATTTTGGTATTTAGAAGGTTTTTTTAAAATAAAATGATATTTTGATACCTAAAAGTGGTTTTTTTATGGGTTTTAAAGAGTTTTTTAAAGGTTTAAAGATAAAAATTACCAGCATAAAATAGTTTATACATGATATGGTAAATGAAATTTTTATGTGAAATGGTTTATCCCGATATATCTTATTAAAAGGGTTTATCCGCATTATAGTTCATGGGTGATCATGATATAGATTTTAAGTTGGTTGTTCCCAGATAGTGTTGGGTGAGCCCAACATAGCTTTTGGTGAGCCAAGATAGCACTCCAATTCATTCGGTAATGTACCTTCTCACTTAAGGAATGAAGAATGGAGTTACAGATGGGTTTCTCCGATGGATATAATAATGATCCAGTTATTTCTGAAATGGGTTTATAATTTTCTATAAATGTGATGTTCTATGTAACCCAATGTCTTTTAAATTCTTTGTTATGGGTTTTAATGATTTTATTTGAGTTAAATGTGTGTGTTTCTTCATGTGAAAATGATTTATTTAATCATCTAAGATAACATTTAGATAGAGGTAAATGTTACATTGGTTTTCGGTTTTTTTAATGGACTAATGCATTTCTTATTTTTTATATACCTTACTAAGACTTTTATGATCATCCTATGTGTTTAAAAAAATTAACTAGATTTCAAGAAGAGTAGGGACAAGGATGAGTTCAATATGAAAATTATGAATATTTATCTTGAAAATAAATTTGGTTTTATTTTAAAAGGGGTTTTTGTCAAAAAAATGCATATTGTGTGTAAGTTTCCACTTTTAAATCTTGATTTTACATTTTGAGAGGTTTTCCTAATTCTACAAAACTCTAAACCAAAAATATTCTCAAAAAATTTTAAAATTTAATTAAAGTTAAAAAAACACTTGAATATGTAATTCTTAAGGTCGTTTCCTTACACATGGATAGTTGTAAGTGAACATATTCTCCCAAAAATGTTCTAAAAATTTCATTAATGACATATTTATATAATTCACGTATATTCTTAAAGATCCTTTCAAATATATTAATCTCTCAAGGATATCTCATTTCTCTCAAATCTATCATCCACATTTTTATCCATATAAAAAAACTATTTCTTAGTGGATTATAATGGGTTTCCAAAAAAGGAATAAATTATTTTATCAATCACATTTATACATCAGTCTCTCACTCTAATAAAGTGAGGAAATATGTTCCTTAGCTACAGGCAAAGAATAATTGGGTTCTCACTATCCAAAATGGTGTGTTGTGGGTTTTATAATCACCACTAATATCAATGAATTTATACTATTGACCTCTTGAGTCTAAGAGTGATGATATAAAGAAACACAACATTCTATTGTCAAAATTGATATCATTTTTTCTGTCTTATCTTTACATTTTCATTATTATATCATTTTTTATAGATATTCATACTTTCTTAAATTTAGTTTGAACGTTCCTTCACTTAACTTTGATATTAAAATTTTTATATAGATTTAATTTATCAAATATTACACAATAAATTTATATCTTTTTTATTTTGAATTAATTATTTTAAAATTATTTTTTACATTCCTCTTTAATTTTTAAAAGTGAAATTCACCCCTACTCTTTCTATATAATATCAATACAATAGGATCATGGTGATGGTTAGTGATAAAATTGAGAAGGAGGGGGGAAATTAAATATTATCTGAATAAGAAATTGACACATGGAATGATCATTCAATAATATTTCATTTTTCATAATATTCCAACAGTGAAGGAAAAAAGGGAGTCAACACCATAATAAATAAATTCAAGAAAATTAGAAACATATATTTCTATAGCACCATACAATTTGGAAATAAATTCATAAATAAATATTCCATTATATGAATCATAAATAAGAGAATGATAAAAAATACAAACCACACCATTGCCAAGGGATTGATTGTTGTTAAAGAATGTGTTTTCTTCAAGGTTTTCTAGTGATTCCTCGTTGATAATGTGTATGTGATCTTTAGTTTATCACAATGGTATACTCCCTTTTACCTCTCCCTAAATCAATAACTAGGGTTTTTTGTGACTAACCCTAGTGAGAGAGGATAATGACGAATATAAGGGGAATTTTTATTCTAGCATTATTTATTAATTAATTAATTAATTAATTACATTATTTAATACAACCTATGATAGCCCAAATCTAGGGACCCATATGTGAACTAAAATTCTAATTCCCCTAGGGTTAAACTAGCATTATAAAAAAAAATAGTCCCAAATTTCCACTTAGTCCCTCTGTTAAGATATAAATTTCTTTTTCTCAGTCACTCTTTGACATAGAAGAAAAAATTGTTTTTAGAATATTATTTATGAAACCCCATGTAAAACACCAACCTAGGAGCCACATATAGTGCTCTAATATTTTTCACCACATTCCATAATGCTTTCCTCCCCATAATCTAGAGGCTTTTGACTAGTAGTGAGGGTATAACAGATAACTTGGGGAGATTATACCCACTTTATCAAAGTATCACAATAGTGGAAATCAATATTCTATATAACCAAGAAACTATAATAATCAATAAATATCAATCATAACATGAATAAATACAATGTAGGGAAAAATTACAAATAAAAATATAGAAAATATGTCATCCCTTACAAGTGTCAAGTGCCTAATCAAATTCAAAAATAAAGAAACATTGTCAACTCCTAAGTCGGTCCCAATATCATGTTCGGTTCCCTCATCCCTTCCCTATCCTAAATCCCATATCATTTATCTAGAATAGTGATGTTCACTTTATTATGTCCTATAAACATGAAGTCTATTTCGGTACCAATTTAGCGTCCTAAGTAGTGTGTGAGTAAAACTCAGTAGGCCACAACTAATGGAACCTAATGAAATATACATTCTATAATAGTGTATAAATTTTTATAAAGAATAATGATCTAATTACAAAAGTAACATTCTTAGCATTTATTATTATTTTATCAACCACATATTCCCATGGTACATGGTGACACCTAGAGAAATCATACCAACTGTAGCCCATGCTAGATTTGTAACACATACACCATATGGATATCAAAATTCATTCTTTTAGGGGATTTAATTATTCATTTTATTTCAATTTCATTCCGTACCTTGGATCATCAGTCTAGGTACTATTTTATTTGTAACATGGAACATTATTCCAAATACAATATCTCTAGGTGGCTAGAAAAGTAGTATATCACCCGATGGGTATTTTGAGCAGTATTCCATGACCCAAAACCCATTGTTCACATTCATGCATCAGGGGCCTAGAGTAGTAGTCTGGAACCCCATGGCTAATTAGGGAAACAATCCCTAACCCACAGCTCATTAATGAATCATTCACAAAATAATATATATATATATATATATATATATCATGGTTTGACATCATTATCCTTTATATCAATCTTTCACATCACAACCACCATTTCATTTATCAGTCACAACCATGGTCAATCACTTTTATCACAAGGGATAATATGAACAATTCCCCTATAATCTATTCATCATCAATTATTAAAAACTCATTACCACTTCCAGGTTAATTCAATTAACCCTTTAGAACCATTATCAAACCATGAGATAATGATTTAGTTCAATTTCATAAACTCATAATTTCCTCCTATACATTTTATTTATCATAATTTTAAGGTAATCAACACACCCCATGGGTTTCCATCATGCCTGGTCTCATAATCCCCAACAGGTATAATGGGATCTATGAAGAGTCTCAAAATTTTATGTAATTAAATTTACCTTTTTAATTAAAAATAAATTGAACAACATGGAAACACAATAGCGCAATCACATACACATGAACATGATCACGACTATATGAATTTGAAATTAAACCACCTTTTTTAGGATCATTTATTAAAACATTCCAAACCTAATCCACCAATTCGATATAAAAAGTTTGGATTCACAACATTGGAGGAGATATAGGACCAAAAACTAGGATCAAGATCCAAAAAATAAGATCTACTCAAACCTATATAAAAACCATCAAAATATGAGGAAATGTATCCCTATTCAAAGGGGAAGAAAGACGAGAAAGAAAAAATCCTAAATAAATAATTTATCACATACCAAAAGATAGGTCATTTCACTCCATCAAATCTTTTATTTTTAAGGGAAGGGGTTCAAGGAACCTTGTAACCCTCTTTGGTGCCTTCAAAAGCAATAGAAATCTTGTTAGAATGAAATGGGATGATTCAGGATATAAACAAGGGGTTTGGGAATTTTTAATTAAGAGTTTAAAATCTCACCTGCACAGTTTTTGGGGAGGGTTAAATTGTTTGAAAAACCATGTGTTGTAACCATGTGCATCTACAATCTAGGGTGCACAATTACTTCTTAGTGGGTGAACAGTTATCCAAAATGTACACCAATAATGAAAACCCCTTCTATCAATGGGCGCATTGTGACATAACTGGAAATTATAGAATAACACTTTTTCATATCTATTAATATTTACGAATTTGATATTAATTTTATGTTAAACGAGAATCTTTTTATGATATCATGCCTGACAGGCAATAATGGGTTTCTTTGAAATCATACATTCCACACAAGATTGAGTTATACAAAAAAATAATAAATTATTATTATTTTAAATGGTAGTTATCACCTAGACATTTTATTAATGGGAATGAATATAACTAACTCTATTATGTTTATTAATGTTTAATATATAGTTTTACTTTCTTACAATAAATTTTTTGGACTTAAAATAAGAATAAATCCAATTATAAGCATAAAAAACTCTAATATTTTAAAAAGGTATTTTAACTGTCTATTTATAGAGAACCCTTTTTAATTCTAAATTTTGACAAATTTATAAATTTTATATGCAAAATTAATCTTAATCTATGGAATTGGTAAATCCAAATTTACTTTGGTTTAATTTTTAGTATTTTTCTAACAATATTTATTTTTAATAAATACCGAAAAATAATACAATTTGATTCAAAACTACTTTTTTGTCTGATTTATTTATATAGTTTTGTTATCCTTTTAATTGGTTTTAAATTATAATTAAATAAAAATTTTATCATTTAATCTAATTTAGGTCATTGGATCAAATTTTAAATTTAAATTGGATATGAAAAGTTTGTGAACATTTGAACGTTTTTTCCTTAAAAACCTGTTTTTTCAATCCCTCAATGAGATTATTTATTAAATTAATTTTAGTCACTTATGTGAATTGAATATTCAAAAATGTATATACGTGGTTGTAAAAATTATGATAAATTTGATCTAATAGGATAAAAAACATTCTGGAGGACTAGTAACTTTAGTATTTTATTTACCATGATTAATGTAAATCAGGTAATTAAAGGTAAAAATAATATTATAATAATATAAAACTACCAAAACATGTGTAATAAACTTATTGGATGAGTTATTTAAGAGAAAGAAAATTCTTGGGCCAAAATTCTGTCCTTTAGAAGCCACTTTGATGTGAAAATTTTATTTATAACATTTTATTTAATGTAAAGAGAAAGATACCATAAACATGACTCATTGCTAAAAAAATTTAAAATGGGGTTATATAAGTGATATCATTGACTATAAATAGTACATAGAAATATATAAATATTAATTATATCATGATAATTTATATATAATTTTTATATATTAGATAAATAAATTTATTTATGACATAATGATGATGTAGTAATAGTTACATTAAAGGAAGAATCAAATAAATGATATTAATAATATTAAAATAAATATAAATTGAAATATTTTATGTAATCCAATAATTTTATGTATTATTAGGACATGTTATTGATTATTTAAACTAGTTTTTTCGAAGTAATCATGTTGTTATTATTTTTTTATAAGGTCAAGTAATGAATAGTGTCAAAATTGACATAATTCATATTTAAAAATATAAAATATTTAATTAAATGAATTAAAATTTATTAAAATACAAACATAGGCCAAATATTTTAATTAATCCTCCAAATTTAATTAATTACTCATTAATTGGTCGTTCGACGTGTTATGGTAGTTATTTTAACACTCAAAGTGTTAATTACATAATAAAACGGTAAGAGCTAAAAGGGTTTAAACATCAAAGATAAGGATTAAAAAATATCCAACACATTACTAATTTTTATTGTAAGAATGTTTTTAAACTCGTACTCGTCATATATTATAAAAAAATAAACATGGGCCAATTTTTTGAAAAAAATGGATTTATATTAATTTAATACTTTTTTAATTCTAAGATTTCCCCTCCCCTCTCCTATAAAAAGACACTCTTATTCTCTATTACTTACAATTTAAAAAAAACATTTCATCCAAGATATACCCAAACCTATTCCTATAATATCTCCCTACATTATTGAGGCCTTATTTTATACACAACACCCTTCTTAATTCTGTTATGGTGTAAATAAAGGTGAACATCCAAAAGAAAGGTAATTTTTTTGTATGGGCTTATATTTTATTTATTCTTATACTTACGTTAAATATACTACATCCATGATAAAATAATAACTTCAGTATTATCAAAATATGTATATTTTATTATTTTTATATAATCAATTTAATCAAATGGAAAATTTACATTTTGTTCGTGTCTACGACGGACTACCGCCTCACAAACCGATATAGTTCATTTATCATTACCATATCTCAAGACTAGTAATAATGATGAAATTAATTTTTTCATATGATTATCACAAAATAAATATCATTATAAGATAATAATATCACAATTATTTTCTTAAATTTCACTCACATAAAAAAGATAATCTTGTTCGTGGGTACGTGTGAACTATCACTTCCATGAAGCAATGTGAATATTGTTTATTCACTAAATCACTTGTATGATATATATATATATATATAATTATATTTAAATTATTATAATGTTTTTAATAATATTATGATCATTTTTTAAAGATAAAATAATAATGGACTTATTACCAAAATGATCAATAAAAATTTAAAACACTACTCATGTGTATGTACGACCTATCGTCTCCATGACTATAACGTTTTTCATTTTTCAAAACCTAAAAAAATGGTTTGATTTAAAAGTATAATTGATGTATAAAATTTATTATTATTTAATGAATAATATTCTTGAGATGATGTACTTATGACCACAAGGAAAAATTTACATCATACCAAGTTCATTTTTAAACTCATGTACCAAATATTGACAAAACATCCAATGTCAACTTAAATATTTAATTAGTTGTTATAAAATTATAAATAAGTTATATAAAAGGAAAAATAATGAACTTGAATTTTTTTGATAAAGTATAAATTAACTTAATTCTATAATTTAGTAATATAAATAATGTATAAGACAAGTCAAACTCAATGTTAGGGACTTCGTCTCAATATCATTTCATTAAGAATATTTTTATATTAAACACCACATTCTTTTATACAGTGTATAATTACCCCCTTTTAATTTTAATTTCCTTCAAATGTTTTAAAATGTAGCCATTTTATATGAATCATTTTAGTAAATTAAAAAATAAATTTTTTTAATGTATACGACGACAACAACTTTTCTGCCTTCATGACCATTATTTGGTATTTGGATTCCTCTACAAGTCGTAATGTTTCAAAAAGAAAAATAAAAACCATTTTCCCTTTTCAAGTATTTTGGTATTGAAAATGTTTTTAAGAATGGATTAGTTATATCAATATCTTGGAATTATATTTTCTGATTTCAAAGTTGAAATATTATTTTTCCCTAATGCTTGTCTTATGTTTTATGATAATATTTTGATTATTTGGAATTGCTTATGTATACATGTCATTCTAAGATAAACTGAGGGTGGGAGAGACTATTATAGTTCTCCAATACATATGGTAATGATATTGAGTTAAATTATAGGGTTTCTCATAATATATTTAGAGAATATATAGTGATGGGTATTCCAAATGTAACTATGAATGTTACACCATATGTAGCTAAGAAAGAAACAATGTAAGCATGATATGGATTCCACAATTTACCTTAATGATTTAGGATTTCTATGTGTTTTATAGGAATATTATGATTTCATGAGGTAATCTAAAAGTTTTAAGTTTTATGGATAAAAAATAATATTTTTTGAAAATGTTTTCATGAGCTTTTTGTATTCATGGACTAACAGTTTCATTATTTATTTTTATATACCTTACTGATATTTTGTGTCTATCCCAATTTTTAAAATGTTTTTCACGGAGTATAAGGATTGGAAAGAGAAATTAGGATTTCAAGATTTATTTTATGAATATTTTTATCTACAAAAATAAATCATAGTTTATTTTAAAATATTATAGATTATTAAAAAAAATGAGTTTTGAGTACACTTGTCTACTTTTTAATATTTGAGTTGTTTTGTAATAGTTATATATTAATTTACTAAAAATATTAATCTAAAAATATCCTCAATTTGAATAAATGTAAATTATAGACTTAACTCGTTATTATGTAGTGTTTTAGGGATAGGGCTTTATAGTTAGTATTAGAGGAAAGGTTTAGATAACTTTAGAGGTTAGGATGTTATCTGGGTGTATGTTACAGATCCATTATAACCAAGAAGGTTATTATCCTGGGGAAACACTGGAGGATTATGGTAAATAAGATATATTTTAAAAAAATAAACTATGATAAATGAGATTGATTGATTGTAGTATTATAAAAAAATTATGTTATATTATCCTGATATAGTATTCTTCTTTTAATAAATCATTTCATGTTTAAGTGATTTAATTTTCAACAGATTAAGTTTCATCTATCAAGAGGGAAAAAATATATCTTTTACAGCTTTATTATCCCTCCCTGATGATTTTCTTATCACTATTATCTCAAAATCTTGTTTTAATGATTTTGATTGCTTTTGGATTATTCACATCACCCACAAGAAATTGTTTGAGTTATCCAACACATACTCATTTCTAAAACTATTTTATGGGTCATGGTATCTTTTTCATATGATTTCAAGATAACAACTCATCTAACACTTTGAAAAGGTGAAATTATACAAGTGGTGTAAATGTTTAATTTTGGAAAGTAGGGAAACATGCAAACATAAAAAAAGTAACATCAAAAATATTTTGAAATAAGGATTCAAGGTATGGATTATATTTTTATCCATAAAGTATAAAACGTGATATTATTGATATTTATGAATCATGAGGATATAATCCATCTATTTCATTTTTATGATTGATGTGTTAAGATATATCTAGGAAATGCAGATTTAATGGATTATGAAGAACGATGAAATATTAATATGTCTACATATAAAGGATTTAATAGTTATGGTAAACCTAATGATGTTGAAATTTTTAAATGTATTATTACCCTTTTGAAAATGGCATTGCTTTTGAGGGATTTTTTAGTTGTGTAATATGTAAACCTGAAGTTTTGTTTCTGAAAATTGTTTTTAAGAAGAATTATCTTTTTTAACATAAATATAATGTAATGGATAACCCTTAGGGTTCATATGATTTTTTAGGTAATTAAGGCTAATTACATTTTGGGATGAAAAATGAAAGGTATGAGATAAAATTTCAGGTTAAAACATGTTATGGTTACCTTTTAGGACATTATCATATTTTTTAATGTTATAATAAAGTTATAGTTTTAAAAAAAGGATAACCCATAGGATGTGTGATAACCAATCGCATCCAGTAAGGCCATGATAATTAAACCCACAACCAAAGGATGACACTAGTGCATCACCAAACAATGGAAAACATAAAGTCTCAGTTTAGTATAACTTTATCTTTTTATTTAAAATTGTATATGGAATAAGAGTAATTTTATTTTTGGAACTTTTATTTTATCAAATGAATATAATTTATATTGGAAAATAATTTTTGGATTAAGTGATTAATATTATTTTGGAATCCACTCACTATTTTAGGAATCTTATTTGATCAAGGTAACTAGAACACTATCGAATTCTTTTTAGGAGTAATGGTTTAATTGAATTTTGGAATAATCTATGATTTTTATTAAGAAATTATTGATAAATAGGTTATTTATAGAAATTATTAACCAATCCTTGAGAATGTGTGATTGGATTAATTGCATTTTTGTATAAGAAATTAAGAGTGATTTAAGTTATTTGGAGAAAAATGTTTAAAAAAATATTGGGAGTCTATATGACCAAAACCTTCTAAATTTTGGGTTTAAATCATAGTTTGGATAATTTTAAATAATTTTATGGATAATTATTTATTGAATTGTCTATGTTGAACTTTGGGTATCAATGTAAAATTTTGGAGATTAATGTTATTTTTTATCATATAAAGGTTTATTCAATTTGGATATTTATCTTTTCTTATCCTAACCATTTTGGTTTTAGTTAATGTTTTATTAAAGGAGAAATATATAGTTAATGTATTTTGGATTATTTGATTCTCTATAAGTTGATACAAGTATGAAAAAATCATCTTGAATGCTCATAGTTTAGAAAAAAAGATGATTTTATCGTGGAATCTGATTAATGGATGAAACTATACTTCCATGTAAATATATTTCCTTATACTCTTATTATAATTAGAAAAATAATTCCTCAACTCGAAGAAAATGATATTAAAAAAAATGTTATCCATTCGTTTTCTTACTTATAAATCAAGTACGTTTTAACCAATCAAAAATTTATGATTTTTTGATTTTTAACATTATATTTACCATGTTTTCTATCGCTCTCCATTATATCTTGACAGTTAGTTTTTTATTCCATATCCATGTTTTTATACATGTAACCCTAGTATTTTTTATCTCAGTTGATCTTTGTACTTATCTTCCTTTATTTTAAAGTGTTATTTTTACTAATCCTTTTTCTGATGTGGGATTTCACTAAAGGTATTTTTAAAAGTCATAACTTATTTACCGATACATAATTTAAAATTTCAAGGACGTGATTCCCAAAATGGGGAAGGATGTGACATCCCAGGTAATTATAGAATAAGTATTTTTTTCTTTTTTATTAATATTTATGAATTTTATATTAATTTTATTTTAAATGGGAGTATTTTTTTCAATATTTTACCTAATACGGAACAATGGGTTTCTCTAAAATCATATGTTGCACACAAGATTGAGTTATACTGAAAAAATATACAATATTATTATTATTATTTTAAATGGTAGTTATCACCTAACCATTTTATTGGTCAAAATGAACATAACTACTATAATATGTTTAAGCATTTTTATTAAATATTTTTTACTTTCATCAAATAAATTTTATTTTCCTAAAAGAGAATAAATCCAATTTAAATCATTAAAAGCTCTAGTATTTTTTTAAAAATAGTTTTACTGCCTCTTGATGGAGAAACCTTTATAATTATAAATATTGGTTATTTTATAAATTTAATTTGAAAACAATAAACTTCATATTTGGAAATGAGACATTAAAAAATATGTTGGATTATTTTTTGTTATTTTTAGGATAATATTCTTTTTTTTAATGAATAGTGAAAAATATGAGATTTTAATTCAAAAAAAAAATTGTCTAATTTATTTATATAGATATGTTATCCTTTTGATTGGTTTTAAAGTACAGTTAAATAAATTTTTATCATTTAATCCAATATATTTCTTTGGATTCAATTTCAAAGTGAAATTAGAAATAACAACTTTGTAAAGATTTGAACATTTTTACATTAGAAAATTGTTTACTCAATTCATCAATAGGATTAAATTTTAAATTAATTTTAGTAACTTCTATGAATTTAATATTTAAACATTTATATACATGGATGTAATAAATATAAAAAATTTGATCAAATAGGATAAAAATAATTTTTGTGAATTGTAACCTTACTATTTTATTTACCATGGTCAAAAGTAAAGCTAGTAATTAAATATAAAATTAATATTATAATAAAATATAACTACCATAATAATTTTCCTAAACTTATTGGATCAATTATTGTAAAAACAAATACAATATTTGGGAAGAACTTTTGGCCTATAGAAGCCACTTGTGTTTGGAAATGACATTAAAAATAGTTTATTTAAATTAAAGAGAAAGACGTCATAAACCTGAGTCTTATTACTAAAAAAAATTTAAAATATAGTTATATAAGTGAAAACTTTGACTATAAATATTACCTAGAAATATAAATATATTAAATACATTATGATAATTTATTTATAATTTTTTATATTAAATAATTTAATTTAAAGATGACACAATAATGATGTAGTAATAGATTTATTAACGGAAGAATCCAAAAAATGATTTTATTAATAAAAATATATATAAAAATTGTAATATTTTATGCCCTAAAATACTTTTATGGATTAAATTTACATTTTTTTGATTAGTTAAACTAGTGTTTTTTAAGTAATCAAGTTGGTATAATTTTTAAAAAAACTAGTATTAAATAGTTTCAAATTTTACATAATTCATATTTTAAAAAATAAAATATTTAAATAAATGAAGTAAAATTTCTAAAAAAAGAATTTTTGGGAAAAAAGTATTTTTAATACTAAATAAATTCATTAATTACTCATTCGATTATCGTTTTTCATGTTATGGAAATTATTTTAACTCTTTAAGTGTAAATTTCTTAATAAAATAGTAAGATTTAAAAGGTTTAAGACATAAAATATATGGATTAAAAAATATCCAAAACGTGTGAAATTTTAATTTAATGAATGGATTTAAACCGATAATCTTCATATATATTCAATAAATCAACTAGGAATAATTTTTAATAGAAAACGAATTTATATTAATTTAATAATTTTAAAAATTCCAAGAGTTCCCCTCCCCTCTTCTATAAAAAAGAAACTCTTCTTATCAATTTCTTAAACTTGAAAACCCATTTGGTTCATCCAATATATTCCAAAAACTCTTACTAGTTTCTATACCCACATTATTGAGGCCTTATTTTATACATAAAACCCTTCTTAGAGGTGTTAAGGTGTTAAGAAATGTGAGCATTCGAAGGAAAAGGTAATGTTTTTTATTTAAGTGTTTCTATTTTATTTCTTGTTAAACTTACTTTAAATATACATCATCCATGATGAAATAATAACTATAGTATCCTCAATAAACATAGGTTTTATTATTATAATATTATAACTTAAATCAATCTCTAATTTTATTAAATAGGAAATGAACATTTCATTCTTGTGTATGGCAGGCTATCGCCTCGCGAACCGATATAGTTCATCATTCATTAATGTATCTCAAGACTGGTCATAAGGATGGAATTTATGTTTTTATATTACTTCAATGACGTATTTATCATTATAATATAATAATATATCAATTTTTTTCTTACTTTCTAGGCACATAAAAATGATAACATCCTTTCTACATACGTGTGAACTATCACCTCCACGAAGAGATGGGAATCAATTTTATTCACCACATCACATTTATGATATAAATATATATAAGAATATTTAAATTATTATTATGATATTAATAATATTATGATCATTCTAGAAATATAAAATTAAAATTTCCTTATTTCTATAATGATCAATGGAAAATGGAAATGTTTCTCATGCGTACATATGACCTACTGTCTCTATGATTATAACATTGTTAATTTTTCATAACATTAATAAATGGATTTATTTGAATGTTTAAATTATGAATAAAATTTATTATTATGTGATGATTTTTATTTTTGAGATGATTCACTTATTACCACATGGAAAAATTTATTTCATACCAAGTCCATTTCTGAACTCAAACACCGAATATTGACAAAACATCTTACCAAAACATTAATAATTAAGTAATTGTTATAAAATTATAAATAAGTGATATAAAGAGAATAATATGCCTCTGAGTAGTGTGGCTCCCAGAATACGGTGGCTAGGGTTTCTTGGACTTTAGTTTTTCCCTCTTCCCCCCTTCGGCCTGGCATTGCTCGCGGTTTCTGTATCTGGTTTCGGTCAGGCATGGGCATCGTCACACTTGTGCGTTCATCCCGGGGTGGATCATCCCCAGTGTCGACGTCTTTGGCTTCGGTGGTGCGGCTCTGATCCCATTGGGCATGACGGCGGTGTGATGGTGTGCTCGACGTGGCTCGGTGCGACTAGATCTCGTCTAGCGTGACGGTGGTGCGATGGTGTGGCGTGACTTGTCCCTCTACGACAACAATGAGGTTTGTTGTGTGATCAGCTTCATAGCTTGGTTGCTTTATCTAGATTCGTTGGGGTCCAGGTTTTCTCAGAGGTTCGGTAGACTTTGTCGGGTGACTTGGGATTCCTGGATCATCCGGCGCGATCAGGTGCAGGTCTCCGGTTAGATGTGCAGCGCTTTGGAGGGGGGAGGTATTGGGTCATGGCTTCTCTGGATTTTGCAGTTTTACTTTGATATAGTGTGTTTGGTTTGCTGTGATTTGTTATATCTGGATAGATCGGGTATTGCTTGTTCTGGTTCGATCTCACTGGATCTTCTCTGCCTTTTCCTGCTGCTGTGAGGTTTCGGAATCTGGTAAGGTTACATCTGTGGTTCTGATTGGAGCAGACTCATGCCCACAGTGGTGCTTCTGTTTCAGGATGACCCTGATCCCTTCATCAGTGGTGACCCTTGGAGCGGGGTTGGGCCACCCAGTCCTAGGTGATGATGGCCTAATCTCGTGCCTCTTGGGTTTCCTTCCGGGCTTATGTGACTATGGTTGTTGGGGGAGTTGAGGAGGGAAGCGGTGTTGGTCCAGGATGACCCTTGATGGTGGCGCTTGAAATGGTCATTTTGGAAGGGCGGATGGTTTTTTTTGCTACGTCTGTTGGTATGGTGATGCACCCAGACTCGACCTGTGGATCAGGCCCCAGAGGACGTTTTCTAGAGCCACTCATCATCGTTGCAGGGTTTTTCAGATTTGGTTATTGAGAGGGTATGACGATAGTCATCGGATCGGTCATGTGCTTTGAAACAGGACACTTGCTTGTTGTCAAGACTTACAACGGTGAAGTGATTTTCCATGTTCATATGTTGTGTAGGGGTAGCTTCATGTGTTATTTTGGTTTGTCCTGCTATACCTTGGGGTTTTGAATGTTTTAAGTCGATGATGTCTTGGGTTCCCCCCTTTCTTCCCATAAAAAGAGGTTTATGTTTCTCTTGAAATAAAACAAATATAGGCCTTTGGGCCATTAGATATAAAGACAATAATATTCTTGAAAAAGGTTCTCCTAAAAGTATAAATTAACCAATTTTTATTGTTCTTGAATATAAATAAATTACAGACAATTCAGACTCTAGATAGGGGATTTCATCTCAATCTCCTTTCATAGAGGAATATTCTGATGTTCTATACCACCTACTTTTATATAGTGTATAATTAACCAATTAGAATTTTAATTCAATTTAAAGGATTTAAAAATAATTCTTTTTATAAATATCATTTTTATAAATGAAAAAAGAGATTTTTTTAACATATACGGTGATAATGACTTTTCTACTATCGTGACCATTATTTGGTGTTTGTCTTCCTCTACAAGCCGTAAAGTTTTTAAAATAAATATATTTAATATTTTCCCTTTTTGATTATTTTGGTATAGAAAATGGTTTTTTAATGGATTGATTATATCATTATCTTGATATTTTTATTTGTTTTTTTGTAATGTAGAAGTGTTATTTTTTCCTTTATAGATATTTTATGTGTTATGATTATGTTATGGTTCTTGGGAATTGCTTATGTATATAGAGGGTTTAGTGATAAACTAAGGGTGGGTAAGCATGTGATAGATCTCCAATGAATTAGGTAATGAGACTGAGTTAAACAACATGGTTTATCTTAAGAGATTTAGGGAATATACTGTGATGGGCATTCCAAACATAACCATTAGGGTTACTCCTTATATAGCTGTAAAATCTAAAATGTAAGAATGATATAAATTCAAAACAAATCCTTTGTGATTTATGATTTATATGTGTTTATAGTAATATTTTTGTTCCATGAGGTAATCTAAATGGTTTATTTTTTATTTATAAAAATTATGGTTTTGTGAAAAAAAATTCATGAGTTTTAAGTATTCATGGAAAAACGGTTTCTTTATTTAGTTTTATGTCCCTTACTAACATTTTGTGATCATCCCATGTTTTAAAATGTTTTTCACATGGTATAAGGATGTTTAATAGAAATTATGATGTGAAGATGAATTTTGTGTAGTTTTTTATCTAGAAAAAGAAATGATGATTTATTTTAAAATGTTTTAGATTATGAAAAAAATAGATATTAAGTAGACTTGTCTACCTTGTAATATTTGAGATGTTATGTAACAGTTATAGAAAAATTCTCTAAAACAATAAACTGAAAAGATCCTCATTGTGGATGAATGTAAACTCTAGACATAACACTAGATTATATAGTGTTTAATACTTGGGCATTATAATTGGTATCAGAGGAAAGGTTTAGATAACATTAGTGGCTAGGATCGTATTTAGGTGTAGGTTAAATCTTATTTATAAAAAAGAGGGTTTATATCATATAGAAACTCTGAAGGATTATGGTAAATAAGGTATTCTGGATTAAAACATAAATAAACTAATATATAAGGATATTTATGGATTAGATTATTATATAAAATTTATGTTCTCTTTACCCTATAGAGTATGCTTCTTTTAATAATTCATTTAATGTTTAAGTTATGTTCCTTTTAGTAGATTAAGGATCATTTTTCAATATAGAAGGAAATATATATTACACATTCTTTTTATCCCTCTTGTATTATTTTATCATCAATATTGTCTCAAAATATAGTTCGAATTATTTTGATATAATCTTGAGTATTCAAATAAACCACAAGTAATTGTTTAAGTTGTGAAACACATATTCATTTATAAAAAAAAATTATTTTTCATGGTATTTTTTCATAATATTTCATGATATAAACTTATCCAACTCTTTTAAAAGGTGAAATACCAAAATCAGTGTGAATTTTTACTTTTTTAAAGTGGGACAACATGTTGAAATAAAAAAAGGTACATCAAGAAGATCCTAAAATATGGTTTCAAGGTATGAATTATCTTCGTATTTATATATTATGAAACATGATGTGACTGTTATTTATGAATCACCGGGATATAATTTATTTCTGTAATTTTTAGGAATGGTATATTAAGAGATAATGTGTAAATGCATAGTTAATGGATTATAAATAAAATTTAAATATTAATATGTCTACATATAAAGGATTTAATAGTTATAGTATAATTAAATATATATAAATGTTGAAAATTATTAACACCCTTTTGATAATTAGGGTTATTTTGAATACATTTTTTAGTTGTGTAATATGTAACCTCGATGTTTTTAGGTGAATGTTTTGTTAGGAATAATTATATTTTGTGTATATAATTATAATTTAATGGATAACATTTAGGGTTCATATGATATTTTGTTTTTGAGGTAATTATGGTTTATTACAATTTTGGATGCAAAATGAAATGTTTGAGATAGAATTTGAGGTTAAAATATGTTAAGGTTATTTTTTAAATACATTATCATATTTTTATAATGTTATAATCAAGATATAGTTTTAAAAAACTTGTCGGATAGGTGAAAATCGGTTATGTTCGGAAAGGCCATGAGAATCTAACCCACAACCCACGGGTGTTGAGGGTGCATCACCAAAAACTAGCCTACGTGAAGTCCCGGGTTAGTAGGAATTTTTATATTTATTTAAAAGAGTTAATGGAGTAAGAATATGTTGATTTTGGGAAATTATGTTTTATAAAATGGATATAAAAGGTAATGGAAAATAATTTGTGGATTGAGTGATAAATATTATTTTGGAATATCATCGCTATTTTGTGAATCCTATTTGATCAAGGTGACTATAATAATATGGTTTTTTATTTGAGTAGTAATGGTATAATTATATATTTGAATAATCTTTGATTTTAATTGTGAACTTATGGGGAATTAGGTTATTTATAGAAATGATTAGCCTATCATGGATAATATTTGATTTGGTTAATTACTTTTTGAGAAAAGTCATTAATATTGGTTGATGTTATTTGGAGATAAATGTTATAATTTATCTTGGAATACTATGTGATCAAATCCATCTGAATTGTGAGTTTAAAACATAGTTTAGATTATTTTGAATAATTTTAAGGGTATTTATTTTTTGAATGGTCTATATTGAACTTTGGGTATCAACATTTATATTTGGAGATTAATATATTTTTTTATCTTATAAAGGTTTATTCATTTTGGAGAATTATCATATATTATCTAAACCATTTTGGTTATGGTTAATGTTTCACGATTGGAGATATATATATTTAATATTTTTTGGATTATGTGATTCTCTAAAATTTGATTCAAGCATGATACATTCATCCCAAATACTAATAATTTAGAGTAAAATATAAGTTTGTGGTTGAATTTGATTAATGGATGAAATTTTACTTCCATGTATGTATATTTCCTTACGTTCTTATTCTAAGTGTTAAAATAATTACTCAACTAAAAAAAAGGGTCCTAAAACAAAAACATTATCTGTTTATTATTCTTAATTAGTATTCAATGACCTTTTAACTAATAAAAATTTTATGGTTTTCTTATTTTTAACATTCTCTTGACTATTTCTTATATCACACTACATTAGAAATTGATAGTTAGTTTTTTCTTGCCTATAAATGTTTTCCTACATGGAACCCTAGTGTTTGTAATCTTAGGTGATCTTCATACATCTCTTGCTTTCATTAAAAGTGGTATTTTTGTTTATAATTTTTCTAATGTGGTATTTCAATGAAGGTATTTTGAAAATTCATACCTTAGTTATCGATACCTGTTTAAAAATTGAGAGGACATGATTTCAAAAAGGGGGAAGGATTTTACATCCCAGGTAATTTTAGAATAATATTTTTTCATATATATTATCATTTATTAATTTTATATTAAGTTTACTTTAGAGGGAACACTTTTTATGATTACATACTTGATATTCAACAATAGGTTTCTCTATAATTATACATTGCAAAAAAGATTAAGTTATACCAAAAAATAATACATTATTATTATTATTATTTTAAATGGTAGTTATCACCTAGAATTTTTATTGGTGGGAATGAAAAAACTAACTATATTGTGTTTATGCATATTTATTTAATATTTTTACTTTCATCCAAAAAAATTTATGACCTTAAAATAAGAATAAATAAAATTTTAAGGATAAAAAGATATAATATTATTAAAAGGAGGTTTTATCACCAATTGAGGGAGAAACCATTTTTAATAATAAATTTTGATAATTTTATAAATTTTATATGAAAAATTAAACTTATTATTTGGAATAGTGGTATCCAAATTTAATTTCATTGAATTTTTGGTATTTTTTTTGATAATATTGATGTTTTGAAGAATATTGAAAAATACTACATTCTAATTCAAAACTCCTATTTTCTGATTTATTTATATAGCTATGTTATCCTTTTATTTGGTTTTAAAGTATAATTAAATAACGAATTTATCATTTAATTCAATTTTTTTCATTGGAATCAATTTCAAATTAAAATTAGATATAAAAATACTGTGGACTTTTGAACGTTTTTACATTAAAAAATTGTTTCCTCAATCCTTCAATGAGACTAATTTTTAAATTAATTTTAGTCACTTTAGTGCATTAGATCTTAAAAATTGGAAACACATGGTTATAATCAGTATGAAAAATTTTATCTAATAGGATCATAATAATTTTAGTTGAATAGTAACTTTAGTATTTTATTTACTACAGTTAAATGTAAATTGGGTAATTAAAGATAAAAATAATATAATAATGATATAAAAGTACCATAAAACATATCTTGATATGTTGGGATGAGTTATTATCCAACAAAAAAAAATACTTGGGTAGAAATTATGGCCTTTGAGAGACACTTGGGTGTGAAAATGACATTTATAACATTTTATTTAATGTAAAGAGAAATTTGTCCTAAACATGAATCTTATTAATAACCCAATTTTAATGTGGGGTTATATAAGTGATATATTTTTCTATAAATAGTCCGTATAAATAAAAAAATATAACCTACATTATTATAATTTATTTATAATTTTTAGATATTAAATTATTAAATTTAATTATAACACATTGATAATGGAGAAATAGATTTGTTTAAACAAGAATCAAATAAATGACATTAATAATATTAAAATAAATATAAATTGAAATATTTAATTCCATAAAAAATATTTGGATGACTTTTACAGGTTATTTATTAGATAAACTAGTTTTTTCAAAGTAATCAAGTTATTATGATTTTCTAAAAAATTAATGTAATAAATAGTGTGAAAATTAACATAATTCATATTTCAAAATATAAAATATTTATTTAGAAGAATTAAAATTTAAAAAAATAGGATTCATCCAAATTGTTTTTTTAACCCTCATAATTTCAATAATGACTCAATCATTGGTAGTTTTACATCTTATGGTAATTATTTTAACTCTCAAAGTGTAAATCACTTAATAGAATAGTAAGAGTTAAAAGGGTTAAATCATAAAATATAAGGATTAAAAAATATCAAAAATTTGCCCATTTTTTATTTTATGAATATATTTATACCCATATGCATCCTATTTTTAAAATAAATCAACTTGGAGTAGTTTTTAATAGAAAATGAATATATATTAATTTAATGATTTTAATAACTCCAAGCATGCCCCTCCCCTCTCCTATAAAAAGGAAATATTATTCTCTATTCCTTACACTTTAAAAAAAAATTGGTTTCTCCCAGATATGACCAAAACTCTTACAATAATATCTAACCACATTATTGAGACCTTATTTTATGTATAAATCCCTTCTAAGAGGTGTTAAGGTGTTAAAAAGGTGATCATCTAAAGGAAAGGAAATTTTTTTAATTAAGTGTTTCTATTTTATTTCTTCTTCCACTTCCTTTAAATATCCTTCATCCTTGGTGAACTAATAACTGAAATATCCTCAGTAACCTTTTATTTTATTATGTTAATATCATTACTTAAATCAATCTCCAAATTCATCACATTGGAAATTAACATTTCGTTCGTGTGTATAGCAGACAACTGCCTCGTGAACCGATATGGTTCATTTTTCATTACCATCTCTCAAGACTGGTAATAATGATGGAATTATTTTTTGAATATGATTTTATGACATTTTTTCATTATAATAGAATAATATATCAATTATTTTCTTACTTTACATGAACATATGAATGATAACTTTGTTCGTGCGTACGTGTGAACTATCACCTCCACAAAGCGATAAGAATCGTCTTTATTCACCGCATAATTTTTATTATATATAAATAAGTATATTTAAATTATTATTATGATGTAAATAAAAATATTATTATTCTATAATGAAAATTAATAATAACCCGAAGTCCATAATGATCAATTATAAATGGAAACTTTACTCATGCGTACGTACGGCGTACCATCTCCTTGATTATAACTTTTTTCATTTTTCATTACATAAATAAATGGTCTGATTTAAAATTATAATTTATGTATAAAAGTTATTAATATGTCATTAATTTCATTCTATATATTAGGTACTTATGACCACATGGACAAATTTACATCATACCATGTTCATTTTTGAACTCGAGTACTGAATATTGACAAAACAACTGACCTGAACATAAATAATTAAGTAATTGTTATAAAATTATGAAAAAGTAATATAAAGGGAATAATAAAATTGAAAAAATATTATTAAGAAAGTATAAATTAATCAATGTTTATTATTCCATAATATAAAGAATATAAGAGATAATTTGGACTTGAGGTAAGGGATGTCATCTCAATATCCTTTCATGGAGGAATATTTTTATGTTATACCCCACCTTCTTTTACACGGTGTATAAATAGAAATTCTGACTTTTAATTTAATTAAAAACATTTTAAAAACAATAATTTTTTACCAATATTTTTACTAAATTAAAAAATAAATGTTTTTCGACATATACTGAAACAATTACTTTTCTACTGTCATGACCATTATTTGGTATTTGGATTCCTCTAGAAGTTGTAATGTTTTTAAAAGAAAAATACCAATTTCCCTTTTCAGGTATTTTGGTATTTAAAATGGTTTTGATAATGGATTTATTATATCAATATCTTAAAATTAAATTGTCTGATTGTAAAGTGGAAATGTTATTTTTCCTTTATGCTTTTTTATGTGTTATGATTATGTTATGGTTCTTTGGAATTTATTATGTATACTAGTGTTTCAGTGATAAACTAAGGGTGGGTGAGCCCATGATAGCACTCCAATACTTAGGGTAATGACATAGAGTTAAATGATAAGGTTTCTCATAGGATATTTTCGGAATATACTATGATGGGTATTCCAAATGTAACTATGAGGGTTACTCTTTATGTAGCGTTGAAACCTAAAATGTAAAAATAATATGAATTCCACAATCTACCTTTATAATTTATGATTTATATGAGTTTTATAGGAATATTTTTATTTAATGAGGTAATCTAAAGGGTTTATGTTTTATGGGTTAAAAGTATGATTATTTGAATATGTTTTCATGAGTTTTAATTATTCTTGGACTAATGGTTTCTTTCTTTCATTGTATGTCCCCTACTGAGTTTTTTGTGATCATCCTATGTTTTAAAATGTTTTTATAATGGTATAAGGATGGGCAGGAGAAAATATGAAATCAATATGAATGTTATGAAAATTTTTATCAAGAAAAATAAATCATGATTCATTTTAAAATGTTTTAGATTTTGAAAAAATAGATATTGAGTAGACTTTTATATCATGTAATATTTGAGATGTTATTTAATGGTAATAGACTAATTTTATTAAGATATAAGCTAAAAAATCCTCAATGTGTGTGAATGTAAATCTGTGACCTCACTCTCAATTATGTAGTGTTTAATACCGGGGCCTTATAGTTGGTATCATAGGAAGAGTTTAGATAACACTAGAGGTTTGGATGTTATCTAGTTTTAGGTTAAGGATCCTTTATAACCAATCAGATTTTAATCATATAGAAACTCTAGAGGATTTTGGTAAAGAAGTTAAATTCAATAAAAACATGAATAAACTGGTATATAAAGATATTTATGGATTAGGGTATTATAAAAAATTTATCTTATCTTCACCCTATACATTATTATTCTTTTAAAAATTCATTACATGTTTAAGTGATGTTCTTTTAATTATATTAAGGATATTTAGTCAAGATGGGATAAAATAGATCTTTAATATCCTTTTTATCCCTCTCGGATGATTTGATCATCACTGTTATCTCAAAATCTTGTTCGAATGATTTTTGATAGCTTCTTGAGTATTCAAATAACACGTAAGAAATTGTTTGAGTTATGAAACACCTACTAATTTATAAAATATTTTTATGGTTAATGGTATATTTTTCATAATATTTCAATATCTAAACTCCCCCAATTCTTTCAAAATGTAAAATACTAGAAGTGGTGTGAACTTTTACATTTTGAAAGTAGTACAACATTCCAAATGAGAAAAAGGAACATTAAGAAGATTCGAGAATCTGGTTTCATGGTAAGAATTATCTTCTAATCCATAAATTATGAAACATGATCTTATTGATATTTATGAATCATGAGTATATAATATGTATATTTTATTTTTAGGAATTGGGTATAAAGAGATAATGTGGCAATTCAAATTTATGTGATTACAATGAACGTTGAAATATTAATATGTCTATATATAAAGGATTTAATAGTTCTGGTATACTAAAGGATATGGAAATGCTTAATAGAATTAATAACCTTCTGATAATGGGGGTTTCTTTAAAACTTTTTTAGCTGTGTAATATTTAACCATAAATTTTTTATGTGAAAATGTTTTTTAGGAGTAATTCTATTTTTTGAACATAATTATAAAGTAATGGAAAACCTTTAGGGTTCATATGATCTTTTTTGAGGTAACTAAGG
Organism: Viscum album; assembly: GCA_963277665.1. Lineage (NCBI taxonomy): Eukaryota > Viridiplantae > Streptophyta > Magnoliopsida > Santalales > Viscaceae > Viscum > Viscum album. The sequence goes on from OY728132.1 coordinate 1,503,944,272, forward strand.
GGTATTACAATTTGGGATGAAAAATTAAAGGTATGAGATAACATTTAAGGTTAAAAATTTTATGGTTATTTTTAAGACATTATCATATTTTGATAATGTTATAAGAAAGATATAGTTTAATAAAAAAGTACAACTCGTAGGATAGGTGAAAAATAGTCACGTCTGAAAAGGTCATGAGAATCGAACCCAAAACACAAGGATGACAAGGTTGCATCACCTAAAACATTCCTGTGATATGTATTGGGTACGTATGAATTTTTATTTTAAGTTAAATGAGTTGATGGAATAAGAATAAGTTGATTTTATGAACTTGTGTTTTATCAAATTGATATACTAGGTATTGGAAAATAATTTCCGGATTAAGTTATAAATATTATCTTGAAATATCGTCAATAATTTAGGAATTCTATTTGATCAAGGTGACTAGAATACAATGGTTTTTTATTTGAGGAGTAATTGTTTAATTATATTTTGGAAGAATATGTGACTTTAATTGTCAACTTATGGGGAATTTGGTTATTTATAGATATGATTAACCTATCATGGAGAATAGGTTATTAGGTTAATTTCTTTTTGGTATAAGACATTAAGAGTTGCTGATGTTATTTTGAGACAAATGATAAAATTTATGTTGGATGACTATTTGATAAAATACTTCTGAATTTTGGGATTCATTCATAGTTTGATTTATTTTTAGTAATTTTAAGGAAAGTTATTTTTTTAATGGTGTATGATTAACTTTGGGTATCAATGTTTAATTTTGGTCATTAATGCAGTTTTTTATCATATAAAGGATTATTCATTTTGGAGAATTATCTAATTTTATACAATCCATTTTTGTTTTTGGTTAATGTTTCATGATAGGATAAATATATAGTTAATATTTTCTGGATTATGTGATTCTCAATAAGTTTATTTAAGCATGAAAAAATCATCTTGGATACTAAACATTTAGGGTAAAATATGAGTTTATGTTTGAATTTTATTAATGGATGAAACTCTACATACATGTAAGTATACTTACTTCCATCCTTATTCTAAATAGAAAAATAATTCATCATCTCTAAGGAAATGTTCTTAATATAAAAATCTTATACATTTATTTTTCTTAATTATAAATCAATGACATTTTATGCAATCAAAAATTTATGGTCTTCTTATTTTTAACTTTTTATTAACTATGTTTTCTATCACTCTATATTAGAACTTGATATTTAGTTTTTTCTTCCAAATCCATGTTCTTATACATGGAACCCTAGTCATTGTTATCTCAGGTGATATTTTTAATTCTCCTCCTTTATTTTAAAGTGGCTATTTTATTATTCATTATTCTGATATGCGATTTCAATAAAGGAATTTCTAAAATTCATACCTTAGTTACCGATATCGAATTTAAAATTACAAGGACGTTATTTCTAAAATGTGGGAAGGATGTAACATCTTAGGTAATTTTAGAATAATACTTTTTCATATTAATTAATATTTCATAGTTAGATATTATTTTTAATTTTGAGGGCACACTTTTTCTGATTCTGTACTAGATATGAAATAATAGTTTTGTCTAAAATCTTATGTTGCACAATATATTAAGTTATACCGCAAAACAATACATTATTATTATTATTTTAAATGGTTGTTCTCACCTAGACATTGCATTAGAGTGAATGAGAAAAACCAGCTATATTATGTTTACACATGTTTATTAAAAAAATTACTTTCTTACAATAAATTTTATGGGATAAAAATAATAATAAATCCAATTTTATGCAGAAAAAGCTCTCATTGTTTGGAAATGTAGTTTTACCGCCTATTGATGGGGAACCATTTTTAATTCTAAATTTTATATTTTTATAAATTTTATATGAAGAATAAAACTTCTTATTTGGAATATGAATATCAAAATTTACTTTTTTAGAATTTTTTTTATTTTTCTGATAATATTAATTTTTTAATAAATAGTAAAAAATACTCCATTCTAATTATAAATTGCTTTTTTCTGATTTATTTATATAATTAGGTTATCATTTTATTTGGCTTTAAAGTATAATGAAATAAATTCTTTACAATTTGATCCAATTTAGTTTATTGGAATCAATATCAAATTGAAATTGTATATAAAAACATTGTGAACTTTTGTATGATTTTACTTCAGAAACTTGTTTACTAAATCTGTCAATGGGATTAATTTTAAAAATCATTTTCATCACTTTAGTGAATTGAATCTTAAAAAATGTAAATACATGGTTATAATTAGTATGAAAAATTTCATCTAACTAGATCAAAATAATTTTATTTGAATAGTAACTTTAGTATTTTATTTACCATGGTTAAAGGTAAATCGGGTAATTTAAGATAAAGATAATATTTTAATATTATAAAACTACCATAAAACTTTTCCTAATACAATCATATGAGTTATTTTCCAACAAGAAAATCCTTGGGTATAAATTATGTCCTTTGGAAGCAACTTGGGTATGAAAATTACATTTATAACATTTTATTAAAGTAAAGTGAAATATGTCATAAACAAGACTCTTTCTAACAAAACAATCTTAACATAGGGTTATATTAGTGATATATTTGAATATAAATAGTCCATATAAATATAAACAGATTACATAAATTATCATAATTTATTAATAATTTTTAAATGTTAAATAATTAAATTTAATTATGACCCAATGTTGATAGAGTAATTAATTTATTAAAGAAAGAATCAAATAAATGATTTCAATAATACTATAATAAATATAAATTGAAATATTTTATACTATAAACAAATTTTATGTATCAATTTTACATTTTATTGATTTTATAAACTAGTTTTTCCAAATTAATCTAGTTGTTATGATTTTTTTAAAAAGTTAAGTGATAAAAAGTTTCAAAATTGACATAATTCATATTTCAAAATATAAAATATTCATTGAAATTAATTAAAATTTTAAAAAATCCCTGATTCATCCAAATAGTTTTGTTAAGCCACCAAATTTCATTAATTACTCAATTATTATTCATTTTATTTGTTATGGTAATTATTTTAACTCTCAATGTGTACATAACTAAATAAAAGAGTAACCGTTAAAAGGGTTAAATCATAAAACACAAGGATTAAAAAATATCCACAAATTTCCAATTTTTTATTTTATGAATATATTTAGACCCACATGTATCCTATATTTAAAATATTTCTACTTGGACCAATTTTGAATATAAAATGAAATTATATTAATTTAATACTTATAATAATTCCAAGAGTACCCCTCCCCTCTCCTATAAAAAGGCACTCTTATTCTCTATTCCTTAAACTAAACAATCCATTTTTCTAGGCCAAGATACAATCTAAAACCTTAATATAATCCCTCCCCAAATTCATGAGTCATTAGTTAAGGCATAAAACGCTTCTTATAGGTGTTAATTTGTTAAGAAAGGTGATCATCTAAAGGAAAGGTACTGTTTTTATTTAAGTGTTTCTATTTTATTTCTTCGTACACTTATGTTAAATATTCTTAATCTATGATGAAATAATAAATATATTATGAACAATATACTTATATGTTATTACGATAATAATATCACCTAAATCAATCTCAAATTTCAGCAAATGTGAATGGAACATTTCATTTGTCTGTACGGCAGACTACCACCCCGCGAATCGATATAGTTCGTTTTTCATTACTGTCTCTCAATATAGGTCATAATGATGGAATTAATTTTTGTATAGTATTTTCATGACATATTTATAATTGTAAGTGAATAATATATCAATTATTTTCTTACTTTCCACGCACATAAAAATGATAACGTCGTTCGTGTGTACGTGTGAATTATCACCTCCACGAAGTGATGTGAATTGTTTTTATTCACCACTTCACTTGTATGATATAAATATAAGTATATTTAAATAATTATTATAATTTTAATAATATTAAAATTATTATATAAATAAAAAAATAATTACATTATGTTCATAATGATTAATGAAAAATATAAAAACATTACTCATGTGTACATACAACCTACCATCCCCATGATTATAACATTTTTAATTTTTTATAACATAAATTAATAATTTGATTTAAAATTATAATTGATATCTAAAAGTGATTTTTATTTAATTAATTTTTCTATAAATTTTATATACTTATGACCACATGAAAAAATTTACTGCATGCCAAGTTCATTTAGGAACTCAAGTATCGAATATTGACAAAACGTCCAACCTGAACATAAATAATTAAGTTATTGTTATAAAATTATAAAAAAGATATAAAAATAGAATAATAAACTTAAAAAAATTTATCATATAATTATAAATTAACCAAAATTTATTATTATGGAATATAAAGAACATACCAGACAATTCGGACTCGACATAAAGGATTTTCTCTCAATCTCTTCTCATTAAGGAATATTTTGATTTTATACACCAACTTCTTTTATATGGTTTATAATTAACCAATTTTACTTTTAATATGATTGAAATTTTTTTAAAAGGAATCCTTTTATAAAATTAATTTTACTAAATGAGAAAATGAATGCTTTTTAACGTATATAGAGACAATGACTTTCCTACCGTCGTGACCATTATTTAGTATTTAGATTCTTCTAGAAACTGTATTGTTTTTATAAGAATAAAATACCATTTTTCATTTTTAGGTGTTTTGGTATTTAAAATGGTTTTTATAATGTATTTATTATATCAATATATTAAAATTAAAATTTTTTTATTCGAAAGTTGAAATGTTATTTTTTCCTTTATTCTTGTTTTATGTGTTATGATTATGTTAGGGTTATTGGAAATTACTTATGTATATAGATGGTTTTGTGATAAACAAAGGGTTGGTGAGCCCATTATATCTCTTTAATATTTTGGTTAATTAGATGGAGTTAAACTAGAGGGTTTCTAATAAGAGGTTTAGGGAATGTACTGTGATGGGTGTACAAATCGTAACCATGATGGTTTCTCTATATGTATCTGTGAATGTTAAAATATAATAATGATATGGATGACACAATTTACCTTTATGATTTATTATTTCTATGATTTTTATAGGAATATTCTGATTTCATGAGGTAAGATAAAGGATTTATGTTTTATGGATGAAAAACATTTAGGTGTTTTAAGTATTCATGGACTAAATGTTTCTTTATTTCTTTTTATGTACCTTATTGAGATTTTGTGATCTTTCCAAGTTTTAAAAAATCCATGTATTATGAGGATGGTTAAGATAAAGGATAATTTCAAGATAAATATTATAATGTTTTTTTCAAGAAAAAGAAATAAAAATTTATTTTAAAATGTTTTTTATTATGAAAAAAATAGATATTGAGTAGACTTCTATACTTTATTATATTTTAGTTGTTATTTAATAGATATTTCATAATTATATAAAACATTAAATATAAAATATCCCTAATGTGAATTAATTTAAAATCTTGACTTAAGTCAAAATTATGTAGTGTTTAAAGCTGGGGACATATATTTGGTATCAGAGGAAAGGTTTAGATAACTTTTGAGGTAAGGATGTTATCTGGGTGTTGGTTAATGATAATTTATAACCAAGAGGTTTATTATCATATAAAACCCCTATAGGATAATGGTAAATAAGATATATTGTATAAAATCCTAAATCAACTAATATTATAACGACCCATACTTTACATACATTGTTAATACTTCAAAAATTGAAGTACACTTATTACAATATATAACAAGACCATGAAAGGACCGTATATGTATAGTGTCTTTAGAAACTGGGAAACATAAACAACTGGTTCATAAAGCATCTACAATTTTTCCCATTTATTTCATCATATCTAGAGTCTCTTTTGGCATATCCTACTTAATAACCTTCTTCCTGACCTGGGTAAGGAAAACATACAAAATGGTGAGCTCAAATTCTCAGTAAGGGTAAACAAAAGAAATATCAATCACATCATATTCATAAGAACATAACATTTTGGAAATCTTAACCTGCAAAAGAGATCATAATTTCATAACATGGGATAAATAATAGTAGTGAAATTTAATCCCAATAATCATAACATAAAATATGTTACTTTGTGTCATACACACATAATCATAGAGAATAATTTCTTATTAGTCAGGACTCATTTCCAAGACTATCTTAGCGGACAAAGTCCATTTCTGAATCGAGTTCACTCCTCGTTTTAGTCCTGTTCACTGAACCGGATTAACCTATCGTTCCAGCCATGTCTATCTCATGAGATATAAATCTTTACCCAATGCATTTGAGGGATATATAGGTCCCACCCATCTAATAATGAAATCATTCATATGTGTGCCACAAAAATCATAAATCATACATCATAGCATAACCCATGTAATAAAAATGGGATTCTTAAACATCGTGACATCATAAAACAATTCATATAAGATAAAGGAATTCATAAAAATAATTCCATCACAATATAATCAAATCAATGTAATAATCGGTATAGAAACAGAACCCTATATTACCATAGATGGAAAATAATTTTGACAAAACACTTGAACTCCATTCTGGAAGAAAATATCCTTTCTACTCCAAAAACATTTTTCCTTTCTTAACATTTCATATAATTTTAAACTAAAAGAAGTTAATTAAAAATAAACTTGAAAACTTGTAAAGGAATATTCTTGGAAATAATGTTTTAAAAGTCCATTCATTTCGTATAAGTTAAAAAAACATTTTTCTCGTACTTTGGTCGGAAAAGTCAAAAGTACCTCGTACGAAAAAAAAACGACAAAATATTTCTTTCATATCATTTACTTAAAACTGACCGAAGGGTAAAATTGGATTTAAATAATTTTAGGAGGATAGAAGTAATATTACATATTGAAGAAACATGTATGTGCATGATAAATATTCCCCAGTAAATACCAAAGAATAAACAATCTCAGATAAAAATTGAGATGGTGAGATTTTCCCTTACCTTAGGTCTGATTTGCTTCGTAAGTGTCCAAACCTCCTGTATAATGATTTAAATAATGTCATTGACTTACTCCAGAATCATAATTATTTTTATGATATCAAATATGGTCATATTCTTAGCTTCTAATTAGTAATATTTCATTGTTATTTGTTATTCGGGTGTTTATTGCTTTTTGTTCTTATGCGTGTTTTGTCGAATAAATTCTTATTCTTATTTATAGGTTATAGATACCTTATTTACATAATGTTATTAGTGTAATACATATCATATTTATTCACTCAATTCATTTATGTAATCATTATTAAATAAAAATCATGTAGAACGAGTCGCATCATATCGTGGAGACGGTATTCCGTACGTACGCACGAGCGATGATATCATTCCCATGATCGTGGAATTGTATTGGAGTGTATGTATACTATTTCAAAATCAATATCACATTACAATAGTCATATATAGTTATTATTTACACCATTATACCCATCCAAGTAAGGTGGTGGTGGAAAATAGATTACACCATAGCGTAGAGACGGTATTCTGTACGTACGCATGCACGGTGATTTCGTTTTCCGTAGGATGGATAGATGGGGAAAAGGGGTTGTTTTATACTTATAATAACATATCAGTATATGAGTTATACTGATGTTATTACTTCATAATGAAACAACTAAAGAAGAAGAAGTGGAAGAAGAAATAAAGTTGAAAGAATCAGTAACAGACATTACCTCTTCTTTGAAGCCCCTCTTTGAGACCTCCTCTTAGGGCACTAAAATTGGTCTCTGAAGAAGACCAGGACCTCTAGGATGTTTTTATGGAAGTGGCGAAGAGAATTTCGCGGGGTTTTTTCGAGCTTGAAGGCTCAAATTGGTGTGAGGAAGAGAGGGAGGAGGTTCCCTTTTATAAGGGAGGAGAGGGGAACCTTTGGAAAAACTAAAAATATTAATTTATTATAAAGTCATATTCGGTTTTTAATAGCTCTTAATTGATTTATTTAGAAGATAAGGTGGGGATGGGTCGAAATACTCTCATCCAATAGAATTTATACAAGTTTATGTTTCTATTTTAACCTTATCATTTAGATTTAACTTTAAGTTAGATAATTTAACTTTTGTCGTGTCTTCTTGTTTTCTTACACTATAAGGTTAATAAACTTACTATAACAAGCTAAACGAATCCCAAGTTGTTTATTATTAATATATATAACCTTATATAAATCATTTGGCCTAACCTTAGATTTTTAGGAATAAAATAAAAATTAATAATATAATATTTGTTTTAAAAACTATTTTATGTCAATTTTGACACTATTTGGTAATTGATTTGTGTAAAAATCATAACAGAAAGAATAGTTAAAAATAAGTTAATTAAATCAATAATAACATCTCATAATAACATAGAAAATTATTTTAATTCATAAAAAGTCTCAAATTACATTTATTTGGGTATTTATAACATCAATTATGTCAATATTCCATTATTAAGATAATTACTGCATCATATTGTGTCATAAATAAATTAAACTATTTAAAGTCCAAAAATTACAAATAAACTACCATTATGTAGTAAATATTTTTATATTTCTAATGAATATTCATAGTCGAATTTATCTTATGTATAACCCGATATTAAAAATAATTTAGTTATTAAACTTTGATTTTAACTATTTTAACCCTTCTTTAAATTAATAAATAATAAATGACCTAATCTAATCCTAGTGGGCCAAAATGGTCATATTTTATTCCTAAGGTTTTTATTTGGTCGAATTACACTTATCCAATAGAATTAGGACATGTGTTAGGGTAATAATAATATCATTTTTACCCTTAATTGCCCTATTTACTTTTAACCATGGTAAAAAAAGTAAAAAAGTTACTATTCCGCCAAAATTATTTTCATCTCATTAAACAACATTTTAGTCCTTGATATTAACAGTGTCTCTCAGATTTTCGAAATTCCACTCACAGAAGCGGTAAAATTAAGTTTTATGTGAATTTGGAAATTCTTCTAGGGGGTGGGTAAAAGACGGTGAAAAGTTCAATAAAATTTTTATATATCTAAAATTATTATAAAATGAATCCAATGAATTGCATTGAACTTATAAAGGTATTATGTATAAATTTTGACCTAAAATAAATTTAAATAAAATAGATAATTATTTAAATAAAAAGTCGGTTTTTAAATAGTAACCCAGTATTTTCACTATTCATCAAAAATTGAAAGTTTTCAGAAAAATACCAAAATTTCACCCTAGGCTAATTTCGATATTCCGAATCCAAAAATGAAGTTCATTTTGAAAAATAAAATTTAAAAATTTTCAAAAAGTTGTTATTACTATTCATAACGGCTAGTTTTAATAATATTTTAATAGCATATCGTTGTTTAGTAAAACTCGGTATTGCGTACAACGCAAGCTATTAAGGAAGGTCGCGGTTGAGTGTAAAGCAAGATAAGCTAGTGTTTTGTGTAATGAAAGATTCCTTTTATGATTTATATAACATAAAAACAAAATATTTCTCATAAAAGTCTCGGTTGTTACATTCTACCCCCCTTAAAATGAATTTCTCCCTCGAAATTCGTCACATTGTAACAAACAGATGAGGATACCTCTCCCTCGTCATATCCTCAAGATCCCATATAGCTTCTTCTAATTGGTGGTTCCTCCATAAAACTTTCACATGATCGAGAATCTCTATCGGTTGTTCTTCATAAGAAAGATCTTGCTCCAGTGGTACAACTTCTGAGCTGAGTACATGTGAAGGATCAGGTATGTACTTTAGCAGGAGAGATACATGGAACACATCATGAACTTGAGAGAGATTAGGTGGAAGTGCCAATCGGTAAGCTACATTCCTAAAACGATCCAGTATTTTGAAAGGAACAATATAACTAGGGCTCACCTTTCCCTTCTTTCCAAATCTCATTACCCTCTTCCAAGGAGATATTCTTAAGAACACTTTATCACCCACTTGAAACTATAGGTCTTTTATTCGGTTGTCGGCATAACTTTTTTGTCGAATCTGAGCTTCTGTACTGTGTTGCTGAATAGATCTAACCTTTTCTGCCATCTCATCAGCAAGATCAGGTCCTAATATCTTTCTTTCCCCAACTTCATCGCAGCAAGTTAGAGTCCTGCATTTATTTCCATAGAGAGCTTCATAAGGAGCCATCTGAATACTAGAGTGAAAGCTATTATTATAAAAAAATTCCACCAAAGGTAGGTGTTGATCCCAACCACCTTTGAAATCCATAGAGCAAGCTCTCAACATATCTTCTAGAGTTTGAATTGTCCTCTCAGACAGGCCGTCTATCTGAGGATGATAAGCAGTGCTGAAACTCAACTCTATATCCAGAATATGATGGATACTTCGCTAAAACTTCGAGGTAAATATCGGATCCTGATCAGATATAATGGAAAGTGGTACTCCATGCAATCTTACCACTTCCTTTACATATATCATGGCAAGCTGATCCAGAGAGAAATCTTCTCTAATAGCAATGAAGTGTACAGACTTTGTAAGACGATCAACTATGACCCAGATATCATTATTGCCTTTGGATGTTTTAGGAAGTCAAGTGACAAAGTCCATAGTGATGTTTTCAAATTTCTATTCAGGTATGGGTAATGGTTGTAACATCCCCTTAGACTTATTTCTCTCAGCTTTATCTTGTTTACAAACCAAGCATCGAGAGACACATTTAGAAACATACCTTTTCATGCCATCCCACCGGAAGTACTCTTTCAGGTCCCTTCTTTGGCAATTGATATAATCTCTATATAAAGAAAGCCAATCCATGCAAAGAATCACATCAAATTCCACTATAGGAAGGATCACAAGATTTTAAGGAATCACTTTCCCACAAACATCAATCGGAGAAGAGTTATAAACTTTTGATGCGACTGTTGTTCCATTAAGAGTTGTCACAGCTAACTCAACATCTAATTGTTGAGGTAATACGGTGATACCCTTTGAAAATTCTTCAAAAATAAAAGAGTGGGTGGATCCAGAATAAAATAAAACATTTTCTACTTTAGAGTGGATGGTATGTGTACCTTTCACCACTTCTTTATCATACTCCACATCGCTGATAGAAATTGCATGTGACTTTCCTTTGTCTTTGGCCTTAAGATTTTGTTGACGTCGATCATCATCATCAACCCTTGGATTTCGGCATTGATTGGAATAATGTCCCATATTCTTGCACTTGAAACATTGAAGTGTAGAAGGTTCATTCTGTGTATCCCTTCATTTGTTTGCTTCATTAGACATCTTATTCCTATTATTTCAACATTCAATTGCCTGATGGCCTTCTTTTCCACATTTATAACATTTTATTTTCCACTTAAGACAATTTCCTTTATGTTTCTTACCACACTTTGACCATAAGGGAAAACTTATCTTCTTTTCAGTGTGCTCTTTAGATTTTCCTTTAAATTCCATTTTCCTCTTCTTATCAAACCCATGTGACTGATGGGTTACACTAATCTCCATCTCAACCTTGAGAGCACATCGAACAATTTCCTCGTAACTATTGAAGTCTCGTATGGCTAACGCCCTTCGAAGACTTGGTTTTGTGCCACTAAAGAATCGATCGATCTTACACTCAGGTTGGATAATAATTCTGGAAGCGTACCTTGAAAGTCTTGTAAAATTTGCATAATAGGTACCAACAGATTCATCATCCATTTGCTTTAGTCCAAGAAACTCCTTCTCCATCTTTTTTCGAAGAATACGAGGTAAGTACTTATTGAAAAATAAGTTCTTGAACTCGTCCCATTCCATGGACTCAATTTCATCCCTTTGCCTCATCTTCTTAATAAAATTCCACCATTGAACAGCATCACCTTCCAAATGATAAACTGCTAAGATGACTTCATAATGTTCAGAACATTGATGAACTGAAAATATCTTTTCAGTAGTACGGATCCATTGTTCAGCCGCTAATGGATCAGTAGACCTGTTGAATGAGGGTGGACGCTGCCTCATGAATGATTCAACAGAATTTTGCTCCTTACTTAGCTCGTTTGGAAGTCCTGCATGATTCATATCTTGAGAAATTTGTGTGATCATGGCTACAAGATTTTTTATTCCAGCTCCCATAACGTTTGGTTTCTCAGGGGGACAATAATTGCATTGCCTGTCGCATTCTGCAATAACACAGTTCCTTCGGGTTCTAGCCATTGACTAAAACCAAGAAGAATAGTGTAAGAAACACTAATTATAATAGGAAAACCACATAATCAAGAATAAAATTTCACACTTAAGGTCTTATCATAGGTTTTTCATGGCCATTTCTAAAACACTAATATTGTGATCTATTCTTAGACATATCCTTAGGTTTCTTACTAAGGCTTTCACATCCTAGTTTCCAAAGGTTGACTATACATTTCCTCTAATACCAATTATAACAACCCATACTTTACATACATTGTTAATACTTAAAAATTGATGTACACTTATTACAACATATAACAAGACCATGAAAGGACTGTATAGGTATAGTGTCTTTAGAAACTGGGAAACATAAACAACTGGTTCATAAAGCATCTACAATTTCTCCCATTTATTTCATCATATCTAGAGTCCCTTTTGGAATATCCTACTTAATAACCTTCTTCCTGACCTGGGGAAAGAAAACATACAAAAGGGTGAGCTCAAATTCTCAGTAAGGGTAGAAAAACGAAATATCAATCACATCATATTCATAAGAACATAACATTTTGGAAATCTTAACCTGCAAAAGAGATCATAATTTCATAACATGGGATAAATCATAGTAGTGAAATGTAATCCCAGTAATCATAACGTAAAATATGTAACTTCATGGAATACACACATAATCATAGAGAATCATTTCTTATTAGTCAAAAGTCATTTCCAAGACTATCTTAGCAGACAAAGTCCATTTCTCAATCGAGTCCACTCCTCGTTTCAGTCCTGTTTCACTGAACTGGATTAACCTGTCGTTCCAGCCTTGTCTATCTCATGAGATATAAATCTTTACCCAATGCATTGGATGGAGATATAGGTCCCACCCATCTCATAATGAAACCATTCTTATTTGTTCCACAAAAATCATAAATCATACATCATAGCATAACCCATGTAAAAAAATGGGATTCTTAAACATCGTGACATCATAAAACAATTCATATAAGATAAAGGAATTCATTAAAATAATTCCATCACAATATAATAAAATCAATGTAATAATCGGGATAGAAACAGAACCCTGTATTATCTTAGATGGAAAATAATTTTGATAAAACACTTGAACTCCATTCTTGAGGAAAATATCCTTTCTACTTTAAAAACATTTTTCCTTTCTTAACATGTCATACAATTTTAAACTAAAAGAAGTTGATTAAAAAAACATGAAAACTTGTAAAGGAAGATTCTTGTAAATAATGTTTTAAAAATCCATTCATGCCATATAAGTTAAAAAAACATTTTTCTTGTACTTTGGTCGAAAAAGTCAAAAGTACCTCGTACGAAAAAAACGACAAAAGATTCCTTTCATATATTTTACTAAAAACTGACCGAAGGGTAAAATTAGATTTAAATAATTGTAGCAGGATAGAAATAATATTACATATTGAAGAAACATGGATGTGGATGATAAATATTCCCCAGTAAATACCGAAGAATAAACAATCTCAGGTAAAAATTGAGATTGTGATATTTTCCCTTACCATAGGTCCGATTTGATTTATAATTGTCCGAACCTCCTGTATAATGATTTAAATAATTTCATTGACTTATTCCAGAATCATACTTTTTTTTATGATAACATATATGGTCATATTCTTAGCTTCTTATTAGTAATATTTCATTGTTACTTGTTATTCGGGTGTTTATTGCTTTTTGTTCTTATGCGTGTTTTGTCGAATAAGTTCTTATTATTATTATTAGGTTATAGATACCTAATTTACATAATGGTATTAGTGTAATACATATCATATTTATTCACTCAATTCAATTATTTAATCATTATTCAATGAAAATCATGTAGAATGAGTCGCATCACATCGTAGAGACGGTATTCCGTACGTACGCACGAGCGATGATATCATTCCCATGATCGTGGAATTGTATTGGAGTGTATGTATACTATTTCACAATAAATATCACTTTACAATAATCATATATAGTTATTATTTACACCCTTATACCCATCCAAGTAAGGTGGTGGTGGAAAATAGATTACACCACGGCGTTGAGACGGTATTCCGTACGTACGCACGCGCAGTGATTTCGTTTTCCGTAGGATTGATAGATGGTGAAATAGGGTTGTTTCATACATATAATAACATATAATTATATGAGTGATACTGATTTTATTACTTCATAATTAAAAGACTAAATAAGAAGAAGTGGAAGAAGAAATAAAGTTGAAAGAATCGGTAACAGACATTACCTCTTCTTTGAATCGCCTCTTTGAGACCTCCTCTTAGGGCACTAAAATTGATCTTTGAAGAAGAAAAGGACCTCTAGGATGTGTCTAGGGAAGTGGATAGGATAATTTGGTAGGTTTTGTCTGATCTTGAAGGCTCAAAGTGGTGTGTGGAAGAGAGGGAGGAGGTTCCCTTTTATAAGGGAGGAGAGGGTCACCTTTGGAAAAACAAAAAATATTATTTTAATATAAAGTCATATTCGGTTTTTAATAGCTCTAAATTGATTTATTTAGACGATAAAGTGGCTATGGGTCGAAATCCTCTCATCCAATAGAATTTAGACAAGTTTAGGTTTCTATTTTAACCTTATCATTTAGCGTTAACTTTAAGTTAGATAATTTAACTTTTACCGTGTCTTCTTGTTTTCATACACTATAAGGTTAATAAACTTACTATAACAAGCCAAACAAACACCAAGTTGTTTATTATTAATATATATAACCTTATCTAAGTCATTTGGCCGAACTTTATATTTTTAGGAATAAAATAACAATTAATAATATAATATTTGTTTTAAAACTATTTTATGTCAATTTTGACACTATTTGGTAATTGATTTTTTTGAAATTAATAACAGAGAGATTAGTTCTAAACACGTTAATTAAATAAATAATAACATGTCATATTAACATATAAAATTATTGGAATTCATAAAAAAGTCCCAATTACATTTATTTGGGTATTTATAACATCAATTATGTCAATATTTCATTAATAAGATAATTACTCCATCATCATTGTGTCATAAATAAATTAAATTATTTAAAGTCTAAAAATTAAAAATAAAATAAATTTATGTATTAAATCTTTTTATATTTCTAATTAATATTTATTGTCTAATTTATCATATATATAACCCTATATTAAAAATTATTTAGTTATTAAACATTGATTTTAACTATTTTAACCCTTCTCTAAATAAATTAATAATAAATGTCCTAATCTAATCCAAGTGGGCCTAAATGGTCATATTTTATTCCTAAGGTTTTTATTTGGTAGAATTAAACTTAACAAATAGAATTAGGACATGTGTTAGGGTAATAATAATATCATTTTTACCCTTAATTACCCTATTTACTTTTAACCGTGGTAAAAAAAAGTAAAAAAGTTACTATTCACCGAAAATTATTATCATCTCATTGAACCACATTTTAGTCTTTGATATTAACCGTGTCTCTCTGATTTTCTAAATTCCACTCAAAGAAGCGGTAAACTTATGTTTTATGTGAATTTTGAAATTCTCCTAGTAGGTGGGTAAAAGATGGTGAAAAGTTCAATAAAATTTTTATATATCTAAAATTATTATAAAATGACTCCAATGAATTGCATTGAACTTATATAGGTATTATTTTTCAATTTTGACCTAAAATAAATTTAAATAAAATAAATAATTATTTAAATAAAAAGTCGATTTTTAAATAGTAACCCTGTGTTTTCACTATTCCTCAAAAATTGAAAGTTTTCAGAAAAATACCAAAATTTCACCCTAGGCTAATTTCGATATTCTGAATCCAAAAATGAAGTCCATTTTGAAAAATAAAATTTACAAAATTTCAAAAAGTGGGTATTTCTATTCATAAAGGGTAGTTTTAATAATATTTTAATAGCATATCGTTGTTTAGTGAAACTCGGTATTGCGTACAACGCAAGCTATCGAGGAAGGTTGTGGTTACATGTAAAGCAAGAAAAGATAGTGTTGTGTGTAGTGAAAGATTACTTTGATTATTTATATAACATAAAATGAAAATATTTCTCATAAAAGTCTTGGGTGTTACAAATATATAGGAAGATTTATGGATTAGAGTATTATAAAAATTTTATGTTATCATCACATTATATAGTATTATTCTTTTAATGATTCATTTGGTGTTTAACTGATATTATTTTAAGAAGATTAACGATCATTTTAAAATATATAAGGAAATAGATCTTTCACAACCTTATTATCCCTCCTTAATGATTTTATCATCACTGTAATCTCAAAATCTTGTTTGACTGATTTCGATAGCTTCTTGAGTATTCCAATCACCTGCAAGAAAATGATTGAGTTCTCCAACACCTATTCATTTAAAAAACAGAATATGGGTCATGGTATATTTTTCATAATATTTCAAGATCTAAACTAATCCAAATCTTTGAAAATTTAAAATACCATAAGTGGGTTGAATGATTACTTTTTCAAAGTAGGACAACATGCCAAAAGAAAAAGAAGGAACATCCAGAAGATCCTAAAATATGGATTCAAATTATGAATTATCTTCTAATAAATAAAGTATGAAACATGATCTGATTTATATTTAAAAATTATGAGTATATAATCTATATATTTTATTTTTAGTAATGAGTTATTAAGATATAAGTTGGCAATGCATAGTTAATTTTTTATGATGAACATTGAAAAATTATGATGTCTACATATAAAGGATTTAATACTTTTGGAATACTTAAGAATGTGGAAATGTTTAAAAGTATTAATACCCTTTTGATAATGGGGGTATTTTTGAATAAATTTTAGTTAATTAATATGTAACCCTGATGTTTTTTTGTGAAAATGGTTTTTAGGAAGAATTATCTTTTTTTGACATAATTATAAATTAATAGATAACGTTTATGGTTTATATGATTTTTTTATTTAATTAAGGGTTAGTACATTTTGTGATGAAAAATGAAAGGTATGATATAACATTTGAGGTTAAAAAATTTTATGTTTATTTTGAGGAAATTATCATATTTTGATAATGTTATAATAAATATATATTTTTAGAAAAAGGACAACATGTAGGATGGGTGACAACCAGTCATTTCTGGCAAGTACATGAGAATGAAACCCACAACCGAAGGGAGACAAGGGCATGTAACCTAACACTAGCCTACGTGAAGTCCAGGATTAGTATGACTTTTTATTTTTTTAAGAGTTGAGGGAATAAGAATAATTTGATTTTAATAACATATGTTTTATCAAATGGATATGAAAATGATTTATGGATTAAGTGATAAATATTATTTTGGAAGACGTTTACTATTTTGGGAATCCTATCTAACCACGGTAACTAGAATACTATTGTATTTTATTTGAGGAGTAATGGTTTAATTATATTTAGGAAGAATATATGATTTTAATTGTTAAATAATTGGGAATAAGGTTATTTATAGAAATGATTAACCTATAATGGAGAATATATGGTGAGGTTAGTTGATTTTTAGTAAAATAAATTAATAGTGGTTGATTTTATTTAGAGATAAATGTAAAAATTTATCTAGTAATACTTTTTTATCAAAACCTTTTGAATTTTTGTTTTCATTCGTAGTTGGATGATTTTGAGGAATTTTAAGGATAGTTATTTTTTGAATGTTCTATGATGAAATTTTAAAATCAATATTGAATTTATAATATTAATGTAGTTTTTTATTATGTGAATCTTTATTCATTTTTTAGAATTATAATATCTTATCCCAACCATTTTGGTTTTGGTTAATGATTTACAGTAGAATAAATATATAGTTAATCTTATTTGGATTAATTGATTGCCTAGAAGTTAATTCAAGCCTAAAAAATTCATCTTTAATGTGCACCGTTTAGATAAAATATATGAGTTTATGGTGTAATTTAATTAATGGATGAAACTCTAATTTTGATTAAGTATATTTCTTTACATTCTTATACTAAGTATTATAATAATTACTTAGCTCTGAGAAAATTATCTTACAACAAAGATATTATCCATTTATTTTTCTTGCTTATAAATAAATTACCTTTTAACCAATCCAAAATTTTTTGTTTTATTACTGTTAGCTTTCTCTAGACTATATTTTCAATCACTCTCCATCAAATCATGATAGTTAGTTTTTTCTTCAATATCCTTATTTTCTTATATGGAACCCTAGTATTTGTCATCTCATGTGATCTTCATACTTACCTTTATTTAATTTAAAGTGATAGTTTTATTAATCCTTTTTTGATGTGGGATTTTAGTAAAGGTATTTTGAAAACTCGTACCTTATTTACCGTTATCGAATTTTAGATTGTGAGGACACAATTTTCAAAAGGGGGGAATGATGTTACATCCCAGGTAGTTATAGAACAATTCTTTTCATATCTATTAATATTATGAAGTTTATATTAATTTTAATTTAAAGGGGAAAGATTTTCTAATAGTTTACCAATATGCAATAATGGGTTTCTCTGAAATTATAAGTTGCACACACAATTGAGTTATATCAAAAAATAATACATTATTAATATTATTATTTTAAATGGTAGTTATCACCTAGATGTTGTATTGGTGGGAGTGAATAGAACTAACTATATTATGTTTATTAATTTTTATTAAATGTTTTCACTTTCTTCAAATATAATTTTGTGGAATTCAAATAAGTATAAATCCAATTTTATAAATAAAAAGATCAAATATTTTTTAAAGTTAGTTTTACCGCCTATTGATGAAGAACCCTTTTTAAATCTAAATTTTGAGATTTTTTTAAATTTTATATGAAAATTTAAAATTTGTATTTGGAATTGGGAATCAAAATTTACTTTTCTTGAATATTTTGTATTTTTTGATATTATTCATTTTTTAATGAATAGTGACAAATACTACATTCTGATTCAAAACTAAGTTTTTGATTAATTTATTAACATAGTGAGGTAATCTTATTAATTTTTGTTAATGTATAATTAAATAAATTTTTTATCATTTAATCCAATTTAGTTCACTATAATCAATTTCAAATTGAAATTGGATATAAAAAGTTTTTGAACTTTTGAACAATTTTGCTTCAAAAACCATTTCCTAAATCTGTCAATGGGGTTATTTTTTAAATTAATTTCAGTCACTTATGTGAATTGAATCATCAATATGGGGTATACATGTTTGTAATAAGTATAATAAATATGATCTAATATAATCAAAATATTTTTTTGGTGAATAGTAACTTTAGTATTTTCTTTACTATGGTTAAAGGTAAATCGGGTAATTAAGGGTAAAAAATATTATAATAATCTAATATTACCCTAACACATGACATAATATTATTCTATGAGTTATTGTTGAATAATAAAATCCTTGGGTAGAAATAATATCCTATAAAATCCATTGTGGTGTGAAAATTTTATTTATAACAATTTATTTAAAGTAAAGGGAAATATGTCATAAACAAGACTCTTATTAACAAAAAATTAATATGGGGTTATATAAGTGATATATATGACTATAAATATCCATAAAAGCTAAATATATTACCTATATCATGATAATTTATTTATAGTTTTTAGATATTAAATAAAAAAATTTAATTATGACCTATTGACGATGTAGTAATAGATTAGTTAATGGAAGAATCAAATAAATGATATTAATAATATTAAAATAAATATAAATTGAAATATTCGATTCCATCCACAGATTTTTCTAATGAATTTGGTATGATATTGGTGATTTAAACTTGTTTTTTTAAGTAATCAAGTTGTTATGATTTTTTAAAGTCATGTAATGAATAGTATCAAATTGATATAATTCATATTTTAAAATATAAAATTTTTAATTAAATTATTTAAAATTTATGAAAACCCATTTTTTGACCAAATAGTTTTGGTAAGACTTCAAATGTCATTAATGACTAATTAATTTCTCATTTAACATGTTGTGGTAATTATTTTAACCCTCAATGTGTATATTATTTAATAAAACTGTAAGATTTAAAAGGGTTAAAACATAAAAGATAAGGATTAAAAAATATGGAAAACTTGTATAATTCTTATTAGATGAATAAATTTAGACCCACACTCATCATATATTTTAAAAAAATCATCTTGGACCAATTGGAATATAAAATGAATTTCTTTTAATTTTATACTTTTTATAATTCTGTGAGGGCCCCTCCCCTCTCATATAAAAATGCAATCTTCTATATTCCTTAAAAATCATAAACAATTTAATTAAGCCAAGATATTACCAAAACACGTAATAAAATATATCACCACATTCTTTAGGCCTTATTTTTGGTAAAAAAACTCTTTTCCTATATGTGTTAAGCTATTAAGAAAGGTGATCATCTGAAGGAAAGGTAATGTTTTTATTTAAGTGTTTCTATTTTATTTCTTCTTCCACTTCCCTTAAATATCCTTCACCCATGATGAAAAAATAAATATAATATAATAAATATACTAATATATTATTATATGAATCTAATCAACTAAATAAATCTCAAATTTACTCAAATGGTAAATGAACATTTCATTTGTGTGTGTGGGGGACTACTGCCTCATGAACTAATATAGTCCAATTTTGATTACTGTCTCTCAAGAATGGACATAATAATAGAATTAGTATTTCTATATTATTTTCATGACATATTTATCAGTATAATAGAATAATAAATCAATTATGTTCTTATTTTAAATGCACATAAAAATAATTATGTCATTCGTGCGTGCATGTGAACTATCACCTCCACAAAGTGATGTGAATATTTTTTTTCACCCCATCACTTGTGTCATATATATATATATATGAATATTTAAATGATTATTATGATGTTAAAAATATTATTATTATTATGTAATTATAAAATAATAATTACCTTATTTCCATAATGATCAAGAAAAAATGGAAAGGTTTCTCGTGCGTATGTACGTCCAGCCATCTCTATTATTATAACATTATGTATTTCTCATAATAAAAATAAATTATTTTATTTAAAAGTATAATTTATGTATAAAAGTTATTATTAGGTCATAAATCTTATTTTTGATATTATGGACTTATGACCACATAGAAAAATTTACATCATACCAAGTTCATTTTTGAACACAAGTACCGAATATTGAAAAACATCCCGCCTTAACTTAAATAATTAAGTAATTGTTATAAAATTATAAATAATTGATATTAATGGAATAATAAACTTGAAAATGGTTCTCATGAAATTATAAATTATCCTAATTTTATTATTTTGGAATATAAAGAACGTATGAAAAAATTTGGACTTGAGTTAAGCGACTTCATCTCAATCTCTTTTCATTGTGGCATATTTTGATGTTATACACCAGCTTATTTTATATGTTATATAATTAACCCCTTTTAATTTTATATTAATTAAAATGTTTCCAAAAGGAATATTTTTAGATGAATCATTTTACAAAAATGAAAATACGAATGTTTCGTTATCATATACATCGACAACGACTTTTCCACCTCTGTGACCATTTTTTGGTATTTGACTTCCTCTATAAAAGTAATGTTTTTAAAAGATAAATAAACATTATTTTCCCTTTTACTGATATTTTTATTGAAAATGGTTTGGATAATTTATTGATTATTTCAGAATATTGAAATTATATTTTGTGATTGTAGAGTGGAAATGTTGTTTTTCTTTTATGCTTTTTTTATCTATTATGATTTATGTTATGGTTCTTGTGAATTGCTTATGTATAAGTGTGGACCCATAATAAACTGAGGGAGGGTGATAACATGATAACTCTCTAATGCATTGGGTAATGATATGGAGTTAAACAATAGGGTTTACCCTCATAGATTTATGGAATCTACTGTGATGGGTTATCCAAACGTAACTGTGAAGGATAATCCATGTATAGTTGGGAAAGATACAATGAATGAATTTTATGGATTCCATATGTTATGTTTATGATTTTTGATTTATATTATTTTTATATTAATCCTATGATTTAATGAGGTAAGATAATGGTTTTATATTTTATATATGAAAAGTATGATTTTTTTTAAATTTTTTCATAAGTTTTAAGTATTCATGAACTAACAGTTTATTTCTTTATTTTTGTGTACCTTACCGAGATTTTGGGATCCTAACATGTTTTATAATGTTTTTCAAAGGGTATAAGGATGGTTAAAAGAATTTAGGGTGTTAAGATTAATGTTATAAATATTTTTATCAAGAAAAATAAATCATTATTTATTTTAAAATGTTTTAGATTATAAAAGAATGGATATTTAGTAGACTTATCTACTTTGTAATATTTGAGTTTTTATATAATTTTTATTTCATAATTCTATAAAACTATAAACTGAAAATATTCTAAATGTGAATTATTTTAAATTTTTGAATGAACTCAGGATTATGTAGTGTTTTAGTCTGCGGCATTATAGTTGGTATTTGAGGAAATGATTAGACAAATTTAGATGTTAGGATGTTATCTAGGTATATGTTAACAATACTTTATAACCAAGTGAGTTATTATCATATATAAATCTTGAGTATAGTATTAAATATGGTATATTGGATAAAAACCTAAATCAACTAATATTTAAGGAGATTTATGTATTAGATTATTATAAAAATGTTATGTTATCTTTACCCTATAGACTGTTCTTCTTTTAATAATTCATTTCGTGTTTAAGTGATGTTTTTTAGTGTATTGAGGATAATTTTTTAATATGGAAGGAAATATATATTTCATGACCTTATTATTTATTGATAACGATTTGATCATCACTATTGTCACAAAAGATTCTTTGAATGTTTTGGCATCTTCATGAGTATTCAAATCAATCGTGATAAATTGTTTTAGTTATGCAACCCCAACTCATTTCTAAAACAATTTTACAGGTCATGGTATATTTTTTAAGAGTTAAAGTTCTAATATCATATAACTCTTTGAGAAGATGAAATACCATAAGTGGTGTGAATTTTTACTTTAGGAAATTAGAACAACATGCCAAATAAAAAAAAGTAAAATTGAGAAGGTCATAAAATATGGATTCAATGTGTGAATTATTTTATTATCCAGAAAGTATGAAACATTATCTTATTTATATTTATGAATCATGGGGATATAATCCATTTTTTTTATTTTTAGGAATTATTTTTTAAGAGATAAGGTGGAAATTCATATATAACGGATTATGAAGAATGTTGAAATATTAAGATATCTACATATAAAGTATTTAATAGTTATGGTATACTTAAGGGAATGAAAATGTTTAAAATTATTGATACCTATTTGATAATGGGGGTAATTTTTACGAATTTTTTAATGGTGTAATATGTAACCCTAATGTTTTTATGTTAAAATGTTTCTTAGGAATAATTATCTTCTTGTGGACAAAACTATAAAAGTAATGGATAACCCTTAGAGTTCATATAATATATTTTTTTTTTGAGGTAATTAAGGGTTGTTACATTTTGGGAAGAAAAATGAGAGGTATGAGATAAAAATTTAGGTTAATACATGTTATTATTTTTTTTAGGACATCATAATATTTTGATAATTTTATAAGAATTATATAGTTTTAAAAAAAAGGAAAAATCGTTGGATGGGTGGAAACCAGTCATGTTAGGCATGGCTATGAGAATCAAACTCACAACTGAAGGGTGATAAGGGTGCAACACCTATCACTGGATAATGTGAACTCTCAGGTCAATATGACTTTTTATTTTTATATAAAATATTTGATGGAAAAAGAATAAGTTGATTTTGGGAACTTATTTTTATCAAATGGATTTATTAGGTTTTGGAAAATGATTTTTTTATTAAGTGATAAATATTATTAAGGAAGATGTTCACTGCTTCGGGAATCCTATTTGATCAATGTAAATAGAATACCATGGTATTTTATTTTAGGAGTAATGGTTTAATTATATTTTGGATGAATCGAGGATTTTAATTGTGGAATTATGGGGAATTAGGTTATTTATAGAAATGATTAGCCTAGCATTGAGAATATGTGATTAGGTTAATTTCAATTTTGTATATGAAATTAAGAGTGGATGATTTTATTTTGAGATAAATGTTGAAATTTATCTTGGAAGACTATGTGATCAAATCCTTTTGAATTTTTGGTTTCAATCATTGTTTGGGTTATTTTGAGGAATATTTTGAATAGTTATTTATTGATTGGTCTATGTTGAACTTTGGGTATCAATGTTGAATTTTGGAGATTATTATAGTTTTTTTATGATATAAAAGTCTATTAATTTTTCAGAATTATTTTATATTATCAGAACCATTTTTGTTTTCATTAATTTCTTACAATAGGAGAAATATATAGATAATATTTTACGAATTATGTGATTCTTTAGAAAATGATTAAATAATGAAAAAAATCACCTTGAATACTCATTGTTTAGAAAGAAAAGATGATTTTATGGTGTAATTTTATTAATGGATGAATCCCTAGTTCCAAGTAATATTATTACCTTATTTTCTGATTCTGTGTAGAAAAATAATTCCTCAAAACTAATAAAAGGATCATAAAGAAAAAAATTTATCCATTTAATTTTCTTACATAGAAATCAATAACATTTTAACCAAGAAAAAATTTATGGTTTTTTTATTGTTAACTTTCTCTTGATCATGTTTTCTATCACTCCCCATTGGAAATTTATTATTAGTTTCTTCTTCCATATCCCTGTTTTCATACATGGAACCCTAGTATTTTTTATCTCATTTGATATTTATACTTCACTTAATTTCATCAAATGTGATAGTTTTATTATTCCTTTTTAAGATGTGGGGTTATAATAAAGTTATTTCAAAATGTCATACCTTAGTTACCGATACTGAATTTAAAATTTTGGGGACACAATTTTCAAAAGGGGGGAAGGATGTAACATCCCGGGTAATTATAGAATCGGATTGTTTTATATCTATTAATATTTATTAATTTTATATTAATTTTAATTTAAATGCGTCAATTTTTAAGATAGTGTACCCGATATGCAACAATTGGTTTCTTCATAATCATACGTTGCACACATGATGGATTTATACCCAAAAATAATACATTATTATTATTGTTATTTATAATTTCATTTATCATCTTTTCATTGTATTAGTGGGAATGATAGAAACTAACTATATTATTTTTATTCATTTTTATTAAATATTTTTACTTTCTTCCAATAAATTTTATGGGCTTAAAATAATAATAAATCCAATTTTAAGCATAAAATGCTTTAATATTTTTAAAAGGTAGTTTTACCCCCTATTGATGGATAACCCTATTTAATTCTAAATTTTAACATTTTTATAAATTTTATAATAAAAATTAAACTTCTTATTTGGATTTCGTTCATCAAATATTACTTTTTTTAAATTTTTGGTATTCTTCCGAAAATATTAATTTATTAATGAATTGTGAAAAATAATGCATTTTAATTCAAAACCACTTATTTTTCTGATTTATTTATGTAGTTAGTTTAACATTTTAATTTAACTTAAAGTGTAATTAAATAATTTTTTTATCATTTAATCTAATTAATTTCATTATAATCATTTTCACTTTTAAATTGAACATAAAAACTTTGGGAACTTTTAAATGTTTTTACTTTAAAACTTGTTTCCTCAATCTATCAACGGGATTATTTTATAAATAAATTTTAGTCACTTATGTGAATTTCATAATCAAAAATGGATATAAATCTTCATAATAGTTATTAAAATATTTATCAAACAGGATTGAAATAATTTTTGGTGAATATTAACTTTATTATTTTATTTACCATGGTTAAACATAAGTTGGGTAATTAAAGGTAAAAATAATAGTATATCAATATAAAACCACCCTAACACTTGTCTTAATCTTATTGGATGATTTATTGTCAAACAAATAATCCTTGGGCCAAAATTGTGTTATTTGGAAGTTGCATGGGTTTGAAAATGACATTTATAACATTTTATTTAAAGTAAAGACAAAGATGTCATAAACATTACGCTTATTACTAAAAAAATTAATATGGGGCTATATTAGTTATATTTTTATTATAAATAGTCCATAAAAATATAAACATATTTCATGTATCTTGATAATGTATTTATAATTTTAATACATTAAATAATTAAATTTAATTACGACACAATGATGATGCGGTAATATGTTTATTAAAGGAAGAATCAAATTAATGATATTAATAATATTTAAATAAATATGAATTAAAATATTTTTGGTCAGGCACAAATTTTATGGATGAATTTGACTTGTTATTGGTGATTTAAACTTGTTTTTTAGAATTAATCAAGTTGTTAAGATTTTTTTAGAAAATCACGTAATGAATAGTGTCAAAATTGAAATAATTAATATTTTAAAATATAAAATATTTAATTAAATGAATTAAAATTTATCAAATTCCAAGATTTTTAAAAATAGTTGTTTTAATCCTCTAAATGTCATTAATGACTCATTAATTGGTCTTTTAACAAGTTATGGTAATTATTTTAACTCTCAACGTGAAAACTAAATAATAAAATGGTAAGAGTTAAAAGGGTTAAAACATAAAAGATAAGGATTAAAAAATATCCAAAACATGTCTAATTTTTATTTTAAGAATGGATTTAAACCCATAGTAATATTATATTTTAACTATATCAACTTTTACCAATTTGAAATATAAAATGGATTTATATTAATTTAATACTCTTAATAATTGCAAGAGTTTCCCTCCCCACTCCTATTAAAAGGAAATTTTCTTCTCTATTTCATTCCCATAAAAACCATTTGGTTTTTCCAATATATTCCTAATCCTATTAATATTATCTCACCACATATTATTGTGGAATTATTTTAGGTATAAAACCATTTTTATAGGTCTTAAGGTGTTATGAAATTTGATTGTCCGAAGGAAAGGTAATGTTTTTGTAATTGTTTCTATTTTATTTTTTATTAGACTTCCTTTAAATATCCTTTATCCATGATGAACTAATAACTTCAGTAACCTCAATATACTAATATGTTATTATTTTAATATCAACACCTAAATCAATCTATAATTTCATCAAATGGGAAACTAATATTTCGTTCGTGTGTACGATGGACTATAGCCTCACGAGCCGATATAGTTTTTTTTCATTATCGTCTTTCAATAATGGTCCTAATGATGGAATTATTGTTTATATATGATTTTCATAACATATTTATCATTATTATAGAATAATATATTAATTATGTTCTTAATTTCGATGCACATAAAAATGATAACATCGTTTGTGCGTAAATGTGAACCATCACCCCCACAAAGTGATTGAATCATATTTATTCACCACATCACTTGTATGATATATATAAGCATATTTAATTAATTATTATGATTTTAATAATATTTGTATAATTATTATAATATAAAATAATAATTACCTTATTTCCATAATGATCAATGAAAATAGAAATGTTAATCATGTGTGCGTATGGCCTATCGTCTCCATGATTATAATGTTGTTAATTTTTTATAACATAAATCATTGGTTTGATTTAAAATTATAATTGATGTATAAAATTGATTACTATTTACTTAATGTTATTATGAATAAGTTGTATTTATTACCATGTGGAAAATTCAACATCACACCAAGTTCATTTTTGAACTCAAGTACCAAATATTGACAAAACGTCTGACCTAAAATTATATAATTAAGTAATTATCATAAAATTATAAATAAGAAATATAAAGGGAATAATAAATGTGAAAAAATTTCCCATGAAAGTATAAATTAACCTAATTCTATTATTAAAAAATATAAATAACATATGATAAAATTTGTACTTGAGATGAGGGACTTTAGCTCATTCTCCTTTCATTGAGGCATAATTTGATGTTCTATACCACTTTCTTTTATACAATTAATAATTAAACCCATTGAATTTTAATTTAATTAAAAGGTTTTAAAAATTAATCTTTACATATGAAGTGTTTTACTAAATGATAAAAAGAATTTTTTAATGTATACAGTGATAATGACCTTTCCGGCTTTGTGACCAATATTTGGTATTTGGATTCCTCTAGAAGACATAATGTTTTTAAAAGAAAAATAAATACCATTTTACCTTTTCAGATATTTTGGTATTGAAAATAGTTTTGATAATGGATTTATTATATCAATATCTTGAAATTATATTTTTTCATTTCAAAGTGGAAATTTTATTTTTCATTTATACTTGTTTTTTGTGTTGTGATTTTGTTATGGTTATTGGGAATTACTTATGTATACAGGTGGTTCCATGATAAACTGAGGGCAGGTGAGGGTATGATAGAGCTCTAGTTCATTGGGTAATTAGATGGAGTTAAATAATATGGTTTCTCCTAAGATATTTAGGGAATATACTATGATGGGTATTCCAAACATATCTATGACGGTTAATCCTTATGTAGCTATGAAATCTACAATGTAAGAATGATATGGATGCCCCAAGTTACCTTTATGATTTATAATTTCTAAAAGTTTTATATAAATCTTATTATTTTATGAGGTTTGATTATGTTTTTATGTTTTATGGATGAAATGGCATGATTTTTCAAAAATTTAGTCTTCATTTTTAAGTATTCATGGACTAACAGTTTCTTTCGTTCTTTTTATGTACCTTACTGATATTTTTTGCTCATCCAATGTTTTGAAAAAAAATCATGGGGTATAAGGATAGGTCTAATAAAATAATATTTCAAGATGAATGTTATGAATATTTTTATTAAGAAATACAAAACATGATTTATTTTAAAATGTTTTAGATTATGAAAAAAATTGATATTGAGTAGACTTGTCTACTTTGAAATATTTGAGTTGTTATCTAATGGTTATGGCCTAATTATCTTAAACACTAAACTAAAAATATCATCAATGTAAATGAATGTAAATTCTTGAATTAACTCAAGATTATGTATTTTTTATGTCTGGGTCATTATACACACAAATTGGGGAGGGTGGATTCAAGGTTTGGTCAAACCATGCACCCCCTTCCAATTGCACATAATGGGGCACAGATTTTACTAAGGAAGACCACAGGATTTTCCTTAACTTTGTGTCAATATTTAAAATCCCCATGGGCTTAAAAAATTATTCAAATTCACCTAAAATAACCCCAAAGAAGGACCCAATATACGTACGAACAAAAAATTCGTTAAATATTACCATAAAACATTTATGATGGATCTTTAGAATGTTCAAAAACTTAAAATATCCCCAACATATGACAACTCATCCTTGAGATACACTCCCAAGAATCACTATGCTTTTGAGGTAAAAATTCAGGCCACTAATCCCACATGTTGGATTTTCTCTTCACATGTTTCTTTCTAAACACTTATATGCAGTGACAACCCTCGGGAAAATAGTAGAGTCTTCCCCTACAAAACTTTCACACTATGATCCACAATATGATTCAGATTATCCTCAAAGGAAACAATAGCCTCTTGATTAAAATCATCAAAATTGATCACATGAAAATGTTTAGGGTGTTACTTCTCAAGCTATGACACATGAAAAACATTGTTCATAGAACTATACCACTATGGAATTGATAATCAGTACACCATAGGTCTGATACTATGAACTATCCCAAATGGTCTAAGAAATTTGGGTTCTAAATTGACCTACCACTGAATCCTACGGTGATCCAATTTTAGTGACACCCAATGCAATATATTATTACCCACCCTAAACTCAATAGTTTAAGAAAATTGATCTACATAATACTTTTATAAACTCTTCACTATATCTGTAAATTGTTTAATCAACTAACCCTACTATGATGTCTTTTATAGAATACTCAGTCCCAACAACTCTGACTCAGATACTACCACCCAATATAAAGTTTATCTACATGGATTCCCATAAAGAGTCTCATATGGTTATATGTAAATAGTCTTTTGATAGATGTTGTTAGAGTAAAAATCAACAAGAACTAAGTGTTTCTCCTAAGACCCACTAAAGACTAGGACATATGACAATAGAGTTTCCTATTATATCATAATAGTACTCTATAATTTCTCATATTTATTTAGGTGAAAATTCATACTTAGAAACACATGGGTATCCAATTCATTTTGTAAGCCTTGTTAGAATTATTAAGTAAATGATTAATCCTGATCTGAAACTATAATCTATGGAAATATATGGAAACAAACTATATTGAAAACATACATATCCACTAACTAAACAATTTTTAATGATTGATGTATATGAAAGAAATGGGATAATTTTTTCAACCGGTCCATAATCATCCATACCATTCCATTTTTTAAAGGAATACTCATAATAACTACCAAAAAATCATTTTAATGTTATTCGACTTCCCTTCCAAAATGGGTAATGGATATAACAGACAACCAGGTCAATGATTTGAAACCTACATCTTCTAACATGGGTAGCATCATGTCCCAAAACCGACAATCTCCATTTTCATCCCTAGCTACACATACTATCAATGTAGTTCATGATACATTTTGGTGAAACTTGGATCCACCTCCCACTTTGAGGCATGAAAAACATGCATCATCTCCTCATGAATAATCATAGGAACAACAAAATGGATGCAGACATATATGATCTCATCCTCATTTATGGTTTAATCCAGAGGTGGATCCCAGCCTATAAAACTATACATCAAAATTAGACACTCTAGATACTCATAATAACCACCCTTGATCTGATTCATAACTATGGTCTCAACTGATAGGGATATGAATGTCATCTATTCATGAACGTCTGAAATCTCTATATACAAATCATCTGACACTCATATTTAAACTCCTGTAATGCCTGAGTCTATGACTTTTAGATCAACATATCAACAAAAAAATTTCCCTTCCCTAGTTTATAAGCTAGGCCAGAATCTATTGACTGGATATACTCAACCCATATCCATTGTCATAGGTTCAAATATCACTGTGAAAAAAATATACTTTAAATTTTTATGGTCATTATACACAATAAAGTTTTCACTCAACTTATAATTCCACCAATACTTTAAGGAATAAACCACCATGGGTAACTTGAGATCGTCTATAGGTTAATTTCATTCATTTTCCCTCAATTATCATGACCCATATGCCACAACTCGATTTTCATATATCATCACTGCTCCAAGTCTGATTCCGAATTAATCCCAAAACATGGTATACTTCACACTCATCACGGGAAGGATAAAAATAGGTACAATATTCAAAGACTTCTTTAAATCTTGGAAATCATTATCACATACTACATACCATTAAAACATGATAACCATCTTGGTCAAACCCAAAAGTGAAACTTAGAAACCTTAAATGTATTGGATTAATATCTAATAATATCCCTCTTAACCCAAAAAGAATCATATTTGAAAAAAACATTCTTAGGATTCTCCCAGAAGACAACTACCCGAACATTATTTTGTTCCATTGACACACTTTCCTCTGAGATAATGTGATCCGATTAATGTACCTTGTCAATTCCAAATTGATGTTTGGAGAGCCCGATGTATATCTTATTCTATCTTAGTGTACTCAGGTTGATTTCAATATATTGGTCATGATCATCATGAGATTTAAAGTACACCAAGATTGCATACATAAAACAGAGTGAAATTGATCTAGGTATAGGTGAAGGATTCAACTCATCAAGTCTATAAACACATCTGGATCATTTGTCAAACCAAACAGAATCATGAAATACTCATAGGGGTGATACCTTCTTTTGAATGTAGTCTATGGTATATCAGAATTTCTCAATCATAACTGATGATTCCCAAACCTCAATTAAATCATGAAGTACACACATACACCCCTCAACTGCTCAAATAGGACTTCAATACACAAAAAAGGATATTGGTTATTAACATTTATCTGATTCAACTTCTGGTAATTGATATATAAACCCGTCATCCCTCCATCCTTTTTAGAAAACAAAATCGGATAACCCCATGTTGAGTTACTCAGATCGATAAATCCCTTATCCATATATTCTTCTAGAAAATTATTAAAATATTTATCAGCTTTTGGTTACATTATATATGGTGTAATAGAAACTGGTGCATATTCATGAATTATCTCAATTGTAAACTCAATAAATATCTTAGGTCATAGCCATGATAAGTCCTTAAGAAACACATCCAAAAATTAAACCACTATTGGTGAAAATACAATATGTTTCATACCCCCATAATCCAACAAAAAATATACACCCTGGGTAGTGAGGTACCCCTTATTACTGATGAACTGTTCCTACATGGCCTGGATGGATATCATTTTCTCTATAATGAACATAAATGATACCCTTAGGAGATGTAAAGGTTTCCATCTTATGGTAACAATAAATGTGGGCTTGGTATAACACCATCTAGATCATACCCAGAATCAAGTCAAAACCTGACATGCTAAGTATATAAATATCTCAAAGGAAATAATAATCCTCAACCTCAAGGTAACATACCTTGGATAGATAGAATTCCTTGGACCAAACACCCAGAAATGTGTTGATGGTCATAGACCCACTCACAAACATCAATATCAAACTCAAATAATTCAAAAATTGAGAAGATATAAAAGAGTATGAGACTCCTACATCAAATAAAGTTCTAGAAATCCTAGAATCAATAGGATTAGTATCTATGATTTTCAACAGCCCAACCTATCTATCAATAAGTGAATGTTGAAGTGTATTCATCTAAATTGTTTATCTACCATGTTCTTCGATCTTCATTAACTATACTACAATAAATTTTTATTAGGAGTACTCTTTCCCTGAAGTACCACATCCACTACCTCAACCACCATGGCTAGTAGAACTCAAATTGTTTGACTTGTATGAGGTAAGGGACCCCCATCCATTACTCTAGTTCAACCTATCTCCTCCATCACTACCTATTTGATGAGAGTTATTATAGTACTTCTGTAAGTTTCCCATCCTTTTTCTAGCTCAGTACTCCATCGGTGGTTGGGGACACTTGATAAAAATGTGACCAAGAATATCACAATAATGAAAGTAAACTCAACTTCATATCTAGGTAACTTATACTTCCAATTGGATACTCTTTTTTTAATTAACTAGGTTAACATTCTCATAGTGACATTTCCTACAAATGGAAGTAATACTTCATGATCATCTAGCAGAAAAAACTTATCCTCTACTGGATGACTCTTTAAAGTTCCCCTAAAAAATAAGAGCTTAATTCACCAATTCAAAAAACCTATTCTAATGGGATATATTAACCTAAGATATAATCTCACATTTATGACCATCCTGAAAACATCATTCCATAGATGCCTCACCCCCTACCAGTGTTAGGAAAAAGTGATACAATTCAGTTAAGAAACCATCATAGGCTATCACTAACATGGTTCCCTGGGTCAACCATATAAAATCTTTCACACTCTTCTGCATGATCTTATCTAGGTAAAACTATTCCAATAAATTCTCATGTAATTCCTTATATATCATGATCTCCAACTTCTCATCTAAAGGTTGAATATCCCACCAACTCTTTGATTGACCTCGTAACAAATAAGTATCCAACTCAAAACTTATCTCATCTAGAGTCTCTAAATGGTCAATAATTTTCTATATTGACTCCATCTAAAACACAACTACCTTAGGCCCACCCCATTTAGTGAATGTTAAAGGGAGATATATCTTGAACTCCCAAGTCATATTAAACATATTCTTCACAGCATAGCTTGAGTCTCATTCCACAAACAACATAAAATGAGTGAAGATCCCATGGAACTATTCTCCTAGTCCTTCACCTAGAACAATTAGGTCTTCTAGTTCCACTGCTTGAAGCACATTTCAAGAAATATACTCCTTCCATCCAATAAACAAATATCATTATGGAGGAATGTCTCTACAATTAAAAACACGCATTTTAGGATACATAACACATCTTTAACACATTTAAATAAGATAGGTTCACATAAATCCATAATAGGTAAAAAAGAATACACATACACATGGTCAAAAAGAGGCATTATAACTACCCTCAACCATCCATATCCTTGGACATGAATAACAAAAGGTAACCAACTTTTCTCATCATAAGTTTTCCATTAGACACCAACTTTTAATTACTTCAAATTACCACATTTAATATCTTTTAACCATTTTTATTTCATTATTAGGCACTACTTCTTTTAAATTAATGAAATAATTGAAAATATTTTTCAACTCCCACAACCCACTCATAACATTATTTTATGTTCATGTCAATCATTAGTCATGTTACATAAATTACTGAGTTCCTATAATGATGGATGTATGAAAAACTCTCGTGCCATTTTGTTCCATGAGTAAAATATCAGAAAATAATAACATCACACACCAAGTGCATCACCCATGGTGAAATAAAATCCAAATGTAATAGAAAATATCAAGAACAAAAATCCAATACTATGAACTTGGGTTTTCATAGGCAAATGGTTTATCTACTTCTAGGAAAAAGCACATGACCAAGGTAGACTAATCCTTGTCTCCTTTATTCCATTCCTAAATAATAATGTGACTGAAAAGAATAGAAAATAATAGTTTGATATCACTTTGTTACACCCCAACCTGGGTGCCACATATTGGTGCCTTGAGTGAGTTTTATTCATGACCTTAGGCATGCCTCCCCATATAATATATGATACCAACAAGTATGGAGGGTTTAATATATATCATAGAGAGACTATACCTTATTTATTAAAGCATCATAATTGAAAAAAATCAATATTCATTATAACCATGATACTAAAAAAGTCAATAAAAACCAAAAATCACATGCATAGACCAAAAATATGTAAAATGACCCTAAAAAATTATTTAAATATATCATACCATACAAGTGTCAAGATTATAAGTAAAATCAAATACAAAAACACACTAAAAACTCCCACATTGGCCCTAATTTCACATATGATTCACTCATCCTGGATCTATCCTAAATCTGAAATCATTCATCTAACATATGAATCATTCACTTATCCTATTCTTCTAACATGAAGTATTTTTGGTTACAAATCAATCGGCCCAAGTAGGATGTGAGTAAAACTCAGTTGGCCACCATAAAGGGAATCTAATGAAATATTCAGTCTATAATAGTGCATGTAGTTTTATGAAGAATAAATATAAATGAAAAAAGTAATAATCCTTACATTTATTATTATTTAATGAACCATATAAGCCACGAGTTCATGGTAATTCATGAACATATCATACCATCCCCATCCCATGCTAGGGTTTGAACCATAAACCATAGGTATATCACAATTCATTCTTTCATGGGATTTCATTATATATTAACTTCCAATTTAATTTGGTACCCTAGAGCATCAATCTAGGAATAATTATCTTGGGCACTTGGAAAATAAAATTGATGCCAATATCTCAGGGGGGGCTAGGGAAGTAGTCTAGAACCCCATGGGTATTTTGAGAATTGATCACTAACCCAAAACTCGCTGTTCACATGCATCTATTAATGTCCTAGAGTAGTAGTATGGAACCCCATAGGTGTTTTTTGTAGTAGTCCCTTACCAAATATTCATTGAACAATCATTTAAAGTACCATATATATATATCAAAGTTCAAAATTTTTAACATTGTAATAAATATTTCATATCTTGGGAACCATTTCATTTTCCAATCAAAATCATGGTTCATTAATTTTTTCATAAGGGAGAACATGAACAATTCCCCATAAATCCATTCATCATCGATTAATACACCACTCATTAATCCTTTCGGGTTAAACTAATTATCCCTTTCAATCCCATTATCAACCGATGAATCAAATATTTAGTTCAATTTCATAAAATCACAATGTACCCTTGTGAATTTCATTTATCATCATTTAAATGTAATTGGAACACCCTAAGGGTTTCCATCAATCCTTGTCTCATAATCTCCAATAGGTCCAACATGATCCATGAAAGTTCTCACAATTTTATGGAATTAAATTTAACTTTTTAATTTAAATTAAATTTCACAATTTGGAAACACAATGGCACAATCACATACACATGAACATGATCGAGAATACACAAATTATAAATTAGACCACCTACCTTATGATTATTGATAAATCCTCTCCAAACCATATCCCTCAATTTAATTTATATCGGTTGAATTCACAATGGTGGGGGAAATCTACGACCAAAAGCTAGTATCAGGATCCAACAAAAGAAGATCCATTAAAACAAATATATAACCCATAAACAACCAAGGAAATCAATCCCTCCCAAAATGGGATGAATGATGGGGGATAGGTAAACCTAAACAAAGAAGATATCACATATCGGAAGGGAGGGAAATTCCTTTCAACAGGTGTTTGATTCACAATGTAAGGGGTTCGATGAGCCTTGGAACCCTCTCTACATCCTCCAAAATAGAATAAATTATTTTATGCAGAATATGGGTGATTATGGATATAAACTGGGGGTTCAATTATTTTTAATTATTTTTTTGGCTTAAAATCCCATGTGCATGATTTCCTGGGCGGGCCACACGATTTGACAAACCGTGTACCCACACTATGTGTCCCTACTATCTGGGGTTCACAATTACTCCTAGGTGGGTGAATAGTTTTCCAAATAATGTTCCAACCATGAAAACCCCCTCTATATAAGGGATCATGTTTTTTGGTGGGTGTCGACGTAGTTTGGTCAAACCATGCGCCCACTTTTCATTTCAAAAAATTGGGTGCATGTTATCTTGGTGAAAATAGCATGATTTTCCCCAGTAGTGATCTAGTCAGGCATAGCCACATGGTATTTCAAAATTGTACAAATTCACCTGAAACTGCCCTAATGCAAGACCCAACCAAAGTATGATCAAAATAACCAAAAAAATTATTAACTTAAAACATGTACAAGAAATCTCAAGTAAGGTCGAGATCTTACACTCCATGACACTAAATTCAATAAAATAGATCACTAACTAACCATTAATATATTATTGAAAATAATATAAAGGTGTAGATGGAAGAATATATTTTCTCAAAATGGTTTAACTATTTACATATCAAATAATTGACCCAAACTCATTGCAACTATTGGTACAAAACAAATATTTTCTATTTTTGTTTATCTTAGGGTATTTATGATATGTTTTGTTACATAAATTAGAATTTAGTGATACTTTTCTATTACTAATATAACTTAAATATATAAATTTAATTCAACTAAAATAAAAATATTTTAACAATTTATATATATATATATATAATAATTAACCTGAAAGTACTGCAACTATCATGTAAAAACTACAGTTTTCAATTTTTTTAACTTAAATTATTTGATGATAAATGTAGATACACTTTCTATAATTGATTTACTGTTTTTTTGTTGAAGTGTTGAGAAAATTTTATAAAATTAATTCAAATACACTCAAGCATATTTTTAACCATTACATATTAAAAAATTGACACAAATTCATTGATTGAAAATATTTTAAAGATAATTTAGTGTTGTGATGACATATTGTTACTTCTAGTAATTACCCATCACTATTTCTAGTTTATAGTCAATTATGATAGTTGGTGTATTTGAATCATAATATCTAACATTTTGGTCAAGAACAATAGGGTAAGTGATGGTCTTAATTTTATCCCCATTACCATTAAAAATATGTATTGTGACCACTTCTTGTAATTACACAGAATTTAGGTTTTGGAAGATATTGCGAATAAAAAATTTGTCTCACTGTTGAATCAAACTCTATATCCATTGAATCATAATAATCCATAAAGTTTATAATGTCAAAAAATCTAAATCCACTATTATTAATAAATTTTCCTTATAATTTTATGGAATCAAACCACATATATTTCATCATAGAGACTCAAATATGGGATTAATAATCCAATATTAGTACTTTCTCAACAACTTCATATAATAAATATTTTCATAACAAGGTTTTATATAAAATTAAAAGATATAATAGTATGTAATTATAGTTAAAAAAAACCCCATCATGTTGTGTTATAATGTTTACTTATAGTTATAGAAATTTTGTTTCCATTGACAAACAATGATTTGTATTCATGAACCAAATTATTGGGAATGAAATTTAGTTCTCTTATTTATCGAGAGAAATCATCAACCTTTAAACTAAATAAATAAAATATATATTTATTTTAAAATTAATAATAAATATTTATTATTCATTTTATAAAACTATTTTTTTTAACTTATATTTCAACCAAATAGTAAATTATTTGCATTGTAAAGTCTCTCTCTTTCTCAAAGGTAGCGAATAATGAATTATACTTTTATGTTAATTATGTTCCCTACATAATGAGCAACCAAAGGTTTTGATATATATAAAATTATATAGGATAATATTTCATATAAATGTTTAAATAACATACATGATATAGTCATTGAAAAATTTACATCTATATGACACTCTGTGATGTTCCAACTTCAACTCTTCAAGGATTAATATACCCAATTAATATAATCCGAGAATCCCCTCTATTAAGGGAAGTGATAGAAAAGTGGAATAAATTTTGTCATACTAATCTTCTTTATTTCTCGATGGTTTGTTACATCTCATTCTCACATCATCAAAATACATTAAATAAAAATAGTAATAAAATAAATAGGCCCCTAAGAAGTATTATAGTTGAAATATGTGAAATTATATATAACATGAAAGTGAAAAAAAAATAAAAAAAATTATAAAACTCACACATAATTAATAGTTCCACATCTATATATTTTTTCAAGAAAAAAATTTAAAATCTTTTAGCATAAATATATCTATTAAATTATCAAAATCAAATAACTATCACCCTTTCATTATGGGAAAGTAAATGATAGATCTATATTGAAATCAATTCAAGAATAAGTATGTGATATTCATGAGTTTTAAAAGATTTTATTTAAAACTGTATTATGTCGAACCATTTAAATATGTTTCTTAAATAACCATATGTAATCCTGACGATCTCTATTACTTCATGAAATTGTATGTTCTCTGAGTTTGGTATCACATAAGAATCATAGGGAACATTCTAGTTATTTTTATGATAAACTATATATTATGTTATGTCGTAATTCCCCAATCCACCAAGTCATGTCAAGATTATAAATAATATTTTTTCTTACCCTTGATATTGATAAGGGTTTAAGGAGATCTTTCACATATATTTATTCCAA
Organism: Viscum album; assembly: GCA_963277665.1. NCBI lineage: Eukaryota > Viridiplantae > Streptophyta > Magnoliopsida > Santalales > Viscaceae > Viscum > Viscum album. Next base: position 1,503,983,513 of record OY728132.1, read on the forward strand.
TGTGATTTATATTTAAAAAATGAGACAACAAATTGGTTGACCGATAAAGAAAATAATAAATGATACATTTCATCCTCTAATAGTAATTATATTCAGTAGAAACATTATTCATATATCTATATCTAATTTGAATTTTATTAAATAAAAAACTAGAAATTTTTAATTAATTAATGACACTAATTTTATACATATGTTTTGGTAGGGTCTCGATAACATTTTCCAGCCTTCAATGCTTTTATGTATATGGCTGATTCATTGTAAATAATTATTGATGCCCCATAAAACTAAAACAATGATGATATTTAAGACTTCTAGATCATGTATTCTCTATTAACACATGAAAATATATGTTTCCCTTCATTAAACATCAAGATATTAGTCTATAGGTAGAAAAATTATTTATTTTAAACATAATCACAACTTACATCTGAAATGTGTTTTTTAGGGAGAATTGTACATGCACACACCCACATTCCAATGTTTCTTCAACTCTAAAAAAATTATTAAAACCATCACATGATATACCCAACCTAACATTTCATACCTCATATAAAAAATAATATATCATGTATCAAATTCCTACAATGATAGTTCATCCACTATATAAACCAACTCATCATTATCATTAATTCACTCTTTATTATCTTACTAGACATTTTTTAACATTTCATCATACAGGAAAAAATTTTAGAGAATAAGAATTTGTAGAAATTGTCATATTTCATTATGTGGAACATGAGATAGTGTTTGGTAGTAATTTTGAATTCCATTGATATGTAATAAATTTTTATAATCATTAAGGATCATGGTTTCCTCTCAAAATACTCTAAAATGTCATTAGAAATCATTAATTTTATTAGTTGAAAACCTTATATAATTAATTATATTCAGTGTCATATATTTATTTATGGGAATATTTACATTATCAGGAAGTATATACTTAAAAATGGTATGAATATAATCAATTGTTTAATTATAAATCACCTACATTATTTTCCCATGATACAATCATATTAAAAATTCCAACTTTTTCATTTAAACACATGTCCTATATATAAGAGTCTTTGCATCATCCATCATTTATTCACTCTCTGAACATCATAATTATCATTATATTCATCATTTTTTGTCCCATAATTGTCTTCTTGAATATTCATACATTATTTCTTATGATGAAATATAAATAAAAATTAATAAAATATCAAATTATATATTTCAATATTTTCATTAAGTTCATGAGTTGTATAATATTTATTTTTCTTTCATTTGTGATAAAAAACAATATTAATCTTGAAAACCAACTTTCTTATAGGATACATCACTTATTCTTAACATAAACAAGGTATTCCAATATAACTATAATAAGGATAGTGTATATGTCATCCATATGGAACATTATTAAATGAAAAATATAAAAAATATAAATTATTTAGACACATAATTCAAATATGATCCATATCATAAATCCGAATTCTCTCCATTCTAATATAAAAAATAATTTTTTATTAAAATATATATTGTAAAATATAATTGACATATTCTTGAAAATAATTATTCTTTTGATTATATATTAGGAAAAAACAATTCCAATAGAATATATATGTGGTATGTAACATTGTTTATGAATGACCCCGAAACACCCTGAGAGAAGAGGGGTGAATGAGGGTGTCAACATTTTATTTTTAATGTTATGGATCTTGTTACCACGTTGGTAGTAACTTGTTAAATATTTCAAACAAATGAAACCAGGGAGATGATAGAGCAATTTTACTTGATTCAACGCAAAGTGCTACGCCCAAGGAGCATATGGCGATAGTGTGTTAGTCATACCTAAATCCACAAATCTTTACTAGTTTAAGGATTACAAGATTTGGTCACAGTCACTCTATGCCAGGCACAATTCCTTTAAAAAGTTTCATGGATAGCACACTAAGTCCCTTAGATCACTTACCTAGACTCCCCCTAGCTCACAACCTTGAGAGAAGTCAAACTCACTTTATCGACTTGAAGGTCACTTCAATAGATTTTCATTGAAGTATCTGTCTCTAATTTTCATGACACACTGCTTGCATCAAAGTCTTGAATTTATGCACTTAAAATCAATGAACCACTAAACCAGATATTTAAAATCCTGTCAGAATCATAACATTATGATTACGCATAATACCTGAACTTGGATAAAATATTTGAAATTTTTCGTGCAAGTTGAATTTCTTGCAACCCCTTCTTTTCACACAGCCCTTATCTTTCGTGTGGATTCACTAAAGGGTCCACTTGGTCTTTTCATACTGAAGGAACACCTTGCGTGAAAGATTAATTATCTTCCAATCTTGCGCGCACCAATATTTTGCATGGAAGAGCAATTGGATTTTAGTTGAAAAATTATAAAGTCTTCCTTGGGGGGTAGCCTCCAATTAATATCCCACAATGACCCTTATGTGCAAGTTTCCTACACATTTTTTTAGTTCCTGCATGATTATTCCTAAGTGTGAAACACCCTTTTTGACGTCACATTTGGCATGTAAGATTCTTCCATGCAACCTCATCTTTTGCACACATTTATGACTTACATGCACTTTTTTCATTTTCCATATTTTGACATTCTGATCCCAAATTAGTCCTTGCACGCAACTTCCTAAACACCCTTTAAACTTGAATGAAACTCCCTTTTTTAAACACACATTTCTCTATTTTCTGATTTTCAGGCCCAACAATTTGGCCAACACTAGGAAACGACGCCACCTTCAATATTGTTGTCTGATTCAACTGTATGATACATTTCCTAGAAAATATTATGAACTTTTAGTGAGGATTGACAAAAAACAGAAACCATACTCCATTTCCTACATAGAATGGTCATTGTTCCCATAATTTATATATATTTTTTTATGTTATTCATCAAATACACTACCAAGTGTTTGGATCACTGGACCAAATATATGATCAATATATAGGCTCTAATTTGATTATGTAAGGGAAAAAATAAAAAAAATATATAAATTGATGTTTAATATGAGGGTTAAGGAAAAATAAAGTTTGTGGATCCTCTTTATAAAGAGGAAAGTATAACTTTGAGTCTTTAAACCATTTATCATGACATATCGTTAATAATATCTTCCTTGATTGTGTTTTTAACATGGAAAATATTTTTTAGAGAAAAACAGTGTACCAGAAAACATGAAAATTCCCCATTTTTCATTATGTTCACTATCATAAATATAGCCCCCCTGTTTTTCATTTTAAAAAATCATTTCCTATTTAAATTAAAATTATAAGCACCTTATAAAATAATTCATGATAATAATGAAAACACTATTTTATATTAATTTTAAAAAAATTATTTTTTATAAAACCACCAAAATAATTTATCAAATTTTTAAGAAAATACCCCATAATGTTGATATAAATAAAAAATTATTGAAAACACCACATTTAAATTATGTTGATAAAAACATAAAGAATTTTGATATTAATAAATACCCCCATTAGTGATATTAATTAAAAAATTCTTGATATTTGGAAAAGAAATTATCAAACCCATGTTATTCATTATTTATAACACCCCATAAATAATTCATGGCACAAATATAAATTATTTAGTAATAAAATTATATTTCATCAAGAACATTATGTACACTATTTATTTAACCATAATTTATCACATTAAAACCAATGTAAAATAAAGACATTAATATCACCATTTCAATTGAAATAAAAATAATATATATATATATATGATAGATAATTAAATTAAGTAAATCATTGATAGTTATGTAATAAAATTGAGGTATAAAGAAATTCCTATTGAAAATAAAGAATCTAAAAATGTCTACTCCTTTCCAACCAAGAGAAACAAGAAAACCACTCGAATGATGCATAAAAACTCTAAAAATAAAAAAATTAATTAAATTCATGAAAAATTAATATATATCCCATTATATCAGTCAAGTTTTTGAAAATAAAAAGGAAGAGAATGAAATATCAGATAATGTGAATGGGGAACAATATTCCTTGGCCATTTCACCCAAAAATCGATTCAAAATGATAAAAAATACGAGACTAATGAGTGGAATTAAAGGTAAAGGAGAATGTTTTCATAGAGAAGTGAGAAATAAAGTATGGGAATAGGGGATTCACACTATTTTAGGTATTTTACCCTATACAAATAGTTGTAAAAACCTGTTGTCTTATGCAATAACTATACTAATAGTTGTAACACATTATTGGTATAAGATAAAGATCTAACAATAGTGTTTTGAAACCTAAATCAATGGTTTAAATAAAATATTTTAATATATCCCTATTTATATTGTGATTAGTTATAATAGGAAAATTAGTTAAATGATGAAAAATAAATGAGATTATTTAAAATGGTTGGAAATTTATTGATGATGTTTTGTGTTTTTTGACACCGCAAAGTTTGTTTCATGCACCTTGATAACGATTTAATGATGTTACCCTCACATAGATAATAAATGTAGAGTTTGAGTAGATAATTTTCTCTATTACAGAAGAAGATGCATGTTAGGTTTCTATATGCAATACGACAACTCCACAATGAAGGATAAGTGGAAAGAAACCCACCCCCTCTAGGGGTAGGTCATGAATTTCTAAGATAAATGATAAAAAATCAAGGTATTAAATTTAAATTTATGATTTTTTTAGAAAATTAGGTGTATCCACCATATCAAGAAGCATAGATCTCTTTAAAAGCATTGATTTTAATAGTTATTGATCCCAAAAAGACACAAAAAATTTTGTGGATATCGAAAGTCGAAAATATTTGTAAAAGTTATTTCCATCACTGCATAATCCATTCACGTAGGCCCATTCATGCAGTAACATTCATGTAGACCCATTCTCCTAAGACTAATCATGTAGGCTCTCTATCGAGTCTATAAATAAAACCCTCCGCATCTAATTTTCATAGGATGACTAAACTTCCTGATGGTGATTCGAGGAGTGGAATCTGGTCACAAAGCTCCATCATCCAAGTAGTCTATCCCTATGTGGGAAACCTACAATGGCCTTCCCTCACAAGGGTGAGGCCCCAAGACCAAAACATTATTGCACCACCTTGGTTCACCCATACCCGGGAAAGACTCACCTTAGAAACCCACACATGGGAGACCCATACCTGGGTGACTCATACTAGGGAAACCCATACCTAGGATACCCAGACATGGGTGACTCATAATTGGGAGGGAAAACCTGGGTGAACCACATTTGGGATGCCCATTCCTATGCAAGACCCACCTACGCGACCCACAATTGGGTGACCCATAGCAAGGAAACCCAACTAGTCAATACTTTGGTGGTTGCGCCCCCCATACCCCCACTTAGGAACACTTCCTTCCTACGGTCCTAACCCTTCATTCTGATCCCTTCACTACCATCACTAACCCCCATGAAAAATGGAGGTTTGTAGCAAGAAATTTTTGGCTCAGGGACTAGGCATTTTGGTTTTCCACACATACAACCCCACCTCTCATTCCAAATCACTATGAGTCAAGACACACTTCATGGTTTCTAAATAAGGGCATCCTCTTTAGGAACAAGCCCCAAACAGTACAAGGGAATCCTCATTAAAATAATCCACATCCAGTATAAGGTTATCTTCCTTTGGAATAAGTCCCAAATAGTATAGGGGAATATTATATAGTAATTATCCCCAAGTAGTGTAGGGGACTCCTCCATAGGAATAATATCAAACTCATAAAAGGGTATCCTCTTTATGAATAACCCCTAACCAAAATAAGGGAATCCTTCTTAAGAAAAATCCCTAACCATTACCAGGGTATCCTCATTATGAATAAGTACATGAGAATCCTCTTTAGGAATAATCCTCAAATAATATATAGTAATTTTACTTAGGACTAATCCCCAAATATTACATGGGAATCCTCTTTATGAATAAGCCTCAACCAGTAACATAGAATCCCTCATGGAGTAAGCCCCTATCCTTTATTGTGGAGCCACTCCTACATCATTCCTTCCACCATCTCTATGTCCAAGGGTTATTTTAATATTTTTAATCAGATCTGACTATCCTAGATACAACTACAGGAGGGAAGGGCCCCACAAAATCCCTTTCTTCTTATCTCGGTTCCTCGGGCTCTTCCACTTATGTGATAAGAACTGTGCAGTTTGCTAGATCTTCCACTTCTTATTTCCCACATTCATGCATGACTCACATGGTCTTAGAGTTTTTCTATTATAACAAAATATTCATGGTCTTATTCATTTTTGGGAAGAGGATCATTTCCTGGACCTTTCACTAACCATCTTTTAAAGGTCCACCATAGGTTTGGGTCCTCAAGGCCATGCATCTGGCCTTAGGGGAAAAAATATTTTCTTAGTTTCACAGATCTTCTACTTCCTCTTGTTTCTCACATTAAACATGACTCCTATGGGATTATATGTCGGTGTTGGTCATGATATCTTCATAATAGCCAAACATAAAATGCTTCTTTAATTTAGTATAATCCCCAATCATAACCAAACCTTTGTGAATCATTCCAAGTGTAAACCCGAACAAACCTATAGGGCCTAATATTTGGTATAAGCCCTAATCAAGACCAAAATTTTGGGATTCATTCCAAGTGTTAGTCTTAAACAACCTATATGTCCTTCTTTTCATTATAATACCCAATCAAGCCCAATTGTTTGGGAATAATTCCAACTGTAATCACCAATTTAACTTGTAGGAATCATATTTTGTATAATACCCAATCAAAACCATTCAAAGGTAATTATTCTTATGATTAATCCTCATCCATATCACCATACTCATTCACTAGGGAATCCTTCTCATAAGTAAGCCCCAAAAAACCTCAAAAAAAAGGTAATACTTTTCTGGAATAATTCCCAACATAGTCCTCTCAAAGTGCTATAATCCTCTGTGAGACAAACCTGAGGGACTCTATAGGTTTGGTTCCTCATAATAAAAAATATGAGGGCTTTGATTCACATCCAAGTGGGATATATAGGAAGAATCCCTGATGTCCAAACCCAAAGCCCCAAACAAACCCTAATTCCCTTCCAAATACCTTCCCTGTAGATTCTTATTCAACATGGGAATCAGTATCCCATAAAGGTTCCCAAGGTTGATTTGGCATAATTCAAACACTAAAATTTTACTAAGAACCTTCTGCCTAGACATCCTCACTACATGATGTTAAACTACATAGTTTGATCCTTATCACATGACCTTCAATGGTATGATGTGTCTGATTATATGGAATTGAACTATGTGGGTTCTGATTTCTTTCACAGAGATAGATATGAAGACCATTTAATGGGCATGATATCAACATCAAAACAACTCATGTATCCCTAGATGGTGATACACTCTAGAGAACCCCATTATGTGGCTAAAAACCAATACCATTATAATAATGACTACAGAATGTCTAGTCAATACATAATAGGATACCATCTATGGAGAACCTTTGCTACATATGGATACCTACATTGATGAAGAACCTCAAATATAGGCAGCTGATTCTAAATTCCATAAATAATAATGATTGATTGTTAATTAAATGGTCACCCATCTCATAATTGGGAATTAATGAATGAATAATGAAAATATAATAAATTTACTTGAGAGTCTTGAGATAAGAAACAATTCCCCCAAAAAGGATGTTATGAGCCCAGCCTACCATTTTCTTGACTAATGTGAGTTATTAAGTGTCGTTGGACAAATTTACCAATGAGTGTCTACTTTTGGAAAGAGAGACCCTCATGGATACCAAATAGTTGGGTGTCTTTAGATCTAAGAACAAATCCTATAACAAGAAGTTTGAAAATAGTGAGCCCAACATGAGTGAGTGGAACATATTCATCCCCTTTCAATCAATCAACGGGAAACACATTTTCTTTATAAATGGTTTTTATGGGGTCATACATGTTTCAAATTAATTGGAACGTGATGTTAAAGTAGTTATAAAGGTTCTATATGTTCCTAAATTCATTTTATGTGTTTTGAGAGGAACTCAAGTGTTTCATATTAATTAAGGTCATGTTTAGAAACTTAGATAAGAGTTATAGAAATTATAGAATTTCATTTTGGTTTATTTTAAGAAAATGGAAAAGAAAAAAGAAAATTATCTAAAAGGAAAGAATTATAAAAGTACATGTGATTTTACACTATAATAATTTTCATCTCATAGGTTATATATAATATTCACTTTCTGACACATTGTATCTCCCAATGTATTGAGATGTGGAAAAAGAAAATCTCACCATGATATGAAAAATCTATTTGATGATACATAATATTTTCCATGTGATGCATAAGATTCTAAAAGCATGTATAAGAATAAATTTTTTGTTTACAATGTAAACCTAATATGGAAATTAGAATATGTAAGATTAACTATAAGGTTTCAAGTTATATGGAAGACAAATTATAGGATATATAAGATCATTTTAATTGATATGGAAGATAAATTTGACGCTTTATTAGGATATGTAAGATACAAAAAAATGTTACGGATGATTAATTTTAGATTTCATTTGATTTTTAACCCATAATTAATACACTTTTAAAACGTTTTTTAAAGATATAAACAAAAAATATTAATTCAAATTAATTGGGATTCAACATAAGGACACAACCCTAGTTTCCGGAAGCTAGTAAATTATTTAATAGAATTGTTATATAAACAAGTAATACGCGTCCTAAAGGGCCAAATAGTTTAGTAGCATTGTAAAAAAGATAAATACATAAGTTCATCAATAAAACTTGAAATCAAAAAAAAAACATAGAAATTCATTCGACAACATCTATAACTCCTTGGTCATTTTAGCATGTCATTCATAATATAAATCTTCATGTCCTGAGAAAACAAAACATAATAAGGGGATGTGCAAAAATGCACAGTAAGGGTAATCAATACAGTGGAAGATATCATAACATAAACATTAGGCATGTTGAATAACTAAAAACATATTCTTTTAACAGAAAACATGAACACATTATGATAGGAATAAGAGATGAATAAAAAATGCCATAGTAAAACATAATCGTGGGTATTCTAATAGTAGAATAACAACATGAACCATAATTACTATTTTCATAATAAGTGAAAGAATAATGCGGGACATAATAACCATATTGTCAAGGCCTCATTCCAATACCATAAATAATCATTTTGTTAAGTTCTTGTGCAAGACCATAGTTTGTCTCATGGACCTACTGATGCACCTAGGGGCTATAGAGAGCCCTGAAAAACACATAATATTTATAATGAATTCCTCATTTGAATGGGGATAAACATAGACAACATATAAATTCATATTGAAACTAATATATGAAATGTAAATAACTTACTCGATCATTAAGCATAAACATTAACCATTATGAGTAAATTGGTGAATGGTTTTTAGATATGACATCCACAAGAAAACTAATCACATAAAATTAAATTAAATATGATATATGATACCATAAAATATTAATTATAATAATACTTAAGAATCAACAAGAGTGTTGAAATAGATTAAGATACTCTTATAAAATCTTTGAGTAATTCTTGAGATAAATACTCTTTTATTTTGAAAACAATAGACCTTTTGGAAAAGACTTTGTATAAAACAAAATGTGATGTAAGATAGTATTGTACTTATAAAATGAGTAATTTCATAAATATATGGTTCCAAAAACATTTTACTACCCTTGAAGTAGGTAAGAATTTTAGAAATTTCCTTGAAATGGGATTGTTTATCGGGAAAGATATTTGAAAGGTCTTTTAAAACATATAACTCTCCATAAATGAAGTTATAATTCTGGTTAGAACACGTATATAGAACATTAATATAGAAATTATTTGGAGTAAATATGAATTAATTATAATTTAATCAAGATAAGTAAAAAATAAAGTAACCCGAATGAAAATGGAGGTTTGGGTAGAAAACCCTTACCTTAAATTTGAATGGGTTCTGCTCTTGAACTTAAGGTCCTGAAATATGAAATTATACTTATTAAAAAATTAATTAAGAACATTTTTGAAGTTTAATTATTTTATGAAAAAAAATTATTTCATTTATGTCCTTATTTAGAAGTTATATAATTGAATTTTTTCATTCCAAAGTGTTCATTTTCATAATTTTCATAATCAGGTCATTTGTTTTTAAGTAATCGTGTTCATGTGGAATGGGTGTAAATCACCATAATTGAATTTAAAAATTATTTATGATCATTGATAGGGATTATTTTTCATTTATATAATTTGGTTACATGGAATAATGATTAATCATTAGATGAAATATTAATGACGTTCACTTAGATTATTTTAGTAGTAATCTAATTATTATGAGCTATTTTATTCATATGATTAAATATTATGTACATTTACTATTTCATGAATTTTAAATAGGTTATAATACATAAGTAATATCCTTTCTAAACCATAAAAATGGTTTCATGACCAGTATTTAAGGTGAAATTTAAGAATGAAACTTCATCGACCATGACGGCTGTAAATTGGCACCTCACGGACGATGGTTTCGTTTATAAAATTAAAGAGAGAGAGAGAGTAAAGATATTGATGATGGTTATTGTATTAAAATGATATAATTATATTATATAGATGATACTAGAGTTATCATGGTCATTTCTATAGAGGAGGTGAGTATAGGATAACAATATTAAGGAACTTGAATTGAAATTGAAAAAAATAGAATATGAATTTACCTCTTGAATCCACCTCCTTGAGAATCTGTTAAAGGCAAGGGGTTTTGGTCATTTAGTAAGACCGAGAGCTCATAGATGTGGGTAGTTACTAGTTAAGGTTATTTGGGTAAAACTATGAGGATTTTAAAGGCATATATGAGTGAATATAAGAGGGAGTGAGGGGGTTATACTGGAGGAGAGGAGGGTTTTACAATTATTTTACTCAATGTTTTATTATTTTTTCCAAGAAAACCAATAGTTTATATTCCTGTGACCAAGAATTGTACTATGTGCATGTTATTTCCAACTATTGGTCTTACATCATATTTACATCACTTATGAACTAATAAATCATGTATTTAGCATTTATCATAAATTATCATACTTTACTATTCACCTAAAATATAAGTATTTTAGAAAAACCCCAAAAATTCACCCTAACAATTTGTCTACACATAGAATTAAAAAAAATAAACTCTATTTATTGAAAATAATTTTCTAAATATTTTTACTTTAATATTTTAACAAAAATCATATTTTATTTGAAAAAACAACAATAAAAATATAACTCATTTTATAACACCATAAAAAATTAATCAAGGTCCCATAAAATTATCTTATAACCATATGAAAATAAAATAATAATTTATGATTATGTTTCATGAAATCACATTTCAATTTTAATTTATTAAATTAATCAAAAAATTGTAATTAAAATATTTATGACATACAAAAAATATCAGTACTTATACTATGATCATTTTTTCACTTTTAAGATATCTAAATTGTATTTATACATTCATCGGTGAAGTTTATAATTTTTTCAATTAACTATTCACTACTATTAATTAATATTCATAAGGGTATGTTACTATTCACCAAAAAATTATCTTTGTCTTATCAAACTCTAAATATCTTACCGAATGCAATTGTGTATATCAGTTTTTTGAAATTTAAATCACAATGGTGGAAAAATTATGTTTACTAGCGAGGTTATAACAAAGATGTATTTTTTATAGAATTAGTGTTCCATGCATTCAATATTAAATTTATTTTTTTAATATTGGGGTGTTACAATCAAGATGATAAGATTTTATTTTTTGGAAGAGTATATTGTGTCATGAATGAAACTTTTCATTATAAATTTCAGTGCACAAAATCATATGAATGTAAAATAAATGTTTTTGGGGTTTTTTTTTGTTTTGAAAGAAAAAAATTATAATAATCATAATATTTTGGATAAGTACACAAGAATAATTAAATGTGGATTTGAGAAGTGGCTGAGAATATTGGTTATTTAAAGCTATATAATTGGTTTTAAAAACAATAAATATTGTTTATTATTCAATAGCTATAATTGGATATCTAAATTTTCAAATTTTAGAGAAGAATTTATGTAAATATCTTGAATAGTTATTATATTCATTTAATATTGAATAGAAGTATCCTTGCATATATGGAACGAGAATTGTACATTGAAAATTATAGAAGTCTGGATGAGTGTATCATGATACTTATATTTCATAAAGGATTTTATATTCAAATATTTGAATAGTGAAATTAATATTCATATAATTACTCTGAGAATAAAAAATTATAATAGTATTTTAAGATAATAGGTTATTGAGAAGAAGTAAACCCAATGATACATTTAATTATCCATGGGGTTGAAGAAGAATAATAGGAATTATACACTAAGAGAAAGAGAGAGTATCTAGTATTGCTAAAACATATCACATCTTGTATTAAGGAATAAGAATAGAATAAATTGAGATACCATCATAGCTAATCAATATTATTCTATGTATTGAGGCAATTAAATATTAATAAGTGATACAAACTTATTTATGTTTAGAGAATAATAGAATAGAGGTATCCCTTTGTGATTGTTGAAGTTGAGGATGGATATCAGATCTAGTCTGTCTAGAAGAGACACATGTTAAACTACTGATTACTCTATAGAATTCATCAAAATATGCTATTTGGAAACAATTACTAGTTAGTTCCAGTACCTATGAAAAAAGCATGTGAGTTCTTGCTAAATACAATTGGTTTCTTATTAGGTAATATGGTCAGTTATAAATAAAAATGTTCAAGGCCAACCCTTTTCCCTTAGATGATTTTTGTAATTATTGGTCAATCATGGGTGTTGGGGATAGAAACCACTATAAACTAAGGATGATGTCACACTTTATTATTAAACATCATAAAAATCTATGTTTGTTTTTCTTTTTTATTTTCTTTTTTATTATTTCATGCATGCATTCCAAGTGAGAAAAGTGAAAGTGAGATTCATCCACCCTAAAATGTGTAGAGGTAAAAATAGAAAGAGTTTAAAATGATAAAATTATAACACAATGATTTACCCCCCCCCCCCCACATATATGTGTAGGTACAAAAATCTAGATGAAAAAATAAATAAGAAATACATAAAAACCAAGGTAAAACCTTTGGTTTACCTAGGAAAGGCTCTTAAAACAATGAGGTGAGGATAGAACTAGAGAAATAAAAATGTCTCAAAAGACATAAATTGGGAGGATAAAATGTTTTCTACTTTAATGATGAAATAAAAATAAATAATAGAATTGTTGAATTATGAACCGACCCCTATATTTATAAAAAAATTCCACTACATCTTAGAATTGATATGAACCAAATTGATTAGAGAGTTACTCGGGAATTAAAAAATATCTTAAGACCACCTATGTAATTTTATAATTATTGTGATGGATGGAAGACCTAATACACCTATGTTTTTGTGTAAAAGGGTGGTGTTTGAAAGAAAAAATGTGTCCTTATTTGAAGGAATTCTTACTAGAATTCTATCAGCTACCCATTTATAAGCCTATAGGGTTATCGATAGTATAAATAGAACCACCTTCCCCAACCAAAATACCATTGGATACCCTATCCAATCCCAAAGGGTACTTGATATGCTCAACACCTCTCACAGTTTTTCTTTCATCCACCTTTTCCCCTAAAAATTATTCAAACTCTATTAAACTTATATCCACTCCAAAGAGGATATTTAAGAATATAAATAAAGAGAAATTTATGTACAAAATACTAGGTTAAAACATATATTATCTTTTCTTTCATATCACATTTAAAATTCTCTCAACACTACTCTTAGAAAACAATAAATAAAGAGAAAACAATTACCAAAATATTATGGTCATTACAACCTCCCAATTATTAATATTTTCATCCTTAAGAACAATATCAGGACATTCATCCTGATAGAGACTGATGACCAAATAAATCATTTAAAAAATGAAGGATTGCATTTAAAGAAAAACTAAATTGGTGAGTCTTCCCCATTTAAACCTCCTTAGAATAAATCCCTAAATTAAAATACATATATATTTTGAGGGAGAATAATAAGAAAAGTGGTTATATAGAAAATCACTTCCAATATTAGCTTTAACTAGAATCATAAAATATTATAAACCCAAATATTCATCAAAATATGAAGATGGTAACGTATAAGATATCCTTAATAGAAATACAACCATATAATCAATCAATCATGTCAACACTAAATTATCATCTAACATATGGATATCTTTTATTAATTGATTTAGGATTCCTTTAGGATATATTATAATATAATAATTTTTATTAAGATAAGGAATAAAATCAACAATAATTCATTAACTTCCATTATATAATTTTACCAAATCACTCATTCAAATTATAAATTATAGAAAACAATATTTATTATTCTAATTCATGTGTTTGGTAAACATACTCATTAATAAGATAATATATTTTTAAGATGACTAGTAAAAGAATAATTTATAATTTAATAGGTAGAATAATTATATAATTATATACTCATGAAACATGTTTCCTTCTAAAACCATCTAAGCCTGATCAAGAAAAACTATTTATTTAACGAAAACATATATTAGTTGAAGCAATTTTAAGTAAATTTTCAAATAAAAACATTTTAACTTAAAAATTACTCAAAATAATTTAAATGACTCTAATATTTTTTTTATTACACCATTTAATACTTTAAAACATTTTAGATCAACACTTATTTCAAAAATAATCTTAAAATGCTTTGAAATATTTTTTAAACACTTTAATTAAGCTTAAACATAATGTAAAACCTTAAATTAACATTGAAATATTAAAAAATCCCTTCTTTGAAACCATTATACCTCATATGAGGAGGACATAATGGTTTCACTTATAATGAAAATATTCATGAAAAAAGTTTACTTGAAAGTAATACAATCTCAGGCATACTAAAAATAACTTTAAAATCCTCATTATGTCTGAATAAAATAGTTTATAAAACCTTATTTCACCCAAAACATAAAAATTAATTTAAAAAGTCTCTCACAATATAATTAAAAACATTCACACTTCCCCAAACTATATTTTCCAAAGACCATAATAAAAAAAATACAATGTTGGGAAACCCATTTCATTCAAAATTATATAATAAAGCACCAATATATGAGGAATCATAGGATTTCATATTTGAGATAACTCTATATGAATTTGAAAAAATGAACAATAATATGAAAATTGTTAACCATTATTTAAAAAGTAAAATGATACACATCATGAACCAAGGATGATGGAGGCTTGATGAAAATTCAAGTGATCCCAAATTATAATATATATCAGGATCATTTATTGAATGATAATGTTTCTAGCTATTTTATATCTTAAACAAATACCATGAACCTTGAAATTAACAGTGAAATAAAATTTACATTTATATATATGATTCTAATAGAAACATAAGAAAATTGAGCTCACACTCAAGGAAAGTAGCATCACACAATTTTTAGATGTGTGATAAGGATCACTCAAAATTGTTTAACTTCATTAAGTAAGGATGAAGTATAAATTAGTTTATGTTTTTGTGTCATGGAATACTCTATAGAGATTAATATATGTGGGAAATATGATATTACATTCATTTTAGGGTAATGTGACAAGTTCATACTCTTTATAGTCTAATATCATGTGATAAGTATGGTATGTCTTAAAGTATAAGGTCAAGTGTCAAATAAATAATTTTGTGATTTTTATGTTTTTATGATAAGTAACATTGAATCTACTATAAATTACTATTTGAATTATTTTATAAGAAAAATCAAATTGGTAAGTGGTGAAATACAGTCTCACCCAGGGTTATCGGGGTGTTTTATCCTTTGGAGAAAACCTTGTGTGTGATGTGGGGAACCTCCCATTTGGATTCTAATTTTGAAGTCCAATTCCCATGAATCAATGATTTCATCAAATCTTATAAAGTTCTTATAAATATTAAAAAGAAGAAAATTATTATTAAATTCTTTTGGAATTTTATTTTGGTGAACCTTGAGGTTATGCAATACTCTCAATATTTTTCATTAAGAGGTTTCAAACCATCTAGTAAAACTTTTCAACATTTATATTCATTATGTTAGTCATAAATAGCTATATAGAGTGAAGGTAACTCGAATCTGATAGTCCAAACTACTTTTATACCATATACTAGGGAATATGGAGTAACCTAGGAAGGGGTTTGAGTATTTGTGAGATAATACCACAGAGTATTGGGGATAGTTTTTGGTTAAGTATAGTCATCCTTATTTGTCACCTTTTTTATAATATTTTATAGTATCTTGTTAAATTCCCCTATTTTTTATAGAATTATTATGATAGTAGGAATAATGATTTGTTGGGGTATTTTATTTTGAATTTAAATACCTTAAGTCATACACATGGTAACTCATTCCATTTTCAATAATGATTTTATGAGGACCTCCAAAATAAAATATATTTTATGAGAAACTCCAAAATAAAAGATGATATTGGAACTCATGAAGGGAATCACAATTTTTTTACTAAACTCATTTAAAGTTATAACTTCACTAAACTTTTAGAAGAGGTTACTGGTAGTAATTATGAATTTAAAATTAAAAATATTCATTTAAGGTTCGGTACCCATGAAATGTATTCTGCATAAGTAAAATGGATAGGAATATTATTTTGTGTGCAAGAATTCTTAGTGTCAATGAATGGATTTCTCTCAAAAATGGTACCCATGAAACTTATTTTTAAACACTAACAAACCATGCACTATTTATGTAGAAAAGTACCCAAAAATTTTTATTTAATGAGATTACATGGTTCCTATTTTAGGGGATCCATATGTGTCATCTTGGAACACTTCTATATAACCATGGGTTACTTATCCTTTAATACATCAAAAAATGAAGCAATTGAAGTTTCAGTTGTAAAAGATCTTATTAGATTTTGGGTAGTCACATAGGATGTATATTTATTATCATCTATAAATCCCCCCACCCCCCTTAGTTTGGACTTATGTGATATCTCTATTTTCAACTTAATTGCCCATAATAGAAACCCATTAGTAAAATGGCCATCCTATGGAGATATAGGCCCAAACTGAGGAAATGTGATGCAAATATCATCTACCTATTCTAATTTTATATTCATAAAATACATTTCCACCATTTTATTCACAGAATAGAATATTATTTCCTCTTTATATATGCTAGTGAAAGTGGAATATATATTGTTCAATGAGTTTGTTTTTGAACTTTGTATTCATGAAATGTAGGAAAGAGTTGGTTAGTGGAAAATATTATCTTTAATTTCTATGTATGATCAAGCATGGGTACCAATTTCTCATTTATTATAGTATAATATCCAGTGATTATTTTGATGAAAATATTTGAATAACCAACAATGTTAAACTAATATAATAGTATTTTTATGGAATACTCTATAATTATAATGAAAACCTAGTATTTTTACCCATTGTTGGTAAAATCATACAATAATAGTAAATATTATGATAATATTTCCATTATAGAAGTGATAAAGATAACCTCCAGTATTTCTTTATTGAACTATGGGTCCTATATACTCTTCCATATCAGAATTTAGTATTCCCCATCAAAAGAAATCTCTCATATTTTAGAGGCATATCCACCCAAAAAGATATTAGCTCCAGGAATCTCTTTGTACAAGATAAATTTCTATGATGTTTGGTGCACTAATAGAAAGACTAATATTTTTTATTTTATCACATTCACATTTCAATATATATACATTCAAAAAGTTAGGTAACTATTAAAAGTAATTGATATTGATTCAGTTATTTCATGCAAGAACACATAGGATGGTTGGTGGACTCATCTCACTAGAGATTTTGTTATCTAGTAAATAAATATATTATAGATATGAGTGTATGTTTGTTAAATACTTCTCATTAATAAAAATATTTAGTTGTTTTAAGTCATAAAATGTCTTAATGGGGAAATATTATTTATGAAATAAATATATCAATTAATATATTAAATAGATGCTAAAATTAAATTAAATCATCTCATGCTCTTAGTATTGGGAATCTCATGTTTATTTCATGAGGGTTCATATGTATGTGATGATTCTATATATTAAATAAACATAATAGGGTACTATATAATTAAATATCAAATAGGGAGACCTTTTAACCCATGCTCTCATCACCATAGAGTTTAATAGTTCATTAGATCGTCACTAGATGATTGTTCTATAAGCTCATCACCAACAGTGAGGTAATTTCACTAGAAGAGTATTGATGAATTGATCTATGGGATCATCATTAAAATAGAGTTGAGTTCACTAGGTCATCACACATAGATTAATAAATTGGATCAAAACAAATATGATAGTTTGGGTGAGATGTTTGTTTATCAAGATGTTACATTTTGAAGGTCATATTAGAGTTATATTTCATCCTTAAAGGCTTAAGTATTGAAAGGGGTTTCACTGGAACATACCTAGTGGGTTCAATAGTTACTATCACATCATCAATGGCGGAATGTTGTAATAAAATTAGGGATAGGAATTTTTATCATGAAACTATTTTCAAATTCTTATTTTACTAAGAATGAATTATAGTGGCCAACCAAGGGTAGGTCTCTTGAGAGGACCAATCACAAACATTATTCCAATATTATCATTTTTTATATTTCACTAAAATATTCTTAAAATAAAAATATAAAATATTGGGGGGATATAAAAAACTTTTTTGTTTAAATGAAAGGGAATTACAAATATAAAAATAACATGAAATCAAAATGAAATTAGTAAGAAAGAAAACCCTCCCTATATTTTCTAAAATTGTCCTTCATAGTCCTTTTAAAATTTCCCTAATATAACTTTGTGATCATCTCTAATCATACACATAAAAAATATTTCTTATATTAAATTTATAGACATTAAATACCACTATATATCTATAATGTAATTCATAATACTATCACATATGTTTAGAAGAGGGAAAATTCCTTGACCAAGAGTGAATACTTCAGTATCACCCCAATTTTGAGACCAATTTCAATTCATCATTAGAGAACGATTTTGAACATTTATCAGTACTCTAGTGAAAGGAGATAAAATATATTAGGTGGTGAGGATTATAACAATGAAAAAAACAAGATAAAGGGAACTTTCACCAACCGAAATATCAAACTACCTTTTAATTCATAGCTATTAGAAAAGGGATAAAGAAGAAATATGGTGTAAAGTCTCTTAAAATATTTCAATTAATCCAAAAATAAAACCCTATGTTAAAATATCACCCTTATTTATAGTTTAAAAATCATAGTATGAAAAATATGAAACAAGAGATAAGAAACAAGAACTTGTAAGTACATAATCAAATTAGATTTATTCAAACTATCTAATGTATAATAAATATTATCTAATACCACATGAAAAATTAAATACTCATACTTGTAGTCCAATAAAAACTCCCATTTTAAAAATATTCATAATGTATTTTTATTTTAAAATCACATTCAATTTATATTTTTAAACATTCCAACTTATATTCTTGATCACTTTTCTAATGGTTCATCCAAGAGGGATGAAAAACTCCCTCTAATCTCCTTGTTTTAAAATTCATCCCACATATATCCATGGAAATAAATTTCAAAATAGATGTTGTGTGGGATAATCATGAAATAATATCAATTAAATTAGGATTTTATTTTAGAATTTACCCTATTTAATTTTAATTGTAATTATATGTGGTCGGATTTATTCTCCCAGTGGGTAAGCTAGGGACTCTTGTGTACCTCTATTCATCCCCATAACAATGTTAATGATTATTATGTATCCCATGGAAAATTATAGTTTACTCTTTTGTATGAAACCCAAATTTTTAGAAGGAAAATAATTTTATGAATCATTCATGATGACTCTTACATATCAGTAAAATTAAAATTAGGTATTCTGATGTTAACCTTTGTGTATCAACAATCATGGAAAAATTATTGAGTTTAGAGACAGAATTACAATTTTATATTTATTAAATGAATTTTATTACCCTTATATATAAGCTGAAAAACTTATATGTATCCCATTATAACTTTATAATTTTAAATATTTCTTATCCACTTCTAATGAAGGACTCGTATACATGAATCCTAGGACTCTTATGCATCCTAAGACATTTCAACGTTTTCGATATATGGATCAGAAGGTCTCTTACATATGATTATATGACTCATATATATATATATATATATATGTATATATATATATATATATATATATATATATATATATTTGAATGTGACTTTTATATTTTAATTTACTTTACAAAAATTCATCTCTTTTCCTTCAGATTATTTTTATATATCAAATACTACAGTAGATTTATCCTTATGAAACACACATCCTATATCAATTTTGGATCATTTCAGTTGTCTTTTAAAATTTTAATAACTTATGGGAATCCGTCTTCAGTTTTAGTTTTATACTTGTTCAATATATTTATTTATTTTTCTCTAGATACTATATTCATTTCCTAAACCTTAATACTTCATGATGTTATCTTAGAAGCAATTCAATTGAGACTTACTTTTTGGGAAACCTCTAAGATAACAAGTAAAAATTAACAAAAATTATAAAAAAAATCAAGAATATTGTATAGGAATGATCCAAATTAATTTCAAAATGATATAAATAATTAAAAATCTTAAATATTTATCCTATTTTGAAAAAATTATATAAATCACCAAAATTCTATAAATGTATTAATTTTGTAGGTTTTAAATCAATTTTATCGTTATGTGACATTTAAATACACAATAAAATTATGAAATTATTGGTTTATATCACCCCCCCACCCTAATACCATTTCACTCCTATAAAATATAAGTAATTATGGAATAAAATATCTACATTCCATGATTAAATACTTGAACTAGTAATGAAAAAAAGAACTAGTTAGTAAACTATTCAAAAAATCATGTTTCCTCAATAATCTCAGCCCATAGCCCACATAATTTCACTCAAGGTTTAAACATTTTAATCCTTCATAAACCACTATATGAAATACCTCCAATTAAAATAATACACATTTCAATATATGAATTTTTAAATAGATTCATACTCATTTCCATAGTACATGTGTTTTATTGTTTTAATTTCAATATTGCATGTTCTCTACTGGTTGAGACAATTTTGTTTTACTCAAAAGTACTTTCCACATGTTGTTCTGAGGTTGAGAGGTTGGTTTGTTTCAGATATGATAATTATTGAGATAAAAGATATGTTTATAAACTTTTAATAATATAAGAGGTTAAATTTCACAATGTTTATGTTCAGTTATAATAACATAACTCATCCCCCCATAATAAAGTCAAGCCCAAAACATGTTACCTTTATTCCTTTCTTTGAGTCATAATTATAAAATAAGAAGAAACTAAACCATCATATTTCGCCTTTTTTGATATGTGTCTGTGTATATATATATCTTTATTTTTTTAAGAAAAATTGGTATAAATGTATATCATTTAATAAATTTTATTTGTGATCTCTACCCAAACAAATTTGAAGGCACCTTACACTCAACAAGAAACTAAGTGCCTCATCCCCAACTTCAAAAAGAATATACCCTCTCCCCCACATTTAAAAAAGTAACATGAAATGAAAAAAATAGAAATTCATTTATGGATTGAATCAGATTATGATGTGGCTAATCTTGGGGGACGTTCTTGGATTTTAAATCGTTAAAAAGGAAAAATAAAAATGTGTCCATAAAAAAAGTTTATTCTCAAAATGTATTTTTTAAATGAATGGTGTCATATTTCATTAATATAATTATTGAATCCTATAACTAAAAAAAATATAAGTTCTAGATTCACAAAATTTTCTAATATACGAAACAAATGTATTACAAAAAATAATTTAATAAATTAGTCTTCAAATTTCTCTCTGGGCGACGATTAAAAATAATTGGATACTTAATTATTTGATTAGAAATTCATTTCTATACTACTTATAAGAGTTCAATTCCATGAATGTATCTAATAGATTTATTTTAGGAATAATTTAAACTCTAAAACTTCAATAATAGGGAAACCCTAAAAATTATAAAATCATTTTCATGGGGTATGATAGAATTATATCTCATATTTTATATCTAAAATCACACTACAAGAAATATTCAAAAATAGAAAGAATTTTTTCCTTTCTAAACAAGTTGAGACCCCCCCCCAAAACACACACAAACACCCACACACACAAAAACACACACACTTATCCATTACTAAACCTCTTTTAGGTTTAAATTTAATTAAGTTATCTTTACATGTTAAATTTTAATTGGGTAGTAAACAAGATAAAGAAAAAACGATGAAACCTTATAGTTATTTTGAGTAGAAAAATTTTAACTATTACTTGGTGTTTTTTATCTCATTAAACACATGAAACCATAATAATAAAACATTAATAAAAAATAAATTAATTAAAAGTAAATAAGAAAAATATATAAAATGAATAATAGAAAGGAACAGATGATGTTTTAGGGTAAAACCAATAAGAGTTGTTTTATTTTATACCATATGTAACTGTACAACCTTCAATTAATCCCAAATATAACAGAGGGTTTGTATTTTTAAAAGGAAACACCACTTTATTTTTTTTTCCTTTCACTTAAAATTTTGATTATTCTATTATACTAGAGTATTAATGTCCATGTATAATGAATACTTTCATAAAGGATGTGATTTTTCTTCTATTTCAAGTTCAATAATTGATTTTGTAGTACTATGTAATGTTTTTCCATCATCCTCATAATTAATAGTGTGTAACTTAATTCTACCCTCCATTATATGTTAAAATATATTCATCTATTATTTGGATTCATATTCTTCATATAAAAAACCAAACCATTTTCAAGATACATGTGAAACGTGTTACAATGTAGATATTACAAATGATATTTTCCACTTTGAATAAAGTTGTGTTATAATATATTGTATATTACTATATAAATAAATAAACTAAGAAAACAATATTTTATTAATAAATAATATTACATTAATTAGAAATGAAACCAATTAAAATTCCAAAAAATTATAATTGGACAGAAAATGTATAATAGAAAATCTAAAATGGGAAAATATGGATTTCCCTAATCTTCTTGAATCATCACCCCCACTTCAAACACTATAGAAAAGAAAAAAAATATTTGAAAGAAAATAAACATTTAGAAAATGGAAATATAGAACCATATGAATAATTGAGTTGAATATTGAGTGAAGGAATGCATATGTATTTATAGGTGGTAATGTGACCATTGATATAATATTTTGACTATTGTAATAGTAACCGAGTGGTTGGAACATTAATTTTACCTCAAAATAATCAATTGTGATAAAAATAATTTCAATCATAATTAAATTAAGTAAATATATATATTATAATTCCAAAAAATAAATTTCATGATTTAAAAACTCAAGGAAAATATAACCCCATTTTTTAATAAACTGTATTTTAAAGTATTTTATAAAATTCGTAATTTTTATATAAAAAATTAAAATTAAATATGTTATAAATTTATGTATATAAAATTATTATAATTTTTAAATCATCACATCAAAATTTTCAAATGGTTATTTTTTGGTAATTTTTTCAAATACTTCAATTTTTGGATGAATAGTAAAAATACAGTTTTCTACATAATTGGTGTATCTTAAATTACATTATTCAAGGTTTCATAATGAAATAATCCTATACTATAACCAGATTCTTGGACATGATATATTTTATTTTATAAATGAGTCATTAAAATAAAATAAACATAATTTTAAAACCTAAAAAGAACTTTACAAATCCTAAAGTCAAAAGTGATTCTTTAAAATAACAATTTCACTTTTCTCACATTATTTTTTAATAAACTAATTAATTGGAATTATAAAGGGGTTTTGAAGTATTAAACAAATTATATTATATTAATATATGATTTATATTTTCCAAAAATTACTATTACGTGTTTTATCCTTGATATAATATTTTGTTCGAAATTTTATTCTAAAAATACCCCTCTCCTCAAGTATAAATAACTTCTCTCCCTTCCCTTGAAAAATAACTCATTCCCCACCTAAAAAATCCTAAAATATGAAAACAAAAACCCTTCCCCTCATTCCTTTTATAATCCTTATGTATTTTATTGAGTAAACCATCTCCAAACATCAAGGTATATTTAGGGGAATACAAGATAATATAAACCAATGATTAAGTAAGTTTCAACTAACGTTTATTTTTTTTTTCTTTTTCTTCTTCTCTTTTTTCCCCACCCATTTAAAAACAAAAAAAAATATCATATTAATTGCATAGTAATTTAACATAATATTAAGTATTTTATCATACTTTAATTATCATATTTATTAAATATATAAATTTCATAATTATCTTTCCCTCTCAGAAATGTCCCATCAATAGTCACTTAACCAACTACGGAGACACTTCAAATTAAAATATTACAAAAAAATTCATGAATAGAAAGTATTAATTATATATAATATATAATATTATAATTAAATTTATTATGATCATAGGAAATTAATTCTAATAATGTATAAATTACATTTAAGAAAATAGAAAAATCAAGGCAAAAAGGGAAATTTTTAAGTAAAAAATGATTTCAAAAAAACAACCCTATAACCAAGGAAAATAAAGAAATATAATTAAATGAATAAATATGATAAATAGTGTTAAAATTTATAATAATCCACTTCTAGATGAATGATTTAATAAATATAATTTTATTATTTAGGAGGTGAAAACGCAACGAAATAAAGTGGTAATTAAGGTAAGTTGATTATAAAACCCAACTCGCATCCTTTGGGTTTTCCCTCTTTCATATAAATATTAGTATGGATATTAAATTAATTTTAATTCAATTTAGTTTAATTATTTATCCCTTTTATTTTAGGGATATAAATGTTTCCACCTTTATTTTTTATCAAAATATAGTTATTTTCCAAAAAAAAAATTCTTTCCAAACAAAATACTCGACTCCTCATGTGTTGTGTCTTATCTAAAGAAAAATGATCTTTTATTCCAAAGTATGATATCCCCTTTTTATTTTGGAAACCCAAATATTATTAATGAATATATGCTTTAAGAAATTCTTATCAAAACCATTCCTTTCCATGTAATATTTTCATTCTATGATTGTTATATGTTCTTTCTGGAATGCATGATTATGTAAATATTATAATGTAACGTGTGGGACCAAAATTATATATACCTCTAATTAATTGGGTAACATGATATGTATTATGTCATGATGTGTATTATTCATGGACATGGTGTAGTATTTGTTCACAACCATATATGGTATTGGGCCACAATGACATGATTTTGTGTTTTTATGCATTGCCACATTAAATGCATTTATCACATATTTCACTTATGATATTAAGGATCAAAATATTTTTATAATATTATGTTTATTATTATTCTCACTAATGTTATATTTATTCATTTTTTTATTTATCCCCTTACTAGGATTTTACTTCTCCCCTTTCATTGATGTATTTCCTCAAGTGATTACATGTACTAAGTAGAATGCATGAATTTAAAATGATAAAGAAGAAAATTTTAATTAAATGTGTGTGTTTTATTATGTCCATGTTATGTGTGTGCATAATTTTACCGAGATACTAAACCTTTTGATAATGTATTTTAGTCTATATTATGTTATTTATCTAAAAAATGATGTAGTAGTTATGTAATAAAATAATGGTCTTTATAGATTGTATCCTAGCATGGTTTACTAAATTTGGGAATTATGATAAAAAAACAAAATTAAAAACTATATGGATAACCATATGTATATGTAAAAAATCCAATATGACTTTATTTAGAAAAGGATAAACATAGGGATCCCATAAAATATGTGGTTAGTTTTAACTGTGTAAAAGAATAAATTATTCATTCTTTGGTGAATTAATTTTTGTTCAAACCTTTTATATTTTAGAAAATGGTGGGAACTATGATATACCCGGACAACAACCCTTATGAGTGACAATTAAACCATTATTTGAATGAAGTCCCCAATTCCATGGGAGGTGGAGTTAATAAATGTATGGGGATTCAAACCTAGCAGTCTTTGGCAGTGAAAAAAAATAAAACCACATGGAACGTTCCTCCTCACCCAATAATGATAAATCAAACATTGAGTGCTTTATGTAGGAATGACCACCGATGTTTATTGGAACTTTTGATCAATTTGTAATTGAATAATAGGTTAACTCAATAGAATAGATATTTTCGATAATCCATTGTTTGGATAGGGATAATGTGACTCTGTCCATCTATAATTTAGATGAATATGAAGATAAATGGTTGGAATTGATTAAGAACGCCAAGATAAGGTATGAAATTGTTGATATGGAGTGGTAAGACTTTAAGAAAATGTTTCTTACCAAGTATTTCCCTTGAACTCTTCAAACAAATATGGAGAGTGAATTCATATAGATGAAGAAAAAGGATATTGAATCTATCACCTATTGTACATAAAATATCACAAGGATTTCAAGATATGCCTCAATTTTTTTTATTAGTAATAATAGAAAAATAGATAGATTATTTAGTGGTTTAAACCATGCCTTCTAAATAATTTGGATATACAAGACTTCAATATTTATGAATAAGGAGTTTTATATGCTTGAAAAGTTGATATGTGGTTCATATACTGATCCACTAGTTATGAAGATAATAATAGAATAATGGGGTTTCAATCTTGTGGGTAAAAATACAAAGGATGAAAGAGGATCCAACTACCCACATGTCAAAAATTTGGGAAGAAAAATCATGAGAATTGTCTAAAAGGGATGAGGAAATTCTTCAAGTGTTGGATATAAGGACACCAAGATCATGAATATCAAAGAGAGATAAAGAATCTAGATAACATGATGGAGTAAAGTAAGACACTTCCTAATGAACCAAACATGGTTCAATGTTTTAACTATAGGGAACAATATCACTATAATAGTTAGTGCACCAAACCATGGGTTCTTGGGGGGTAATCAGTGTCAACAACCACCTAATCCAAATGTGAAAGGGAAATATTATGGAATAACTACTGTTTAATTGGAGCACAAAAATGAATTCTTACAAGGTGCACTTCTTATTCACTCAATAATAGAAAATGTTTTATTTGATTCTGATTCTACAGATTCCATTAAATCCTAAAATTTTTCTATAACTGTTGAATCAAATCCCCAATACCTTGATTTAGTTATATATTTAAGATCACGTGGTGGTGTAATCATTTAATCCCAAGTGTTGTACATTTCTCTTATATGCATATGTGGTATTATTCTTCTAGAAAATCTCCAAATACTTCCCTTGGTGGAATTCAATAGTATAACTGGAATATATTGTATATCATTATTTAGATAACATGTCAACTTTTGGGAAAATGAAATCTATTTTCATATTGAAAACCATACAATTATCCTTTGTAAAAGAAAGAAATATCATGAATCTCTTTTTGAAAATCCCTCAATTTTATGGGTGTTGATACCCAATTAAGAAGTATATATTTTCCAAATGGTTGAGTCAATATAAGGTATCATCCTCGAGTAAATTCCCATTTCAAGGGAATACACTGAGGTATTTCCCAAAGAGTTACCTGAACTTCCCCCATATCATGAGGTAGTGTTCTCAATAGAGCTCATAACATTAGTTACTCTTATCTCAAAATCACTCTACAGGATAGCCCCAGTCGAACTGAAATAGTTAAAGAATTATCAAAAAGTTCATTTGAGGAAAGGGTTTATACACCCTAATTCATCGCTTAGGACGCATTGGTTCACTTTTTCAAGAATAATGATGGATAAATGTGGTTATGTATCAATTACTATGAGCTTAAAAATATCACTATAAAGACCATGTATCCCCTACTAAGGATTGATGACTTGTTTGATCAATTATAAGGAGCTCAGTACTTCTCAAATGTGGATATTCATTATGGATATCATCAACTGAAGGTGAATAAAGAATTTATTCAAAATATAGAATTTTGTATAAGGTATAGGCACTATGAGTTCATAGTGATTCCCTTCATACTTACTAATTCCCCTGCAATATTTATGGACTTGATGAATAGTGTCTTTAGATTCTATATCTAAAAAAGTATGGTGGTATTTATTTATGATATAATCATTCACTCTAAGAGTAATTATAAACATGAAGAGAATATAAGTATTGTGCTAGTGAAATTAAGAAATGAGATAATGTATGTTATTTCCAGAAAGTGTGGATTTTGGATGTAGTATGTAATTTTCTTATGGAAAGTGGTATTAATTGGGAGAATTTCGGTGGGGGATTCAAAGACAAAAGCAATTTAGCAATGGTAAATACCCATGAATGTCATGAAAATACACAGTTTTCTTAGATTAGATGGGTACTATTGTGGCTTTATGAGATATTTCTTATAATTTCCTAGCATGATAACTATATTAAAATTGAAAGGGTTAAAGTAATTCTGGACAAAAAAATGTGAGTAATGTTTTTAAGATCTAAAGAAGAGGCCAATCAACGAAACTATACTCACGCTATCAATAAGTGGATATTTTTTTGTGATATACAATGATGCTTCAATGAAATTATTAGGTTTTGAACTTATTCAGAATGATAATGTGATATTTTATGCCTTACAATAGTTGAATATCCATTTGAAGAACTACCCAACACATTATCTAGAGTTATAATATATGATATTCACCTTAAAAATTTGGTAGTACTCTCTTTGTGGAGATAAGGGTGACAAATATATTGATCATAAGATTCTAAAGTATATATTCACCCATAAGGATCTTAGCATGCGTCAAATAAGATGTTTAGAGATAATAAAGGACTACAATTTCTCTATTTACTACCATTTTGTAAATCCAAACAACGTAGATGATTCCCTTTGAAGAAAAAAACATGTTACTCTATCAATGATGCAGATTGAGAAACAACCCATCTTCATGGAAATGAAAATTATTGATATTTAAATCATAATGGAAGTGAATACATCCTACCTTTACCAAATTATTTCCGAATAATATATCTAGTAGAATATCAAGGAGGCATAAAGGTATGATTTGGATCTTCAAAAGAATGTGAAAGAAATAAATGAAGGGAAGCTACCAGAGTTCCACATTGTTGATGATAGTGTAATCTGATTTGGAATGAGGCGTTGTGTCTCTTTGTAACTTGAGATAAATAAGGAGTTATAGATACTTCAGGTAGATCATATTTCTCCCTCCATCTTAGAATTCCCAATATATACCATGACATTAGAGAACACTTCTGGTGGGGAAAATGAAGAAGGTGTTTCTGGAGTATATCTCAGGGTGTTTGGTTTTCCAGAAAGTTAAAGTGGAGTGGCAGAATTCCAAAGGAGTGATGACCCCATTGCCTCTACCCATGTAAAAATATGAGAATGTTACTATCTAATTGTCACTAGTCTACCAAAAACATCCAAATAAAACAATGCAATATTGTTTGTGGTGGATCAACTCAATATGACTGCCTACTTTATTTCTATTTGGGAATATTTATCACTAGAAAAACATTCCAAGACAAACATCATTGAAGTGGTGAGGCTACACGGGTTTCCATTTATGATCATATCTGATCATGATACATAGCTCACATCTAAATTTTGGATAATTCTTTAACATTATTTGAGTACTAAATTGAATTTCAGTAAGTCCTATTAACCCCAAATAGATGGATAGTATAAAAGGACTATTAATACCCTCGAAGAAATGTTAAGATCCTTCTTAATGGAATTAAAAGGATAATGGGATCAACATCTCCCATTGGTTGAGTTCTCATATAACAGTATCTTCTACTCAAGTATTCAAATGCATCCATTAGAATCTTTATATGGTAATTTATATATAATTCCATCTTGTCGGGATGAATTTAGTGAACAAAATATACTTGGACCAAATCTTGTGCAATAGATGACAGAGATGGTTCAACCCATCTAGAATCATATAAAATATTCTTAGTGTTAGAAAAATATCTATGTTAACATCCATCGAAGGGAATTATATTTTAAAAGGTGGATAAAATTTTTTCCTTCAAATTTTAACATGTAATAAAATCATGTTCTTTTTAAAGAAAGGCCTAAGATACATTTTATTCTTTAGGATCCTTGATCACAAAGTTAGATGGCCTATAAACAGTCACTTCCACCAAGTACGGATAAAGTTCATGACATGTTCCATGTATCACTCCTATGTAATTACATAATCCATACCTCACATGTAATGAATCTGTAGGTGGCACAATTGTAGAATGACATCTCATGTGAAGAGAAGTCCATGAGATCTTGGACCATAGAGACAATGTTCTAAAAAACAAGACAACCCACCTTATCAAAGTGTTATGTAAGAACCATAAGTATGAAAAGGTGACTTTGGAACCATAGAAAATAATGAAACAAAATTACCCTCATCTATTCTCAACTGAGAATATGAGTTGAAATTTTGGGGATGTAATTTGTTAAGGGGAAGAATCTAACAACTCAAAGTTTAAAAATGACATTTTCCTCAAAAAATAATTATGTTTCATAATATAATATATAGTATTATACAAATAAAATACAAAAAATATATATTTCATTCATAAATTCTATTAAATTAATCATTAATGAAACTTATTAATATTTCAAAAAAATTAATTGGACAGAAAATATAAAATATAAAAGATAAAATAGGAAAATATCGATCGCCCCAATCTACAAGAATCATCGCACTCACTGACAACACTATAGAAAAGAAACAAACTATTACTAAACTAATTAGCATTTTAGAAAATAGAAATATTTAACCTTGATAGGAATATATTTGAATATTGAGTGAAGGAATGTAGATGTATTTATAGGAGGTAATGTGATAATTGGAATGATAAGGTGCCCATTAAAAATAGTAATGTGACAGTTAGAATAGTAATTTTAACTCAAAATAAAAAAATATGATATAAATAATTTTTATCAGAAATAATTTAATTAAATATAAATATAATAATAATAATAAATAAATATCATGATTAAAAAAACTAAAAGAAAATATAAACATGTTTTTAATAAACTATATTTTAAAGTATTTTGTAATAAACAATATTAGATTAAAAAATAAAATAACTTATGTAATAAATTTATTTTGATAAAATTAATATCATTTAATAAATTAACTTGTATAAATTTTCCAGGGGTGATTTTTTGGTAATTTACTGAAATACTTCAACTGTTAGGTGAATAGTAAAAATACAGTTTTTCATTTAACCGGTGTATCTAAAATTACAACATTATTGATACAATAATGACATAATAATTTATAGAACTTGAGGTTTAAACATGATATACTTTATTTCATAAATAATTAATTAAAATAAAATAAACATAATTTTCAAACATTATTATTTAAAAACCTAAAGTGAAAAAGTGATTCCTTAAAATAACCATATCTCTTTTTTCTACTTTCATTTCCAATAAAATAGTGAATTCAGATTATAAAGGTGTTTGAAAGTTATAAAACTTTATATAAGATTTATAAATGATTTATAATTTCAAAAATTCACTTTTAAATGTTTTACCATTCATATAATATTTTATTCAATATTTTATTCTAAAAATACCCCACTCCCCAACTATAAAAATCCCCTCTCCCTTCCATTGGAAAATAAATCATTCCCAAATTTAAAAATCCTGACCACAAAAATAATTATTCATATAAATCCTCTTATAATCATTAGGGATATTCTAGAGTAACCCAAATCCAATAATCAAGGGATTTTTAGTGGTGTACAAGAGAAGTTACATCTAGGATTTAGTAGGTTTCAACTAAATCTTATTTTTTCTTTTTTTCTTCTATTTCATTTCTTCACCACCCCTTTACAAACCAAAACATATAATATTAATTATTAAATAATATAATATTATATTAATTATGTTAACCTACTGTAATTCCCATATTTATTGTATATATAAATTTCAAAATTTGTTTTCCCTCTTTTTGGACAATGTCCGGTCAACGGTCGGTTAACCACCTACATAGGCACTGACAAGTCAATGATTATACAAAATTCATGGATGGAAAGTATGAATTATATTTAATATAAAAAACTATAATTAAATTCATTATAATATTCTTGAATTAATTATACTAATATATAAATTTCATTAAATAAAATTTTAAAATCAAAGAAAAGGGGAAATTTTTAAGTAAAACTTGATATCAAAATGAATACCCTATACCCAAAGAAATTTAAAAATATAATAACATTGATATAATTGATAAATAGTGGTAAAAAACAAAAATTCACTTCTAGATTAATTTTTCAATCAGTCAATTTTTATTATTCAGGAGGCGAAAAATAAACAAAATAAAGAAAGAATTAAGGTAAGGTGATTCTCTAACCCAACTCCCTTTATTTAGGTTTTTTCATATTACACATAAATATTAATATAGAAATTTCTTTAATTTTGCTTGAATATCATTTCATTATTCTTTCCCATTTATTTAGGGATTTTCTATCATGATTTTTATACCAAATATAAATATTTTCCAAAAAAAATTATTTCCAAAAAAAATCCTTAACTCCTCATGTCTTCTTTCATATCCAAAGAAAAATGAAATTTTATTAAAAATTATGGTAATCCTTTTCCATTCAGGAACCTTTAATTTTATTCATGAATTTTTAAGAAATCATTATAAAACACATTACTTTCAAAGTGTTATTTCATTACTATGATTGTTATACACTCTATGTGGCATAAATGATTGTGTAAATATTATGATGTGATGGTGGGACTAGAATTATATATCTCACCAATGCATTGGGTAATGTGATTTATATCATGATATGATGGTTATTATTCATGAAAAAGATTCTATATTTTTTCATAATGATGATGTTGTGATTATGTGCATATCTTATGTGTGGACATGATGTTAACTTTATTAAAAAAATGTGTGATATTTTACCACTATGACATGATGTTTAATTTTTATTCATTGCCACATTACAAGCCTTTATCACATATTTCCCTCATGATATTAAGGGTGATATTATTCTTATGATATTATGATGATTATTATGATCACCAATGTTATGTTGATTAATGCCCCTTCTTCATCCTCTTACTGGGATTTTAGCTTGCCCCTTTCGTTGATGTATATCCTTTAGTGAATACATGTATTAAGGAAAATGAAAGAATTTAGAACGATAAATAAGAAGGATTTAAATAATGGTTTATATTTTATTATATACATGTTATGTATGCACCTAATTTTCCTAGGGTACTAACGTTTTTGATCATGTATTTGTATCTCTATTATGTTATTTATCTAAAAATTATGTAATAGTTATTTAAGAAAAATAAGGTTATCTATAAGAAAATATATACAGGGAGAAGATATTAATAGTTTACTGTTAATATAATCTAACAAAAATAAATCAAAATTTGATTCTCCTCCCTATTTTTTGTCAGGTTTTAGATATTTTGGTTATTGAAATGACATTGAAATTGTTTTACAAGTGGAGGTAAATAGTTCAAGTTCATTTAGGTTATCTTCAAAGATGAATAGATCAAGTTTATTTTTATCTTTTCCTAAACTATAGCACAAAGGTTATGAATTTTCATCATCAAAATTGGTATCCTTGTGTGAAGTTTCATTCTCTCCATATTTATCTTGGCAATTTCCAAAAGAATCTTGGTATAATAAACTAAATTGGTAAGTTTTTATTAATATCTAACTTTTATTATGATATGGAAAAAAAATATAATTCATTTATAAATACATTTTCAAAAGTTTCTTCAATGGAAATATTTAGTGGGACAAGGATCTCCTTTTCTTGAACTTATTTTTAATGTTTGAATTATTTAACTTATATTGAGGAAGTGGAATGAATTTCCATTTATTTACTCACTTCATGAATAACTCTAAAATTTAATTAAAATTGTTGTTTTAAAGACACTTAATTGATAGACTTGTTTTATTTTTTATTAACAGGGAAAGAAAAAGAAAAATCACTATAGTGATCCATATTTGACCAAATTTTTTTATTTAATAATTATATATGTGTGTGTGTGTGTGTGTTTTATAGGAAAAAATATTATGTGAAAGGGATGTACCTCCCCAGAAATAGTTCCAAATTTTTTGAAGTAATTTTTCATGAAACCCTCTTCCATAAATGTTTCTTACCATAGTATAACGTATAATATAAAAAACTGTGGTTGATCTCTTGATGAGGGAACTCACAAACATTGTTTCTCTATTGTTAATGTTTTAGTTCCACTAAAATATATTAAAATTAAAATATAAAAAAACCGGGCTTTTGTATAATACGGTGTGTTTGAAAATTAATTACAAATCAAAATATGCAAATGTAATAAAAATATATTAAGATTAGTAATAAAAAACACACTCCATGAATTATTCCAAAATATTCCTCTATAGTATTTTTAAAATTTATTTAATCTAACTATATGATAATATCCCACTATTTACATAATCACTATAACTTTACATGAAAGTGTATATATTAAATACCACTAGGTACCTCAATTATGTCGTATATTTATTCTTTTGGGGTTCTATAGAGGAAAAAATCCTGATTAAGAGTGAATTCTTCACTACCCCCACACTGATATGTGATTTCATTATAATCATTATAGGAACAGTAATTACATAATATATTAGTAGTAAAGTGAATGTAACAAAAAATATTAGTTAGTGAAAAGAAAAAAAATGAAAAAAGATGAAGGGAATCGTCATCAACCCAAACATTTGTCTACTATCAAATTTCTAGAGGTTTGAAGAGGGAAGAAGAAATACAGCTAAGAGATTTTTAAAATATTCCAATCCATCCAAGAGGTTACCCCTAGGTTATCCCCTTGCTATTAGTTTGAGCTAAGAGATCATGCTAAAGAAATATAAAATGAAGGATAAGAGACACGAACAAGAAAGAACAAAATGAAATTAGGTTTATTTGAAATAAAAATCCTATATTAAATAATATTTAATCCCCAAAAGGGTACAAAAAGATGCTTTTTATTTTACAGTAACCATTACCATTTATATATTAATATTATTCCTCATTTATTTCAAAAGTTTCTTTATATTTCTTCCATGAGGCCTTCCAGCCTCTCCTCCTGGTCACTTATATATGGGTCATACAAGAGGGATCATGAATTCCCTCTAATATTCTTTCTTTCAAATTTTTACTCTTATTATTTCACTCATTTGGATTCTATATGGATTCTATGTGGACCAAGAGGTAAATAATTTTATATAATTAGAGATTTAATATTAGTTTGATCTAAGATAATTTTAATTTAGATTCTGTATTTTTCTATATATTATCCTAATGTATAAGTCCTGGACTCTTTTATGGTTACCTTCATACATATAAAAAACTAAAATACCCTTACATATCCCATGAAATATTATTATTTACTCTTATTTAAAATATGTATGAACTCTAAATTTTCATAAGGAAATGACATTTATGAATAAACCATGATGAATCATATATATTGGAACAATTAATTTTATATATTTCAATGGTGAACTTTACATATTAATATACATTCCTAATTCTTGATTGTATAGTCAGAATGAATCTTAGGTATTAAATAATTGATTTTTATGACACTTACAAATGAGTTGAAGGACTCATTTGCATCACAATAAGACTCTGGAGTTTGAAATTTTTCTTATCAACTATAGTTGAAGGACTCATACATATTTATCCCAGGACTCTTACGAATCCTAGGATTTTTTTAAAATATCCAATATACAACTCAAAAGGAATCTTATTTATGATTATATTCATCAGACTATTGTGGAAAGAATGATATATGCTCCCCATAAACCCATAAAAATAGGAAACCATAGTCCACCAGACTTCACAGGTTAGGGGTTCTACATGGAGGAAATAATTCCTCTGGAAGTTCCCTTACTCATGACTGAACATACTAAAAAATTATATTTTTAACCCTCTTCACAAAAAAAAATCATCCTTTAACCACATAATCAAACTCAAAAACATTCAAGGTAAATAAATACATTCAAATAAAGTAATAAATGAAAAAAATAGATTAATTTTCTTCAGATAATGATTCATAAATTCATGAGTGAGACGTTGATAGTGTCTATTAATTAGAAATGGATGATACATGAGATTTCAAAATAGGATTACAAAGTACACATAATCAACACAAACATTAATGCTCTTCTTAATCTCTTATTGATATCCTTGAATCCTCTATATATTAACATTATGATCCCACTTGTTATATACTAAGAATCATCTGGTCAACTAAAAATACATTCTCTCCTGAAATAAGGTATCAATAAACCTGAATTCATTAGCTTCCTTTCTATAATAATACAGTATTTCAAAAGAACTTTATGCTCAGTAAAATACCAGACATGAAACACCAGGCTTTAACAACCACTATGAATATAATTAAAAATATTATATATCTACACACATTTACTAATCAATAAAAAAATTATGAATTCTTATTAAATAATAACCAAATTTTTATTAAACTCATTTTATGGTTCTAAAATATGTTTTCTTCAAAAATTGTTTTTATTCAATTTTTTAAGAAAATATAATAGTTAATTTATAACACATTCATAAGTTTTATTTGATAAATAGGATAAAAAATTATACATAATCATATCAAAAATATCTTAGATTGATTTTTGGGATTTTTATAAAAATATTGATATTTCAGTGAATATAGAAAAATACTAATTTTTATAGAAAACTGCCTTTTATTTTCATGTATTTATAAGAATACATTTTTATTTTAATTTGTTTTAAATTATAACTTGTTCTTTTTTACTAAAAATATATAATTTGTTTCATTAGAATCTACATTGTACATAATTATGATGTAAAATCATTTTTGTACATAAAATACATTTTTTCAGAAAACTATTTTTCATCGCATTTTGAAGGTTTATTTTAAAACTAATTTATAACACTTATAAGAATTTAATTTTGTAATATAGATTTCATATATTTAATAACAATGTCAAAATTTTATAAATATTCAAATTTTTTCATAATGAATAGTACCCTTGGTAAAAAAATCACTATAGTAAGGGTAAAATAGGTAGAAGTAGGATAAAATTGTGAAATAATGGTTCAAAATAATCCATACTCTTTCTTATATTTCATTTTATGAGTTTAAACCAACAAATATATTCATATATTTTACATATATAATTTTTTGTCATTTTTCTTCGATAAAGACCTATATAAAATTTTAAGTAAAGGAGAATTCCAAAATTTCTACTTCTTTATTTTCATATCAATAAAAAAAATTTGAAGGGATAAAAAATTATAAAATGTTATAAAATGGTATTTTTAATATCAATATTTTTATAATGATAATTTATTTTTAATTTTTATTAATGAAAAATTATCTTAAATTCTTATGGAACAATAACGTGGTGATTGTGCAAATAGTAGAAAAAATCATTCAAATTATTTTAAAAAAATTAAAACTAATATTTTTTGGTGATTTGTAGGGTTACATGAATTATTTTGATAAATATTATTCATTTTTTGGGTGTTAAAATTTTTTGTACTCACTAATTTATTATCTATGTATTTTTAAGTCATTTATGTTAATATTCCTAAAAATATCTTTAATGGTGTTTTATGTTAAATAATACTTTATTAAATGGTTTAAAATTCATAGAAAGATTATATATGGAAATTTTAATGGGATATGTTTGATAATATAAAAAATCTACACTTATTTGTCACTTTTCCTTCTATATTAACTTTCATGAACTCAGATGTGAAAAAAACTTGTTAACAAGGTAGTCGTTAAATAAGGTTAACGAGGGTTAAAGTTGAGAGATAAGTGTTAAAATATCACCTAAACATGTCTAATTTTTATGGATGAGATTTTTTAGACTAAAATCCATCATATATTGAAATTATATCAATTTTGTACTACTTTAATGGGAAAATTATTTTATATTAACCTAATACTTTAAGTATTACAAATGGTGCCATTCCCATCACATATAAAAAGACACAACATCTCATCTCATCTTCACACTTCTATTGAAACTTATATTAAAAAATCCTGGAAACAAAATCTTACTAACTCCCTCATATACATTTAATTAGTGAAATTATTCTTAAAATACCATCACTATAGTCATTAATGATATATCCAAATGAGGTTCTTTAAAGAGGAGGCAATCGTCTCAATCAAGACTTTTCATTTTACTTCTTATTTTACCCCCATTAAATTATATTATAACCATTAAAATATAATAAAATAAATATATACAATATATTTATATGTTATTATGTTAATTTCATTACATTATTCATCTCTTTTTCAATGAAATTGGAAACAAAACCATTATTTGGGTGTATGTGTGAACAGCGGTCTCACAAAATTATATATATTTTTTCTCATCACCGCCTTTCCTGGATTGTTTTTATAATGTATTTCTTATATATCTAAAATTTTATGGGCATAATTATTATTATTTAAAAAAATCAACTATCTTCATACTGTTCTGATCATTAAAAGTATAATCATTGTGCATACGTATATATGAGCTTCTGTATCCACGTAGAGATGTACTTAATTTTTATATACCACCTATAATTGATGGTCATGGGGATGGATTTAAAGAATTTATTTAATTTTTTAAATTTATAATGATTATTTAAAGATAATATTTTATTCTCCTTCTCTATTTTACATCCAATTAAAAGTAAAAAAAACATCACTCCTATGTACGTGCGGACAACCGCTACACAATAAGATGTATTTTTTCATGTATACTCTTCTTATATGGATATAAAATTGTATTTGATAAATAAAATTATTAGTATTAAATTATTATTCTTATGGGTATCATGTAAACATGATATATTGGACTATACTCAACTTATCAAAGTCATTTTTCAATTAAAAACTGAATTTCCTCAAAACCTGTGACATGGACTTAACTGATTAAGTAATTAAATAGGTTATTTTAATAAATGAAATAAATTTTTTAATGATAATTTAATTAATATTAAAATGGTTATTAATAAATTAAAATTATTAATATGATTTTATTATGCAGAAGTTAAAGGAAGTATATAGAAACTCTAGACTTGAGTTAAGGGAATTCTTAACTCAATTTGTTTTCACTATGTTATAACACTTATTCATTTAAATTGTTATTCCATAATTATGTGTTGATTTAAATATAAATTGTTTTTAGTATTTATAATTTTTTATGTGGATTTAAACATTTCTACATAATCACTTTATTGATTAATTATCACTTCCAAGTTTATGATCTTTACAAGGGTCTTCTTTGTCTAAATATCATTTTATTGAGACAAGTTTCACTTCTCGCACCATGAATTTTTTATAATTTAATTACTATAACATGAACAAATTTTGAATTATTACGTCATGTAATTTATCAAATTTATATATCCAAATCATATTCTTACATTCAAAGACTTTGGATTCAAAATTTACCAAATCAGTAATGGTTTTATGTTACAATATTATTATTTTTGGATTGTTCATGTTGATGGTTTAATTAGGGGAAATTATATAATATTAATTTCATAAACCACATATATATTTTTATACAATTTTTATTTTATTTTATTTTATAATTTATTTTCATTTTCAACTCATTGGGACTTAATGATACAAAAACGAAGTTTTTTTTCAATGAATGACAAACCATATTTTTCTATTTAGTATTGAATCTTTTCACTTCTATATCCATAATCTCTAAAAAAATTTCTATAATTTCCTTTTTTATGAATATATGATTGTTTAAACTCATTTTCAACTATATTTTACTATCTTTAAAAAGGATTAAATGAAATATTTTTTTTAAAACAAGGTAATTTATGTTTTTACTCGAAGTTTGAAAAGGATATTTGTTTTAACATTTAATAAATGAATGCAATTTTAGGTCCTCATAACAGTTATTTAATTTTAATTTTACTTTATAATTTGAATTTTTTATTTTCAAAGAAAATATTTTTCTCACCATTATTAATATTTTTATTTAAAATTTCATCAAAAGAAAAGGATATTTTCTTTATTTTTGAAGAACTGTCATAAATTTTGTTTTAAAAATATTTTCCATCTATAGAAATATCCTTTCTTATTCAAGAAATTATCTCATTTGGAATTACCAATGAGTACTAAGGGAAAATAATATCATAAGAAGAAACCTTGGTCCCATAAGGTCTAAAATTGATTCAACACTGGTCAAGAGGTTTACACTTTTACAATGGAGAATAATAGGAAGCTATGGGAAACCAAAGAGAAGTAAGTAACTAGGGATCAAAAAATTGATCAATATATACAGAAAGGAATAAATCACTCAAAAATATCTTTCAGACTTCTTAGGGTCTGAGAGAAAATATTTTCACATGTATGAAAAATTAATCCTAAGCATAACATGTATTTAAAACCACTGATCTTGAGAAATTCATGTCATGTAATACATTCACATCATGTATTTCTTAATTTATGAGTTATATTGTAAAATTCATTACCTCATATATAAATAAACCTAATAAAACATTAAAAGTCATGACCTAGTTTCATAGTGTGTATTCATTTAATGACCTAAACCACTTCATGATGTCTTCCTAGGAACGTTTATACATCATGTAACATGTTCATGGGATGTAAATTTCCAGCA
Organism: Viscum album; assembly: GCA_963277665.1. Taxonomy (NCBI): domain Eukaryota; kingdom Viridiplantae; phylum Streptophyta; class Magnoliopsida; order Santalales; family Viscaceae; genus Viscum; species Viscum album. The sequence continues at coordinate 1,504,024,247 of OY728132.1, forward strand.
AAAAGATCTCAATCCATCTATGTATGAAAATCCAAAGCCACCTTTAAAGAATTAAAAACTCATGTATAACCCTCATAAGTCATAGAAATCCCGGAACATTAGGTCATTTTCTCTAGAAGTATCTCTCTATCATAAAAGGTTACTCAACCACCAAGTTTTACAGACATAGGAAACCCAAAAAAATAGTTTCAATGAAAAACTAAAAGTGGGATGTACCTTGAAAAATATTAGATCTCACAACCTCCCCACCATATAACATTTCATCCTTGACATTCTCTAAGAATCACTTTGGAAACTTGGTGAAAAACACTAGACACTATGCTCTCATACCATATTCCTTATCCCATGTCTCCTCTTGAACACACCCATGAAACCACTGTATCAAACCAATGGTATATTGTTTTCTTGGATATATTTTCCACTATGGTATAAAAATCTATACTAGATTCTCTTTAGAGTATTCATTTACACCAATCTCTACATCATCATAATCTACCACATGAGAAGGATTGGGATTATATCATCAAAGTTGCAACATGTAAAACATGACATGCATGGAATTGTAGCAATATGGAAGGGCTATTAGGTACACCACAAAACCGACCCTTTCCACTATTTCAAATGACCTAATAAAACTGGGTGATATATTTCCCTATATCATAATATGGGAGTGTCACAACTTAAGAGACACCTAAATTAAAACATGGTTAATAACCTCAAACTCTAGAGGTTATCTCAAATAGTTAGTATAAGGTTTATGCTATCTCAATATAGCCACTAACCACCTCCTGATAAATTGAACCAAATCAAATATATCCCACAAGATCATAGTTCCAACAACAACTAACTCAACTTCCTATAACCAAAGAAGAGGTTAAAGTCATGGTAAACATTACTAATATTCTAAAGCTTCCATTTGGATTGTTTCCTGGAAGTGTTATAAGAATACTCCACAAGTGCTAATTGTTTCTCCCATAGACCATTAAAATCTGAAATACATTCTCATAACATATCATACATAATCTATATAGTCTGTTCAGATTATTAATTAGTCTTTGGATGATAAACTATAATTAGAAGAACCTATGATCCTAAACTATTATAAAGAACCTCCAATAACCAAGATGTGAAAAGAGGATCTCTATCAGAAACAATAATTCTTAGAACAACATGAAACTGGACTACCTTCTACACATAAATACTACCTATATCATCAATAGTGAAGACATCCAATATATTAAAAAAGTGTTCTACCCTCATCATTCGATCTATGATCACCTATAATACATCATTCTTATAATGAGGTAATCGACTTAACCTAGAATTTTCATTTTACTTCTTATTCTACGTCATTTAATTATTTCCTAAACATTCTAATATAATAAAATAAATATCTAGCATATATTTTTATTTTATTTTATTTTTTAATTTCATAACCTTACTCATCTTATTTTCTATCAAATTGGAAATGAAACCATCATTCATGAATATGTGTAAACTATATCCTCATGAATGAATAAATTTTGTTTTTAATCACTTCCTTTCATGGATAGTAATTATGATGGATTTAATGTATATACATAAGATATTAATGAAATAATTTTTAATATTTAAATATAATATATCATCTATTTTAATTACATTCAAATTATTAAAATTAAAATCATCACACGTGTGTACGTACGAACTATCATCTCCCAGTAGCGATGTACTTTTCTTTTCAATACTGCCTCTCAAGAATGGTCATAGAGTCATATTTAAAGAATTTTTTTTTTGTTTTTTTAGCATGATAATTATTTTTAATCATAATATTTTGTTTTCATTATTTATTTTTCATCTAATTAAAAGTAAAAACATTCTTGTGTGTATGTGTGAACAACTACCTCATGAGATGATGTATTTTGTTCTTCATGATCTATATTCATGGATGGGTATAAAATTATATTTTATGTATAAAAATGATAATTATATCATTATTTTTAATCAAAAAGTTATGTAAACATGACGTTTTTTACCAATGTCATCTTACTAAAGTAATTTTGTAATTATGATTGGAATGTATTCAAAACACCCAACCAAACTTAACTGATTAAGTAATTAAATATGTTTTTTAATAAATAAAATAAATATTATAATAATGAGATAATAAACATAGAATTTATTAATAAACAAGTAAAATAATAAGTATAATTTTATTATATGGGAATTAAAGGATGTTCATACCAAGTCTAGACCTAAGGTATGGTGTTTTTTAAATCAATTTCCTTTCATGCGTTATAACACTACTTCATTGACTTTGTTATGCCATGATTATGTGTGAATTTATCTATAAATTTATTTATGATGTATTTCGACTTGTTTTATGTGGATTTACATATGTTCAAATAATCACTTCATTGATTAATTATCACATAAAATTTTATGATCTATGTAATAGTTTTCTTTATCTCAATCTCATTTTATTGAGATATGTTTCCTATCACGTATCATGGTTTATTTTTTTACTTTACATATAGACCCATGAATAAATTTTTGAAATATTAATTAATTTAATTCTTGATATTTATATATCTGTATAATATTATTTTTTTTAATGACTTCTTATTTAAAATTTATCAAAGTGGTAAATGCATTTTCTTATAATGTCATTTCATTTTGGGGTTGTTATGTTAATGTTTATTTTAATTGAAAATGTATTATATTAATTTCTCTAACAACAAATATATTATTATCCGATTATTATTTGTTATTTTTAAATGATTTATTATTATTTTCCACCTTTTTATTTAATAAGATCAAAATAATGTTTTAAGCACAAATCAATATTATTTCTCTTTTTGGCTAATAATCTTTTCCCCATATCCATGATCTTAAAAATATATTCAATAATGTTATTTTTTAGGAATAAATTATTTTTTAATTAATTTTCAATTATATTTTACTTTATTTTCAAATTGTTAAAAGGAAACTTTTTTTATTTTCCAAACAGGGTATTTTCGATTTTTACTCGAAGTGTGAAAATGTTCTCTTTTATAACACTTACTGAATTAATAGAAATTAAAACTAGAATTACTATTTTATTATTTTATTTTTACTTTATAAGAATATATTTTTTTAAAGAAAATAATTTTTCTAAATATTAATATAATTTTAATTTTAAACATTATCCAAAGAAATAGATATTTTCATTATTTTTAATGAAATGTTTTAAATGTTATTTTAAATGTATTTTTCATATGTCGAAATATAATTTATTATTTTCAAATCATCTAATGTAGATATTTTCAAATGATAACATACTTATTATTTTTATGGATTTCTTATGATTGATTTAATATATTTCACAGAACTCATTTACATTTCATTGGTTAATTGAGCTAAATAGAGTGATGATTGTTTTCAAGGGTGTTATGTTGGAATGTCCATGATTATAAATGTTTTGTCCCTTATATGGTACTTGAACATATGTATGGATTATTTAATGGTGGTTCCATTATAAAATAATTACGGGTGGGTCTATTACATACCCCCAATGCATTAGGTAAAGTGATAGAGTTTACTATTGTTAGTTAATCCTAAGATATGATAAAGTAAAGTTTTATAAGTTACTCCTAAGAGAAGATAGATTTTACTCAATAAGAGTATATCCTCAGAGATGATGAAGTTAGCTATTATAAGTTACTCCTTATATAATGTTGGAATTATCCTATTTATATGATTCCGTGATGGATGTTTGATGTTCCAAATTAACAAAAAAAAATATGCCGGTAATAAGATATAATATTTAATTTAATAAATATTTATTTTCACATAGATCATTATTTTTTACTCTTATTTCCCTCATATATTATGAATAATTTATTTCTTGTCTCATTGTTTATGATCCATTTTTTATGAGTATGAATTCCCTTATGTTATTCTCATGAACTTTGAATATGTTCTCAGACCCATATATATTTCGTATACTAAATAAATATATTAAATTGTTAATTCCTATATTTACCCTTACTAAGAATTTGATCTCACTAATATTATGTTTATTTTCTCCATTTTAGAATTAAATTTTTTAAAAAAGATATGTCTATAATGTTTTCATGTGCAAGATAATGAATACTTATTGTGGAATAGTAAAATCATAGTGTAGTAGAAAAAGTTAAAATTTAAATACATGGTATTTTTGTGTAAGAGTTTTTCTTAATTATATAAAACTATAATCCCAAACGGGCATTGATATCTATGTTTTCCAATATTTCCATTTTATGTTGAAATTTTTATATAGTTAAAATTAGGTCATTTTTATTAGTATAAAATCCAAATCTGTAAAGATAATGTTTTTATCATTTGATCTGATAGTACAGGTTTGTGTAGTTATAGTTAGAAATATGGTGACCTCTCATCCTTGATAAACTTATATGACTTTATCACTTCATTATAACATCATAAATATATGAATAAAAATGATCATGTTACCTAGGGAGAAGTTCTATTGACATCTTCTACACACCAAATCCAAAACCTTTTACTGAACAATTTCTGTTAGGTGAAGTTCCAGTGAATATAACTTTTAGAAAACTAAAAATGACTTAACCAATAAACAATATCACACTTTAAGACATGTTTTATAGAACCTTGTAAACTCTAAAATAATGAAAACATTCCATTCTATAGTAATAAATATTCCTCTATTTTCTACTTTTGCATACTCAAGCCCCATTAAGTCATGATACTGCCTCATATGATCTTAATTTATCACCTTGTTTATCATTTCGGTTATCTTTTTTATTCCTACTATCTTTTATTGCTACGTCTCTTTGTCCTCTACAAAATTCCAAATAAAATGATTCTTTAGGTTAATGTTTTTAGTTCTTTTATAGGACTCCATATATTTATCCATGTGGATTTCACTTTTTCTATGAAAAAAAGAAATTGTTCTTCTTGGATTCATCTTAGTTTCTTCAACAACCTTAGCAACCAAATAATTTCTTTTATAGATTCCATCTTATTAACATATTCAACATTAAATGTACTCTAAAATAAAATTCATTGTAGACTTGACATCCAAATTACCTACTTACATCCATAAGTAAATTCCATAAATTTAGTTCTCTTACATTTATCTTAGTACTTAGTGATGTTAGCATCAATATATTTGTAAAATATATCATTTATCTCATAGAAAAATGATGTATCTTATTTTCCTTTTAAAAATAAATGGATCCATTTAATATACTCTTAGTGTGCCTTACCCAAATTTGGAATTAATTGACTTATAACTCCCACTAAAAATAAAATGTATTGTTTTTTGAAAATCATTGCATACATTAAACATTGGAACATGAATGTATAAATAAATTTCCTGATTTTTGCAGCATCTCCTTCCATTTTGGGTGATTTCTTCATGGTTAGTTTGAGTTTTTAAACCAAATAATTCAATACCAACTTGAATATAATCATTCCAAAACTATTGATGGTCTTATAGATATAATATTTCGTAAATAGAAACAAATATATGTCTCTCCCCACTCTCCCAAAAAAATTTATCCCAAAATATTCTTAAATTAATCCATATCCTTCATTATAAATTTTCCATATAAGTAATGTTTTAGCTGAAAACTTATACCTATATCCTGTATATTTTACAATATTTCATCTACATATAATATAAATTTAATAATTGTTCCGTTATCCAATTTTTTTAGTAAAATAAATGATATTTTTTTACTTTATAAACCCTTATTCCAATATAAATGAATTGAATTTTCAATTCCATTTTTTTGGTTCTTGTTTCAGACTATAAATAATCTTCATTAATTTACATATGAAATTTTGGTTTGCATATTTCATGAAACCTATGTGTTGATTCATGTAAATTTATTCCTCTAACACACTATAAAGGTAGTTTGTATTTACATATATTTCTTCAAGGTACCTATATTTTGATTCAACCATGTTTATAACCATCCAAATAGTTGAATTTTTAATTACAAGTGAGAATATTTATGAGAAATAATTGACCTCCTTAGATTAGAATACCTTTTTCACTGGTTATTCCTTGTACCTTTTCCTTACATTATACTATTTTATCATCCAAAATATCGACTTTTTTCTAGTTTCTTTTTCTCTTATATTAATTTGGTTAGTTCCCAAGTTTCTTTTAACTTAAATGAATACATATCTTTATCCATCAATAACATCAACTACTTGAATCACTATATGGGGCCACCTCTTATACGCTCTCTGGTTCTCCATTTTATATTCAAAGGAGGAACTTTAATCTAGACCCATGTCATTGAACTTGATTTCTAACAATTATTGATCTCATCGACTAATTTGGATGTACTATACTATTTATTTTTCCTCTATATTTTGGTACCTTAATTTATAGTACACCCACTCAAGATTAAGACTCCCATGAACATTCGATGACATCCTCTTTTGTCCTTAGCTCTGTACTTTTATAGATTTTTTCTGATATCTTATAAACTTGTAATCTTATGGTGCTACTAATAAGAGTAAATTAATCTTAAATGGTTTATTTATTTCCTTCAAATCAATTCCTCACCATGTTATAGTCCTTCCAAATAACCCATTAATTGAAGTGAATACTTAGCTTCTAATGACTTTTCTCTTTTATCCCTTTTATGGATGGTAGCCAATATTTTCATCACAATACCCAATGAGAAATAAAACTTTGGACTTATTCTTAAGCATATTTCTTCCCTTAGCATCAAAACGTGCATGTTCTAAACTTATCAAGACTCTAAAGTAGTGAAATTAGGGTCATTTTATAGGCCATAAATTCTCTCTATATTCATTCCAACCCACTACTATTATATTTCTATTGAAAATATATGATTCTTTGTTGAGATCTTCCACCCAACATTCCATGAGAACACCACTCTATAAGTTCATACTCCTAACCTTATCAATCAACATGTGATTCTTTATTTTTGTTACACTATTATTTTGTGGAGTTTCTAGCATCATATTTCCATGACTTATACCCTTCTTCTTATAGATGTTTTAAAAGTTTTATCTAGTGAACACACCACTATTTTTAGAACACTATTATTTTAGCTTCTTACTATGCTCCCTTATCACAAAGAATTTCCATTGAATTAAATCATGAAACACATCATACATATACTTTTAAATTAAATCCAATATTATGTCATATAACATTTAATAAATATTACAAAGTAAAGTGAACATTTGAGAGACTGAAGGAGGTTATATCCTCAAACATTAGTAAAAACAAGCTCTAACATTCATGCCCTATGATTTTATCCGTCTAAATTTAAAAACACCCCCCTTTATCTTCCAATCACATAGATTTCACATCTACCTATGTCTATAAAATCAATATTTAATATTACCTTTATAGGAATAAAATTCATGTTATTCTTGATGACATGACTACTCATGTAATGTAAAACCTCTGGATTTTCCAAACTTCTTACCAATGCAATTTCCTCTATGCTTCCATTCAATTATTGAATCCCATCGTTGTTACTTTTGAAACTATGATTAACTCCTAAGAAACTTTCCATACTCCGTTGGAAATAGTAGTTTCATACCCTACCTCGTCATTTTGTCTAAGTGATATTATGTTCTCCCATATCCTAGGGATATGTCCAAAATTAATAACTTCAAGACTCCCCCTTCTTCATCTATATATCACTTCTGCTTTTCCAAGAGATTCATTTTCTACTAAAAATACTTTTCTAAAACATATGGATACTTTATTTTTAGTGAATATTTTTTATATCATTGAATGGAATGATAAACGTGATTTAGAAACCCATAAATCCGTGAAATTTTGGCACTTAGAATTAATTTACTATCTCCTTCCATTATTCCAATGGAATTTAAGCTTCTAAAATTCAGTGGTCTTCCATAAATTTCATTGTAAATCCTTTATTCCATTTTGAAGTGCCCTCTTTCCCTAAACATCCAACATACATGTCATAGATGAGCCAAAATGCCTTGTAAATTCCCCTAGGATTTATCTTATAATGATTTATTATGATATATGTGCTTAAATTGGTATGATTATCCTTTTCTATTATGAATAATAGAATTACTGAACAATGTATAGACTTCCCTACAATGAAGCTCTTTATTTAGAATCATATTCAAGATATCATAAAATATCAAATATTTATTTTTTCTAGAGTTATTAATAGTAGTCACCATATCATACGAACTTTATAGAAGTGATAATAAAACTATGAGTTCTCACACAACAACTGTAAGCATGACCTTAACGAATTCGAGTTTTCCTTGAATCATATGGAAATCATTCATGTGATCTCTCGTTGGTCTTTTTTTTATAATCTTAGGTTAAATGGGGACCACCATGGTATGGTCCATTATAGATTACCTATGTTGGTAATATCCTTTTGTGCCATGTACATAATCCATACCATGAGAAAACCAACTTTCTCATTCATCTTCATCATGCCCATCAACCATTGCATATCATCTTTTCGTGTTGGGAAATTTTAACATCATCCTTTCTCTAAGATGCCTCCAACTTGTCAAAAGATTTTATACAGACCATATAGTCTCTGTCACATACATGACTTATTTTAAAGTTAAATTTCATTAATTTTTTATTTATTCTTTGTTTTTTTGGGTTTCTCAATATTTTATGGTGGAATGGGTGTGTTTTCATGAATTGGGCCAAACCGTGAGCCCAATTCCATATTTAAAAATAAAATTTGTTTCTTTTATAACTTTTTCATTTTTTAATATTTTTCACCCATTAAAGTTCCTAAATGGTCTCCTCTGACATAGAAACACCACCATTGTAGTTTCGAGCCTTTAAAAAACCATAAACAAGTTGTATATTGGTTTTAATTTAAGGGATTGGGCCTGTCCGAAAGACCAATTCCAGTTTTAAAAATAAAATTTTTTTAATTAATAACATATCCAATATTAAGTATTTTTCGGTGATTCTAAGCCCAAAACACGCCCCTTGAACCCAGCCGTGCGTCCAATATCATCTCACCCTCTTTGCAGCTCATTTGCATCGCGTTTTAGGTCGAAACTTTTGAAGAACTCACATTTCGGGCAGATTTATATAGGTAATTTGTTTCCTTCATAAAGCCTTCAATTCTCACTCTTTTTTGCCCATTTAAATTCCTACATGGTCCCATTATCCTTTTTCAGACATCCCTTAAATGTTTGGATGTTTTCAAATTCAGATACTGCTGTATGTGAGGCTATTTCTACAAGATCCCTCAAGTAAGTTGGTCTTCTTCATTCTTCTTTCAATTTGCTTAGGGTTACATTCAATGTGATTAGGGTTTCACACCTTATCCATAAGGTTCCTAATGTCCAGAAGTTAGGGTTCAAACCTATGGTTTTATTTCTTGTCTTTTTGGTGAATGCTTCTGGTTTTAGGTTGGATTTCAATTTCTTGAGGTGCGGCGGTGGTGTGGTTTATGTTTCACACCATGTTTTGAGTGTTTCGACTTAAAAGGTAGGTGATTCAATGTATAACCATTTTATGATGAGTTAGATTGCTTGTTTTATTAATTTAGTATGTTTAAAATCTATTTTTTGTGGTGCAAAAATTGTTTTTTTATGGATTGAGTTAATTGTTTAATTTGTTTAGTTGCATTATTGCTTGGAATTGGGTGCTTTTCATGCGTGGCTCTTGGGGAACTATTTGGGTGTATTTTATAAGATGTGAAATTGATTTATTAGTGTTAAAAGGGGATTAAAATTCTGTTTTATTAATTCCTTAATGTCATGTTGGCCTTGTAATGGGGTTTTTGAATGGTTTTAATGTGTGAAACCATGTTGTACTTCTTGAACATGATTTGTAAAAACATGTGGTTTTCATGTGTACCTTTTGTGGTATTGTTTGAGGTATTTGTATAAAACTTGGGGGTGGTTTAATAAATGTTTTTAGGGATTCCAATTCTGATTTATATTGTTATTGGCATTGTTTTGGTCTTGAATTAGGTTTTTGAAATGGGTTTTGTATGCCAACCATGGTTGCACCTCTTGGGTTGGTTTTATGAAAATTATAAATGATTTAATGAGTTACAAAAAGTGTGAAAAGGTTGCTTATGTACTATTTTGGTGATACTATGTTCCTAAAATGAATTTTTCAAACATAATGTTGTCATTTATGTTGTAAAAAATTTTGGTAATGTTTTTGTAATTTTTCGAGGTGATTTATGAAATTGGGATGTGGGTGTGAAACGTGTTTTCGGGCTATTTTGCGTGAGTGTGATATGCAAAATGGACTTTATTTATGAAAAGGGTATTATGTAACATGTTATTGGGCTGTTATGTGATGTTTAGAATCTTGGAAAAGATTTTATAAATTTGTTAATGGATTTATTGAATTGTTAAAGATGTGCAAAATGTGGTGTAGGCTATTTTTGGTGTGAGTATGATTTCAAAATTCATTTGAATGAAAAAGTGTATTTTTAGACTTGGGTGGAATACATGTTGGTTGTTTAGTGAACTTGTGATGTGAAAATGATATTTTCATGTGCAGTGTATATTTATTGACTTGTTGAACTTGTCTGAGCACAAGGGGAAAACCTGAGTATCTAGGTGGGTGGACATGTACTAGTATGCTAGTGAATCCATGGGGTTTGGCCTCAGTTTCACTTAGCAGGATTGACGCTTACAACTCTAACTAAACTATGATGATGATTATCGGGGACCACTAGGTTATGGGTATGTTCCTTACTAGTGGATCGTGCACGAGAATGGATATTGTGATGGTTACTCTCACCGAGATACGAGGTACCTGGGACCTAGAACGAGCTAGTGCTTAGGGGTTATTTCCTATTTCTTGTGCTTATTATTTAATTTTTACTTACCATCGGCATATGGTATAGTTGGCTGGAAAAATTCAGTAGTGTTGACATTATTTTTAAAAGTGTTTGTTCTTAATGATAGCCCACTTGAAAACTATTTTTTTAGTTTCATCTTTTAGAAATTGTAACTAGCATTTTCTGTTTATGAAAACTTGCAAGATTTTTGCCTTTGAATGTTTATCACATGGAATATATTAGTGGTGGTATCCTAATGGGAATTTTTTCACACCCTACATACACCCTTGGGTGTAACTAGATTTGGTTATTTTGTTGTTTCAGGTTTGGATACAGTTTTTAGTTCCAGTGGTTCGGGTTTCTAGCATGTCCTTAGTAGTGAAGTTTTATAGAGATGGATTGAGGGTGGTGCCCCTTACCATGAGGGTTATTGGGCTATTTAATTGTGATTTCGTACCATTTTTATAGTCTTGTTGAGTTGTTTTAAAAGATTTAATTCAGTTATGAATTTTGTAAAAGATGGTTTTAGGTGAAAAATCCAGATTCGTTTTATTGAGATTGTTTGTTGTTTAATGTTTATAAACTTGGGTTAAATCATTCCCAAACATAATTTTATGATGCCCGGGAACTTGTGACAGCCCGTGGGGATCAGGAACGCCATTTTAGGATTTGTTACGGTCCGGGTTGGGTGCCGGTTTTGATGGTGACCAGATTCGGTTCGTGACAAAATGGTATCAAAGGAGGTTTTCTCTCTTTGGGTCATGTTATTTGGGGAACAGTCAAGATAGTCTGGAGTTAGGATTTTTGGGACTTGGAATTTTTGTTATGAGTAGTGTGGTTGATCACCACACCTCATTACATGATTCAAGTCTCTTGGGGAAGTCAGGACCTTTCGGATTTCTTTGGTTTTCTTAGTTTGATGATGATTAGGGGAAATGAAAAAGGGAGTTGGGTTTATGGTCTCAGTGAGCTCGCAGGGCCTGGAAATCCATGTGATGCTGGGGATATTCCCTAGAACACTCTCTGTGATAGTGAAGTTATTGGAATATGGCCGCCAAGCATATTTCCAAGTCACCCACTGAAACTATTTTCCTCTCGCATTGTTTTGTTCTTTACTTTTTAAATCTTAGCACTTTGGTTTTAAGGTGACTTGGCTTTAAGAAGCGTAAAGTTTTTATGAAATGATTTTAAAATAAAGAGGGAATGGTTTGATTTATGAAATGGTGAAAATGAATTTTCATAATTATATTCAAATGGAAAATGGTGTGCTTACACCTCTTTTTAAAAGTAGAAACTATACTGAAGTTGGTTTTGAAAAAGTGTTTCCAAAAGAGTTTTCTAAATAATAAAAGGGTGTTTTGATGGGAAAAGATGATATGAAATTGATGTGAATAACATGAAAGTGACTTCTTGCCTAAATTTTTTTGTCTTTCTGAAATGTTTGGTAAGATTTGAATTGTGATTTTGATCTTCTGGTTAGTGGTTTTGAGAAAAATGATGTGTTGGTTGACCGTTTCGGTTTTGAAAAGTGGAAAAAAAATATTTGTTTTAGCCTTTGGTATTTTCATGAGAGACCACATGCATGTGGTTATATGGGATGATGGATGTTTGACGGCATGACTGGATGAGTGTCAGAAAGGATATGAGGAGGGAGTCTGGTGTGGCACCAAAACATGCATGTGTGAGGCCCATGGGGTACCATTGGTGGATATGCTTACCGCTGAACCGTTTATTTTCAAAGAAATGATTTTAATGAAAAACCTGATGTCTTGATAAATAGTTTGTAATGGTGTGTATTATGTGTTTTTGAAAAATTTGATGTTGTGGGATGATTTGAGTTCAAGAACCCCTGTTGTTTGAACTGTGTTTTGGGTCTAAGTTTGGTCGGTAAGTTGTGTTGTAGGGACAGTTAGTGGTCTCTTTTGAAAATTTTTTTGGGACGCCTTTACGGTAGTTCCCTTCATGTTTTTGGATCTGGTTTGTGGTATATCTTGACCAATGAACCATCTTGGTTGGGTCCTTGGATTCAATCATTAGATAAGGAACACCCCCTTAAGGGTTAGTGCACAACTGAAGTACAACCCGGATTGTTTCTCCATTTGAAGACCCTCCATTTGATCAATATAAGGAATCTTTTTCTTGAGATTTTAAGATTGAGACTAAACCCTTTATTTTCCTGGGTTTTTGTATCCTATTTTAGTGGGAGAGTAATCATGGAAGGTTTAAAGAGACCATAGCTTCTTAAGTTTTCAGATTTTTTTAAGGTGGAAGTGGTTTGGGGTTGTTAGCATGGATGAGTATCTGGATGGTGTCTAAGAGGTCCTCTCAGTCCATCGTAGTCTCTTCAAATAAGGAGTTCACAATAAACTACCATTGTGGGAAATCTAGTCACAAGAGGATATTATGGCCACTTTCTAGAATTGTTTATTATTTGGGGATGTAGTATATAGTCCCTTTCCATTAATTGATTATATTAGTCACAATGGTCATGTTTGGTGACTCCTTGTGATGTCATGTGCTCGATTGACCCTAAAGGTGAAATTCATGCAATACTTTGAGAGTCTCTATTATGTTGGGAGAATTTATCCCTTGTAAAAACTTCAAAATCATCCATTTTTTAGGAAGGTGAGTATAGGTGTTATTTACTTCTATTGTTTCTTACCCGAAGAAACAAGGTGTGATTTGTGTTAATCTTCTAAGCCATTGTTTCATTGAAATATTGGGCTATTGTAAAGTGAGTTTGGATTGTGTTATGTCTTGGAAAAATTATCAGGGATTGTAGTGTAGTTTCTGGTAGCACTGAATGAATAATTCTAGTCCAAGGGGTTTCCAAGGACTAACTGCGAGGCCGAAGATGCTTCGATCATTTGAGCTCCATCCATAGGTCTCAGAGAGAAGATGGCTCGTAGTTAGGGGAAATCCCTGTGTCATTTAAACCCTTGTACAATTTCATATAATTGGTGTGAAAGATATGAAGTGTTCAAACCTATGGTTTCATTATCTTTATTATGTTTTTCACATTTGGTGGAAATAGATGGAGGGGCTTATACCCATGACATCGCCCAATGTCATTACCTCCCTCTTTGATTTCCATTGAGTATTTGGAGAATGGCTGGAAATTTGGCTAGACAGGTTGAGCAAATGGTTCGTGAATGATTAAGAGAGACTTTGTTCCTAGAAGACATGCAAGAATATTGATCTGCACAGTTAGTTCACGGATTCAAAAATTGTGCGGACTAACCATACGACCTTCCCAAATCTTAAAATTTTTGGGTTTTTTTTATGTCGGTACATGCTAGCCGGTTAAGATGGTTGGTTCTTATGGTGGGGAGAATCACTATGATTCTCATGTATGTTCCTTCAGAAATTTTGAATTGAAGTCTACCCTATGTACCAGGGAGTCCGTTCAGGCCTCCCACCATTAGTGTCATGTTTTTGTCTCAGAAAACAAATATTGGTTGTCTCTTGTGGTGGGAAGCGTATTTGTGTCCCCCGGTACCAGTTACATACAATTATCCATGTTCTTGGCTTGGTGTAGATAGTCTTTTTCGGAGCTATCTAGATACCAACATATTTCTTGGGTAAACATTGGGACTGGAGAGTTCCCAATGGATTAGTTAAAGTAAGGTAAGTGTAGCCTTGTTCAATGTTATTGTTCGTTTGGGTGAATTTCTTGATTCTTATTTGGATAGTATTTGAGGAGTTTTCTTTTGGGATAAAGTATGAATGTGATGGATCATTTCAGGAAAGTGGTATATTTTTTTGGTTGTGAGAGTAATCCTTAATTGATCACTGGAGGTGTTTTGGCCTTTGGGGGTGAAACCTAGCAAAGGAGTACCTCTTGGTTTCTTAGTTGGGTTTGGTTGTTGCTTTGTCCTTGATGTGACTTTCCGGGGTGGAAAGTTTTCATGGTGGGGAGAATTTGCACATACATGAATTATTTTAAAGTTCAATTTCATTAAATTTTCATTTATGCTTTGTTTTTTTGGGTTTCTCAAGATTTTATGGTGGAATGGGTGAGTTTTTATGAATTGGGCCAAACCATGAGTCCAATTCCAAATTTAAAAATAAAATTTGTTTCTTTTATAACTTTTTCATTTTTTAATATTTTTCACCCATTCAGGTTCCTAAATGGTATCCTCTGACATAGAAACACCACCATTATAGTTTGGAGCCTTTAGAAAACCATAAACAAGCTGTATATGGGTTTTAATTTAAGGAATTGGGCCTGCCCGAAAGCCCAATTCTAGTTTTAAAAATAAAAAATTTTTAATTAATAACCTATCCAATATTAAGTCTTTTTTAATGATTCCAATACCCAAACACGGCCCTTGAACCCATCCACACGTCCAATATCCTCTCACCCTCTTTTCAGCTCATTTGCATCGCGTTTTAGGTCGAATCTTTTGAAGAACTCACATTTCGGGCAGATTTATAAAGGTAATTTGTTTCCTTCATAAATCCTTCAATTATCACTCTTTTTTCCCCATTAAAATTCCTACATGGTCCCCTTATCCTTTTTCAAACATCCCTTAAATTTTTGGATGTTTTCAAATTCATCTACTAGTGTATATGAGGTGATTTCTACAAGATCCCTCAAGTAAGTTGGTCTTCTACATTCTTCTTTCAATTTTATTAGGGTTACATTCAATGTGATTAGGGTTTCACACATTATCCATAAGGTTCAAAATGGCCAGAAGTTAGGGTTCGAACCTAGGGTTTTATTTCTTGTCTTTATGGTGAATGCTTCTGGTTTTAGGTTGGATTTAAATTCCTCGAGGTGCGGCAGTGGTGCGGTTTATGTTTCACAACACGTTTTGAGTGTTTCGACTTAAAAGGTAGGTGATTCCATGTATAACCATTTTATGATGAGTTAGATTTCTTGGTTTATTAATTTAGTATGTTTCAAATCTGTTTTGTGTGGTGCAAAAAAAAATTTAATGTCTTGAGTTAAGTGTTTAATTTTTTTAATTGCTTTATTGCTTGGAATTGGGTGCTTTTCATGCATGGCTCTTGGGGAAATATTTGGGTGTATTTTATAAGATGTGAAATTGATTTATTAGTGTTAAAAGGGGCTGAAAATTCTGTTTTGTTAATGCCTTAATGTCATGTTGGCCTTGTAATGGGGTTTTTGAATGGTTTTAATGTGTGAAACCATGTTGTACTTCTTGAACATGATTTGTGAAAGCATGAGTTTTTCATGTGTACCTTTTGTGGTATTGTTTGAGGTATTAGTATAAAACTTGGGGGTGGTTTAATAATTGTTTTTAGGGCTGAAAATTCTGATTTAGATTATTATTGGC
The DNA here is from genome assembly GCA_963277665.1 of Viscum album. Lineage (NCBI taxonomy): Eukaryota > Viridiplantae > Streptophyta > Magnoliopsida > Santalales > Viscaceae > Viscum > Viscum album. Next base: position 1,504,040,352 of record OY728132.1, read on the forward strand.
ATTGTTTTGGTCTTGAGTTAGGTTTTTGAAATGGTTTTTTAATGCCAACCATGGTTTCACCTCTTGGGTTGGTTTTATGAAAATTATAAATGATTTAATGAGTTACAAAAAGTGTGAAATGGTTTCTTATGTACTATTTTGGTTATAGTATGTTCCTAAAATGAATTTTTAAAACATAATGTTTTCAGTTATGTTGTAAAACATTTTGGTAATGTTTTGTAATTTTTTGAGGTGATTTAGGAAATTGGGATGTGGGTGTGAAACGTGTTTTTGGGCTATTTTGCGTGAGTGTGATATGAAAAATAGACTTTGTTTATGAAAATGGTATTATGTAACATGTTATTGGGATGTTATGTGATGGTTAGAATCTTAGGAAAGATTTTATAAAATTGTTAACAGATTTGTTGAATTGTTAAAGATGTGAAAAATGTGGTCTGGGCTATTTTTGGTGTGAGTATGATTTCAAAATTAATTTGAATGAAAAAGTGGATTTTTAGGCTTGTGTGGAATAAATTTTGGCTGTTTGGTGAACTTGTGATGTGAAAATGATATTTTCATGTGCAGTGTATATTTATTGACTTTTTGAACTTGTCTGAGCACATGGGGAAAACCCGGGTATCTTGGTGGGTGGACATGTACTTGTATGCTAGTGAATCCGTGGGGTTTGGCCTCAGTTTTACTTAGCAGGATTGACGCTTACAACTCTAACTAAACTATGATGACGATGATTAGGGACCACTAGGTTATGGGTATGTTCCATACTAGTGGCTCGTGCACGAGAACAGATATTTTGATGGTTACTCTCACCGAGATACGAGGTACCTGGGACCCAGAACGAGCTAGTGCCTAGGAGTTATTTCCTATTTCTTGTGCTCATTATTTACTTTGTACTTACCGTCGGCATACGGTATAGTTGGCTGGAAAAATTCAGTAGTGTTGACATTATTTTTAAAAGTGTTGATTCTTAATGATATCCCACTTGAAAACTGTTTTTTTAGTTTCGTCTTTTTGAAATTGTAACTAGCATTTTCTGTTTATGAAAACTTGCAAGCTTTTTGTCTTTGAATGTTTATCACATGGAATCTCTTAGTGGTGGTATCCTACTGGGCATTGTCTCACACCCTACATAGACCCCTGGGTGTAAGTATATTTGGTTATTTTGTTGTTTCAGGTTTGGATACAGTTTATAGTTCCAGTGGTTCGGGTTTCTAGCATGTCCTTGGTGGTGAAGTTTTGTAGAGATGGATTGAGGGTGGGGCCCCTTGCCGTGAGGGTTCTTGGGCTGTTTAATTGTGATTTAGTACCTTTTTATAGTCTTGTTGAGTTGTTTTAAAAGATTTAATCCAGTTATGAATTTTGAAAAAGATGGTTTTAGTTGAAAAATACAGATTCGTTTTATTGAGTCTGTTTGTTGTTTAATGTTTATAAACTTTGGGTAAATCGTTCCCAAACATAATTTTATGATACCCAGGCACTTTTGCCAGCCCTTGGGGATTAGGAATGCCCTTCGGGCCTTGTTACAGGCTGGTTTGGGTGCCGGTTTTGATGGCGACCAAATTCAGTTCGTGACAGTCTCCACGTACCATTCATTTACACTTTTGTATTTCCATTGGACTTCATTATCTCTTAATGGATAATGAATCCAACACAATAACCTTATTTCCAAAAAAAGAAAATCCTTTAGGATTCCTAGTAATAACACCCTTTTGATTTTTTTGAAAATATCCATCACCTATTTCTATTATTTTTTACTCCCCTTTATTAGTAATAAAATAAAAATGGGACATACTTTCCATCAAATTTGGTGATCATTCTTTGAGACTCATAATACCCATTTTAAATGGGGTCATATTCTTTTATATTCAAACCTCCCGCCCCTTGATGTATGGGAATAAAATCTAATAATTCTTAAATTTCCATTTTTTAACTTCTAAGAGAGTTTCCTCATATTATTCATGTCCCTGTATGAGGATATGGAGTAATTACCCATCTTATATCATATCCCCCTATTATCATAGCTTCATACTTTTTCTTTAACCAGCTTTTTATTTTTTGAATTCCTATAAATAAATTGAAAATATTTCTAGTTGTAATTTACAACTCTATAAGACTTCCATAAGATAATCTCCACAATAACTAAAATCATTAATAAATCTATTGAGTTAGACTCCCATATAGAATTGAGATGATTAGTAAATCATTTAATCCTACTTTCCCTGGGCCGAGTGTAAGAAATAATAGTCTTTAAATATTTTCTCAAAACTATCCATGTCAATCATGAATATCTATAAAAACCTCGAACATCTTTAGCTTCTCATATCTCAACACACAAACTATGATCTCTAACACACTTTACGCTAAATGGTTAGTTAAAAAATATTAAAGAATTTTGTGTGAGGATCATACCACTTTATGAATCAATTGATATCACTTATTAAATATTGGAACAAACATTATCTCTTGTACTCAATGTCTTTCATGTATATACCCAAACCCTAGAATCCAAGAGCTCTTGTTTACTTTACTAAATTAGAATAAGAAAAAATTGATCACAACCCAAAGTACTGAATAGTTTATTAGTCTTGGTAAACTATATGTATACTTGAGACTTGAATTACATTTAAAAACACAAATTACAAATTAAGTTTTTTCAATAATATCATTAATCTCTTTAGCGTATCCTTTCATTCCATTCATAGTACATTTCTTAGATTCTTGGTAAAGGAAAATAAAATAAGGGACAACATATATTCTTAGTAAGATTTGTGTAATGATGAAGCTATCATGAATCAATAAGAATAATGAACATGGAAAGGTAAATAACTAAGAAAACATGTCATTTAAACAATTTTACCACCATGATTAGATAAGTTATAATCTATATGTCATGGTAAATATCTAATAATGCATTCCATTTAATCAAAAAAATGACTATTATGATTAGATAAGGAATAATCAATGTGAAAAGGTAAATAACTCAAAACACATGTCATTTAATCAATAAACAAGTAATGAAATTCATATTGAGATAATAACATTGCAAAAATATCATGGATAAAAATAAATGAATTATTAATTATGTAGATAGTTAATTATTATATATCTTTAGCTCATATATCAAGATATATATACTATCAATACCTTTTACATGGTTGTTTAAAATTGATGGGAAGGTATACACTAAAAACCAATTTAACTAATAATAGACAACTGATTTATATCATGATACTACTGATGCATCTAAGGTCCATATATAACTAGTACCCACTCATGTATTCAAGTCTAAATAATTCCTTGTATATCAAATAATCAATTTAATTCATGAATAAAGTTCCTTATCATAAAATATATATATTTATTAAGGAGTAACTATTAATAATAGTTTCCAGAGTTAGTTATAAAACTTTAAAATAAAAATACCATTTTTTGAAATGATATACGATTTAATTAATAATTATATACATGATAAATAAAATGGATATTTGGGGGAAATGTAAGGTCCAATGATAATAAGAAACTGAATAGTCAAGGGAAAGTAAACGATTTAAAAATAAATCATTAAATAGAAATAGTAAAGAAGGTATTAATACAGCATATCCCTAATGGATTATAAGTATAATAAAGGGATGATTTTTTAGATGAATATAAATACAATCAAATTTTTATTAAAGACATTGTTGATGAAAATATCTTTTTTAATTTGAAAATATTTTTAAAAATAAAATTTCATAAAAAATATTTAAAAATAATTTTCATTGATAAATTAACCTTAGAAAATTATAAAGGATGCTTCAAAAACATTGATTGGTCATAATGGCAGGAAGTTTCATATGTGTCTAACATGTTAAAACAAGGATTCCTTTCACATTTTCGGTAAAATCCAAATGGGTCTTGTCTGGAAAATGACATGAATATTCCTTTCAAAAAAATTGTAACAATTGAAATATATGTCAAATTTTATTTAATAAATCCTTTTTATAATTTTATAAAAAAATATTTTAGAAAACATGTTTTTGGAATAAAAAAGTATTTTTGATCAGATATAGAAATGTAGTCTGATTTTATTAGAAAACATTTTATAAATAATTCTAAGTACCAAAGAGTATAAAAAGGTATTATTACTTGAAAAAATAATTAATAACCATGGGATAATAAAATAAAATGGTTTTACTATCCAATATTCAAATAATTTTCTTCAAATGAAATCCAATCATAAATAATCCCGATTAAAATGATATTGTAAAATAAACTCTTACAAAGATTATAACATTTAATTAATAATTACCCAGTGAAAAAATTATGTGTATAAAATGTCAATACACATAAAATAAGTGGATATACAACATAATTTATTAAAAATGAATTACACACATAATCTTATAATACAAACATAATGAATATGTAATATAACCCAATAAATGAAAATTGTGTTATGAAATTATTTACCACTTGGTAATTTTTAATTCAAATCCCCTTGTATGAAATAATTAAAATTTAAAATTAAAATACCATGAATTATTAATTAATAATGATATTACATGTCAAAGTGGAAGTATATACACCATATAAAATAAATTAGGTTCATAAAATTTCAATATGCCTCGATGAAGGGATATTAGACAAAGTCCCTTACCTTACGCTTATTTTTGGTTGAACATGATTTAACTATCTATTTAATGGTTTTAAGAATTTAATTAATTTATAAAAAAACATATTTATTTTTATAATATCATATATTATCCTATTATAACATTCTACCACCTTTTTTAATAATATTTTATTATATTAATTGTTTTCGGTGTTAATTTCCGTGTTTTTTCATGAATATTTTGTCATGGAAGATCCATTTATTGTTCATAGGATATAGATCCATAATATATATAATTATAATAATTTTTTGAATATAATATTTACTCATTATATATATTTTTAATATCATTCATTAATATTAGTTATGGAGAATGAATCATATCAGTTTATAGAGACAATAGGTCGTACAAACACATGGGCGACAATGTCATTCCCTTAACGAGTGAAATGGTAAGGAATTGAATGAAATATTAATGATTAATAATAAAAATCATGTTATATATATCACATATATTCATTAAATCTATCTTTATTTCTTTCAATGAATATCTTAAGTGAATGATGGATCACATCGCTTCGAGAGGCGATAGTCCTCCGTACACATGAGTGGTATTATTTTATTTTAAAAAGAATGATAAGAAATAAGTTTCATGTTTTATTTTAATTAATAATATAATAATAATTATATATATATAAATTAAATTTATCATTATATAAAATCATGATATGTGCTGATATAAAATGAGTTACATCGATTCGAGAGGTGGTAGACTTCCATACACACGATCAAGGATTTCATATACCATTTGATGGAGGAATATATACATAAAAATTATTCCATAAACATAATAAAATATATTTAAATGAAGGATAATTATATTTTTATATTGTAATTTTCAACACATAATTGAAGTTTAAAAAAATAAATAAAATATAATATCTTTCTTAAGATAATTAATTTCTTTTTAAGAAACCTCCTTTGGTTCTCCACTTAAAGAACCTATAGTTGGTCTTTCTAGAAACCCATAATATCTAAAAAAAATCTAAGGATTTTTTAAAGAGATTTTTTTATGTTTTGGTCGAGCCAAAGGTCTTGATAAATGTGAGAATTGAAGGGAGTTAGTGTCCTTTTAAAAGTGGGGGAGAGGACACACATGGAATTTTGGAAAAGAATAATGTGTACCCATGTTTTTCACATTCCAAAAGACTCAAAAATTAATATTAATATAAAATTATATGTGAAACGGTCAAAATATTTCTAGATAATTGGTTTTGTATAAGTTTTAGGTCATTTTTAAACCTTATCTCTTTAGTTTAACCACCACTTAAACCCATTTTTACCTTAATCATGGTAATTATTTTTTTACTCCTTTTACCATTCATAATTGTCAAAAATTACGTTCAAATTATTAGATAATAAAAAATATACAAATTCTATATATTTAATTCATTTTAAAAATGCAATTCATAGTTGTGGTAGAATTATTTTTAAAATAAAACCCACAAAGGCATCAAAAAAATATTTTTTTGAAAGAAAAACTTTCCAAAGTCTTAAAAATATATAAATAAAAATTAAATAATTTATTTATTCGAAATACCTAAATTAGTTAAATTTTAATATATTTGATATATTTTTACATTAAATACAATTTAAAATATAATTTCTCTTTTTAAATAATTTAAATGGAAAATTAGTTTTTAATAAAATATATTTTCAAAAATTCATCTAAGGCTAATTTTTACATGATGATTTCAAAAATGATGTTTTCTTATTCAAATAAATTTTATAAAAGTGGGAAAATTAATTTAAAATTATGTGATCAAATCAAAACTAAATCCACTTTTAATTTTTCATAAAACATTTATTTTTCTTTCACATAATTCTACTTCTATTTCTAAACAATAGATAATCAATGAATTTGTTTATACATGTGTAAACCATATACTTTTCATAATTTATTTAGTACTATTAATACCCACCAAAATAATTGATAATATATAATGGTAATGTTTTAAATGAAAATATTATGACAATGTATTAGGTTTTATTTAAATCGGTGTTGCGTGCTTATAATTCCATAGAAGTGATTAAATTTATAAAAAATAAATATTTTATCAGGTCTAGGGGTGTTATATTCTCATCTAAGATCACTATAGCATTTTATATATGATATCAAACCTAATTTACTTCTTTTAAAATCACAGGGTTTTACATCTTACCCCCTTAAATAAATAGTGATCTCACAATTTAATATTGATCTCAGTAATCAAGGGTTTGAAATTTAAACATTTCATTGTAGTAAACCAACATCATAAAAATGGTTAACAAAACATAATTTTAATAAGATATAAATGGAAGTAAAAGAGTTATCTAAAAAAACACATACTAAGTTTCCTAATATAAGACCATTAGTGAAAATTAAATATATAGACATTGTGTAAAAGAATAAATAATTGTAGAGAGTGATGTAGATAATTGATTTAAAGAAAGTTAATGATCAACAAAAAGTTGAGGACCTAAAAACCAAAAACATTTAATGATTTAAAAGGAAATGTGATTCATCAGATATGAATTTAATAGGATAAAAAATTTAATATCCTTTCACCTAATATTTAGGAGTTGTTATACTATCTTGAATAAGAACAAAATAAAATATACTTACTTGATATATTTACATTTCATAATCACAATTTTATATTTTGATAATACATTGATAAATTTTAACATAATATCTTACTCCAATAATTAAATATTAAAGAATACATTTCTTATGCCTAGAGCACTAATATGAACTTTTAATGGATCATAAAATCCAAAAAATTGTTACAAGTCCTTCTGTATGTCTCTAAATATTTATTAACACTGATATGGATAGCATATGTTATCCAACATAATACATTAATATATAAACATCAATAGTAACACCACTTGTTCAATATTAATATTTACCCATAAAATATTTTAAGTAAAATCAATTATATATTAAATATATCATCACGTAATCTATTGGTGGGTGAAGCACCCTTTTTTCCCTTCGGTTATGGGTTGAATCCCTATGGCCTTACTAGATGCAACAGGTTGTTACGTGGTATACAAGGTGTGCTTTTAAAAAAACCATATTAATATAATTCCTATAATGTTTTTGAAGTTTAATAACTCGTAATTACCTTAACATCAAAGATAATATGAACCCTAAAGGTTACCTATACCTTTAAAATTATTCCAAATAAAATTTAGCGAATTATTCCTTTAATAAATTTTCTATTGAAATATATAATAAACCAGTAAGTTTTATTGCCATAAATGTCTCCCAAAATATTGTTAATCTTGGTATAATTCCATCAAATTAAACCCAAAAATATTTTTTTAATAATATGAACCTATGATCAATATGAAACTCATAAAATCATGATGATATTCAAAAATATTTATCAAATGAAGTTATATATTATTTTAAAATTTAACAAAAATCCTTATATGTTTCAGGATTCTTCTAACCAAAATAATATTACAAGAAAAAATATTTTATAATAAAATTATGGAATCCCAATACATAAATATATCAACCTTTTTATTTCAACACATTTTCTTACTTATTCTAAGTTTTAAACATTAGAATAGGTCATTTACATGGATAATCTTCAGTTCCACACATTTAATTCAAAGACATATAAATGGATCCCTATCATGAATTTCTTTTTCATCCATTGTACTCCTCAAGTTTCCTCATCAATTTATTATTTTATACCCCTCTTTTACACATATAAAACATTTTCCCATTTCTTAGAGACACTTTACTTGGTTTCTCTATCCACATTTATTATATTAAGTAAATCATGACTTATTTCCTCCATGGTCACTACCACACAAGATCTAATCAAAGTCAATCCTTCTCTTTATTGGTGAGTCTAGGTGTTAGTTTATGTACATGTTTTTAATCATATTTTTTGATAACATAATAAGTATAATCATGATATCTTTCACTCCTTCCATAATTCTATCTCGTGGTTCATAATCACTACTTTATCTTTCATACTCAATGTTAACACGATTCCTTTGGTTTCTACCATTGACTAAAATCAAAAAAAAATAACGTGAGAAATTATAATCATGGTGGGAAACCATATAATAATTTATAGTATGTATAAATCATAATGTTTTATTTTCAAAATATGACACCTTAGGTTTAACCAAGTTCATTCATTATCGTCATCTATTAAAATCCATCTTTATTTTTTAAAATAAAATGTGAATTATCAAATTGCATCCCCTGGGAGTATCAAAATAGGTGTGTAGTAAGGCCAGTATTTGTATACCATGTAATTCTCAAGTAAAACCTAATATTCCTTTTTTAGAGATATTACCCCAAGGTATATCAGTGTATGAACCACTTCCACTTGTAGTATCCATGCAGGGATGTATTTCTAAGAGAAACCACATAATATCTAACTTTCCAAAATATAATGATATTCTTTTATACTTATCCTAAAAGTTTATCACATGATTATGTTCTATAATATATGTTTTTTTTAATATAGTTCCCCATTTTTCTTCTAAACATACTCTAATACCAACTATATTGAACTTCACCACAATATCCTTGAGACAATGTTTCATTTACTATTTTTTCATATGATACAATTTTTCATATATCAAAGGACTGAATAGTTTAGTAGCCTTCTTAAACTAGATACATACTGAGTCTTGCATTGCATTTGAAAAAAAAAGTATATATTTTTTGAGAATTTCATTAACTCATCTATAATATACTTTAATATCATTGATAGTATACTTATTGGGTTCTTGGGAAATAAAAAAAAATATTGGTGAATTCAGATTCTCTAAATGAGTTACAAAAATCAAAAGCTATCATGAATCAATTATCATAATCAATATGAAAAGGTAAATAACTTAACATGATTTCCATTTAAATAATTTTATTATCATGATTATATAATTTATAATCAATATGAAAAGTTAAATATGTTAACACACATTTTATTTAATCAATAAGTTTACTATCATTGTTAGATAAGGCATAATCAGTACGGAAAGGTAAACAACTGAAAACATGTGTCATTTGACCAATAAAATGAGAATGAAATATATCAAGAGATAATATCAAACAAAAAATACCATGGATAATAATATATAAATTATTAATTATGGAAATTCATAATTATCATGCATCATAATCTTAGGAATCATGATACCTCTACTATTAAGACCATTCACAAGACAACCTAAAACTTATGACTAGGTATAAACTAGAAACACATTTATCTAAGGTTATCCAACTGATTCATATCATGACACTACCTATGAATATAGGAATAATTTGCAACTAGGCCCCACCCATATCTTCATGTCCAAATCATTCCTCATATTTCTAATAATATAAATAATTCATGAAAAAATGTTCCTTGTGAATAAATATTCATATTGAGTAAAAAATACATATTAATAATAACTTCCCTAGTCAATCCTATAACTTTCAAAGTAAAATATCATATGTATAAATGATTTATGCATAATTCAATGAGTATATCTCTGAAAAATAATATGTATATTTATGGAAAATTTAATTTCCAATGATAATAAGAAAGTTAATATTTCAAGTGAATGTTAATGATTAAAAAAATTAATCAAGAATGATAATGTCAGTACATTCCAAAGTCAAAATGATCATAAACCATCTATAAAAATAATAATGATGGTATAAATACAACATATTCCCATTGTATCATATGTATAATAAAGGTCCAATTTCATTTATGAATAGAAATACCATAATAATTTTAACAAAAACATTCTTGAGGAAAATATACTTTTTTACTTTGAAAATATTTTTAAATATAAACCATAGAAAAATATTTTGAAAAACAATTCTATAAAAATAAAATTTAAAACTTATAATATTTTATATAAAACATATAGTGGTTATACATATTATAAATCCCATACATTTCATATAAATTAAAACAAATATTCCTTTTACATTTTCAGTAAAAGGAAAATTAGAATTATTTATAAAATCACATAAATATTCATTTCAATACATTATATAAAATGTTAAATGTGGGTAAAAAATTATTTAAAAAACATTTGGTGAATTTTTAAAAAAAAATAAACATTTTCAAAAAATGTGGTTTGGGAAGAAAATGTATTTTCGACTAAAGAGATAAATGAAGTCGAATTTTATTAAAAAATATTTTCTCAATAAATTTAAGTAAATAAAGTAGAAAAATAAAACTATTAATTTAAAACTTCATGAATAACCATATAAGAAGAAAAATAATTGGGTTTATTATAAAATGATAAAATTATTTCCTTCAATGTAAATTCTAGAATAAACAATCCCAATTAAAATGATATTGTGAAATTAGCCCATAGAAAGATCATCATTTCGAAGTGATAATTAACGGATGAATTGATTATGTGTATCAAATGTAAATACTTATAAAAAATGGATATAAAAAATAAAATATCTAATATTCATTACACACATAATCTTATAATATCAAATATAATGAATAACTAATATAACTCTATGAAAAGAAATTTATGAAATTACTTACCACATGGTAACTTATAATTAAAATCCCCATGGATGAAATAATGAAAATTGAAACTTAAAATAATATAAATTATTACCAAATAATGATATTTCATGTGAAATTATAATTATATACACCATATAAAAGAAATTAGGTGCATAACATTTCAATAAGTCTCAATGAAGGGAAATTGAGATGAAGACCCTTACATTACACTTCCTTTTGGATAAACATGATTTAACCTAATTTATAATGGTTTTAATAATGTTATTAATCAATTAAATAACCATTTTTATATTTATTCTATCATATAACATTTTCTTATAACAGTTTACCACGTTTTGTTAATAATATTTCATTATATTCAATGATTAAAGTGTTAATTGCCTTATTTTCTCATGCGTTTTTTATCATGAAAGTTACAGTTATTATGAATATGATATAGATCCATCATATCAAGAATTTTAGTATGGTTATTAATATATTATTTACTCATTATATAAATTTTTATAATTATTCTACAATTTCTTCCATGGAAAATGACTCGCATCACATCATGGAGATGGCGGTTCGTATGTATACATGAGTAACGATATCATTCCCTTAACAAGTTAAAGGTTAAGGGAGTGTAAGGTATATTAATTTTACAAAATAAATATCATGTCAAATATATCACATATTTTCATTAAATTTATCATTACTACATTCCCTTTAAAGATTACGTGAAAAAAGAATCACATCCTTCGTGAGGCAGTAGTCTGTCATGCACACGAGCGACGTTATCATATTTTAAATGGAATGGAATGTAAAAAAAATAAAAATATTATAATTAAATAAGTATAATAACATAATAAATATTATATATATATAAAAATTAAAACCATCATTATATACAATTATGATATTTCATGATGAAAAACAAGTTACATCAGTTTGTGAGGTAGTTATCTACCGTAAAAACAATGGACAATTCTTTTTCCCATTTGATGTAGGGGGAGAAAAAAATATTATTTCATCAACATAATTGTAACAAACCAAGTATTTATATAATTATTTGTTTTTATATTTTTTAATATTCTTCAATTAAATGGTTAAATTCATTATGTTATATAGTTCTTAAAATAAATATTTTATGATGTAGTTATTTAATTAAAACATTAATTTTAAAATTATAGAAGTTTAATTTGAAAAAAATAAATTCATTTTTTAATTAATCATGTTTAAATTATATTTTTATGAGTTTTTTATAATTTTTTCAAAAAAAAATATTTTTTGGTGAATAATAAAAAATATAGTTTTTTTAAAATAAATGTGGTATTATTTGTGACAACATCAAGACATAATTATGATATGAGATTTAATAAAATTATGTAATAAATAAATAATTATATTATAATATAAATATAGTACAAAAATAACTCATAACTTGTAAATCATAATTTATTTCATGATATGTATAAAAATCCTTGTCAATGTGGACGTAGTGCCTGCACAGCATTGACAAAGTCAAGTTTGGCTCCTTATTAAAAATAAGTGTGTCCTTAAAATTATTTTTATAACTAATTTATTATTTATTATGTATAATTGATGTTTTTTATATTAATTTATAATTATATATTTCTATAACATAATCCTTATCCAAATTTATGTGCAATGGTTACGCAACGCTAGAAAAGAAAAAAAATAACAAATTAAATACTTTTCTTAACATGTATATGAGTAAATATACAAAATGAAGGAATATAGAATATTATTTTGAACCAAATTTATTTATTTCTATTATATTAATTTATTCATAATTTTTATAAGTAATATAATTAATTTTAATGGTTGGGTAACATTTATGTAGTGCATGTGGAAGACAAAGAAAAATAATTAAAATGAGATTAATTAAAATTATAAGAACCCTTAAATGACCCAAAACATGACTAAAACTTTTTATATAATTAATATTAGACCATTATCATAGTTTTATGCTAAATTGGGAAATTTTGGACCCACATGAATCACATTAATCCCTTTATAATATTTTATTTAAAAGTATTTCAACTTGTTCACACTATAATTTGTGAATTGTATAATATTTTAATATGAGTTTTTCGAAAAGTTTTTTTAAAAAAATAATAGTATTTGGAAATTTAATAAAACTATATTTTTATTATAATTTTATTTTAAATTTTTAGGGAATAAATAATTACCTTAATGTATTCTAAAATAATAATGTAGTAAATATTTAATTTTTGAACAAATAAGATTAATGATATTGAAAATAAAAAAATGATATTTTTAAATTAATTAATGATTTATATAGATTAATATTATTTTTATATAATATAATAATTATTTAATTCTAATTTGAAACTTTTTTGAAGCGTTAAAATTTAGGGTTATTATTTTTGTGCAATTTCACAAAAAAAATCATGAATAAAATAATTTATTAAATTTTCTAAAAACCAACAAAAATATTTAATAAGGCTAAATGGGATAATATTATGTCAAAAATGAAATAAAATGTAGTTTTTATGCATTTTTTGAAGTCTTAAACAAAATAATATATTTATTATATTTTAATCATTCGAATAATTCTTAAGTTACCCCTCACATGGATTATAAAAAGTGCCTCTTTCCTTTAAAAACTTTCATCTCCTTATACCATATTTCTCGACTAATATATTCCAAATTTCCTTCCCATAATCCCTTTATACATTCTAGAGCTTATGTTATCACAAAAATTATACTTCCAATATCCTTAAAGAGGTTCTCATGGAGAAATTTCAGTAGGTAAGATTCCTTCTTCCCTTTGAAATTCTATTTCAATTATACTGTATCCTCTCCTCCTATACAATGTTTCATGATAACTCCAATATAATATATATATATATAAACTATAATTTTTTTGTGTTTATGGTATATGAATCATAAAATCTCTCATATTCTCCTTTTATTCTTAAATAACAAATTTTTCGTTCGTGGTGTGTAAATTCACCGCCTTTGTGGATGATGAGTTTTCTTTTTCCTTTACAACAATCATGGGAAGTTTTAATTTTATTTTAATAGTTTAAAATGACTAAAATATATATTTGTTCCCAATTATGGATCATTATTTCTATTTGAAAAATAAATCCATAAAAATAATCCTTGGAAACCCTGAAAAGAATGCACCTGAAACAATGTAAATAACAAAATATTGTTAACAAATCAGTGAAAATGTTATAAGAATATAATGTAAGGTATTATAAACATGAGTTTAGTTCTGTAATAAATTAATAACACTATTGAAACAATTATATAGGATGTTTTAACACTTTTTAAGTAAGTTGAAATGGGGATAAGAGACTCTTTATCAAATTGTTTTTTTAATGTTTTAAAAAATTAATTTTCAAAATATTTCTATTTAATTTCCATGTTTTAAAAAAAATTATGAATTTATTTTTATGGGTATTAGTATTTTAATTTATCTCATGTGTTTCTAAAATTTATCCTTCTTAGATTTTATGTAAGGGACATTATTTTTAATATCCTTTTAAATATCTCTTTTATTAAATTCAAAAAAATTGTTTTTATTGCATCAGAGGTTTATTCCACTTTAATAAAACTTTATTACTATAATTTTTACATATAATTTTTTATGTTTATTTTTTCAGAATATGATTTCATTATTATTTGTGTGGTTATTATATTTTAAAAGTTATTTTTATAAAAAATACATTTTGAAATCTAAATGTGATTTTCTCATGGGTTTAAATGAGGTGTCAAGGGTTTTATTCATGATATATTCCTTAGAAGTTGTTTATTATGGGTTTATCTCATTATATATCATGTTATGATGGGTTAATCCCCATTATAGCTCAATATATGATGATTTGAGCCCTATTATTTCTCAATATATGATGAGGGAGTCCCATTCTAGCTCTCAAATTCATTGGGTACTCCGAAGATGAAAATCAACTGAATAGTTATTCCATTTGAAAGGGTTAATGTAAGAGTGATATGGTAAATATTTCCCCAGGAAACTGGATGATTTTTTTATGCATGATAATGAGTATTCAATAAAAAAATTAATTGGTTTTAATATTTTCCCAGGAATAACAATTTCTTTATTTATATACCTTACTAAAAAAATTTTGCTTATCCTAAGTTTTAAAATGTTTTGAAAGGTTATAAGGATGGGTAAGAGAAAGAGGGAACTCAAGTTGATTAATATGAAGAGTTTTCAATGAAATCATGTTTTATTTTAAAATAAAT
Organism: Viscum album; assembly: GCA_963277665.1. Taxonomy (NCBI): domain Eukaryota; kingdom Viridiplantae; phylum Streptophyta; class Magnoliopsida; order Santalales; family Viscaceae; genus Viscum; species Viscum album. Next base: position 1,504,055,745 of record OY728132.1, read on the forward strand.
TATTATGAAATAAATGGTTATTGGTTTAGTAGTATATATTTTGTATGCTTGTGGGTTGTCATATATGTATTATGACCTAATTCTCTAATCTTTATACCTAAAAAATCCTCAATGTGAATGAAAGTAAATTATTGACTAAAACTAAATATTATGTAATATTTTAAGGTTGGGACCTTATAATAATAACATATAAAAATATGTTATATGTTTTTGTTATTATATTGGATGTTTTAAGGCATAATTAAAGGTGGAAAATTAAGATAGAAAATGATACAACTTTCTTAATAAAATTAACTTCCCTTTCAGAATACTCCTTTGGTTATCCTATTAATGACCATAGGGTTGGTCTTTTGGGAATAAAATCATCTCTAGAATTTGTATATGAATTTTGGGGAGATATATTGGTAGTTTTTGGGAATGAAAAATGTCCTTTTAAATTATAATAAGTGAAGGTAGGGTGTGGCCTTTTATAAGTGGCTTAGAGGTCACACATTGAATTTTTGAAAAGAATAAAATGTACCCATGTTTTTTACATTCCACAAGGCACCAAAATGGTCCATTATCAGGACTTGGTGGTTATAATGTTTAAATATGGACATGAAATTGTTTTTTGACAAGGTTTAGGTCATTTTTAACCCTTATCTTATTTGTTTACCATGGGTGAACCCATTTTTATCTTAACCGTGATAATTAAATTTTACTAATTTTTAATTTTCGTAGTGGTAAAATATTAATTTGAAATTATTAGATAATATAAATTATTCATATTAAAAATATTAAATCCATTTTTCTAGATCCAATTTATAAAATTGGAAGAATTTAGTGTAAAACTAAACCTAGAGTCTCGTTGAAAAAACATTTTTTCTGAAGAAAAAAATTTGAAATGATTAAAAACAATCATATCATAATTCAATATAATATTTATTCTAATAACCTAAATTAGTTAAGTTATAATAAGAATTAATTAATTTTAATTTTTCAACAATTTAAATTATATTTTAACTTTGTAAATAATTTAAATGAAAAGGAAATTTTCATTTAAAATCTGTATTTTCCACTATTCTTCAAAAAATAACTTTTCAAAAAATTCTCAAAAATTCACGGATTGATATTTTTTACATGATGATTATAAAAATAATATTTATTTTTTCAAATAAATTTTACATAAGTGGAAAAAATTAATTTTAAATTATGTGTGCATAGAATGACTAAACTGCCATTTAGAAAAATACAATTTTTCATAAGGCGTTTCTTTTTATTTTAAATAGTGATTATTTTATTTCTAATAAAATGATGACCAAAAAAATTTTATATATATGTAAAATATATAATTTCATAATATATTTATTATTATTAATACCCTCCAACTTAATTGATAGTCTATAATGGCCACATTTTAAATAATAATATTTTAATAGTGTATTGTGTTTTGTTTAAACCTGATGTTGCGTTTATCCAATCTATCGAATCGAGTGAATTTATTAAAAATAACAATATTATAAAGTCATGGGGAGTTATACTCTAATCCAATATCTGTGACACATATAATATATGCTATTGAACCTAATTTTATTCTTTTAAAAATTCAGGTTATTACATTTTAGTTCTTCTCAGGATTCAAAAATATCTATTAAGGCTTAATGTCCTTTAATTATAAGTACTCAACCCTAATCATTACATATTATAATGTTTTTGAAAAATATTTAACATTAATAAAATTCCAAGGATCTTTTTTGTTTATAGTGTTAGATAATTAGGACAAAATATTACAATGTAAACAAATATATTACAAGTGAACACTTATACTTAGTATCCATTTTTTCCATAAAAAAAGTCATTTAAAAACATGGTTTAACATTATAATAAATCTTCACAATTTTTCCTAGATCTCATACTTATCATATGTAAACCCTTTGAAAAACATTTTAAAACTTAGGATTAGAAAAAAAAATATCTGTAAGGAAAAAAAATAAAGGAAACTGATAGTCCAGTGAAATCGCATAAAAACATTTTCTTAAAAACATAAATTTTTACTCTGAAAAATGAATCATATTTTCAAAAATATCAATATCTAACCTTTTGAAAATAAACTTATTTCCATCAAAACTCATTATAAATAATATTAAATTCATATATGTGACTTGGGATAACATTATCCATGCCACACTTAAAAATGGAATAACCATTATGGTCAACTTTCATCTCGATAGTACCCAATGTATTGGAGCACTATTTTGGAGCACCAATCTTATAATATATAACAGGCTCACTCGACACTATCTGGGAACACCCATCATATAAGATATTATAGTCCCACATGGTGATATCTTGGTGCACCCATCACAAATAATGTCCAAGGACCATATCATGAATAAAAACTTTGAAAAATCTTTTAAATATATGTGTAAAAAACATTCAAATATAAAAATAAACTTTTATTATAAAAATAACTATTAAAATAAAAAGGAATTTAGCATAATAATAAAACCATTTTCTTTTAAAATAATTATTAAAACTTATAAATGAATCATTAAATCATTATGAAATAGTGAAATTTCATTCATGATTTATATTTTATGAAACATTTATTTTTACCTTTATAAAAGAGATATGAAAAAGTAATAATAAAGTATGATTTTTAAAAGAAAGTGCTCTACATAAAACCATAAAAAGATTACTTTCTGAAAACAGTTGAGAGAAATTCAAAAATTATCTTTTTAAAAAATTAATTTAAATATAAATACATTCATAAAAATAATTTTAAAAACATTTAATTATAAGGGAATTATTTTGAAATTAAATCATTAAAACATTTTTAAACAAGGTTTTTTAGTTAAAGAGTCTCTTTCCTTGAGTCTGATTCATCACATAAGTTCATTATCTTCCTGAATAAAAAGATATGTTAATTATATATTATCTTTAGATCCTTTTTAAATATTATTATTCCTTTTATTTCACATATTGCCATGTTATAATAGTTAATTATTTAAGTTCAAGTTAGACGTTTTGAAGATATTCGGTACTTAAGTAAAAAATTACTTCAGTATGATATATATAGTAAAAGTGTTCATTATTAAATAATATCAAGAATAATATTTTTTTCATATTCATAATTATTATACATAAATTATAATTTTTAATCCACACATTAAATATGGTTATGAAAAATGGACTATGTTTTAGTCATAGAGATAGTAAGCCATACGTACATGATTAGACAATAAAAACACATTTTATAATTACATTTTATTGGGATTAAAAGTTCATTTTTGATCATATGGGCCTGAGTTAGTACATTTTAATTTTAAACATCCACTCTCATCAATTGTGCACTGCATGCCTAACGTACACCAATTTAGGCCCAATGACTCATCTGATTTTATTGAATGTAATTATTCATGTTTTAATATTATATTTTTGGAAATTTATCTTCACTTAAAATTTAAATGTTTCTCATTCAGGGAGTAAGTAAAGATTCATAAAGATGATGAAGATATTTGGTGATGAAAGGAGACAATTCTGGTGAAGGCAGATTGGACACCAACCCACTGTTGAGGATGTGGGCCCCACAATACTAGACCAATGAAGCCCAAATTTATTTTTATTATAGAAGACATAGAGGGGAACAAATCCTTCTTCCGGACAATGTGCTAATTCGGTCTCCATGATGGTGATCAAGGCAGCCCAAATGGAAGATCAGAATCTAGGCCAGAATCCGCGGCCCAGAATGTCATCCCAATGAATCTTCCATATATCCCTAACCACAAAGTAAATTGTGCTGATATTTTACAGGCTGTTATAAGAGATCCGGGGCTTCATTTTTGTCTTCTATGTCCCACTCCAAATCGGCCATCTATAAGGAAGGTGAAGCGTATCTGTCAAGTGGATGCAAGCTGGATGCCATCTCGGGTAAAGGGTGGAGAAGTCTCCTCTCCACCTACTTTCCACCACCTATGCCTACCCTCATTGATTGGGATGACTTGGACTGTTGGAGATCGGCCTAAGGATCCAAATTTTACTATTTAAAGAAGTGGTGGTGAGGAGGAACTCATACCTTCTTTCATGTAATGTTATTATGCTCAATTTTCATTGTAATGCTTTCATTTACCCATGTAAGTTTCTTTTTGTATTTCTAAGTTCTTAATCCAATTAATTCTCTTCTCTTCTTCAAATTTTTATACTTAAATATATAAAATAACAAAATCACAGTGATAACTCTTTGTGTTGGTGATATAGTTCACATATAGGTGTGAATTCCATTCACACGCATGGAGGAGTGCTCGTTATTTCCGCGGTTTTAATCTCTTCAATTCAATTCTTGTAAGCCGTCTTCCGCCCACCATTGATAGTATATCATAAATGGAGGGATAACCCTTTAATGGGTTGACCTTAGGAAGATTAAAAGGCTGGATTGAATGTTATTTAAATCACTAATTTTTGTTAATTGGTTAAATAATTCAAGACTTCCATTCTTCAATTATTTTTCCTCCTCATCTTTACTGTGTTTGAAAAAGCTAATTCCAATTACTAAATTGACCATATACCTAGGAGAGATCATGAATATGGTTCTCTAAGTTTTTTGTTGACTAGTAATTGATTTTATTTAGTATCTAACCAGAAAAAGATGAAGGTAGTGTTATTTTGAAGAATGGTTTCATCATGAATTAATAAAACCAAAATTTGTCTAAAGAAATAAAATGCATTCAATCCACCCAAGCATAACCCTAAGATCAACCCATTTCATTATAATTAAACTCAACTAAGCTTATTATTCTTCTCCCAAAACACTTAAAAAAATCCAAGTTGGCCACTTCATAGCCAAAAATCCATCCCTTAGGTTGTGTATCTTAGGTATCTTCTTAGGTCTCAGTGGAATCGATAACCCAAGCTACACTACAAGGACCGTTCTACCCTTCTTCTCTTGGGTAAATTTGGGCGTGAACCAAATTTTGGCGCCGTTTCCGGGGACCAAGTAAGTACCTTAGATCCAAAAAAACCTTCTTTTCTCACCTTCATTCTTTTACTCTCAACCAAGATTTCTTATCTTGTCCCTTACTCGCTTTTTTTTGGGCGCATGTCCGCCTACACCCGCGATTTCTCAAACAGACTAGTTAGGGTGGAATGTCCTAGGATAGGGGAGTAAATTGCACCTAGGGGATTTTTTAAATCAGATCCAAATATTCTTGAAACCCCAAAGTCATAACTTGAAACAATTCCAATGGAGCGTTACCCACAAAATCAAATTGTAAATCCTGGGGGGAATCAAATGGGAAACCAAAACCAAGAAGCTCCAAACTTAGGAAATGTAGTTGATCAAACCATGAACGACTACCTCACTCCAGCTTGGACTAATGCCCCCTCATGCATTAGACACAATTCCATAAGAGACACCAACTAAATATTCAAACCCCATGTTCTAAACCACCTTCCAACCTTTCATGGGTTGGAGTCAGAAATGTCATACCTTCATGTCAAAGAGTTCAACGACATTGTTGAAACCATGTGTCCCCCACATCAACTAGAATCCGCTAAGATGAGGATATTTCCTTTTTCATTAAAGGATCGAGCTAAAAATTGGCTAAACAACTTGAGACCTTCATCAATCTACTCTTAGGACCAACTGCAAAGAGAATTCTACAAAAAATACTTCCCTCATCACAAAACAATTGCACTTAAAAAGAGCATCCAAAACTTTTTTGAAAAAGAGGGAGAGTCATTTTATGAAACATGGGAGAGGTTCAAAGACACCCTAAACATGGTTCCACACCATGGGTTTTCCATACCTAAACAAGTGGGAATTTTCTATGAAGGGTTGCGTCCGGGTAATAAACAATTCATTGACATGATGTGTAATGGAACTTTTAAAAGCAAGGCCCCAAATGATGCTTACGAGTATCTGGAAAGTCTGGCTTAACAAAAACAAACTTGGGGAACTTCACCTTATTCTGAAAAGCCACAATGAACCACTGGAATTCATACACTTAGAGAAGAGGAAATCTTTAGGGCTAAACTCGCAGCACTCTCTAGGAAGGTTGAAGAGATAGACCTTAGGAAAGTCCATGAAATCCAAAATGTAGACCTTGTTTGCAAAATTTGTGACAAACATGACCATAAAATAGAAAACTGCCCAACCATTCCATCCATAAAGGATGTTCTTCTAGGAGGACCCCCAGCGGAATTCAATGCCCTAAACTTTCAAAATCCCCAATACCAAAACACCTTCAATCCAAGGTACAATGACCACCCAGGCTTCCGATGGAAGGATAACCAACAACATAGACAACCACAAGGGAAAAATCCTTACCCTCAACATAACTACCAAACCCATAATCAGTTTCAAACCCAACCTATCCAATACCAACAACCACCAGTCCATTTTCAACAAACCATTCCACCTTCAAAATATCCCCCAGGGATAAACCAATCTTCTCAAGCACCAACCCAAACTGTTCCACAAAGCCTACTAGAACAACTTTGCAAACAAATAGAAAGGATGAACTCGGAAGTCTCTTCCCTTAAAAAAGAACTTCAAACAATCAAAACTGGGAAGGCACTCATGCCTACCCAAGCCATTCCACAACAAACAACAAGGGGAGAGTCAAGTTGCACTGAATCAAATCATGAACAATTGAAAGCAGTGACAGTCTTATGAAGTGGGAAATCAATTGAAAAACCCGAACAAACCATTTTAGAACTATTAAAAGATTCAACATCACTTCGAAATGATGAAGAACAACCCATAGATTCTGAAAAAACCAATGAGAATGAGAAGGAACCACAACCAAACCAAACACTCAAACAACCTGCTCCCTTCCCTCAATGCATGAGGGGGAAATCCAAGCCTGAACTGAGTGAAACCTTGAGAGAAATCTTCTCTCAAGTAAAGATGAACATTCCACTCCTCGATGCAATACAAACCATACCAACTTAATCAAAGTACCTTAAGGACTTGTGCACTTTTAAAAGGAATTTTTTACATAAAAACCAAGTCCTTTTGGCTGCTAATGTGAGTACCACCATTCAAGGGACCATTCCTCCAAAGAAGAAAGACCCGGGTTGCCCTTACATCAATGTTGAACTAGGAGAGAAAAAAGTTGTCAAGGCCTTGTGTGACCTAGGTGCCAGTGTAAACCTCATTCCTTATGCCATGTATTGTCAGTTAGGGCTCGATGAACTCCAACCCACATCTGTCACTCTTCAACTCGTTGATCGCAGTGTTCGGGTTCCTAAGGGGATCTTAAAGGATGTTTTAGTGAAAGTTGAGAATTTCATCTACCCTACGGACTTCATTGTCCTTGAAAATCATCCAAGCTTAGGTCCTAGGGAGAAAACTCCAATCATTCTTGGCCATCCTTTCCTTGCAACAATCAACTCTGTTATCCGAGTCCGAAATGAGAACATGACCATCACCTTTGGAAACATGAGTCTAGACTTGAACATCTATAATTCAAGCTCACAAATAGGATATGACGAGGACATTCATGAAGTAAACATGTTAGGAAGCATTGAAAATGAATCCATAGAACATCAATAAATATTTGATGGATGTTTAAGTCAGGATGAGATTGATTTCCTTTGTTCACATGAAGGAAGTTTATGTCCTTGGCTCGAATCATTTTCAAATTGCTCCTATGATGATGTCTTAGGACCAACAATCAGTGAAACCTTTCAGGAAACCACATTCATGGAGACAACTCAAACTCCCTTCCCTAACCCAGGTCAATACAATCTTGTGGCTGAAACTTCTACACATGGGGAATCAATTAAATCTGAAAATATAGGAAAAAATTTTGATCTTGATCCAATGCCCCAAACTTCTGCTGAAATTCTGAACCAATCAGATCTTGAATTTAAGGAACTTACTACTTCCCTCAAGTATGCCTTCCTAGGGGAAAATCAAACACATCTTATAGTCATATCTTCTTCTCTTGAAGCCAATCATGAGGGGATGCTTCTAGATGTCCTTAGGGAACACAAGAAATCCATTGGTTGGACCCTGTCTGATATTCCTGGGATTAGCCCACTTATTGGAACTCGTAGGATTACTCTTGAATCTGAATCCAAACCATGTCATCAACCTCAGAGGAGACTCAATCCAAATATTATGGATGTGGTAAGGAAAGAACTTATTAAGTTGTTGAAAGTTGGTATCATCTACCCCATAGCTGAGAGTGAGTGGGTAAGCCCAATTCAAGTTGTCCCAAAGAAAGATGGAATCACTGTGATCACTAATAAGGATGGGGAAATTCTTCCAACTAGGGTGAGTAGTGGCTGGAGAGTCTGTATTGACTATAGTAAGCTCAACTCTTGTACCAAGAAGGACCATTTTCCCTTGCCCTTTATTTATCAAGTCCTCGAGCGAGTGGCGGGTCATCAATTATATTGCTTCCTAGATGGGTACTTAGGGTACAATAAAATCGAGGTCTCCTTGGAGGATCAAGGGAAGACAACCTTCACCTGTCCATTCAGCACCTTTGCCTTCAAACGCATGTCGTTCGTGTTATGCAATGCCCCTGGAACCTTACAGCGGTGCATGGTGGGAATCTTCTCAGATATGGTAGGGGATTTTCTAGAGGTCTTCATGGATGACTTCTCTGTCTTTGGGGATACATTTGAGGGATGTCTTAGGAATGTGGATAGAGTTTTGTCAAGATGTAAAGAAAAGAATCTAGTCCTAAACTGGGAAAAATGTCATTTCATGGTAAAAGAGGGGTTAGTCCTTGGCCATATAGTCTCAGGTAGGGGAATTGAAGTTGATAAAGCAAAGGTTGACATCATTCGTCACCTTCCATCACCCAGAACTGTTAAGGAAGTGAGGTCCTTCTTAGGACATGTTGGTTTCTATAGAAGATTCATTAAGGACTTTAGTTCAATCTCTCGTCCTCTTTGTGCTCTACTAGTAAAGGATGCTCCATTTTTTTGGATAGAAAGCTGTGAGAGTTCATTTTCAACCCTTAAATCCGCTCTCACCTCTCCTCCCATTATGAAATCTCCAAACTGGGACCTTCCTTTCGAAATCATGTGTGATGCCAGTGACATTGTTGTAGGAGCTGTGTTAGGACAACAGTGTGATAAAACTCCATATGTCATTTCTTATGCAAGAAAATCCTTAAATGATGCCCAAATCAATTACACCACCACTGAAAAGGAGTTACTTGCTGTTGTGTTTGCCTTAGAGAAGTTTAGGTCCTACCTCTTAGGATCACCCATCATTGTATTCACCGACCATTCAGCTCTAAAATATCTCTTCCAAAAACAAGATTCCAAGGCTAGATTGATTAGGTTGGTCCTTCTTCTTCAAGAGTTTGATTTAACCATTAAGGATAAAAAAAGGTGTCAAGAATGTTGTAGCTGATCACCTATCTAGGTTGGAATTCAAAGAAAACTCACATCACCTTTCTGTGTATGATTCATTTCCCGATGAGAACCTCTATTCTGTGAGTGATTACCCTTGGTATGCTGACATAGCCAACTTCTTAGTTTCAGGGGTCATTCCAAAATTCTTAGGGACCCAAGCTAGAAGAAAATTTCTTTCTGATGTCAAGCATTATGTGTTTGATGATCCATACCTCTATAAGTTCAGTCCTGACCAAGTCATTAGGAGGTGTGTGCCAGAATCCGAACAAGAGTCCATCCTAATGTTCTGTCATATTGAGGCTTGTGGAGGTCACTTTTCCTCTAAGAAAACTTCTTCCAAGGTTCTTCAATGTGGTATCTTTTGGCCCACCCTCTCAAGGTACTCCTACACATTTTTTCAAAGTTTTCCTAGGTGTCAACAAGTAGGGTCCATCACAAAAAGGAATCAAATGCCTCTCACTCCAATATTAGTGATTAAAATCTTTGACTGTTGGGGAATTGATTTCATGGGTCCCTTCCCAAACTCTAGGGGATATCTTTACATTCTCTTGGCTGTCGATTATGTCTCAAAATGGGTTGAGGCAATTCCTACAAAATCCAATGACCATCAAACTGTGATTAGATTCCTTAAAGAAAACATCTTCTCTAGATTTGGGATTCCTAGGGCTATCATTAGTGATCGTGGAACTCATTTCTGCAATCTCCCATTCTCATCGCTCATAGAGAAGTATGGAATTTCTCACAAAGTGTCCACCGCTTACCACCCACAAACCAATGGTCAAGCTGAGTTAGACAATCGAGAAATCAAACAAATTCTTGAGAAAACTGTTAATCCATCTAGGAAAGATTGGTCGAGCAAACTCTTAGATGCTCTTTGGGCATATCGAAAAGCATTTAAAACCATCCTAGGAATGTCCCCATATAGGTTGGTTTATGGTAAGTCATGCCATTTGCCAGTGGATATTGAGCATAAGGCCTTTTGGGAAATCAAAAAAAATGAACTTTGACATTTCTTTGGCTGGAATAAAGAGGAAATTGGATCTAAACAAGCTTGAGGAACTTAGGATGGAGGCTTATGAAAATTCAAGGATCAATAAAGCTAGAGTTCAAGCCTACCAGTCTAGGAATCTTAATACTAAACACATTGAACCAGGGAAACATGTGCTTTTGTATAGTTCTAAACTTCATTTGCACCTGGGAAAGTTGAGGTCTATATGGTCCGGTCCATACATAGTGCATAAGGTGTACCCCCATGGGGCTGTTGAAATTCAAGATCCCACCAATGGTCAAATATTTAAAGTTAATGGTCATAGAGTCAAACCATTCATAGAACCATTCCAAAAACATGAAGTTGATGAAGACCTAAGTGAACCTACCTTTGATGAAAAAAACAATTAATCAATTAGGGGTTTAAGTCGAGCTAACGATGTTAAACAAAGTGTTGAATGGAAGGCAACCCATGATTTTAAAATTTACAATCACTTTATTGTTTTAATCAATTTTTTTTAGCAAAACAATTTGATATAATTTTACCTCATATTGTTGACATGTTCTTCTCTTATGAGTATGGATGGGTATGAAAGGGGAGTGTTGTATTCATTCGTGTCACGCGGTGTGATCCCTGAGTATTATCTTACCCAGAAATTAAAAAGAAGACAATGTATCAACAATATAGGTGTTTGTAAGTTTTTGTTTTATTTTATTTTTTATTTTATTTATTTTTATTATTAAAACAAAACAAAAAAAATGTAAAAAAAAAGTGACACGCCGTAGGACGTGGGTCAAACCCTGTCACGACCAGCGAAGCCGCGGGACTCGAACCCGAGACCGAAGGGAGACAGGGGCGCACGCCTACCACTGAACTATGGCGGTTGGTGCTTCCTTATTCTATCTTCTTTATATATATACTTATATTTTAAATTTTTATATATATACATAACTTTTTTTTAAAAAAAAATATTACTTGTTATGAGTGTCGATCGTTGGAGTTTCAAAATTAACAAGTATGTTTTGTCTTTATTTTTATTTATTTATTTATTTTTTTTATTGTTGTTTATTTTTAGAAAAGGGAACCTCAAGGGGTTTCCATTGTATCTAACTATGTTGGTTTTTGAGATTCAGGGGCTGCCAAGTTTGATGGATTTTCAGGGAAATCATAAGAGTACAAGCGTACACTACCGTGAGGATTCTTCAAGTGACATGGAGACCAAGGGATTAAATGGGAGCATCACAAACTTCAACATCAAATATCAGGTGAAATTGTTCTATGATCCTATTCTCTGCCTCTACCCCTTCTAAATTATATTTTCAATAAACACTGGGGACAGTGTTATATTATGTTGGGGCAGGTGAAAATAAAAAACAATCACATAGAGCAATAAAATGTGTGTGTTAATTGAATGAAAATTTTCCTTAACCTTGAACATGTTATTACACATTGAAAACCTTGAAAACTGAATATTAAATAATTTTTTATTCCTTGATTCTGATTTTAATACATGTTTAAGTTCATGAGCATAAAATTTGGGAATGTGTGGCTGTCTAATGTGACTTTTCACTGTTACATTTTCATCCAATTTTTGTAAAAAAAATTCACAATGCACGTCCATTGGATTGTGGGGTATTAATTTGAATTCTTGGAGTCCCATAATAAATAGCATAGTTTTGGTGATCATTTTAAATTTAATATGAGTATTTTAAAATATATATATATATATATATATAAAGAGGTGTAAAAACACACACAAAAAAACAAAAAAAACAACAATAAATTTGTGCATAGAGCAATGAAATGACTTAATCTGTGGCTTTCAGAACTTGGGGATCATGACTCCATAGTTGTCTGGCCCAGAGTTGGGAATTTTATCTCTATTTGTGGGAATTCGAATTTGTTTTTGAATGAGCTAACTCGAGATGATGCCCGAGTATATGGGCTTCACATGGTGCCCTAAGGCCTTTGAGCCTAGGAGTCATCGGCAAAGTCTCGCTACAAGGGTTGACTCATTTGAATGAAATTTCAATAACCATGGAAACATTTCAAAAAAACAATGAATACTCATATTAATATTAAAATTTGATTCCACCTAGCGCTTCCATCTTTTCCCCCTTGAATAAAAATGAACCCCCATGTCTATTGTGACACACAACACATAATCATGATTAATTGTAATTGGATGAAATGTGGCATTGAATTTGATCAGAAGAATGGGATTGGGCTTGGGTTATGCTTTAGAACCTACATTGTATTAAATGATTTTGATGGGATGCATAATTTTTTGGTATGAGGTATTTTGGTGAGCATTGTTTATTAAAATGTTTTTGGAAAAGGGAATTTGATTTTCATAATCTTTGAGTTATTTTCTCGGGACTATCAAATCTCAAGTTGGGGGGTGTTATTAGACAATAAAAACACATTTTATAATTACATTTTATTGGGATTAAAAGTTCATTTTTGATCATATGGTCCTAAGTTAGTACATTTTAATTTTAAACATCCACTCTCATCAATTGTGCACTTCATGCCTAACGTACACCAATTTAGGCCCAATGAATCATCTGATTTTATTGAATGTAATTATTCATGTTTTAATATTATATTTTTGGAAATTTATCTTCACTTCAAATTTAAATTTTTCTCATTCATCAGAGCAAGGAAAGATTCAAAAAGATGATGAAGATATTTGGTGATGAAAGGAGACAATTCTGGTGAAGGCAGATTGGACACCAACCCACTGTTTAGGATGTGAGTCCCACAATACTGGACCAATAAAGCCCAAATTTCTAGTAATGATAGAAGACATACATTGGAACAAATCATTATACAGGAAAAAGTGCTAATTCGGTCTCCATGATGGTGATCAAGGAAGCCCAAATGGAAGATCAGAATCTGGGCCAGAATCTGCGGCCCAGAATGTCAGCCCAATGAATCTTCCATATCTCTCGAACCACAAATTACATTGGGCTGATATTTTACAGGCTCTTATAAGACATCAGGGGATTCATGTTTGTCTTCTATGGTCCACTCCAAATATGACATATAGAAGGACTTTGAAGTGGATCTGTTAAGTGGATGCAAGCTGGATGCCATCTCGGGTCAAGGGTGGAGAAGTCTCCTCTCCACCTACTTTCAACCACCTATGCCTACCCTCATTGATTGGGATGACTTGGACTCTTGGAGCTCGTCCTATGGATCCAAATTTTCCTATTTAAGGCAGTGGTGGTGAGGAGGAACTCATACCTTCTTTCATGTAATGTTATTATGCTCAATTTTTGTTGTAATGCTTTCATTTCCCCATGTAAGTTTCTTTTTGTATTTCTAAGTTCTTAATCCAATTACTTCTCTTATCTTCTTCCAATTTCTATACTTAAATCTATAAAATCACAAAAGCACAGTGATAACTCTGTTTGTTAGTGATATAGTTCACACATAGGTGTGAATTCCATTCACACACATGAAGGAGTGCTCGTTATTTCCGCGGTTTTAATCTCTTCAATTCAATTCTTGTAAGCCATCTTCCGCCCACCATTGATAGTATATCATAAATGGAGGGCTAACCCTTTAATGGTTTGATCTTAAGAAGATGAAAAGGCTGGATTGAATGTTATTTAATGCACAAATTGTTGTTAATTGGTTAAATAATTCAAGACTTCCATTCTTTAATTATTTTTGCTCCTCATCTTCCCTGTGTTTGAAAAAGCTAATTCCAATTACTAAATTGACCATATTCCTTGGAGATATCATGAATATGGTTCTCTAAGTGTGTTGGTGACTAGTAATTGAGTTTAGTTTGTATCTAACCAGAAAATGATGAATTTAGTGTTATTTTGAAGAATGGTTTCATCAATAATTAATAAAACCAAAAATTTGTCTAAAGAAATAAAATGCATTCAATCCACCCAAGCGTAACCCTAAGATCAACCCATTTCATTATAATTGAACTCAACTAAGCTTATTAGTCTTCTCCCAAAACACTTAAAAACAAATCCAAGTTGGCCACTTCATAGCCAAAAATCCACCCCTTAGGTTGTGTATCTTAGGTATCTTCTTAGGTCTCAGTGGAATCGACAACCCAAGCTACACTACAAGGACCGTTCTACCCTTCTTCTCTTGGGTATATTTGGGCGTGAACCAGTACGCATGAGTAACGTTTCCATTCTTCAATGATTATAATGTAAAGAAGTTAATTATAATATTATATTTAAATAATTATAATAAAACAATTAATATCATATTAATCATTTAAATATTCTATTATATATCATACATGTGTTTTGGGGATGAAAACGAATCACATCGCTTCATGGAGGTGATAATTCACACATACACACGAACATCGTTATCAATTTTTTGTGCATTCAAATATAAGAAAATAACTGATATATTATCATTTAATAATGATAAATATAAAATTAATATAATATAAAAACACCATTTATATCATTATACCTAGTCATGAGTGATGGTGATTGAAAATGAATTTCATCATTCTGTGAGCCGGTAGTTTTCCGTACACACAAAGGGTAAATTATTTTCTCATTTGATTGAAGTAGAGAAGAATATAAGTCATAAAACTAACATAATAACATTTTGGTATATTGAGGATAATTTATTTATTATTTTATCATTGCTGAATAATATATTAAGGATGTGGTATGATAAACAAAATAGAAACTCTTGATTAAAAATGAGAACTCTTCTTTAGACAAACTATCTTTCTTAACACCTTATAACCACTAAGGTCAGTGTTCTTACTAAAATAAGTCTTATATAATGAGTAAAGATATTATTGGAAGTTAATTGGGTATATATTTTCCTAAAATGGTTTTAAAGTGTTATATATTTATATTAATAGGTTCCCTTTTATAAGAGAAGAGAGGCGCACTCTTATAATTTCTCAAAAGATTAAAATATTTTAAGACCATTCAAGATCGAAAGACTTAAAAATGGACTACAACATAATATGGGATAAAATTTTAAACCATATATTATCCCATTTCTCATATTTAATATTTTTAGTATTTTTAAATAATTTAATAAAATATTAATTCTATAAAATATCATTATGGTCAAATTTGTTCCTATTAACTACATTGACATTAAAAACATAATGTAAACAGGTAAAATTAGAGAAAAAACTAATTTATTATATCTTAAAATTTTCAAGGTAATCTATAAATTCTTTTATTAAATTAATTATTTCAAATTATATTTATTTTAATAATTTTAATGACATTTATTTTATTTTCCCATTAATTTATTAAATACTACATTAGTGTTTTGAAAGCCATTATGGTACTAATTTCTTCATTAAAATTTAAAAATAAATTAAAAATTAAAAATTAAATTAAAATATAAAGATAAACATTTTATATTAAAAAATAACATTTATTTCCAAACATATCTTTTGGATGACCTCATATAAAAAGTGTTATACTTATTAAAAACCATAGTGTGACAAGTTTGACTTTTCTAGAAATAAAAAATGATAAGGGACTTAATGTCAACCAAGTGGATCCAAAGGGTCATAAATTCAACCCATGGATTGTTTTGATCTAAATTTACTAATCTAATAAAGATGGTAAAAATTTTAAGCTAATTTCTTAATATTTATAATATTATTTTTACCTTTAATTACCTAATTTATCTCTAAATGTGGAAAAAAAATTACTATATTTACTATTCATATTGTCCTACAAATAAAAGGGAATTATTTACTGAATTTGGAAATCATTTTTCTAATATGGATTCAATTTTTAAAAAATAAGAACCTGGAATAGGTATAATTTAATTTAAAATAAAATTTAAAAATGTAATGAAAACAAGTTTTTTGGAAAAATGTAATTTTTAGATATAAAATGTATTTACACTAAATGTAAGCACAAAACCCATTTAAAAAACCATAATTGGATTATTTTAAATTAATATTAACTAATTATATTTTACAACTAATCCAAAAAAATAATTTTACCATGTAAATAAAATAAATCTTTCAAAATAAAATATATATTTTACACTATTCATTGGAAAATTAGTTTTTTCAGAAAAATATAGAAAATTCATCTTAAGAAAATTTTTACATGAAGAATCCATTAATGAAATTAATTTTTTCAAATAAATTTTATAATACATATTGAAATTATTTATAATATTCATTCATGAAAAGAAAGAAAACACATTTTTATCGAAACATATTTCTGAAGATTAAAATTACTCTATTATATTATTAATTTCTAATAATATACCAATAAATTAATATTGTGTTAGAAATTTATATTTATTTCACAAATTATTTATTCATATTCATACTATCAAATTTAATGGTTATGTTATTATAGTTAAATTTACATAATAATATTTAGTTGTTCGTTTAAGATCAATTCGGAATATCTTGTATGCTTTGGAACATATAATATCCTTTAAGAAACTTGGAATGTTACATTAACCCTATGTCTTTATCTATTGAAACCCATTATTGTATCTCAATTTTTGGATACCACTCATGGGGATAACTCCTTCATCTCTGTAGTGTTTGGATATCTAGGTCCTCTTCTTCAATGGATTGATACAACTTGGTAGAGATTTATAAGATCTTATTTTAGATCTATAATATGTTATTTTATAGTAAAATCACCCCGCATAATGTATTTACCCTTAATTCTACACTCTTTATAAAAATTTAGAAATAATAAATGATATGGGGTGATGGATACCTTTAGGTTCCTCAAGCTGAGGAATGGGGATGGCATATTGGACTAAACCTTTAACTTCCATTTTATTATTCCCTTTTTCAGCATTTGGGAAATTAATTTTAGAATATATTCAACCTGTTCATCATAATTTGTATTCATCCTTACCAACCTCTTTCTAAAGGATCTTATTTATGTGAATTCACTTCCACAATTCAATTCAAATATGTGGGCATTAATATCCTTCTATGGATTGGGATTTTCCTCAGTTGTGGAATTGATCATAATAAAACATATATATTCTTTAGTTTCATTAGTAATGGATGTAACCTATGTATTTCTTCTCCATTTAATCTTTATATTTTTTTATTTTGATTTTTTTTTGAAAGACCAATTAGTAACCATTCTTCCTTGATATTTGAGAGTTCTATCCTAGATTCCTTATTACAAGGTTGATCATTCTTTACTTACACCTGTTTCAATGATAAAAAAACTACCTTCTTTTTATTCTGAACCTATCTTCCTTCTTTCCAAGAGAGTGGGTATTCGTATTCATATCTTGGTTTATAACACACCCTTTATTGAGTTTAATTTTTATTATCAAAAACATTAAACGTATTTTCCATTCTAAGATTCCTTTTCTTGGATAAACTATTTCTTCATATGTCATAGGAATGGAGTGTCTAATTATGGCACCGTTATCCTTACATCAATTCCTAAAATTTCAATAACATTCTATGTTAATAAGGATAAAAAATCATTTACCATAACAATCATATCTCATACTGTCTCTCAATGAATGAGATATTGTAAATTCTTGAGTTATTCTCTCATACTTATGATTTTGCGCATAAAATCATGTGCTCATAATGTGAACAATTCTTCCAAAAAAGTATCATATTGTTCCACCTACTTATATAGATATTTTATTTTATATTTTTTATGGAACTATTCCTTTTATAAATATCTAATATTTATATTTATTCATTCCTTAGAGGTTACCTTTAGAGAGATTTTTATAATATCATTTGAGGTCTTTATGCTCTTCTTACATTAACTAATATTCTCAAATTTATTCATTAAATTAGAATATATTTCCTTTAAAAATAAATTATAATCCATCATGGAATGTATTATTTCATCGATTTGGTTCTTGAGAAGAATGATGCTTTCCTTCAATTCCTTTTCTATGTCCATTTAATTTGAAATTTCATAGGAAAGATCTTCAATCTTGTATCTGTGTTCCATTATCTTGGTTCTTATTTTTTTATGATTAAATTCAAGGCCAATTATTCTCTGTTTTTACTATTTTTATCAAAGGTAATATCTTTAATAATTTTATAATAAACATCATGCATGACATCACATTATTCTACATTCTCTTGTATAATTTGTATATATTATTGTTCATTGCATTAACACCTACTTGACTATAAACATGATGTTATTTCCACTTCTTCATCACATATTATTTTCAACTTCTAAATATAGGTTGTAATTATACATAATTTCTTCAAAAAAAATTAGAATCATATATGATATTAGACATAAAATTTGTGACATGGTCTGATAATTCATTCTTCCTATATTCATATTCCTCTTCTTTCCTATGGACATAACGAACTCTTCATAATATTTACCATATTTTTTTTTCAATTTCATCTAAATATATTTAGAGAACTTCCCATCTGAAACCCGTATATATATGTCTTCTCTATGTGAACCCTTTAATTAGTTTTTTATAGAGGCGTCAATCCAAATTTGTATTTGATCTATTTCTAATATAATCCTATGTTTTCTTAGTAAAAAACATTTCCACCACAACATCTGATGGAACTCTAATTTAATCTTTCATTTATGAAATAAAATCATTTTTTCATGTTTTGAATTTATTTCAATCAAACAAAGAATCATTCATGTCGCATTCAATTTCTCTTCACAAAAATTTAGATAAAGTCAGGGAAATAACAAAAAAAAAATCCTTTGATTCAACTCATTATCCCCCTAAAGGGTATTAGAGTAAGATTACCCTAAGAAGGGTGTGAATCAAGGTATGAAATGCATTTACAATTTATCAATTTTTTCATTTAACTCTCACTACCCTTAAATGGATCTTAACCTCGAAACCTTGAGGGTCACATTCTATACTCTTTTATATATACACTTATCTAGTTCAGTTCACTTAACCAACCATATTACCATATATCAGGTGATTATATTGTTTCCCTATTTCATAATTCATTTATAAATTAAATAGGGACATGATAGTTCACTTACTTCACCCTCTCTATAGTACTACAAGGATCATGAAATCGATGTTTTGTAGATGCACCAAATCGAAAAAAGCACACTACTCTTAAAATATTATTTATGCTAGCGCAGTCATTTCATAGGATCAATGTCATAAAATTTTAAGGATAAATAACTACTTAACAAGGGTATCCCCCTTAATAATTCCTTATAACAAACACTTTGGTGGAAATGATAACTTTCATACAGTTTAGGGACAAATAGGTCTCTTCACTTTATTTTTATGGATCCTCATGTATAAATATATGTTCTATTATATATTCACTAGGCTTCTAATTTCAAAAATATGAATACCGACACATTTCAACACCTATTATTCCATAATGTAACTATATATCCTCTTCTCTTTGTTGTTTCACAACAATTCCTTTTTCTTATTTGGTAGATTCTAAAATAGTTTACAATACCATATTATTTCATCCATCCCCTTCCTTATAAAACCATTACTCTAATATTCATATCATTAATATCTATAGATCTTTATCTCCTTTAATTTCATTCAATCTCCCCTTTTGAAATAAGTTGTTCATTCACCCAATAATTGGAAAACTTTATGTATCATTATAAATTATAAAAAAAACCCATAACTTGTCAATAAAAAATCCCCAATTCCATTACCATTATTTTACATAACTTCCTCATGGTCAATTTCTATAAAATTTCTAGTATATAATAATTCCCATTTAATTAAACTTACAAACCATTATAAACCACCACCTATCTCAACTAGAATCAAGTCCTTTAAATCTAGGCCTATGATATATGAAGAAAATCATTTGTTTAAAAATCATTAAAATAGAATACTCCACATTTAGTGTGTATCCTTTTATCGAACCAATCATCATATCTTCTATTTTTACACCACATAATGGTCTATGTATCTCTATTCTAACACACCCTTCAGCATGCATAACTCCATGAAATGTTAGTCTTGTTTTCATATGCTATAGAATCCCAAAAACCACTTTTTTTATTAAGAATAAACACATCACCATGGCCATTACCATGACCATAAAGTTCCTTCCCATGACTCATGGTTTTAATATTAGGAAACCACACTCATAAATATGACATAGTTCATATCCCTTGACCATATTGACCAGTTAGACATCAGGTATTCAATGTAGAAAAAACTCTCACCCATGGTGATTTATCTATGTCTTCAAATAAAAAAAATTCATATTTTACAGTAACCATGGCATGTTTAATGGAACGTTGATAACAAAAACACTAAAATTTATTTTTCCCATGTTTTTTCTTCACCATGTTCCCTTGGTTCTCTAGAATTTCACCATTATGATCACCAGAGCATGGCTTATTCTATATTTCTCTGGTTGGTTGTTTCCCTCTCTACCATGACCATAATACATGTTGTGGTATCACCCACATTATTCTTCATATTCACCATGACCACAACCATCATTGTTGTATTTAACAAGTTTGGAAACTTCAACACCTTCCATTATTCAATATTAATCTATATATCTCTGGCCCTTCTCTTGGCTATATGGGGTCCTTATATAATTATTTTGAACATTTATATTTCTTATAGACTAAATTTATTTGAGAGGAAATTGAATACAACACAAAAATCTTATTTTAAAAAAATAGAAGACAATATTTTCGGATTCCTACTAGGATTTATGCGGTACTTTGGGATTATTAATTATTTTTATCCCACCATGCATGTTCGGTCGCACATATTGTTATTCACTTGTGTCTAGAGACATAAAACCTTCATTGTATATATGGGTAGGTGGGAATAAAATTATAGAAAATATATAAACTATTTTGAATACTTGTACTATGGGGTATTCATGATTATCTCCTTACCTAAACTTTTACGATGGAAGAGTGTAGACCCCAGTCTTAGTCAAGGTTTTTCTAGTGTCTGTAAATAAAGATCTAGGGAAAGACATCTAGTTATGACCTAAAATCAACTTTATTACATAGGCTGAGATATTTCTATACTATCGGTAGATTAAAGCCACAAAAATACTCTAATCTTTTCAAAACCACTATACCCATGGAAAATAAGGTGCATACTTGACAATTTGAAAGCTAGTTGGTATACCAAGTGGGGTTACCAACTAAAAGAATCTCTCACAAGAGATTTGAGAATGGAATGCATATTTGAGATATTTTTGAGTTGATTGTTTCTATATTTAATGGAATCTTATAAATGTTTTCATTTGAATAATTTCATTATGGAAAACTAATTTCCACATGGACATATAATCAACCAGAATTTCCAGTCATGGACAATCTATTTCAAGAATTCATCCATATATATAAGGGATAGAAGTACCACTAGTTATGTAACCCATTCCAATTGTTTTATGGTTTGGATTACATTTTCCTTTGCGGCTATGATTTCTATAACATCATTGGTTTTAATCACTATATTTTCATAAAAATTCTACTAAAAATTTCTAGAGTCTGACTGATACATCAGACTTATAAGACTTTAAAGATCATGTTAAGGCATCAGGACCAATTCACCATTATCCTTTATTATGAATTTATGGGGTATATATGGGATAATTCATAGTTTATCTTATAATAATTATCTTATCTTATGTATTTCCAATATTTATTATGGGAATCCATCATCGATGGAGTGCTGTGAGACCCATGCACCTTACCAATGTTCCCAAAAATTTAGATCTATATAGAGGATCACTCTATCACCCTATTATAATATTCCTAAGAAGTTGAATAACTTTATTTTATGGAAGATTTATAAAATATATTCATGTGAATTTATATTTTCTAAAATACCCTTTCCAACCATCGATAGTCTAATTAGATTGTTTGGAGACTTTGCCTAAACACAGATTAAGGTATACCCTCAATCACAATTGATGGTTCTGGTTCCCTAGTTATGTACCCTACCTATACCATGGGTGAAAAATTAGTACCAATATTAATATTAAGAGGGAAATTATCATTCACCAACCCCCATTTGGGCTTGGTAAACACTAAAAATTGATAGAATATATTTACAGGCCACTTACAATAATAAATTATTAAGAGTCTCCAATATCATAAGGAAACTCTGAAAAATATTTAGGTGTGAATGATCAATTGGGTTAAGTGAAAGTATAATAATCCTTTAATGGTGAGGTTAAACCCCCTTGAAATTTTAAATTAATTATAAAACCTTTATATCTAATGTAAATCCCATGAAATTTTAGATATCCTTGGGAATGGGCCATGTGGGATCCATTATGGAATAACATAGATATCTAAGAACTCTAGGGAAGTGATAAAAATTGGATTATCCTAACAAATATTGGTTATATTAGGGACCTAAAATACATTAAATTCTTCTCCAATGGTTTTTAATATTTCATTTATACTTTTGAGTTGGAGGGATAGATACACACCACCAGAGAAGAATGTGGTATCACTGATTGAGACGCTTTTTATTCCTTGAAAGGGTATATTTGACATTTTTGGAACTAGAAAAAAATCCTAGATATAGGAATTTCTTTAAGTGAATAATATCATGATAAAATTATGAGGATAAAAATATCTCAAAGGTACTAAGATTCCCCCACAGTGAGGTAAGGATTCCTTAAGCAACCTGTTAGTTTATCTTGTAATTAGCTAACTAATTAACTATTTTAATTTGTTGTGATTGTTATGTGGGGAACACAATTTATAGTCCTCAAAATACATTTTGGGTCATATATTGTTTTCTAATGAGTGGTACTTTCAATGTGGAAAAAAAATAAACCCTTCCCTAGGACTACTCTCAGCTCATTTATTGACAACCTTAGGACCTCCTGATTTGGTGGTCACATATGGTGTTACATAAGTATTTAAAAGACCTATAACATATTTATGGGGATACATTATTTTATGAGAAGAGTATATTTATCCCATTTTTATTTTCCTAAAATTGTATTGAAACTCTTTATGAAGGTTCAATTAGAGTTATAAGTGAGTGGTTTACCACCAGTGCTACAAATCTTCAATGACCAAAAAGTGGCATTTCCTATTGAGTTTGAATAATCATATAGAAGTTCCAAGTAAAATGGGTCACCAGTGTTATAAAATTATTCATTTTGAAAAATTTAAATAAGTATAATTCCTTTTATCATATCATTTATTTTAGCTTTATAAATTTCTAACAGTTGTTTTATATGGTATATATAAGTTGCTAATGTACAGAATCCATCATCCCTTTATGAGGGGTTCTCTTATATTATGTTTTCAATATTTAAATTCTTTTTTGAAATATATATGATAATATTTTTACTATATATTTATGGGTTCTTGAATAATACATTGATATAACCCAAGAGGATCACATGATTGATGTCAAATGTGTGAATCTAATAGACTTGATTCTAGTTTTCATCTCTTAGTTGTCTATAAGTAAGTCATTTTCACATTTAATTGATAATCTAGTCACTAAAGAAAAATATTCCCTTGGTTTTGGTATTTTTGGTTTATTAGTGGTTATAAAAGCTACAAAGATATACATCAATAATTTTTTCATGATTTTTTCTTGTTATCTCAATAGAAAATAATTTATGGTGGTTATTCTTGTTTACAAAATATTTTTAAAACCACCACTAAAGATGTCCCTAATGTACCTTATATATAGGTGGTTTGAAAACCAATTCTAAAGTTACCCCAATGTACCATATTTAGTGGTTGTTTGTATAAATAACACAACATATATTAAATTTAAAAAAATTCATACCATATCTAGGGGTACTTTTAACCACCTCTAGATATGGTTTAATAGAAAAAAAATTACCATGAATCCCTAATAAACTCCCCCCATAAAAAATTTATACACAAAAAATATACATCCAGTATAGTATACAAGTAAAAAATGTTCCCTAATGTCAAAATACAATAAACATTATATAACATAACTATATTATATTATAGTTAAAAAAATTTCACTATTGATTATACTAGAAATACAATGTTTCAAAAAATTCCCCTTTCATTCACTCTCTCTAGATGGGTCACGCTTCTCGTCACCTCCTTTATTACTTCCTTCCTTTGTTCCCAACATTTAAATTAGTTAATAGAAGATTTGTAATGAATATAATACAAAAATATTAAGCATCTACAAGTCATAAAATCCCTCAAATTATAGGCCAAGAAAAGATTACCCATAGATAAATTCATTTTCTATAAACTTATTTAGAAAATACAAAACATTATAACATAAAATAAAACTATATAAAATATCCCCAGATATAAAAAAAATATGAAATCAACTATATAAAAGTTGATAATGAAATTTTTTTTATCAATAATAGATTCCAATAAAGGAATACCAAAAATATTTACCAAAGGTAGGATATCAACTCTATTATTAAAAACTACGATAGTGATAAACCCATAATTGAAGCCCTAAAAATGATATTTTTCAAGAACTTTAATTCAAAGAATATAATTTATATGCATGATAAATATTTATAGTTATTGATATCATTTCTATTGGTTCATTATGTATGTTGAATATCATTTATATTGTTTCATTATTTCTGATGAATATTTTTTATTACTTCAAGAATACTATATTTTATAGTCTTAAATTATTCAATGATGTTTATGAATTGGTTGATGTTTAAATTTATAAAAGTTTCCATTTTCATTAATATATATCTTATTATCATGTTTTGGTAAACAATTTTTTTTAAAGTATCTAATTTTGATGTTTTTTCAAGTATAATCACAAAGTATTATTTTAAACTAATAAACACTTTTATAATTGAGTATGAAAGTATGAATATTTATAAATAGGGGTTCATCCATAAGGTTTATTTATTACAATATTAAAATTCATTCTCTTAAATTATATTTATGATTTTTCTTTATAAAAAATATTCTCTGGTGAAACATATTAGACTAATTTTAGTTTTATGAAGAAAGGATGACCAAGTTACCCTCTTGTTATTTAATTTCCCATAAATTAAAAGAATAAATTTCTTATATGTATTTAAAAGAATAATTTGATAGTTTTTTTTAAGGATTTGTATAGATCATGTGGTGGAATACTATTGGGTATATTTTATCACACATTACATGCACACTTTATATGAATGTAAAAAAAATTCATCTTATGATAATAAATTTTGGTTCCCTTTTTATCTTAGTGAATGATCGGCTTGTATAATAGACACAAACATACCAAATTGTATCAAAGAACACTAACTCAACATAACCTATAATTTCATAGTCCAATCCAAATAAAAATTAATTGAATGTATAAAAATTTAAATTAATTGAATGGATTATATTTTAATAGAATAAAAGTTAACCCATTATAGCTAAAATAGACCAATATAATCAAAATATCCTAAACCAAATCAAAACAAAAAAAAATAACGCAACCCAAACTATAATAAACCAAATAATATAAGTTTATTTAATTTTTATGTTATTTTGTGAGTGAAGTGAATGAGGTCACACTACTGAGAAAAAAATTAATAAAAAGGTATAATATAAGTTTGAATTTATGAATTTTACTAGTCTGGAATCCCCTATCAATATATTTATTTCTTAAAAAATATTTTCTACCATCCTCTGAGACATAGTAGCTAATGCACTCTCTAAATATAACACCCGATCATATGGTGTCTTATAAAGTGACTTCTAATCATTAAAAGTGTTCCTAAGTGTATGAATTTCACTTTATGATTTAGTATCACCAATAGATGTAACCCAATGCGGCTGATGCTAAGGGAAAAGATATATGTGACCTTCTTAAGACCCGTGATTGAGATGGTCCACAACCCATATCCCACACATGACATAATGATATTTTTTAAAAATTAATCCATATAATCCACTAAGGATAATAAATCTATGTGGGAAGGGTTGTAATCCCATACTTATTTTAGTTTACTCTAAAAATGGAATAAGTTTATGAAATTTTAATGTAATTTTATAACACCAAATGATTATTCAATTTACCCCAATGTTTTTTATAAGTACATTCACATAACATCCATTGTTTTTTGTGGATATCAAAAAACATTATTTTATGTCCAATAGTATGACCAAACTCATTATCATGTATCAAAAAAATAAAATAAAATTTATAAAAACATTTTTTCTTGATGTGTTATGGATATATATTTTAATAAATTAAATGGTACTGTGATATCTCATTTTCTAGAGAAACTATTTGACCCAAATGTGCATGGAATTAATTTCTTCTCAAAACTAGCCACATTTCCCATTAAACACACCTAAAATAATTATATATAACTAAATATTAAAATTTTATTAAGACAATTCCATTAATGTACTAATATATAATAATAAACCTGAGGTGATTCATCTTGATAATGATCAAAAATGCATTCCAATGGTCTCTAGAAATGACCTAATGGACCTTTTAATATATCTATGACAATGGTAGGTATGTTTTATTAAATTCATGTCAAAATATCCACTTAAAATCCTTATATTTCTTTCTTTTGTTTTTTAATATCAATGAATATTAAATTTAATCAAGAAAATAAACATATAAAAATATCTAAATATATATATATATATAATTCACAATAAAATTAATAGAATAATAATTAAAATACAATATAATAATATATGAATACATAATTAAGATGGTACTGTTATCTGACTATTAAACAACTCATTCTTCTAATATAATGGAACATGCCTCTAATTGAAATAATGAATAGGGAGGGACATTTCCTCACATACCAACTATCCTAGAATCTTCCTTTAGACTCATGCAGTATCCCTGAAGGGTACCTCATATACATAAAATGGGATTTCTATCACTTTAATTATATTAAATTAAATACATCTTATGTATTTATGTTTTTCTCTATTTTGTTGATATTTTTATCTCTTTAACATATAAATTAATAAAATAGTATAAATTTTTAAGAAACTAATGTTATAAAATTTCAATACATATTGATAAAAGTTGAATTATACTAGCCTCTCAATTGTATATGAGTCATCACCTGAATTCCCTATCCCCCACCATCCTCAATAATACTTATACATGTGAATTAAATTATGATGGACCAGGATTTTATAAATGAAATTTCATTCTAAATAAATGCCATATTTTTAAATATAATATAAATCACATGAACCACATGATAATAACCAATAAAACATTATTATATATATTTGTAGAAATACATTTAAAGGATAAATATGATCAAAGAATTTGATAATAATACAATTTCATAATAAATAATGTAAAAATAATAAGAATTAGAAATTCTGGATCACTTTTTTCTCTTAAAATAATCACACTTAAAAAAATATTGTAATAATAAAACGAAATATTAGTAATTTAATAGATGATTTGAAAATAAATATTGTATAACCCTAAGATAATTTTACGTTAATGATTAATGAAGTAAGTATGAGGTATTTTTAAGAAGTAGAAAATCTATATGATCATTAGAAATATGATTGTTGGAATAGAAAACTGGTTCTTAGGAATAGTAACCTAATCATTAAAATGGTAATCTAAATATTGGATAAAAAATAATTTGAGGGCGTCTTATAAAAAATATATAACATAATGAATTTAAATAAAAGTGTTAATTATAATAATATAAATTTTTTACATAAATAAACCATAATTTTATTTTTATTGGAAAACATATATGTTTTATTTTCATTAAAATAAACATTTATAATAAATTTAAATTTTTTAAATAATTTATTTTTCCCTCAAATGGATTTAAAAACAAAATTTATATGTATATGAATAATAATATAATTTAATTAAATTATAAATTATTTTTTTATGTGTCAAAAATTTGAACGTGTCATAAGATATAATAGTTTCTAGTAAATAAGGATTTTATTTAAAAATTAAGTTTCTCATATTTAGACAATTATATTGATTAAATGTATTAAATTTTTATAATTTCCTTTTAAAAAATTTATTTGGTTTACTTGTTTTAATTTTTCAAAAATATTAAATTATAGAGGAGAATTTTAAAATGCTATATAAGGATTATATTCTCTAATAGTGTATGGCCAAATTTTCTACCTGAATGGCATAAGGCCATGTTTTTTTATTTATTTTTGGAAAATACACTTTTTTTAACTAGTTTGAGAGGGAACCCTTACATTTCCCGTAGTCCTAGTTGTACAAGTTCCATACACGACCCGATGTCCCATAGGCACATTGCCCATTACATGACTTGAATTCCCAAAACGTATTTCCCTAACCAAAATCTACCTAAATACCTATCAAAATATGTTATCCTTGTCCTATATGATATGGAATCACCAACATACCAATCAAGGAAGGATTGAGGTTTAGTGTAAAGGAACCAGATCAAAGTGATAAAGTAAGTTTTATATTTCTTTCAACTTTCAATTTATTTACTTTATTCCTCACACATACTATTTATAATTATCATAAACATGAATTTAATAATATAATTAATAATATAATTCTATTTATATTTTCATTATAACATTTTATAAATAATATAATTCTTTTTTATTGTTGTTTATAACACTCATCCCATCATGGCTGAATTTAACCACATATAAGGATAATGTTATAAAACATCTATTACCACCTCACATGGGTCATTTTAAAAATTTATTTAGTAAATAAATCTATTACTTATTAAATTATTAATATTATGTAAATATAATTTGATCATTAGATCAAAGATATTAATATTAAAATATAACAGTATTCTCAATAGTCTAAAACGAATACACCGGGACACTTAGATTTTGAAACTACATTGGGTCATCTATTGAACTATATAAATTTTTTTCTACTAAAATTATAAATAATCTTTAAATATAAAATTTTTAATATTTTGGAACTATTTAATTACACCTTTTAATGTGATAAACATATCAATAAATTTGGGATAAGATAACCTGACAACCCCAAGTAGCTAATGTGAAAAAAAATATATAATAAATTAAGGAGATATGATCATATATCGATTTTAACTAATAAAATATACTTGAAAAGTTTGTGAATAAATTATTTAATAAAATTTATTTAATTATTTAGGATTTTAGATACATGTAAAAAAGAGATTTTAAACCCTAGGTAAGGGAACCCCAAGACCACCCTCTTTTCTTCTAAGTTGTGCTTTCTCATTCTTTACCTATGTTTTTATTTATTTTATTCCCAGGTAATTCTTATATTATATAAATATATATATGCTATTTACATATATACCTATTTTTGTCACATTATTTATATGTGATATACATGTTTTTCAAGTTCCTTTTTAACTCTTTGGTTTTAAGAAAATCCAATTAAATGGAACTTCTTTATTTCTTATTTAGTTACTTGTACCACTCCAGTAATTGTTTTAATATTCTATTATTTCTAAAAAAACTCATTATATTGTTGAAATGTATACTAGTTAATTTCTTATATTTTTTATTAACACTATGTTCTTACCATCACTAAAGGTTTTTACTCATTTCTTAAAACGTATCATAAGTGGTTCCTTTTTATACCTACTTTCCTCCCAGTACTATTTTATTAGTATTTTTAGAATGTAATTTTATGGGTTAGGTGGAAAACCTTATAAATTCTCACTCAAAGTACACCCACAAAAATAAAACAATCACAATGTCATGACTCGTCCTCGAGGCCCGTGTCATGACTACCCAAAGCCCGTCTTCCATAGGCCAGGGGCTGGCGACTAGAACCAAAGGCATAAATCCAGATAAAAAGGGAAGGAATTGCCTTTATAAAAGTAAAAAACACCACAGAGTATAAGTGGAAGCAACACTAACTACAAAAGAAAGTGCTGAAAAGTAAATGGGCCAGAATACAAACCCAACTGAAAAGTAGAGCTACAACTGAACGAAAGTACAACAGCTAGAAGGTGTTGAGCTGCTCCTAGATCGTCCTCCAGGTTCCTACCTAAAGGGTAGGTATAGATGGCCACCTCAGCTCTCCACATCCGTTTGTTACCTCCAAGTACCATCTCGTCGTGAAGTCCACCTCCAGTACTGACTCGTCGTGAGGTCCACCTCCAGGTATAGTCCCGCTCCTCAAGCCTCAACCACGATCAGCGATGTCTGTCATCTGCCACCAACACAACGTAGTGAGGGCAAAGCCCGTGCAAGGGTGAGTATATGATACTCAGTAGGGACCACGGGACCCCCGAAGGTCTCCCTGAATCCACAAGGGATAAACCACAAAGGAAAGATACAATCACAAAGTAACATCCAACTCTACTGAGGTATATGCCCAAACATATACCTAAGTCATCAAACCCAGTTCAGCTCTAACTCACGAGATCAAGTACAACCTAGTCCACTCAAGAAATTATAAATTAATCCACACATAAAATTATGACCCAATCCACATAGGAAAGCATGATCCAATCCACACAGGATATCAAGTCAATCACATCGAAGATAATGATTGAAAAATCAAGACTCAGCTCAAACCAGGATATTATTCATGATGTCGAAACCATAGTTGTAGGGAAACTCCTCCTCTATCGAGTACAGTGGGCCTACCGCTACAACCAATCACTTCCCACTAACCTTGGACTGTTTTAGCACTCCACCTGTCGAGTACTGTGGGCCTACTGCTATAACCAAGCGCTTCCCACCATGGGTATGTCGCTACAACCAAGCGCTCCCCCTCATAGCCTACAGAGGTACTCCTTCTGTTGAGTACTGTGGGTCTGCCGCTACAACCAAGTGCTCCTCCACCATGGGTTTTCCACTACAACCAAGCACTCCACACTGGGTAATCAGAAACACTCAGAGTCGATCGATCAGCAGCCGTCAAGTCTCAGCCAGCTCTAGGGTTCTCGCACACAGCACGCTCATTCCGGAAGGGTCCGCTCCACAATCCAAGAGGTCAATACATCAACTATCACGTAGACCAGATTTTATGTATATAAAAGTTCTGTCATGTCAATAGAAACACAACGTGATAGACGGCGCGTCAATCGGACGTCCGGTCTGAGAGTTATTGGCTTTTTCGTCCCAGGTGCCCGATTGGTTTTTATGTCAAAACCAACCCGAAGGTACTGCAACTACGTCCAAATCTCGAGCAGAGTAATCCAAAAGGACCGTCTCACTAATAGAAAACCAAAAAAGTCAACGTCATGTCAATCGGATGTCCGGAGCTCAAGTTATAAGTGTTTCCCCTCCGAGGCCCCGGTTGGTTTCGTGTTCGAACCGACTCGGCCATACCGAAAGTTCTCCAAAACCCTGAGTGTAATATACCAAAACGACCGTCTCGATTCAAGGATCACATCTCAACTTACGGTGCATTTATCGGAGGTCCGTATCCCAAGTTATGGGACTCTGAACGAAGCTGTCCGTTTTTAGGGGTTTTGGGCCCAGAGCGACCTAGCCCAAGACCCCTAGGGTTGGCCCGAATCGGGTCAACCCGACCCGGTCCGGGTCTGGCCCAATAGGGTGTAGCCCAACGCAAGGGTCCGGCCTCGCGCGGGCGTCCTGGCCCAGCACGGGGGGTGCGGCTTGGCGCGTGCGGATCGGCCCGGCGCGGGCAGCCTGGCCCGGACTGGCGTGGCCGGTCCGGCTGGGCGGTCGTCGCGCGCTGAGCGGACACGGGGGGGGGGGGGGGGGGGTTGTGCTACCCCCCTTGCCTTTGTAACCACAGCCCCCACGTGGGGGGACCGCCTGTCCGCCACCGGGGGTTACGACCCCCGGAAATTCGAATGGCCGGCCGGTGTGCCGCCATGGGACCCTTTTCGTGGGTCCCGCCTTCCATGCGCCGGCAGCCAGTTTATCTGGCCACCTCCAGATGTTCCGCTATGGCCAAAGGGGGTCGCGGCTCTTGATGCTCCAGCGGCCGGGGAGTCCGGCCGCCCCCTGTTGGTGACCGCCGCGGTCCTTCTTCGACTGGCACGGCATGTCGGCGCTGCACCCCTCCACCGAGGTTCGCTTCCGCCACAGCATTCCCTCGAGTTCTACGACGCGGCATAACGGCGCCACGCATCCACCTCCGCAGCTCCTTTCATTCTGGCGTGGTGCATCGGCACCGCGCCACCTTCGTTTGAGCCACAACTAGTACAACAACAAAGGGGGTGGAGCGCCAGCCGTGTTCGTGCGGTCTGACCTGCTTCCGTTATGGTGATATCAATCGGCAAAACTCAACCATAAAAATGAACGACAAATAACGGGGACAAATTCTACTCAAATCCCCTACCTCAAGCTAGTTTTCAAACGGTGATCGTCGCGGGAAAAAGGCATCGCAGAAGACGGTGTCGCAGAACGAGGCTTCGTATACGTCGTCGGTGCACACCCGATGAAGGATGTGGCGTCCCCCTTTCATTAACACGGGAAGAGGATTGAAGGTGGGAGTGTCTTCATTCTCTGAAAAATACGTCACTCACCGACTGTGGAGGGGAGAGGAGACGGCACGGCGATCTTCCCTTGCAGTGACGGAGTTCTTCAACCTTAGAGTATTCTCTCACCAAAATCTCAACACACAACCTCCCACCCCAAAATAAAATAAGAAAGGCTTATTTTATTAACACACGCCATGCGTTTTCAAAACTTGAAAATTCAAACTCAAAATTAAATTAATTGAATGGCATTAAACAATCAATTTAATTGTGAGAGTTGACATGTCATAAAGAGTGGAGGTGGGTGTGTTACACATTTATGGGGGGTTGCCAAAATAAAGAGGGGGTTTAGGGAATTTGAAGGGGTGGGGCTCGTGTGTGCCCCACCTCACAAATATCCTACCAAGTGGTTAGGATGTAGTGTGTCCCACTCAACTCCCATGCATAGGCTATAACTATTTAGATTAGAAATAAAATTGTGGCGCAAATTTTATTTCACTCTTTAGTTAACCCAATTATTTAACAACACCACCCGAGAAAACACAACTCCAAAAAGGGCCTTCTTAAGCAATTACCAGCATTTCGGTTTCAACGGTGCCCTCAGATTTTGATTTCAAGCACCGGTTCAAAATTTAGAAAAAACCCGCTCATTCATTCACTGAAAGTACCCGAGCTAAACATCGGAAATTGATTCCGGGCACACCGGGCCTCGGAATTAGGTGCTGTCAGAAACTGCATACTCGTAGAATCCAAACGAAAATTAAGAAAAAAAAAATCCCTTGAAATTTATAGGTCTTTATATTACTCCCACCTCAGGTCTTCACGTCCCCATAAAGCTACATCAAAAACTAGGGAAACAAAAGGGGGGTATTGTGCACGCATCTGAGCTCCCCGCTCCCATGTGCTCTCTTGAAGGTTCCTGTGCTACCATCTGATGCGCACTATAGAAATCAACCAGCCACGTAGGACCCGCTCTTATCTATCCACGATCTCCACCGGGACCTCTACAAAATTCACCCCGTTATTGATGTTCATCTCCCCATGGTCGATGATATGCTTCGGGTCGTCCACATATCTCCTCAGCTGAGATAAGTGGAAAACGTCATGCACCCGGTGCAACTGAGGTGGTAGAGCCAGGAGATAAGCTACCTTTCCTAAACTGTTGAGGACCTAGAAGGGTCCGTTGAACCTCGTAGATAACTTGCTACCCGGGCCAAATCTCTGTAAACCACGTCAAGGTGAGACCCGTAAGAAAATGTGGTCTCCATCCTCCAACTCAAGTGGTCTCTGCCACCTGTCAGCATAAGACTTATGTCAGCTCTGATCTATCCTCACCCACTCCTGGATGACCTGGACATTCTCTGGTCCTATAAGAGCTGCTAAGATTTCTTCTTTGCCGATAAGAGAAATTCGGTCTCATCCCCTGGATGAACCACGTTCTTTGCCTAATACAGTCAATCCTAACATGAATGATACTAATCCCTATCACGAATGATGTTGTAAGGCCTCGACACTACTACCAAGAGATCCAACCATTACTCTCACCTCCAAGGGTTGAGTCACACTGTCGGCATCAGTGTGTGTTCACTGGGTCTCCTTCGGTAGGAATCTACAAAGTGAGGGTCAAGTCAACAGTTTTAACCGGAACCTCTTAGTACCCAAAAAAGAGAGGAAGAAAACATCACAAGTAAAAGTGTCTTTTATTATTACAGCTCAAGTACAAATACACACAACAATGAAAACAAGGGTACTAGAAGCACTAAGATCAAAGGTCACATGCCTGGAACTAGTCCCGCTTTTGTCCGCCAGCTTCCGAAGCTCCATAGTCATATGGTTCGACTTCCTGAAGCTGAGCTCTCCCATGTCCACATGTTCCCTGCGGTCGGGGGTGGACATCCTGGTGGTGGTGGTGGTGGAAACACCTCGAAGTGTCGTCCACCTCCAGCTGCATGGCCATCTCCCCTGCCTCGGTCTCCTGCTCCTTGAGATCCGCCCCAATCAAACCTCTACCTCTGCCTGGGAGGTCATTCGTTTATCTTCTGGTCATCTGTATGGCGGTTCGGACAGTCACATGCCATGTGACCAACCCCGCCGTAGGAGTAACACTGTCTTCTCCTGGTAAGTCGCACCACGGGTGCCTCGCACACACGATCATGTGTCATGCGGTCAACCACCTGTAGGTCAGGTCCTCTTGGACCACTGTGTCATCTGTCTACTGCCCGCTGCAGAAGACTATGTCGTATGCCAGCTAGTGGGGGGTCCTGCTGCTGGAGACTGATCAACAAGGAAACTCTCCACTAAGAGGGATCTCTCCAACACCCCATTCTACATCAGGATACTATGAGAAACAACTGAAGCTCTAATTTCTCGCCTGAGCCCCTTATCGAAGGTTCGGGCCCTAAAGATCGGGTCCTAAACCATATCTGTGGAGTAATGCGAGAGATCGGTGAACCATGCTGAATACTGAGCCACCATCATTCTACCCTGCTGAAGATGAAGTAGCTCATGTATGCACACCGCTCGAACGGTGGCTGGTACAAACTCTGCCCGGAACAGGCTCTCGAAGTCTACCCACAGAAGTGATGCCTCGTCGTGCACCTGGATCATCAGGCTCCGTCATATGCCTGCTGCTTCCGGAAGGAGGCTGGCAGCAAGGATCACCATGAATTCTTCTGGCATCCCTACCAATATAAAAACTCAAACAATGGCCCCCAGCCAATCCTCGGATGCCTGAGGCTCCATCTCCCCGTGGAACCTGGTCAGTCTCTGACGCTGAAACTCATGCAGTGCACTAAGGCGACGTGCACTCTCAGCGGCTGGGGCTGGTGGCATCGGTGGCTCGGTGGGTAGAGGTACTGTCGATGCCTCCGTTGTAATGGGTCCCTACACCGATACCTCATCGCTCGGTGGGATGTCGTCTCACACAAAGCTCTGAACCCTAGCTGGCTACCATCATGGGGCCATCCTGAAAAGAGACAGGTGTTCCATGGTCAAAATAGTATACCTGGTGAGCTGACACAAGAAATTACCAAGAAAACTTTTAAACACACATGCAATCAATGTTTTCGTGTATTGAGTTGGAAATCAGAAGTCAGGGTCTTTGTGTATGTATACGTCAGTCGTCGCACCAACAGTAGACTCCTTGGACGGATAACCACACTCAATACCCTTAACACTATTTCTTCACATAGAAGAACGATCAGAGTCTTGAGTTCTGAGGTAGAACCGAACTCCTCTGATACCAATTTGTCACGACCTGTCCTCGGGGCCCGTGCCGTGACTACCCCAAGCCCGCCTTCCAAAGGCCAAGGGCTGGCGACTAGCACCAAAGGTGTAAATCCCGATAAAAAGGGAAGGAATTTCCTTTATAAAAGTAGCAAACACCACAGAGTATAAGCTGAAGCAACAATAAGTACAAAAGAAAGTGCTGAAAAGTAAATGGGCCAGAATAAAAACCCAACTAAAAAGTAGAGTTACAACTAAACGAAAGTACAACAGCTGGAAGGTGTCGAGCTGCTCCTAGATCATCCTATGGGTTCCTATCTGAAGGGTAGGTATAGATGGCCACCTCAGCTCTCCACGTATGTCTCTCACCTCCGGGTAGCGTCTCGTCGTGAAGTCCACCTCTGGTACTGACTCGTCGTGAGGTCTCTAGGTATATTCCCGCTCCTCAAGCCTCAACCACGATCAGCACTGTCCATCAACTACAATCAACACAAAGTAGTGCGGGCGAAGCCCGTGTAGGTGTGAGTATACGATACTCAGTAGGGGGGACCGCCTGTCTGCCACAGGGGGTTACGGCCCCCGGAAATTCGAATGGTCGGCCGGTGTGTCGCCATGGGACCCTTTTCGTGGGTCCCGCCTTCCATCCGCCGGCAGCCGGTTTATCCGGCCGCCTCCAGATGTTCCGTCGCGGCCAAAGGGGGTCGCGGCTCTTGATGCTCCGGCGGCCGGGGAGTCCGGCCGCCCCCTGTTGGTGACCGTCGCGGCCCTTCTTTGACTAGCGCGGCATGTCGGCGCTGCGCCCCTCCACCAAGGCCCGCTTCGGCCACATCATTCCCTCAAGTTCTCCGACACAGCATAACGGCACCACGCATCCACCTCTACAGATCCTTTCGTTCTGGCGCGGTGCATCGGCACCGCGCCACCTTCGTTCGAGCCACAAATAGTACAACAACAAAGGGGGTGGAGCGCCATCCGTGTTCGTGCGGTCCGACCTGCTTCCGTTATGGTGATATCAATCGGCAAAACTCAACCATAAAAATGAACAACAAAGAACGGGGATAAATTCTACTCAAATCCCCTACCTCAAGCTAGTTTTTGAACGGTGATCGTCGCGGGAAAAAGGCATCGCAGAAGACGGTGTCGCAGAACGAGGATTCGTATACGTCGTCGGTGCACACCCGATGAAGGATGCGGCATCCCCCTTTCTTTAACCTGGGAAGAGGATCGAAGGTGGGAGTGTCATCGTTCTCCGGAAAAGACGTCACTCACCGGCTGTGGAGGGGAGAGGAGACGGCACGGCGATCTTCCCTTGCAGTGACGGAGTTCTTCAACCTTAGAGTATTCTCTCCCCAAAATCTCAACACACAACCTCCCAACCCAAAATAAAATAAGAAAGGATTATTTTATTAACACACGCCATGCGTTTTCAAAACTTCAAAATTCAATCTCAAAATTAAATTAATTGAATGGCATTAAACAATCAATTTAATTGGGAGAGTTTACATGTCATAAAGAGTGGAGGTGGGTGTGTTACACATTTATGGGGGGTTTCCAAAATAAAGAGGGGGGTTTAGGGAATTTGAAGGGGTGGGGATCATGTGGGCCCCACCTCACACATATCCTACGAAGTGGTTAGGATGTAGTGTCCCACTCAACTCCCATGCATAGGTTATAACTATTTATTTTAGAAATAAAATTGTGGCACAAATTTTATTTCACTCTTTAGTTAACCCAATTATTTAACAACACCACCTGAGAAAACACAACTCCAAAAAGGGTCTTCTTAAGAAATTATTGGCATTTCAGTTTCAACGGTGCCCTCAGATTTCGATTCTGAGCACCGGTTCAAAAGTTAGAAAAAACCCGCTCGTTCGTTCACTGAAAGTACCCGAGCTAAACTTCGGAAATTGATTCCGGGCACACCGGGTCTCGGAATCAGGTGCTGTCAGAAACTGCGTACTCGTAGAATCCCAAAGAAAATTATGAAAAAAAATTCCTTTGAAATTTACATGTCTTTATATTACTCCCACCTCAGGTCTTTACGTCCCCGTAAAGCTACATCAAAAACTAGGGAAACAAAAGCGGGGTATTGTGCACGCATCTGAGGCCCCCACTCCCATGTGCTCTCTTGGAGGCTCTCATGCTACCATCTGATACGCACTATAGGAATAAACCGTCCACATAGGACCCGCTCCTGTCGATCCACGATCTCCACCGGGACCTCTACAAAATTCACCTTGTCATTGATGTTCATCTCCCCATGGTCGATGATATGCTTCGGGTCGTGCACATATCTCATCAGATGAGATAAGTGGAAAAAGTCGTGCACCTGGTGCAACTGAGGTGGTAGAGCCAAGCGATAAGCTACCTTTCCTACACTGTTGAGCACCTAGAAGGGTTCATTGAACCTCGTAGATAACTTGCTACCCGGACCAAATCTCTGTAAACCACGTCGAGGTGAGACCCGTAAGAAAATGTGGTCACCATCCTCCAAATCAAGTGGTCTCTGCCTCCTGTCAGCATAAGACTTATGACGGCTCTGATCTATCCTCACCCACTCCTGGATGACCTAGACCTTCTCTGGTCCTATAAGAGCTACTAAGATTTCTTCTTTTCCGATAAGAGAAATTCGGTCTCATCCCCTGGATGAACCACGTTCTTTGCCTAATACATTCAATCCTGACATGAATGATACTAATCCATGTCACGGATGATGTTGTAAGGCCTTGACGCTACTACCAAGAGATCCAACTGTTACTCTCACCTCCAAGGGTTGAGTCACACTGTCGGCATCAGTTTGTGGTCACTGGGTCTCCTTCGGAAGGAATCTCCAAAGTGAGGGTCAAGTCAATAGTTTTAACCGGAACCTCTTAGTACCCAAAAAAGAGAGGAAGCAAACATCACAAGGAAAAGTGTCTTTTATTATTACAGATCAAGTACAAAGACACACAACAATGACAACAAGGTAACTAGAAGCACTAAGATCAAAGGTCTCATGCCTAGAACTAGTCCCACTCTTGTCCGCCAGCTTCCGAAGCTCCATAGTCATATGCTTCAGCTTCTTGAAGCTGAGCTCTCCCATTTCCTCATGTTCCCTATGGTCGGGGTGGATATCCTGGTGGTGGTGGTGGAAACACCTCGAAACGTCGTCCACCTCCAGCTGCATGGCCAGCTCCCCTGCCTCGGTCTCCTGCTCCTTGCGATCCGCCCCAATCAAACATCTATCTCTGCCTAGGAGGTTATTCGTTTATCTGATGGTCATCTGTATGGAGGGTCGGGCAGTCACATGCCATGTGACCAACCCCGCCGCAAGAGTAACACTGTATGCTCCTGGTAAGTCACACCACGGGTGCCTCGCACACATGATCATGTGTCATGTGGTCAACCACCTGTAGGTCTAGTCCTCTTGGACCACTGTGTCATCTGTCTACTTCCCACTGAAGAAGACTATGTCGTATTCCAGCTAGTGGGGGTTCCTGCTGCTGGAGACTGATCAACAAGGAAACTCTCCACTAAGAGGGCTCTCTCCAACACCCCTTTCTACGTTGGGATACTGTGAGAAACAACTGAAGCTCTAATCTCTCGCCTGAGCCCCTTATCGAAGGTTCGGGCCCTAAAGAACAGGTCTCGTACCATATCTGTGGAGTAATGCGAGGGATCGGTGAACCATGTTGAATACTGTGCCACCATCATGCTACCCTGCTGAAGATTAAGTAGCTTCTGTATGCACACCGCTCGAAGGGTTCCTAGGAAAAACTCTGCCCGGAACAGGCTCTAGAAGTCTGCCCACAGAAGTGATGCCTCGTCGTGCACTTGGAGCATCAGGCTCCACCATATGCCTGCTGCTGCCGGAAGGAGGCTGGCAGCAAGGATCACCATGAAGTCTTCTGGCGTCCCTACCAATCTAAAAAATCAAACAACAGCCTCCAGCCAATCCTCGGCTGCCTGAGGCTCCATCTCCCCGTGGAACCTGGGTAGTCTCTGATGCTGAAACTCATGCAGTGCACTAAGGCGACGTGCACTCTCAGCGGCTAGGGATGGTGGCATCGGTGGCTCGGTGGGTAGAGGTACCGCCGGTGCCTCCGTTGTTATGGGTCCCTACATCGATACCTCATCGCTCGGTGGGATGTTGTCTCACACAAACCTCTGAACCCTAGATAGCTGCCATCATGGGGCCATCCTGAAAAGAGACAGGTGTTCCACGGTCAAAATAGTATACCTAGTGAGCTGACATAAGAAATTACCAATAAAACTTTTAAACACACATGCAATCAATGTTTTCGTGTATTGAGTTGGAAATCAGAAGTCAGGGTCCTTGTGTATGTATACGTCAGTCGTCGCACCAACACTGGACTCCCTGAACGGATAACCACACTCAATACCCTTAACACTATTGCTTCACATAGAAGAACGATCAGAGTCTTGAGTTCTGCGGTAGAATCGAACTCCTCTGATACCAATTTGTCACGACCTGTCCTCAGGGCCCGTGTCGTGACTACCCCAAGCCCGCCTTCCAAAGGCCAAGGGCTGGCAACTAGCACCAAAGGTGTAAATCCCGATAAAAAGGGAAGTAATTGCCTTTATAAAAGTAACAAACACCACAGAGTATAAGCTGAAGCAACACTAAGTACAAAAGAAAGTGATGAAAAGTAAATGGGCCAGAATACAAACCAAACTGAAAAGTAAAGCTACTACTGAACGAAAGTACAATAGCTGGAAGGTGTCGAGCTGCTCCTAGATCATCCTCTGGGTTCCTACCTGAAGGGTAGGTATAGATGGCCACCTCAACTCTCCATGTATGTCTGTCACCTCCGGGTAGCGTCTCGTCGTGAAGTCCACCTTCGGTACTGACTCGTCGTGAGGTCTCCAGGTACAGTACCACTCCTCAAGCCTCAACCACGATCAGCACTGTCCGTCAACTGCAATCAACACAATGTAGTGCGGCCGAAGCCCGTGTAGGGGTGAGTATACGATACTCAGTAGGGACCCTGGGACCCCCAAAGGTCTCCCGGAATCCACAAGGTATAAACTACAAAGTAAAGATACAATCACGTAGTAACATCCAACTGTACTTAGGTATATGCCCAAACATATACCTAAGTCATCAATCCCAGTTCAGCTCTAACTCACGAGCTCAAGTACAACCCAGTCCACTCAGGAAAGTATAACTTAATCCACACAGAAAAGTATGACCCAATCCACATAGGAAAGCATGATCCAATCCACACAGGATATCAAGTCAATCACATTGAAGATAATGATTGAAAAATTGTGACTCAGCTCAAACTAGGATTTTATTCATGATGTCGAAACTATAGTTGTTGGGGAACTCCTCCTCTATCGATTACAGTGGTCCTTTTGTTACAACCAAGCACTTTACACAAACCTTGGACTATTGTATCACTCCACATGTCGAGTATTGTGGGTCTGCTGCTACAACCAAGCGCTTCCCACCATGGGTCTGCCGCTACAACCAAGCGCTCCCCCTGATAGCCTACAGAGGTACTCCTTCTGTTGAGTACTGTGGGTCTACCACTATAACCAAGCACTCCTCCACTGTGGTTCTGCCGCTACAACCAAGCGCTCCCCACTGGGATATCCGAAACACTCTGAGTCAATCAATCAGCAGTCGTCAAGTCTCAGCCAGCTCTAGGGTTCTCGTACACAGCACGCTCGTTCCGGGAGGGTCCGCTCCATGAGCCAAAAGGTCGATACATCAACTGTCACGTAGACCAGATTTGATGTATCGCAAAGTTCTATCACATCAATAGGAACACAACGTGATAGACGGCGCATCAATCAGACGCCCGGTCTGAGAGTTATTGGCTTTTAAGTCCTAGGGCCCCGGTTGGTTTTTAAGTCAAAACCAACACGACCGTACTCCAACTGCATCCAAATTTCAATAGGATTAATCCAAAAGGACCTTCCCACTAATATTAAACCAAAAAATTCAACGTCATGTAAATCGAACTTCCGGAGCTCAAGTTATAAGTGTTTCCGCTCCGAGGGCTCGGTTGGTTTCGTGTTTGAACCAATCCGGACGTACCCAAATTTCACTGAAACCTTGAGTGTAATATACCAAGGCGACCGTCTCGATTCCAGGATTGCATCGCAACTGACGGTGTGTCGATCGGAGGTATGTATCCCAGGTTATGGGAATTTGAACAAAGATGTCCGTTTTTAGGGGGTTTTGGGCCCATACCGACCCAGCCCAAGACCCCCTGGGTCAGCCCGAACCAGGTCGACCCAACACGGGTTCGGGTCCGGCCCAATAGGGCGCGGTCCGGCCCGGCCCGACGAGGCGGTTTCCGCGCATTGAGCGGACGCGGGGGGGGGGGGGGGGGGGGGTGCGCTGCCCCCCCCCCCTTGCCTTTGTAACGGGGCCCCCACATTGGGGGACCACCTGTCTACCATCGGGGGTTACGACCCATGAAAATTCGAATGGCCGGCCCGGGTGGCCGATCGGTGTGCTGCCATGGGACCCCCTTCATGGGTCCCACCTTCTATTTTCCAGCGGCCGGTTTATCCAGCCGCCTCCTGATGTTCCGCCGTGGCCAAAGGGGGTTGCGGCTCTTGATGCTCTGGCGGTCGGGGAGTCCAGTCGCCCCCTCTTGGTGACTGCCGCGGCCTTAGGTCGCAACCCTTTTTCGACCGGTGCGGCATGTCGTCACCGTGCACCTCCGTCGTGGCCCGCTTCGGCAACGGCATTTCCTCGAGTTCTCCAGCGCGGCACGACGGCGTTGTGCATCCACCTCCGCAGCTCCTTTTATTCCCATGCGGTGCTTCGGCACCGCTCCACCTTCGTTCGAGCCACAACGAGTACAACAACAAAGGGGGTTGAGGTTTGGACCTGTTCGTGCTATCTGACCTCCTTCCGTTATGGTGATATCATTCGAAAAAACTCAGCCATAAAAATGAACGACAAAGAATGGGGATAAATTCTACTCAAATCCCCTACCACAAGGTGGTTGTCGAACGGTGATTATCGGGGGAAAAGGGCGTCGCAGAAGATGGCGTCGTGGAACGAGGCTCCGTTTACATCGTCGGTGCACGCCCGATGAAGGATGTGGCGCCCCCCTTTATTTAACGCGGGAAAAGGATCGAAGGTGGGCATGTCTTCGTTCTCCAGAAAAGACGTCACTCACTGGATGCAGAGAGGAGAGGAGATGACACGGCGATCTTCCCTTGCGATGACGGAGTTCTTCAACCTTAGAGTATTCTCTCACCAAAATCTCAACACACAACATCCCACCCCCAAATAAAATAAGGAAGGCTTATTTTATTAACACACACCATGCGTTTTCAAAACTTCAAAATTCGATCTCAAAATTAAATTAATTGAATGGAATTAAACAATCAATCTAATTGTGAGAGTTGACATGTCATAAAGAGGGGAGGTGGGTGTGTTACAAATTTATGGGGGGTTTCCAAAATAAAGAGGGGGTTTAGGGAATTTTAAGGGGTAGGGCTCGTGTGGGCCCCACATCACAAATATCCTACCAAGTGGTTAGGATGTAGTGGGTCCCACTAAACTCCCATGCATAGGTTATTACTATTTAGATTAGAAATAAAATTGTGGCGCAAATTTTATTTCACTCTTTAGTTAACCCAATTATTTAACAACACCACCCAAGCAAACGCAACTCCAGAAAGGGTCTTCTTAAGCAATTACCAGCGTTTCGGTTTCAACGGTGCCATCGGATTTCAATTCTGAGCACCGGTTCAAAAGTTATAAAAACCCGCTCGTTCGTTCACTGAACGTACCCGAGCTAAACTTCGAAAATTGATTTCGGGCACACCAGGCCTCGAAATTAGGTGCCGTCAGAAACTGCGTACTCGTAAAATCCCAAAGAAAATTAAGAAAAATAATTCCCTTGAAATTTACAGGTCTTTACACAAAAACACCAAGAAAATATCACCTGATGAGGTTCAAAATTATAAGGTATATAGACATGATTATGATATATTATTTGGTTATAATTTAAAACAAAATTATGTAACCAATTTATTTTTCATTGTTTTTTCAAATACTTATGTATTATTTCCTTATGTGACACACATATAAATATGCATGTTATGATCTGATGGGTGGTCCAGAAATTTTACATCCCCCATAAAGTAAAGTGGGATTTTTTAATCTCATGATATACAATGTAGGTTTATGGGACACAATCTTAACATAAGTAATATACTATTACATTCT
Source organism: Viscum album (assembly GCA_963277665.1). NCBI lineage: Eukaryota > Viridiplantae > Streptophyta > Magnoliopsida > Santalales > Viscaceae > Viscum > Viscum album. Next base: position 1,504,099,833 of record OY728132.1, read on the forward strand.
TTTAGGTACTCCTTAACTCTTTTTTTATTTGATTTTTCTAGGTTTGTTTCGGGCCTTTTAAGGATAGAGATCATTTTTTAGATAAAATTACCTAAATTTTAGGAATATATGATTGTTTAAATTAATGGATTTTGTGTATAACTGTGATAAAGGCTTTGGAGGGAATTGAGATGTTGGTATTTTTTAGTAGGGGTCTATATTTTCTACTTATTATAATAGATATTTATGATGTAAATGTATAGATTATGAAATAAGTTTAGTACCAGAAATAATCTATTAAATCACTTCTATCCATAAATAATTTTAGGCCGTAAAATGGTTTTACATCATAAAACCCGTTTTTTCTATATAAAAATGTCGCTCGAAGTAATTTAACATGAGGTAACATGTTTTTTGGGGTACATGAGTTATGATAAGTTTATTGCGTGAAACTGTTAATGGGTTTTATTCACTACTCTAGTGACTCCCTTTTGTGTGAAGTAATCCCTCTCAATCTATAGTCTTCACCCAGATTTATTTTAGGTAACTCTTCCTCCTCTATATCACTTTTCTTGGTACGGTTTACCATAGGTATGTTTGACTACCTTCCTTCAGGTATATGAAATCTTTATCTCCTTTTTTAGCTTTATTGATCTCAGTTTGGAAGTGGTGTGTGATGAGTTTTCAAAGTTCTAATAACCAAGAAGAAATCTTGATCAATCCTTGGTAGTTTTATCCCATACCTTTTATTTTAGATGATTACATATTTATTTCCAATCCTTATAATCTATGGAAATTGTGTTTCCTTCATTCTTGAGGTAGGTATCTCTATACAAGAATTAAATTATTGAATTTCTATAATTTATTGTCAATTACTTTAGGCTATTTAATAAAAAATCATGATTTGACATTGGACTGGATTCATTGGATGAGATTTATGTTTTTAAATGGGTTTTATTTAATAAAATATTTTCCCATACCAAGTTTTGGATTAAATTATTTTAATTGTTGTTTTGGATTAAGAATTGGTCTTAATGCCAAGAAGTGTAAAGTATTTGATGTGAAATTTTTTTTATGAAATGTTATCATGGGTTTTAGTTGGATTTTGACAAAAATAACACATTGGGTAACCTTGGGAGCTTTGATAATAGACTTTTCACTCTTTATATATGCAATGCCACAAGAGGTTTTATTTCACTTTAGTGTGTGTAATTGTATAAGAGTTTATATTGGTTGGATCCACCTTAGGCCTGAATTTGGTGTTTTATTTAATGTATAGTTAATATACCTATAGGTTATGTAACACCCCAAGAATTCATAATGTGTTATTTCTTCAAAATAATTCAATAACTTGCACTACACGCAACACCGAGTTCAATCACACCATGACTTACAAAAAAATCCATTCAAAAGAGGTTATGAATAGTATTATCTAAATTTTAAACTTTATATAATCCTTATAATTTTAGAATCTATATTATGAGTTTCTTAGATATAATGCAAGAACAAATTCATTTTCAGTATTACACTTTTATCAACTTTTAATAGTGAACCCTTTTTAATTACAATATTTTAAACTTTTTGACTAAATGGGGACATCAAAAATTTAAAATGAAACATCCCAAGCTTCCACGGTACACTTTCTTTGAATAATATAGTAGCGTGTGGTTTACGCAACCTTGAGTTTTAACACACACCACAACCAATCAAACTAGCCGTTATGAATAGTAATACCTACTTTTTGAAATTATATATATTTTATATTCTAAAATGTACTTCATTTTTGGATTCGGAATATTGAATTTAGCCTAAGGTGAAATTTTGGTACTTTTCGGATAACTTTCATATTTTGATGAATAGTGAAAATTACTAAATTTTAATTAAAAACAACTTTTTTAATCAAAATAATTAATAGTGATAAATTGTGAATTTGAGTGGTTTTAAAGTATATTTAGAATATATTTTTACCATTTAATATAATGTTGGTCATTGGTCATAATTTTACAATTAAACCGAACATAAACAAGTGACAATCTTTTGATAGTTATTATCTCTTAAAAACACGCTTTTTGTTTTGACAGCGGGAATTAATTTTAAATTAATTTCTGCCACTTCTGTGTTTTGAATTTAGAAAAATGGATTCCATATTTGGAATCAGGATTTTCAAATTGTGTAAATATGTAACTTTTATTTTTAGACATTTTGAATAATTACTGCGGTAAATATTTTATTTACCATGGTTAAGGGTAAATCCGGTAAATAAGGGTTAACAAATAATATTATAAAAATACTAAATTACCCTAAAACGTGTCCTAGCCTTATTGGTTGATACATGTTCGACCATAGGAATCTTTGGGTCTATTTTGGGACCCCATGGATCCACTTGTAAGTGATAATGACACTTTATTTTAATTAAGTTAAAATGAATACAAAAATGACACAAGCATATATCTTTTAGCAAAACAATTGTTACATAGGGTTATATATGTTGGATTTTAGATTATAAATATTAATTAGAAAGATAAAACGATTTAATATATAATGATATTTTACTTATAATTTTTAGACATTAAATAATTTATTTTATTTATGACACAATGATGATGCAGTAATTACTATAATAGTGAAAAATTAAAATAATTGATATTATAAATACCCAAATAAATATAATATGAAACTTTTAATGAATTAAACTAATTTTCTAGGATACTATGATATATTAGGATTGATTTAATTGACTTTGTTCGAAGTAATCAATCTGTTATGAGTTTCACAAAAATCAACTATTGAATAGTGTCAAAATTGACATAAAAGAGTTCTTAAAAAAAATATTATATTATTAATTGATATTAAATTCCTAAAAATCTAAGGTTAGGCCAAGAGACTTATATCATGATAGGTTCATCTTTAATGGACCACTTGGGGGTCGTTTGGATGTATGTAGTAAGTTTATTAACCATATTATATAAAAATACAAAGTGACATTGTAAAAGTGAAACTAATTAACTTAAAGTTAATACTTAAAGATAAGGTTAATATAAGTACCCAAACCTGTATAAATTCTATTTGTTGAGTTGTTTTCGACCCATCCCCACCTTAACCTTTGAATAGTCAAATTTGGAGCCATTGGAAAATGAATATGAATTTATTATAAACTAATATCTCTAGCTTTTCCAAAGGTGCCCCTCACCCCTCTTATAAAAGGGCACTCCTCCTTCCCATTTCTTCACACCTTCAAAGCCTTTTGGTTCAGCCAAACTCTGCCCAAATACTCTCCCAACATCCCTCACTACAACCTAGAGGCCTTAGTTTGATCAGAAAGCCATCCTAAGGAGCCCTTTTGATCAAATCAAAAGGAAGAACCCGAAGAAGAGGTAATGATTTCACCACCCTTTTCTAAGTTCATTTCTTCTTCCACTTCTTCTTCCTTTTTTTTTACCATTCTAAAATAATAAATCCAGTATAATATATATATTGTGATGTTATTATAAATATGGTACAACCATATTCAGTATTCTATCCACCCTTTGAATAACATGTCACCATACGTGCGTACGTACGGCTTACCGTCTCCACGTCGTGGTGTAATTTTTATTCAATATAATATTATTTGGATGGGTATAATAATGATGTGTAACTCATATAAATAATAAATATAACATGTTAAGGATTCTGTATATATGATATACCATCCATTATATATTATTTTAATATCAAAAGAATGATATTGTCGCTCGTGCGTACGTACGGACTACCGTCTCCACGAACACGATGAGATTCATTCTCCATCGTATCCATTAAAGTATAATTATCATTTGATGATTTAAAAATGATGTTTAAGGACTTTATATCATTCTGGATATTAATAATATACAACCTATCCATTACGAACATGGCTTACATAACAAAACATATAAAAGAAAACAAGTAAGTTAACACCCGAAACAACGATAATACTAAGATATTATTATCAAATCAATATTAGAAGATCATATATGATATCATATTAATGTATATGATTATTGTATAATTTAATAACAATTATTTCACCATTATACAGGAGGTTAACCTACCTCAACCAAGTAAAAGTACAAGGTAAGGGATTTTCTTATCTCACTTTCAATTCTGTGAGATTTCCATTGTTCGCCACTAAATTATTGAAAGTGGTGTATTGTGTACTTCCATTTGATATATATTATCATGATTCTCTTTATATTCATTTTATTCTGTAAATCATTTGGTGTTTATTAACTTTTGGCCATACGACTCAGTTGATTAACGTGGTAAGGGGTTTTCACCTCACTCTTTATTTCCGTGAGATTCATGCCATATTTCCACTATTATCTTTTGTGTGGTGTATGTACTGCCCATAATTGTATTCTTTGTGTAATACACTTTACCTTATGTGTATTTAAATTTTCATTGTATGATACCTCTTTCATGGGTTGTATGTTTCGTAAGTTACCAAATTGATAAGGGTTTACTTCACAATCTCTTTAATATATGAGGTTGTCTTTACGTAAGTATCTACAGGGACATATTTACTATCCATGTCCATATTTCATAAAAGAGTTTTCAAAGGGATTATTTCTAAGGGAACTTTTACTAAAACAACATTTTAAATGTTTTAAATATTTATTCTTCTAAATCATCCTCATTTATGTCCACGTTTTCAAAATGGTTTGTAAGGATTTATTTATATGAAAATGAATGTTTTAAAAGTGTTAATTCCATTCAAAAGTTTCAAAGTGGTATGGGACGCTTTGATTCAAAAATTTATTTAAATGCCTTACTTTCTAAATTGTGTAACATTAAAATGTTTTCATGAAAAAGGGATATTTCTCTCAATAATTTTAAAAAAAACATTTTCATCTATGTCAACATCCTTTGATGGATTTTAAGATTATTTGAAGTTGATTTATTATGATATAAAACTTCCATATTGTAATGAAGTTTTGTGATATGTTTGACTGTAGATGTGTCATTTATATAGCATTCATGGTTTATGAGTAAAGTATTTACATTTCGTATGCTAGTTACAATAAGAATGTTTATGTTATATTTCAAACTTTACTTCATATGAATGTGTTGGACAAGCATGTTCCAGTGTGGGGATTGGTTAAAGTAAGCCCTCCAGGTTGGGGACTGGTTAAAGTAAGCCCTCCAGGTTGGGTACTAGTAAAAGTAAGCCCTCCAGGTTAGGGACTGGTAAAAGTAAGCCCTCCGGTTTGGTCTCCGGTTATTAGAGGAACTCTGGGTTGGTGTCCGGTTATTAGAGGCACTCCGGGTTGGTGTCCGGTTATTAGAGGCACTCCGGGTTGGGTTCCGGTTACAGTTAGCCCCAAGGTCTTGGGACGAGGCCTTGAAAAGAAATTAATGTTTAGCATTATGCATTCCATCATTATGAAAGTGGTTATTGATTTTTCATGTGATTATTCGATTAGTAGAATATCCATGTGAATAAGTAAATGGCATTATTTCATTTTACTTTTGCCATACTATGTTGAAGTTCAAGTTTAAAAGGATTTTGTTTTAGTAATGCATTACCTTAAATTTTTATGCTTATTTTGAATGTTCCTCTATATTGTTATCCTTACTGGGCATTTGAGCTCACCCCTTTTCTATGTTTATTTTCCCCAGGATGTAAAGAAGTAAGTTATGAATGACCTGCATGGATATTATGAGGGGATAATAGTGTGGACTGTGGAGACATTATGTTTTTGTAGTAGTTTTTCATTTTATGATATAATGTAAGACTTATGAATATATCTAGTGTTTCCAAGGCTACTAAACCAATCGGTCTTTCGAGATTTGATCTTTCTTGTGATCATGCCAATTTTATGTAATAATGCACCGACTCTGGGTAACTAGGGTCGGGGCGTTACAGGTTAGGACCAAAATTGTGTTATTTTTCATTTATAATTGGTTTATCACATGATGGTATTTTCATAGTTATTTTCTCACAAACTTGTCTTATAGTGTATCCATGGTTTCTTACCTATTTGATTTCATATTTTAAATATTATTGGATTTAGTTAATATGGTATGATTTATGAAAATAAAACTAATTTCAAAAAATGGTTTATTTCATTAAAATTATTTATAAACCGGATTTTCTTAAGATCTAGAACTTATTAATTCATGATATTTTTTATTTTATATATTATTTGGTGGTATCCTACTCAGATTTATTCTCACAATATAATTTTTCATTTTCATTTTAGTTTCTCTTGTTAACGTCATATTTTTAGGGGGGTGGTTTGGTGGTGATGGACGGTTACATAAAGACAAGTTTTGACTTTTCATGTTTTATATTTTCGGTTTGTCCTATTTGGATTGACTTTGTTTGTCTCATGGATACATTCTCTATCTTTTGTTATGTACCCTATTGGTTTTCCTTATTTAATTTTATCATGGTTTATGTTTTTATCTCCTTATCATACATAAACTTATGGCATGCCTACTTGGGTGACTTGTTTATTTATCCTTAGTACATTCGTTACAAATGGGTATCAGAGGGAATACCGAGTATGATGTTTTTTGAAACTACATGGGTTTGTTTTGGTGTATTTTTATACCATAGTTAGGACTAATAGAATTTGAATAGTAAGTGTGTAAAAGGGGCATATTCAACTCACTTCCATGAATTAACCCAAATTAACATTGTTTGGAAATGAATTTTTCCAAGCTTGAGACATAGTGGATTCTGTTATTTGAATGAATATGATATGGGGTTCATTTAAATGCACATATTTCTTCCTTTTTTAGTAGTTTGTTTTTAAAATCCATAATTGACTAAAAATACTGTAATTTAAAATCATTTATTTGGATACCTGAAGTTGGTCTTATGATTATGTAATTTTCTCATGACTTCTTTTTTTGTCTTGTAGTTATAGGACAGTGCCTCCTAAAATAGCTCTTCCAAATATGAGAGAGGAATTTGTGTGGTAGGTTCACCAAGAGAATCCTCTAATTAAAATTTTTTTAGTAGAGTCTAAAATCTACACTATTAAGACTCTAGGTCGAGTTCGCATCGGGAACCCATGGCAAGTGGTGGAACATGGATCAGAAATCACTAAGTAGAATCCACCCATCTTCAATGGTGAGAAGGATCCCTAGTAATTAGTAGAGTAGCTAAGTGTATTAAGAATATTTTCAACTTTTTTAATAATCCCAAGGAATATATGGAGGGTTTTTCATATATGTGGTTGAAGAATTGGGAAGGAGAATTTGAGACTCGATGCTTAAAGATAAGTTACAAAAGTATATATATGTTTTAGAGGTTGGGAGACTTCATGGGGTTCCCTATCAATGAGATGAAAAAAGTGGAAAATATTGGGGACCTATATGTTTGAGAGGTTTTGAGACTTTATGGGGTTCCCTCTATGGTTATTTCTGATAGGGAACATTGGTTCAGATATTGGTTTTAGAAAAAAAAATCAAGGGGTGATGGGTTCCCAGTTTAAATAGATCATAACATATCATCCAAGAATGGATAGATAAACAAATAGGGTTATCAAGTTTATTGAGGATATTCTCTTGGCTTGTGTGCATTATTTTTGTGGTTCTTAGGAAAATAATTTTCATTTGGTTGAGTTTTCCTATAAAAATAGTTATCAAGACTTGATAAGGATAGACCCTTTTGAGGTATTATATGGGAGGTCTTTTAGATCACCCTTGTGTTGGGAAAAGTTGGAACAACACTGCATTCTTGGGATGATTCTTGTTTAGGAAATGAAAGAAAATGTATAGTTCATCCAGAAGATGTTTTTCATGAAACAAAGTCTTCAAAAATCCTATGTGTATCATATTCATCGGCCATTGCAGTTTGAGGTTAGTGATTGGGTTTCTCTTAGTGTATCACCTTTCTTATGACACCATCAGTTTGGTTGATAGGGTAAGTTTTCACCAAGGTTTGTTGGCCCTTTTTATATTTTGGATAATTTTATAAAGTTGGAGTATTGGTTGGATACAACATCTCATTTTAATTTGATTCATGACATATTTCATGTTATATATATGATGAATTATCAAAGAGATCCATCAATTGTGATTGAGTGGGAAGATGTTTATCTTGAGCTCGACACCACAATTGTTGATCAAAAAGATCATATTATTTATCATTGAGAGAAATTATTGTGTAGTAAAACAATTACCTAGGTATTTTTACTATGGTAGTGTAGATGGGATAGCCATAAGACATGGGAGTGGTAATTTTTAATGAGGTTGTATTTGGACTCTCTTTTTTGAGTATAACATCTTGGGGAATTTATAAGATCATAAGGTGTTTGTGGGGGAGATATTATAACATCATGTTATGTCTTTCATGTACTCTTTTAATCTTTTTTATTCACTTTTTTTGGGTTCATTTCTGGCATTTCATGTATGGAGATCGTTTCTTAGGGAAAATAACCCAATTTTATTAGACGTATGTTTGTTTTAATTAATGGAGTCCATGTATAAAAGTGAAAAATTATCTATATTGAATCGGGATTTTTTTGGATTTTTTTTCATGGGTTTATATTTTCTATAGCCTATATAAGATATTCATGCTATGAATATTTTGATTATAGTGTAATTTCTGCACTGGGCACAAGATGTGTAAACACTTTAGTCCATAAAACCTTTAAGTCCATAAAATGGTTTTATACCATAGGACTCATTCTTATGATGTGAAATTATCACATAGGGTAATTTAACCCAAGGTGATGTGTTTTTTAGCATACATGAGTTATGGGAAATTTATTCCATAAAACATAGATCTATACCATAAACCCCTCAAGATCAGTGGGTTTTATGAATCACTTATGTAACTCTATTTTTTTATTTTAATCCATCCAAATTGATCCCCAAAATTCATCTAGGTAAATTTTAGGTGACTCTTCCTCCCCCATATTTCTTTTCTTGGAGTGGTTGATCGCTCATGTGGTTTCTTACCTTCCATCAGGTAAAAGTGATCTTCCTCTACATATTTAATTTTTTGTATCTTGGTTTATCATCGATGTTTTATACATTTTCTGTTGTCTAATACATAGATTTCTATCTTGAAAAATCCTTTTTATTTTTCCCTCATTCCTTTTCTTTCAAGGGATGATATTTTGTTTTCCAATCTCTATTTTCAAAGAATATTGAGTTACCTCTATTCATGATGTCATTATCTCTATACATGGGGTTAATTATTGAATTATTATAGGTTATCAAAAATTCTATTGGTTTATTCAAATAAAATTAATTATTTTACATTGGAATGGTTTTGATTGATGAGATTCATGTTTTTAAGGGTTTTTATTTTAAAAAATTATGTTCACACTAATTGTTTGATTTAAAAATTTGAATCATGATTTTTGTTTTGAAACGGGTCCTAAATACCATAAGTGAAAATTATTTGATGTGTAAATGTTCTATAGAATGTGATCATGGTTTTTAAATGTATTTTTACAAAATTATCATATTGGGTAACCATTGGTATCTCGTGAATATACTTTTCACTATTTTTGTGTGTAATGCCACAACAAGTTTTATGTCACTTTAGAGTGTATAATTGCTCTAGAGCTTATATTGGTTAGATCAACCTTAGGACTAGATTGGGTCTTTTATTTCAATTATAGTTCATATAACAATAGTCTAGATCCCAAATGGTGTGAATTTTCATTTATAATTGGTTTAACACATAATGTCATTTTCATGGTTATTTTCTCACATATATATATTATAGTGTATCCATGTTTTCTTAAATATTTTTCTTCCATACTAGGAATATAACTAGATTTGGAGAATATGGTATAATTTATGAAAATAAAAATAATTTTTTACAAAATGGTTTTATTTTATGAATGTTTTTTGTAAACAAGATATGTTTTAAAGTTAGAATGAATGCATTCCTAGTATTAGAACTTGTATAGATTATTTTGTGGTATCCTACTGGTATTTTTGCTCAAACCCTTATTTTTCATTTAGGAGGTTGTATATATTATTTTTAAATACTTGGATAAAGGGAATGTCAATATTTACCATGATGGTTTCTCTTTTAATCTTCATCTCTGTAATGGAATAGTTTGGTGGTGATGGATCGTCACATTGAGATTTGTTTAGACATTTCATGTTTAATAATTCTGGTATGGATAGTTTGGATTGAAGTTTTATATCTAATGGATATTTTCTCTTTATTATTCTATATACCTTTTTTTTCCTTGTTCTAGTTATCATGAGACTTGTTGTTATCTCTATTAAACTTAACCATGTGGTGGACCTACATGGGTGACTTGTCTAGTTGGATTATGTTAGATTGTTACACTATATTATATTGTCTTGGTAATAATAATTGAAGTATTCTTATTATTTGATGTTTTATATTGTTTCCAAATTATCATTATTTCATGATTATATAATATCATCTCCTTTATTCCACGCTTATAGGTGATTGTATATGGTCATCCTCTTTTATGATATCATATTATGCCTCTTATCAAATACGTTACCTATAGAAATTGAATATAATATAATGGACTAAAAATTTGGAATTAATATGGTGATATTTTATAATAATTTCCATTTTATTTTTTTTAATATAATTATTTTATCATGATAATAAGTTAAGTTATCAAAGTTAAGGTAAAAATTGAGTTTAAAGTGGTTTAACTAGAAAATGAGGATTAAAATGTATCCAAAACATGTCTAAATGTGATTGGTTTAGTTTATTTAGACCGTATAACATATTATATTCTAACTTTGGGTGAATTGGTTCCACTTTACATGATTATGATATATATATTTTATAATATTTTAAGTAATTCCAAGTGTGACCTTTCTCTCCCTTGTAAAGGGAACCTTCTACCCTATCTTCCTCGAACCTTTTAAGAACTCTAGTTTTTTAAATACCTATCCAAATACATTCCTAACATCCTTATCCAAATCCTATAGGCTCTATTTTTTTGTAATATGTAACATAGTAGGAAAAAGGTGTAATCTTAAGGAGGTATTCTAGGGAAGAGGTAAATCACATAACTAAGTGTTTTAATTTTATTTCTTATTTTATCTATATAAAACCTATATTAAACATTAAAATATACTAACATAAGCATATACCATATAATTATATTTTATTTATTTAGTTAATAACCTTAATTAATCTCCCCTTCAATCAAATGTGAAATTAAACTATCATTTAAGTGTATGGAAGACTATAATCTTGCGAACTGATGTAATTCATTTTCCATCACCACCTCTCAAGACTGGTTATAATAATGGATTTAATGTATATATATGATATTCATGAAATAATTATCATTATTTAAATAATATATTTCCCCAATTTTATTACATTTTCATCCATTGAAAAATGATAACGTCATCCATGCATACATATGGATTACCACCTTGATGAAGTGATATGATTTATTTTCATCACCACCTCACATGGATTGTATATATAAGTGTATTTAGGGAAATAATTTGATATTTATGATATAATAATAAATCTATAAATATAAAATTATACCTACCTTATTACCCTCATGTTTTTTGAAAACTGGAAACATTATTCATGTGTACGTACGACCTACCATCTCAATGATTATAACATAATTCATTTTTTGTAATTATCTTACATAGTTTCTTTTAAAAGAATAATTATTATATAAATTTGAAAATTATTTCATGATAAATATTCTATATAATATGGAACAATAACCCATTTGACCGTGGTCAAACTACCAAAGTTGTTCTGGCATTATAAATTAAATTTCCTCAAAACATATGACATAAACTTAATTGATTAGCTAAACAAAATAGGGTCATAAATGACATATAAGGGATAATGATAATAGAATGAATATATCATTCTATAAAAAATTAAATGGAATTAAAATGAAATTTTTTCTGAATATGAAAATTAACTAATATATATTTATTTTTCCTAAAGATAAAGAATGTATATGACAAGTCAAACTCGACATAAGGGACACTTTACCTTAGAAACCACATTTTAAATGTTTTAAAATATTATTTTCTAAATATTTTTATTTTATTTCCATGTTATTTTATATATGTATTTATATGGATATAAATTAATTATGAAGAATATTTCATGTCTCTTTTTTACTTTCTTTAAATGGTTTTAAAACAGAATCATTTTACGTAATTTATAGGGGTTGTTTTGAATTTATTTTCAAAAGGAAAAATGAATGTTTTATTTTCACAAATACAATGTTGATAGATTTTCAAAAACTATAACTATTATTTTATATTTGGATTAATTTATTTTATTTTATTTTTTATTCATATTAAACCCCTTCTTACATTTTTTCTATGTATTTTAGTTTTAAAATTTTGGTTTTAACATATAGAACTCTAGTCAAAAAAGGGTTTTCACATGGGTTTTTTTTGTTTTTAACATTGGTTACAATGAAAAATTATTATAAGTGAAATTATAAATATTTTTTTAACATTTTTTAATAATAGAATACAATATAAATAAATTTTTAAGAGGTTTTTCATGTCTTTTATGGAAAAAAGTAGTGGTAATGTATTTTTAACATCAATTTTCCAAAAAAACCCGACATTAAAAATACATTATCACATGGGTTTTAAATAATTTATGTGAACAAATTCTATCATTCATGGGTTATAATGTAGGTTACATAAATACTGATGTGAAAAACCTTTAATCATGTTGGTTTTTTAGAAAACCCGATGTGGTAAACCCATTTTTAAAAATTTCACATAGGTTCTTTCATAACTGACATGAAAAATAATAATAATTAAATTCAATTAATTTACCCTTCCCAATAGTAAAGTATCATAATAGAAAAATAGTAAGATAAAAATAGTATATTATCACAAACATTTACAATTTAAAATTTAAACTTTACAATATATCTTACAAATAAACTAAAACCCAATCATAATAATGAAATAATTATCCCATTAACATTTTAAGTGTCTTATATCTTGTCTAGTATAAGAAATAAGGTCATAAAAAAGATAAAAAAAAATAAAAATAAATCATTTAAAATGTATTATGAATAAAAAAATTAAATTTAAAAGAAATATTTATAACAAAATCTAACTTTCTGGAACATTGTAATAGTCAGAGTAGAAATTATTTCAAAAATAAATCTTAGAATATAGTATCTATATTCCTTTACTTCTTATTGAGGAAAATTTTCTTTTAAAAGAATATTTTTTATTCAAAATAACATTTTAAGTACTTATAGCCAACATGTAATAATTCTTAATGAAAATTCACCTTTTCTTTACTATATTTTATCTTTATACTCTGCTCCATTATTGTCTCGCTAAAGTAATCACATGCCCAGTTTGAAAATAATAATTATAAAATAAATTAAAATTTCATTATAATATATATAGTATTCAAATATTCAAACTTATGTGTTCAATACATTATTAACATTTTCTCACAATTCACCATGGATAGAGAACAACTAGTAAAGTGTATTCTCACTTGGGAAAAAATTCCCAACATTAGATGGCCTCTAATATAAAAAATATATAATGTGAGATTTTTTTATATTAATATATTTTTTTTATTAAAAGATATATAAAACATTATGAGATAAATGTATCATAATATTGAAGATAAAGAAGTATACAACACTGAATAATTATATTCTTTTAAAGACTTTCACCAATAAAAATTTTTCTTTATACATCAGTAATTGTCCTCACTATGGGTGAAATAAATATTAGGTCCATAAATCCTTATACTTCTATCATATCATGATATACACAAATTTTATAAAGATTCCTAATACAAAAAAACATAACTATAAAGTTTACGTAAAATAAAATAACTAAAATATATATTCTAATCAACTTACATGTAAAATAATTGCATCATGTTGATGCCCAAATCACCTCCACTTACAAGCTCCATGATATTTTAAAAAAAAAATTAAACATTCATTGAATTCCCACAAATTTTATCTTGTGTTGTAATTTCATAAACTTCCAAAGAAATTGAATATATTAATGATTTATTAACACTATAAGATTTTGTATCTAAATTAATAATAGCCTTTAATTTTTTTTATTTATACAGTATGTATTTAACATTAAAGTATTCTTATAAAAAAAAGATAAATATATATACTCTAATGTTTTAAAAAATATTTAACAAAAATATGAAATAAATAATATAATATAAACATTCTTCAATGGTAGCAGATAGTTAGAGTAAAAAATTGTCAATATTTTGTCCAATTGTATTGACCACATCTATAGTAAATGGTATTTTTGCTAATCTATCTATAGTATTCTATACAGTGAACCTAAGATTATATATCTCTATCTTTTGATGATGAATTTATCTCCAGTATAATATATCATCTCATATCCAAAAATATGATTTTGTGGATAATAAACATATAAATTAAAATAAATGGGATTTTATCGAGTATGAGGTGTAGGAGATGGATAAGTATAAGGATGAGGATGAGTGGTATCTATAGGTGGAGGTGGAGAAGTTAGATTAGGAGCCTAAAACTGTATTTGCATGTCTGAAACCATTGACTATACTGAATCTCTAATCATATCCTTCATTTATTCATGAATATATGGAAATTTTCATTCCAAAGGTTCTATTATTATTTTATAAACATCCTCTATTGAAGAATATTCATAATGATGAAACACCTTTTTAACCAATAGACTTTCTAGGTATCCTCATGCACAACCTGGGTGTTTATGATTTCCCAAAATAGTGGCTAAAATATCCTTTCTAAACTCATCTATGAAGGTCCCTTATATTCTTTACTCCTCAAGGGATTCCTATATAAAATATTTTAATAAATCGGTAGTGAATTATAACATATAAAGAATTCATATAAATTAAATAAAAAATGAAGTAAACTTCTAAGAATCCTATTAGATAAAACCATCAAATATTATGTAAGATATTATTCATTTTTTATCATCTGATCCCTCTTCCAATTTTCATAGCTAGCTGGGGGGATGAGGGCCAACCTCTTAAGAACCTAAAAACTCGTCCCATAGTTTTTTAAATTTTTCATCTATTATTTGTTATTCCAATAATGTATACCCTCCATGAGATAAATTTCATGAGTATACCTTTTTGGATTAGTTATCCTAATGATGTATCCTCATTTTATTTAAATTCATAATTAAAAAATCATTAATATGATCATTGATATAAAAACTCTTAAAAGATAGCATCTCACTTACCAAAAAAACTTCTTATTGTAAACTTTCAACAAATTTCTTCCACATATCTTTATCAAAAAATGGATTATATCATATGTATATTGATGTTTTATATTCACTAAAATTGAATATTATGTGAGGATTGACATAAAATCCTTCCATATCCTATTATCTAATGCTAAACATTTCCTCTTGATCTTTCCACTATATGGTATATCATATGTCATTTGATAAGAAGGGGAAAACCAATATTATTATAAATATTTAATTATTTAGTAAAATAATAAAAAAACAACATTACCAAAATTATGTCCCATAATTGAGAGATTATTAGTTTTTCAATACTTATCTAATCCAAAATTAAAATACTAACTTTTACTTTAGCCTAAACTTCATTATAAGTCTAAAATTGTTCTAAATTTGGACCCATAGAGATATACTTATCATCAATTTCAACTGGTATCCTATGGTCCCGTCTATGAGAAACTGATTATTTTAGTAATTCTTGTTGTGCCACATTTACTAACCCTTGAACTCTTATTTACCCTATGGAAATAGATGGCTCATGTTTGGATGAATGAGGAGGATTATCAATAGGAGTATGTGTACAGTGCCCCCCCCCCCAAGATGTATGTGTATTGTCCTCCCAAGAAGTATGTTGTGTATTAATTTTTTTTATTTTTTGTTATCCTAAAAATAAAATCAAAAAATAATTAGTGCACAAATATAAAAATCCAAATATTACATACAAAGGTAAATAAGAAATGAAAAATGATCAAAAAAAGTAAACTAAATTAAACACATTTTTTTCATATTTTTTTATAGTTAAATAAAATGTAAAAAATTTAATGAGAGATGAAATGAAATAAATGAAAGAAAAAAATCCAAAAATAGTGTCTGAATAATAAAAATTTAGTACACAAATATAAAAAACCAACTATTACGTATAAAAGTAATTGAGAAACTAAAAATGTTCTAACAGAAATAAAACTAAACTAAACATATTTTTATTCATGTTTCATAAAATATTTAACTAAAATTCTAAAAACATTAACAAAAGATGAGATGAAATAAACAAATAAAAAAATCTAAAAATTGTGTGTGAATAGTAAAAATTCTTCAACACATTACAACATTTTTCACACCAAAAAAATATTATTTGATTATAATCTATTATAAAAAAGACATCAACATATTATATTAAAATAAATTTTTCCACAAAGTTAAAAAATATATAAGTTAATTAAGGGTAAACATGGTAAAATAAACAAAACTAAAGTAATATAAAAAAATAATTTTACTTATTTTTTATAATATGTGTTTTAATAAATAAAATAAAACTAACATATCTAACATTTTATGAAATTTAAAAATTTAAAAAGTAATAAATATGTGTTTCCTGTAATATTAGATAAATACTGTAGTATTTATTTCACAAATTCCTTACATGTGATCATTTTGTATGGAATAAACTAATTCAATAATATTCTCATCAATATTATCTATTAATTTTTCCATGGAAGTAGGGATCTCATAAAAATCAGCATCTACATCACGTTTTTCATCACCAACATACTTTTTTTCCTTGAAAAAATAAAGGCCACTTCTTATCATATTGATAAATAACATATAAATTTTTTTGATGTGTTTTCATAATAAAAGGATCAGTTGTGTATTCCAATCTATTCAGATTAACTATTTTCATTATTAATTCACCATGTATGGCACTATTATCACCAATAACCCATTTTCAGTTAAACACTAGAACTTAAAATTTAATGTAATCAACCTCCCATATTTATTCAATTACTCCATAATATGCAATTTTTATGTATATTGGGTTTTTGTTATTAGCACTTCAAAAATGTAATACATCTATGAACATCAATACCCTTATATTTTGAATAGAACTTCTATTATCCTGGTCCTTCATATTAAATGTATATCTATTTATGTTACACCCAGACTATGTTGTAAAATTTAAACAAGGGTCAACTTCTAACCATCTCAATGTTTCTTATGCATTTATTCTTCCATTCAAAATCACTTTAAACCATATACAAAAAAAGTTTTTATGCTCATTCAAAATCCATATATATTTCTTCATTGGATAACATTTCTTTAACACATTAATATGTAATGTTATATATGGTTTATAATCATATATGTTATTTAATATATATACATCTACCTTCTTTAACTATTCATCTATCGGTGATTTTACATTCAAGTAATGGATCTCCTTTCCCCTGTAATTGACTCATTCATGGTGAGATGTAGAGAAAATGATATTCTCTACTATAAACAAATAGCTTGTGAAAAACTATACACCCTCCATGGAAATATATTTCTCAATAATAGAGGCTTCGTGTTGATATATATTCTTAACATTACCCTTTAATAACCTTTTATACCTTTCAAAAGGATAAATTCAATATAGATATACAGTCCTACGAAGCTTTATTTATCACACCAAATAACCCATTAAATGAAATATGATATTAAAAATTATAGAGGAAAAAAAATTCCCATTTATAATGTATAGATACTTCTTCATTAACCAAACATTATAAAGAATTTAGATCAATTACCTTGTGAAAAATTGAATTGAAAAAATAATACACCATCATGATAGTCATTCTAGAACAGATTTTAAATATTACCAGTAGTGAAACTAGTATGATTTGTTTCAATATGATGTGACAGTAATGAAATTTCATACCTATCAACTTTAATTATTTTAGTGAAAAAAATTAAATTTTAAGAATAATCCTGTAGAAATTTGATACCATGTAGACATTAACAAAAATATAATTTTCTCCCTCTAGGATAATGTATGAAAATATGTAGACAATTATGTTTTCCTTTAATCAAGAGTAAGAGCTTACTCCAAATTCATTCCCCTTTATAGTAAGTCCAATATTGCATTCAACTAAACTTTAGTATTTCCTTTAATATATATAAATTTTCCAATCAAGATGTCATATATATTATTCTCCATGTGGATGAAATTAGTGTTATTTTTGACCTCATGATATCTCAAATATGGTAGCTCAAAAAATATTGACTATTTCTTCCAAGTATTTCTACCATTACCATATTTTTTGTATATCCTAATGTCACATCAATGTTTTTCACCCTATAAAAGTAATGATTGGAGGAAAAAGTTTTTGGAGAAATATCAAATTATTTTGATCCATTTAATGACTTTTTAAATCTTCAGTAAGAGTGATCCATAGAAAAAAACCTCTTATGACCTATGTATGCTATTTTTATTCCATTTTTCAATTGATAATATGAAGTATTTTGTTCAAATATTAGACAAGATTTATACCCCATTACCATTGTATCTGAAAAAAGTTCTATATACTGAGAATTCATTTATAGTGAACATAATCATTTGATGTAGTTGAAAATGTTTCATTTCATAATAATCAAACACTTTAATTCCTTCCCCCCATAAAAATTTCAAATCATCAATTAATGGTTACAGAAAAACATCAATATCATTTCTAGGATGTTTTGTTCTAGAGATTATTAAACTCATTATGAAATATTTACACTTCATACAAAATTAAGATGATAAGTCGTAAATTACCAATAAATAGTCCATTCACTATGTATTATACTAAGGATTTGATATGGATTCATTCAATCTAAGTATAGTACTAATCTGATATTTCTAACATCATTTCCAAATGTAGGAAACTATTGATCAATTTTTTTCTATTGTGGACAATTGGCTGGATGATGTACTTTTCCATCACATATTCGGTCATAATGATTCCATATTAACCTTTTTTCATCATTTGAATTTTCAAATAATTGTTTCAAATGATGAATTATATAAATATACAAAGTTGTACTGGAAGAAGTCTCTACAGCTACTAAAACCACCCGTGATTATTCTTTTAACTTATATTGTGACGTCCCACATTTAGGAAACTCTGATAGACTTTAGTATTCCTTAATATATATCACGTAGTCATTTAGGTAGGAATATATTTTCTTGTACCCCAAACCCATAAGGTTTAATATTTTATTCTCTTTATAAAGTAAATACGAAATATTTTTGCCTTTAATAAGTATGCCTTTAAACATATAAAGACAATATAAAACTCTTGTCACTCTATCAATTTTTCCCCTCAAGTCAATCAATCTTAACACCATCGATAAAACCAGAAATTTTATAAAACCATGATACAATGGTTTTTTATAATCACCATATAGACACTCAATTTTTAGTTATTTCTCAATTTCCTCTACTTTAATAACACAAATCATTTCTCTAATTTTATTAGACTAATCATCTTATAAATCATCATCATCAATAGATCTGGAATTCTTTTGAGATTCAACATGCCAAATACATGGTTTTTAACTCGGATTAAAACCATGAAAATTTAAATAATATTTGATCACTATGCTTTTCAACCTCTTTATATTTAAACATTTAAGGCATGCACATAAAAACATATCATTGTTTAGAACATTTTGTTTAGAATATTCCAAAAAAAATCATTGACACATTCCTCATATTCATCACTTGTTCTAGGTGAAGTAATCCAACTTAGACTCATTATTATATATATATAATCAAAAAATGAAAATAAGTATTATATTTTAAAATTTAATTTCGAATTTAATTTTATAAATAACAATTAAAAAATAAAATAAAATATTTCACAAAAAAATAAAACATATTTTATATTCAAAAAAATAACTTTGTACATATTAAATTATCATTATTTAATAAAAAATAAAAAAACATAATTAATTTACCATTATTTAATTAAATTTTCATCATTTATTTAAATTTTCATTATTTAATAAAAAATCATAAACCATAACCTAAAAAAATCAATCCTCAATTAAAAAATATTAAATATGTGTGAGTAATAAGAACGATAATTGTAAATAACAAGGATAAAAAGGAATCAATGGAAAATTGGAAGAAAAAATATAAATGAAAATACCTTGGATGTATAAAAAACAATAAAAAATCATAAATTGATATTAGAACTGGGATGATTTAGAATAAAAACCCATCGAGAAAAAGGCATAAGTGGCGTCTGACGATGGGTGATAGTGGACAGTGGTGGTGGATGCAAACTGAAATAAAAAAACAACATAAATGGAATATTGGAACGGTGAATAAAAATAAAAGAACCTTTAATGCATGGTAAATCAAAATAATAATCACATATTGTAAATGTATATCATAACTGAGATGATTGAGATGTCGACACCAACATGAAGAACTCATAAGATTTTGCTAACGATGGGTCATGATTGTGGATTCCAACTCAAAGAAAAAGAAATATCAATGGAAAATTGGAACCAAAAATACAAATACCATAAATTATTAGAAAATAGAAACAACAAACATGACCATAAATTGAAGTCAAAACCTGGAGGAGTAACACCAGCAGGAAGAAGCGTTATTAATAGCTAATGATGGGTCAAATTAGATGATAGTGGTGGAAAAATGAAATATATTCAAAGAAATATTTCAATGAATGAAGATATTTGAGTACATAGATTGAAGAATGAAAGGATCTGAGGCCATGAAACAAAGATGTAAGGGTAATAATTTTCTACGTGAGATAAAACTAAGGGTTTCCTTGTAAATGAATGAAACAATGACAAATCTCAACCAATGATTAAAATTAAAAAGATTTTATATGTCATTTATATAATAACAAATGAAAAAATATATTATTTTCACATTCGTTATTCAATATTCAATGGGAGAAAAAAAATCATGTCAATTATTTAGTAACCAATGTGAAAAAGGTTAGTCTTTTATTTTCCATATCGGTTATTCAATAACCGATGTTAAAATAATTATTTTCTACATTAGTTGTTGAATAATTGACATGGAAAATAAGATAATTTTGTTTACTAGGTTGGTTATTATATAACAGGTGTGGTAAATAATTTTTTCATATTGGTTATGGATAACTGACATGAAAAAAATGTTAGGATAAATCAATTTTTTACTAATGGATATATATCAATATCCAAAAAAATACAGATGGATTAAAAATTATATTTTTTATGATTTTGAAAATGGAAATGAAAATTTTATGCTTTTCATACTTGGTATGGTCCTTGGAAATTTTCTATGAATTATGGGTGTGCTCAGAATATCTCTAATGATATGTGATCGAGATATAGTTTTCTAATGAATTAGGTAATGATTATGTTCTCTATATAATTATATTTGAATTAAGTGTAAATTTTATTCCATTTTATGGGTTTTTATAAGGGTTCTTTTAATATTTCTATGAATATGATGTACCAAGAAACCTACATGAATTTTTTACTATTTATAATGATTTTTTATAGAATTATTTTGATTTCTCAGGGTAAGATAATGTTATTTGGTTTTAAAGAAATTATTATACCCTTTAGGGTAAAATGGTATATTTTACATAATTTTTTTTCAAGGGTTCTCATGTTATCTAAGAAAAAATCATGATTATGATTTTTCATTAATGTTTTATTATAAGTTATTTTATGAAAAACATTGCATAGTAAATCCAATTTCTTATGTAAGTAAATGATTATTTAAATTTAAAGTTTATTATGTTAAAGGAAAACTCTCTTTTATTATATCATGGTTTTAAAATTCACTAACATGTTTATTTATTCATTTTTATATATCACTTATTGATATTTTTGTTCGAACCCCATGTTTTCAAAAACAAAACACACAGTTTAAGGATGAGTAATAACAATGATGAATTCAAGTTGAAATTCATAAATAGTTTTTATGAAAATAAAATTTGATTCATTTTAAAAGTTTTTTATTGTAGTAAAAAATGGATACTAGAAGGAATTTTTCAACTTTGAATGTATAGTTTTGTTACATAAGGTTTATGAACTAATTATCTAAAACTCTAAACCTGAAAAGATCTTTAGGAATAGAAGAAAATGAATTATTGTTTAAAAATGAAATTATGGGTTTTATAAAAATTGGTTCCCTATATTTGGTATCATAGTAATGATCATATAATTTTATATATTAAGATAATGTAAGTAAGTACCCTTAAGAGGTTATAATTTATGGTTATCATGATATATAATTTAAATATTTCCATGTTTATTCATCTAAAAATTGTCTGTTTATAATGGTTTTACATATAATAAATAGGACCAATAGAGGAGAAATGAATAAAGAGTAAAATATCCTTCCCAATAATCAACCTAGAATGGTTATAATTTTTTCACACTTAGATTCATTTTTTCATCCTTTCCTATGGTGAATTTTTTGAGCTCAGTTTTTCTCTCGAGTTCTAGGTGTGATTGGATTTAATTTTAAAGTGTTTTATTTGTTTATTTTTAGTTTAGTTCTTTTTCAAGAGCATCCCCATTTATTTTTAATAAAAAAATTGATTTATTGGTTTTAGAGAAGGTGGCGCACAGTTGGCACACAGTTTGGAAAGCCGTTTTCCTTACCCAATAAATCGTGTGACCAAAGTGACATTTTGGATAGTGGTTAACCACATGGTTAGTTCGTGGTTTATAAACTATAATGGCTAACCATTTAGCATATTCCTCTTAGTTAGTAAGGTGATCATGATTTTCACATAGTTTGGAAAACCTTACTACTTGTCGAGGTCCATAAAAATTTGAAAATTCTCTTTGTGTCATCTTGGGATTTAACCCTATTTCCTCCTCCATCTACCCCATATGAAATTTTCAACCATTGTAGCTCCCTCTAAGCTTTCGTGAACCCCTCATTCAACATTAATTGGGTGTTTTTTATGCCAGTTATATAGAGAAACATCAATTAAGTCATTAACCTCCTGATTTATCCACCTTTCTAGGGTTCTTCTCCCCTCTTTATTGGGTTCTAAATTTACAGTTGAATATTTAACCTATGTAGGGTTTAATATTTTGTTTTTAAGTAAGATCTTGATTTTTTTTGTTCAGTCATTCCTTGTTAGAGCCTTATGGTGGTGTAGATGATGTTTTTCACCATTTTTTGAAAAGTTTCAAGTGATAGGTTAGTTGTAACATGATATAAAGAAAATTAGATTATTTGATATATTTTCTTGGTTAAACATAGGTTCTCTGTGATTTATTTTTGTGGTGTGAAAAAAAATTTGTATGGGTTTTACATGATTATGTGATGGAAATGTATTTTTATAAAGTAAAACAGTTATTTTCTTGTGTGTGCTTTATTGTGGTGCTTCATAGAAGTGTTTCAAGGGTTTTTTGAAAGGTATGAAATAGGTTTTTAAAGGAACTTAAGGTGAGAATGTATTTGAAAGTCATTCTTTCAAAGGAAACGGATTTTTATGTCAAGATTTCATCTTGCCTTACACCTTTAATTTGGATTTTGAATCATGCAAGTGTTGGGATGCATGTTTTAAAGTGAAATTGGTTTATGTATGGATTTAAAAGGGAATTATCCCTTGGAAATGGTTAAATTGATTATGTTATTTTATTATAATGTTTCAAAATGGTATTCATACAATGTAAAAGTAGTGAAAAAATGGTTTTAAATATTTTTGGTGTGTGTACAACGGAAAGTAATTTTTTTAAGGAAATTGGTGGTTTCTATGTGATAATTTGTGAAATTGGTGATTTCCTAGTGTGTTTATAATTCTTGGTATGTGTATGTAAAAATGGTGATTTTGTGACATGAAAATGAAGAATTGATCACAAGGTAATAATGGGTACCTAGGTGGGAAAAATATAACTAGTATGGTTTTGATTCGGAAGTAGAAAGGTTAAATTCTTATAGTTGATTGACATTAGTTGATTCAAAAGTGGAAATCCTAGATTTTTCTAGTGGATTGAAACTACTTGACTTGGAATTGGAAAATCCTATATTCACTTACCATAATTTATTATTACAACATTAACCAAACATGTATTATTATCAGAGAGAACTAGGCCCATGGGATGTTCCCTCCTAGTGGATCGTGCACGATAAATTTGTGGGCTATGGTTATTGTACCATTATTTTACAAAAGTACAACGTTTATATAGTTCCACTTATACTAGATACACTTAGGGATTTACCCATGGTTATCACTATTACGAAATTATGCTATATGGTGTGGTTTTTTCTATCGGTATATAGTAGACCTTGTGTGTATTTATTTGTATTTCATTTTGAACTAAGTTGGATGTGAAATGGTTTTCCTTGAATTTTTTTTCCATGATAAAGGTTTTTCCTAAAATGATTACTTAAAAATGTTTCAAAGGAATTTATATAAAAGACCATGTAAAATTATCTTCTAATATTGTAGCATATAATCTTTTCTTTTTTCTGGCATCCTGTAAGGATTTGGTTCACACCCTACATACATCTTTGGGTGTATGTAGACTTTTTTATGTATGACTTAGGTAAAGTAAAGATGAGTCATGGTGATGTTGGTGGATCCAGGTTGTTAGAGTTCCTCTTCTCATAAGTGTTGGTGATGGTGGATTGAGGGTAGTTCCCCTCATGTTTCATAGAGGTTTTTGGACATTTTTTTGTGTCTGTTTCATTGTATTACCTTTGTGTTTTGTTTATAGTTTTAAACCTTAAATTCTGAAAATAATTGTACCATTTTTTGTTAAGATTACTCAATTATGTTTTATGTATTATTTTTGTCTATTTTTGGAAATATAAATTGGTGAAATCATTCCCAAGGTATATTGTTGATACCCATACACTAGTTTCCAGCTCGTGGGGATCAGTAATTCCCTTTTTGCCTTGTATCGGGTCGGGTTAGGTCAGGTGTAGGGTTGTATAGAATCCTAGATAAGCTCATGAAAAAATGGTATCAAATGATGTTACAATATTTTTGTGTCTCATTACTTATGGAAGATTCTAGATGAATTGGATCTAAGACTATCGGGGCTTGAGGTCCTGGTTTTGATTAGGGTGTCTAGCCAGAACACCTTTTGATGGGACTCAAGTTTCCCTAGTAAGTCTAGTTTTATTTGGTTCCTTTAGTATTTTTGAATGGTTTGGTATTTGGTAAATGAAATGGGAGTCAGTCTAGTGGTCTCAGTGAACTCATAGGGCATGGAAAGCCATGTTTATCTAGGTACATGGTCCTAGAATACTCTCCATGATAGTGGTGGGATTGGCGTATGGACGCCATCCATATGGATGAGTTTCCCATCAACAATAGTTTCTCTTTATAAATTGTCTTATGTATTATTGGGTTCTGAATATTGTTTTTTAAACCATTTTTTGGGGATTGTGAAAACTGAATTTTTATATGGAAAGGCTTTAGTTTTTGGAAAATGGAATATGAGTTTTTGGAATAATTTTGAACAAGGATTTTGAAAAGTGTATTTCAGTGATAAGGATTTTGGGTAAAGTAGGAATGAGTTTATTGGAAATTAAATTTTTGTAACCAAAACATGGGATTTATTGAAATTAGTTATTCATAAAAACAGAAATTATTTTAAAAAGGTTTTTTGGAATTCATTACAAATGAGAAGAAATGAGTTTTAATCAAATGGTTTTTAATGAAATGGTATTTATTGTGTTACTGAAAATATTTTGAATGTGATAAATTGGTATTTAAATTTTTTTTTAATGGAATGAGATGTTATAGATTGATGTGTGGAGTTTGAAATGGGTCTTTATTTGGTGGTTAGTGATTTTTTGAAAAGATTTATGAATTTTTGAAATTTCAATTGGATTGAGAAGTTTAAAGTGTGGGTTGAATGTTTTTTCTAGGAAAGTGGAAAGTTTTGACATTTGGTATTTCTAGGAGTGACCACATGCATGGATATTTCTAAAAAAGGGGATGCTTTTCTGGTTTTGGAATGATAATATTCATGTGTGATGCTCCGTAGAATACCTTTAGTGAGTGTGCAACCCATCAAGATTATTTTCTTTT
Source organism: Viscum album (assembly GCA_963277665.1). Taxonomy (NCBI): domain Eukaryota; kingdom Viridiplantae; phylum Streptophyta; class Magnoliopsida; order Santalales; family Viscaceae; genus Viscum; species Viscum album. The sequence continues at coordinate 1,504,125,854 of OY728132.1, forward strand.
CAAAATTTATTTTAAATAAATGTGTGATGTCTTGATAACTAGTGGTTTTGTGGTGTGTCTTCTTATAACTTGAGAATATTTCATGTCAGTTTTTTTGAGCTTGGAAATTCTTCTTGGTTGATTAGACTTTCAATTTGGACTTCTTGTCAATAAATTGGTTTTGAAATAATGGTTTATGGGTTCCTATAAAAAATGTTTGGTAATCCTTTAATTTGGATCTCTTTGTGTGTGTTCAGTGTTTTCTTGTGGTACGTTTTAGTCGATGTATTGGTTTAATTAGGATTTTATTTTCATTGTTAGCTAGTGTACTTCGCCATAAGATTCGATGCATATTCAAAGAGAGTCCATGGGTGGAATACTACAAAAACGGGCTAGGGAAGTGATACCCTTTTATCAGCGCTAAAAAAAGCACTGATAAAGGGGGCCCTTAGTAGCGCTAAAAAAGCACTGAAAAAAGGGGACCTTTATCAGTGCTTAAAACAGTGTTGATAAAGGCCCCCATTTATAAGTGCTTTTTTTAGCGCTGATAAAGGCCCCCCTTTATCGGTGCTATTTTTTAGCACTCGTAAAGGGGACCCCTTTATCAGCGCTTTTTTAGTAGCGCTGATAAAGAGGGGATTTATCAGCACTTTTTTCTACCGGTGATAAATTTTATGTTTTAAAAAAAAACATAAAAATTAAATTATTGTTTCATAAGTATATTTATATTGATATAAATATAATATATATTTTTTAAATATGTTTTATATATTTCTAAATAGACTATTACATTTAATATATAAGAAATTTAGTGAAAATGGCTATAAAATATTTTAAAAAATATTATTAATTAATAATTTGAAAATTATTATTGATTAAAGATCATTTAATAATAATTTGAAGACACAAGAAATCAAAACAATTAATAAAAGATCTAAAATAAGTTGAAAATGTAACTCAAACTTCAAAAGACCATAACTTTTGATTCGGGTGTCTGTTTGAGCTCTATAGTATATCAAATCGAATATTGCAACGATCTCTACACGTTGGTGACCCAAGAAAATCTTCTATCACATTTTTCAAGGCCAAAAAAGGCCCATAAGGCCTCCAAAACTTAGTTTTTAGTCGGGATACCCTGATTTTTTAACATTAAAACAATTATAACTTCTGATATGGATGTATGTTAATCCTATACCACATATCATATCCAATATTGTTTTATATTCTTCGCTTTTACTGGTTGTGGAGTTGAAAGGGGCTTCTAGATTATAATTTATGGTCATTTTAACATTCTATGGCTTTTCAAATACACATATATATGTATTTATTCGTAAATATATATGTGTATGTGTGTGTCTATGTGTGTGTATGTGGGTTATATATATATATATGTATTTATTTATTTATTTATTTATAAACACACATAAAAAACATATTTTTTCATAAATGTATTTAAAACTAATCTTATAAGTATATATTAATATACAAAAAAAATATACGGATAAAACTTTATTACTAAAAATATATATATAAATATATATATATATATATATATATATGAATATATATATACTAATATATGAATAAATATATATATATTAATTTGAATCTATATCAATATACGAATAAATATAACTATATATATATAAATAAATAGATATATCATTAAATAGAGAAAAAAATGAAATGGATTAGTGGTAAAGGTGCAGCCGCGAAAGGGGGGAGGTCACGATTTTGAGTTTGGGTGGAATAAATGGGGTGCGCGTGTGTGAGGATGTGTGGGAAGGGAAGCTCACGGGAGAATGTGAGGGGGGTATGCCTAGCGCTGATAAAGGGGTGGTCAAGCGCTGTTAAAAGCTCTCCTTTATTATATAATTCTTTTTTAATTTTTTTAATTTTTTTATACTTTTATCAACTCTTTTTAGAGCGCTGATAAAAGGGACCCCCCCCCCCCCCTATATTAACGCTGAGCTTTAATGTGCTTTTTTAGCTCTATTAAAGCCCGTTTTGAGCATTGATAAATCCCATTTTTGTAGTAGTGGGTTCACCGTTGGAAGACCTTCCAGACGATCACCGTAAGGATTTTATTCTTAAGTATTGAAAGTTGAGTTTGACTCTCTATTTTGGTTAACTAAATCCTCTAAAATAGAAAGAGTGGATACAAAAAAATAGAATAAACTTTAGTTTTATTGATTTTCTTGAGTCATTAAAGGTGAATTTTTCCACCTTTATTCTTGAAGCTCGTTTCTAGAAGTGGTATAGGGAATTCTAGTAAGGGGAATGGAAAGTGGCCTGAATCTATTGGTACTGGACATTTTATTAAAAGGACTTTTGATCTTTCATTGTATTCTTTCGGGTGTAGGATTATGTTGTGAAATTATTGTAGAAGGTCTTTTCATAGTAAGTTATATTGTATGAATTATTCGAAGACTTTTCATGCCTATGGGTGCCCAGGTCAGTTGTAGTTGTTCTGTCAGGATGTTTCTAGGAAGCATCGTGAAGCTGGGTCCACCCCTTCAAAAGAAACACCCCTACCCGCTTATAGGATTGGTTTACTATTTAGGACTTGGTTTATCATCAAAATCCAATTTTTATTATCAATAAAACAGATCCGAGTAGAAAAAACAGCATGAAAGGGATGAAAACATTCATCTTAAATGAATTCTAAAATAGTTCATCCCAAGGGAATTTTCTACCACTATCATTACCCCCTCATAAATTAGGTTATTCATTCTAGGGAAAAAATGAATCCTCTTACCTTGTCTCACCTTTGAATCTAGAAAATATGCTACTTTTTTCCTTTCACTAGGTGTGTAGAACAGTCTTCGGGTTGTTAATAAGGTTCCTGCACTTTCTAATGATGTATGAGATCAACCAAGGTATGGTGCCTAAAACTTTATTGGAGTTGTACAACATTATATATTCTATTTCAATTTATGTCAAACTAATATTATTTGTTTGCATAAATGGATCCCTACCTCTGCTTAGAGGGAGTCTTCACTAAAGAAGAACGCAGAGAACATAAAGATAACTGATCCCAAATGATACTAAACCAAACCTACTCTATTCATCACCCCAATGATAAAATATACATACATGTTAAGTTTTTCACTGAAGAGAGGATGTATCTAGTGAAACCACTGGCCATGACCACACCCAGTGGCTCGCAAAAAAGGAAGATTATTGATGATCAGGCTAAGCATCAGTGATTCCTCACAATTTTAGATGAGGTGGTTCATATCGACAAGTAGGGTTTTGGTTTTAGTCACAATGGACTATACCATACAGGAGGTTTCATTGAACCTTGCAGCGTTATAAGCCTATTATATCATCCATCATCCTGCTAAGAGGACCACAGTCCTAGCCTTCTACTCCACCCCCTCTAATCTCGCACCTTGAAACCAAAAATCCTAGAAGTTTGTACCTTGTACCCCATGTGAGGAGATCCCTGTGAAACACCCAAACATGGTCCAGACCGAGCGTTCCCATTTCCCTTAAAATAACATTTGAAGTGATTTCTCCTCCTTATGGTCCCTACAAACACTACTACACATATTCCCTTTAAAACACATAAAATGGATTTTAAAAGTGCTAAAAATCACTGTTAATCATAGTGATGATAAGGGGGTCCCCTTTATCAATGCTATAAAAGAATTGATAAAGAGGTCATTTATCTGTGATAAAAAACTGATAAAGGACCCCCTTTATCAGCGCTATTTTAGCACTGGGAAAGGCCTTTCTAGCTGCAATGTGTTGCTAATATAACAGCACACCCAACAAAAAACTACAAAAACTTATAACTTCAAATAATTCTATTTACATTTAATGGGACACCAGGAATACAAAACTTTCCACCCATGGTGTATACAAAAAATAGTATTATAAACAATTCAAAAAATGTTTTGTATAATTATATATACCTTTATCCAACAAACATTTAAAAACAATAATGTTTCATCTTTTGACGCTTGTGATCCCCTTTCAAAAATATCCACCCATGGTATCAGTTGCCAAACATATCATCTCAAATAGATAAAAATTTTCCACATATATAAGAAAAAAAATATTTTGTTTGTAATAATATAATGAAATAAACTAAACATTAATATGAAAGAATACATTAATAAAATGACAATATCTAATAAAAAAGACACATTTGGTGTTATATTTTTCACATCGTGTGTCCTATTGAGGTGGGGTTAATTATTACATGTCAAAAATGAGTTGTGGATCGTTTTCCTAAAATATCAAAACAATATGAATGTGTTTGATCATTTTTTAGTTTTTCACTTGTTCTTTTACTAAAATTAATGTCAATTTTAAATAAAGAAACATTTAGAGTTATACCAGCCATACCATGCATCTTATTAAGGTTAGGATGATTCTTACACATCAAAAATGACTTATAGATTATTTTCCTAGATTATTAAAACAATATGAATGTGTTTACTCAGTTTTCAGTCTACTAGTTGTGTTTGTTTTACTAAAATTTCATTTTAAACTGGGAACATTCATTAAGAATCATATCAGTCACGTCATGTGTTAGTTTGATGTGATAATACTTCATACATTTCACATATGGATTTTTAATCTCTTTTATAAATTACCGAGATAATTAGACCATGTTTTCTTGGCTTTTAGTGAGTGATAGGTTTTTAACTCAAATGTGAATTTTAAACTGATAATGGGAACTTTTAGTCAAATCAGTTACACCGTGCATCAAATTGAGGTGTGTTAAATTCCTACATATCAAAATTGACTCATGGATAATTTTCTTAAAGTATAAAAACAATCCAAATTAATTTTCTCAATTTTAAGTATTTTACCTATTGTTTTTTACATAAATTAATGTAAAATTAAATAGAAAAATACACTTTGAGTGATACTAGCCACATAGTGTGTCTTACTGAGGTACAGATGAATACTACACATCAAAAATGACTTATTTATTTTATTTACTAAAATATCAAAACAATCGGAATGTGTTTTCTTGGTTTTTAGAAGGTCACTTGTTCTTTTTTTACTTAAATTAGTGTCAATTTTAAATAAAAAGAGACAATTTGAGTTATGCCATCCACACCATGCATAGTATTAAGTTGAACCTAATTCCTACATGTTACAAATGACTCATGGATCATTTTACTAAAGTATCAAAACAATCCAATTGTTTCATAATAGTTTTCATTATGTCACTTGTTCTTTTTACTTATATTAATGTCAATTTTAAATAAAAATACACACTTGGAGTTATACTGGTCACACCATGTGTCTTATTGTGGTTTCGTTTACTCATACACATCACAAATGAATCATGGATTTTTTTCCTAAAATATGGAAACAATTTTAATGTGTTTTCTCAGTCTCTTATATGTCACTTGTTGTTTTTACTTTAATTGAGGTCAATGATAAATAAAAGGAGTCACTTTGAGTTATAATGACCACACTGTGAATCTCAATGAGGTGAAACTAATTCCTACACATCACAAGTGACTTTGAAATATTTTTCTAAAGTATAAAAACAATCAAAATGTGTTTTCTCATTTTTCAGTATGCCAGTTGTGTTTTTTTACTAAAATGTCTTTTCAAACTCAAAATAGGAATTATGAGTCATACCAGTCGCATCATACACCAGTTTTCCATGAGTCTACTTTATACATGCTAACAATTACTTATTAATCACATTCCAAAATTATCAAGATAATAAGAGTGTGTTTTCTTGGTTTTCATTGAGTGACACATTTTGACCTAAAATGTCAATTTTAAACTGATAATGAACACTTTTAGTCATATAGGTCCACCATTCAATGAATTGAGGTTTGGTTGATTTTAACATGTCCAAAATCACTCATGTATCATTTTTCTAAGCTATCAAAATAATCTGTATGCATTTTATTAGTTTTAAGTATGTAATTTGTTCTTTTTACTTAAATTAATGTCAATTTCAAATAAAAAGACAAACCTGGAGTCGTACTGGTCAAACTGTGAATCATATTGTGGATATTTTGACTATTAAACATCATAAATGGCTCATGGATCATTGTAATAAAATATAAAAACAATATGAATGTTTTTTCTTTGTTTTTAGTATGTGTCTTGTTGTTTTTACTTAAATTAATGTCGATTTTAAATAATTAAAGACACTTTGAGTTATACCAGAAAAACCATTCATCATATTGAGGTTTGGATGATTCATCAATGTCACAAATTACTTATAGATCATTTTCCTAAAGTATAAAAATAATCCTAATGTGTTTGGCTATTTTTTAGTATGCCGGTAGTGTTTTTTACTAAAATGTCACTCCATACTTGAAACAGACATTTTGAGTCATACTAATTGAATCATGCATCATTTTTACATGATACTACATCATACACATCACAAAGGACTTACGAATATATTTACTAAATTATGAATACATTTGGATAACATAGGGGAGATAAACTCTATCTTCTACCATTGAACGGAAGGGATAAATGTCGACAGTGTAGGGGTGACAATGTTTTGATGGAGAATAATTACATGGAATACATTGTCTACATGATTAGTAAAACATTTAATTTATATTATATTAATTTATTAGTGAACATATAATTTTATGAGGAAAAACATTGCATATTAAAAAAATTACCTTCTCATTGAATTATGAGTTGCAGCCTCAAAGTCCAATCTTTCACAACCATGAGAATCTTTTAAAAAATAACCTTGACTCGAAAAATGGAATCCACCTATATAAGAAAATAATTATTATGTGATTAATACGAAAAATAATTAAATTAAACATAAATATGAGAAATCCACTAAATCTATGGAATTTACATATTCATGTTATTTATGTGCATTCTTTCGTAAAGAATGATTCCTATTAATTTATAAGAAGATATATATCATCTTGTGAATATGAGACTTTTATAGAGTCATAGTAGTACTAAAAAAATATAAATACACAAATGATTAACAAATATTTTAAATAAAATAGTAATTATCTTTGAAAATACCTCATCAAGCATGTTAGTTCATCCATGGAATATGATCTCCCTCAAAAATTTAAAAACATAATAATTTCAATTTTTCCATTGGTTTGTTTAAGAAACTATAGAGGAATTGAGGAGAATAAGTAATTTGTTTCGATATGTGTTTGGATAGTGAAATACTATTATATATACCCTAATAATTGTTCAGTTGTAGAAATTTTCTTCTTTCTAATGCTTAGACCCTGGCCTCATTCCTTATTTTTCAAGATATTAATGCACCACCCTATCATAACAGAATCCTCATTAAGAGATAATATAAATTATATAACTTGGTTTTTATTTTAAAAATCTAGGATACATCATATTAATTATTTAAAAATTCCATCATTTTTGGATGTTTTTTTGGATATCCATGCATTGAATCCAATAAATAAATCTGTAAAGTATCTGAATTTACCATAATGAGCATCCAATACTTCCTAAATATACAGAAAGGAATACGTAATGAAAGAAATGAAAATATATTCGATATAATTAAATTATAGAGTTTTACCCCTGCATTATTGGTATTAAATAGAGTCTATCTTCTAAAATTTTTCTTTCAAACTATTTGATCGGACCTACCACTATTTCTTCTTATTATTTTGTATCTTTTATTGGTTTTTCTATAGAAGATATGTGAGGAATAATGAGTCCAAGTTTTCTTCCATGAGAAAATCCCTTCAATTTTTTCATATATAATTCTTCCAAAAATATGAAGTGTATTTTGTCATAATTAACAAAGTAAATCAACTTTTGGAATATTAAATCATGAAAACATACCTCATATATACATTTACAACTGATTTTCCGAGCCAATCAGGGTTGAGGATTTCACTTACACTCTCAGCACAAATGAATTCTTGATCATTCCCTCCATATATATTTTCTTCAAAATAAACTCTATGAATATGAACATATTTACTACTATGTAGCATGTTTTTTTGGATATTGAACATTGTAACCCTTACTAAATGGAGATGGGTGGGTGTTGATTGATATAAATCACAGTCATTATTACCTTGTAGAATATTAGTACAGGAAAGGTATCAGTGTCTATCTAATTAAAACTTCATAAAAACATTTATTAGAACATTTACTACCTTAGTTAAGATATCTCCTTGAAGGGAATGGCCCACCTCATAGCTGGTGTTTGTGGGGAAGGATCTCCTTACAGTGGTTGTTCTTGAGTTTGTTTTTCTCTTTGAATCCCCCCATAAAAGTTTTCATCAACTCTCTCTACCATTGGAATTATTCTTCAAGGTTAGATATTCTTTATCTCATCTATTTTATTAATTCACTTAGATCCTCCTTAATTTCTTTTATAAAAATATGTTTGCGGTGTCACCCCAAAACTCGCACCTCAGATGTGGCCATAGTGTTCTAGCGGCTTTAAGGTCACTGATAGTATATTTCATCAAGTACAGGTTTTGTTTATTCCTATTACTATGTCAGATATAGAACATTGGAAAATAAGTTATCATTTTTAAGTAATGGCGATTTAAAGAAAAACAAATTTTTATTATGTAATACTTACGCATTTTTTCCACACTTTTTGTGTGTTTTCATCTATTAGTATCCCATGTTTATTTACACATGCCTCCATCTATAGCATATGAAGTGGGATGGAAGTAGATTTGGATTTGGATTCATCATTCTTTATATAAATATAATATCATAATTATGGTGTTGTTTCATGTCACATTAAAGTATTATGGTAGATTTAAAATACATACCAATTTTTCCATGTGAAGAATACCCTATACTTACTTTACGGTATGGGTATGTTGGTTTTTCTACTCGTTCCTTATTTTTAAAACTTAGTTTATATTTCATAAATAAATAAAATTCAATCAAATTTATTAATACACATATTGTTAAATAACATATTAGAAGCCACAGTGTACCTAAAAAGACACATTCGCATGATGGCTAGTAAATGAATCCCATTCTTCTTAGGTTATTATGTGTGCATAGATAAGCATTGGGTGTGGATTTATTTTCCCTTAATCATCTTTAAGATGATCTCTATGTTGATGTCTTGTTTGAATTTTTTGAAATCCTTTATGACTCCTTCCAGCAAGCATTAATACAAATTTCTTGTAGGAGTTATTTAATATAAATTCACTCTATACTGGATGATGAAGATTAATTCAATGTTACATTATTTTATTTTTTATTAAATTAAATAAATGATATCATAATGCTACCGTAATCTCTAACCAGATCAGTGTCTTAATCCCAGACACAACATGGTGCCACAAATCTACATGAATCATTACATGTTTTTAAATGATGATTCCAATGTAACTAATGAACATGGACTTGTTGGGGTTAACTTGTTGGACCTATGCATTCCATCTAATATCATAATTGATTCCTTTGATTTTTACCTTAATGATTTTTGCTAACAATGTCAAATTATGGAACTCCCGGTTTTTCTGCATCACCAGTCCTTCATCGCCTACTGTTTCCTTAGATTTATCATCATCAATATGTTACTTTAGAGTGGTAGCATTATCATGTGAATATGGTCATTGTACCACTATACTGGGAGTAGCAACAGGTTGAGAAACTTGTTGTTCCTAAGGAATAGAAGCACAAACACATATAGAAGGTTGTTCCTCTACACTATGAGTAGCAACAGCAGGTAGAGAGACCTATTGTACCTTAGGATTAGGACCACTAGCATGTCCATAAGGTCATTGTTCCTATGCACTGTGATTATTATCAGTTTGACAGACCTATTGTTCATCTAGATTGGGAGCACCAACATGTACATAAGTTATTATCTGCAGAAGTGTTTTAATATTTAATTTAGAGGACATAAATATAGTAGAAAATAGATAATAACATGATGTAACATAATGTATATTAAAAAAATTACCTGATTATTAAACTTTATTTTTTTAAGGCTGAAGGGATTTGACCCCTCTTCAACTGTCCAAATCCCATTATTTTTGTCTCCTCTAATATAACAATTGTCATCTATATTGGTATTGCTTCAAAATTATTGTGACATCCCAATTAAATTTTCATCCTTAGTTGAATTGTTAACTGAACCTTCAATAGTTTTAATCAATAATAGAATAATTGACCACTTTCGGTTTGTAGGATTTGGAACATAAAATACATGTACTGTATGTGATGCCACTATAAATGGTTTGTCTTTTTACTCATCCTTACTGAAATAAACTTTCATGAATCTCAATTCATCTATTTAAAAATTGCTCTTTATATCAAGTCACTTTCATTGAAAAATCAGCACTTGTAATGTGGTATAATCAAACTACCATACTTATTTGATGATTCCAAAGTATAACATATTCATGTAAATTGGATTTCTTTCCTTAGTACCAAAAACTTGCATCACATTACCCACAAATGTAACTCCACTATTTCACATGGTACTTTCTTAATCATTCTCATTTATATAGAATGTATAACCATTAATTACATAACCATTGTAAGATAATACACACACACTTAGTCATCCAGCTATCCATCAAAGTGGTTTTGAAATTGAAATTGGAATTTCATCTGAAACCTTAAAAATATGGTCATGACACCATCCTATAATCTATTGATTATGTGTATTTGATATCCATGTTTCATCCCTTGATGGATTCAAATTCCTATGAATATCTTTGTGGGTTTCAACATATTGGTAAACCTCTAAATTGTTATGCAAAAGATAATGGTGGGCCTACTCCTGATCTGTGATATTGATTATTACCACATCTCTTTTAGAAATTCCTTCACCTGCAAGGTGTCCATTGTGATGAGATTTCAGAAGAACAATGCTTTCCCCACTGGAAAGGTATTCGGTATAGAATTCAATGACTTCCTCAAAAATATATCTCTCTATAATACAACCCTCAGGATGACTTCATTTTTTGACATACCCTTTCAAAATATTTATATACCATTGAATGGGGTACATCCATTTATATTTTATAAGACCACATAGTCAAATCGCTCTCAATAAGTGAACCATCAAATGAACATTCATGTCAAATAATTTTTATAGGAATAACATTTCTAATTCTCATAATATGATGGTAATTCATCTTTCTATAGTCAATAATTTTCATAGTTATATAACTTTACTACATATATCATTTAAGAAGAAATAGTTCTTGGTTAATGTTTGACAGACATTCTGGGGAAAAATACAATGTAAAGCTATAAGCATTAGATCTTGAATCAAAACATTGAAATCATGTGATTTCAGACCCTTTGACTTTAAATTGGTCATTGACATGATGTTCTCGATATTTGATGAATACCCCTCTAAAACCTTTATGTCATTAAATAATTATCAAAATTGATATCTCTCTTACCTGGAAAGAGTGTAAGCAGTTGGAGGAAGAAAATTTCATTTTCCACCCTTTGTTGGTGCCAAATATTCTTGTATTTCCATGCCAGCCATGTCCAGCCTAACCTTAATTCTATCCTTTGTTTTTTCAGGTGAATTTAGAAATGTTTCGATGACACTATCACATAAATTTTATCAACATGCATAACATCAATAAAATTTCGGACGTACAGATAATTCCAGTATGGTAATTCAAAAAAAACCCTGATCTCTTTTTTCATCTAGTTTTATAAGTTTTATTGAAAATGGTTTTCCAAGATAAATGCACACATATTTTACTTTTTTAAATATTTTATAACTTCTTAGTGAAGACTGTGTTGTATGTTCTTCTGAACATCCATCTAATGATGTTTTCCAATATCGGTAATTATTTCATTAGGGTAGAAATCTATGATTTCCAAGAAACATGGTTTTTGATGAATGTTTCAACCTAATTGACTATTTACCTTGTTCGAAAATAGGAAACCCTTGAGTTACTTTAATTCTATATCTTAAAAAAATACATAAGCATGAAAGTAATTTATTTTCATTTACAACATGTATCTCAATGTTAAATATTCATATTTGTAAACATCATACAATGCAACACTTGAATCCAATAATAATTTTAAATCCTCAATAAATGGATCCAAATAAACATAAGTATCATTATGTGGTTGTTTTGGTCATGACATTAGCATAGATTACATGGTTTATTTTCATTTCATGTATAACCAAGGTAGAAAGTTATAATTTACCAACATAAACATCCATGTATTGTTGGTTAACCTTTTAAGTCAAAAATCATTCAATCCATATATAGATAACATAAGAATAAGGTTCTTGGATCATTTCCAAATTTAGGATACTCATGATCAATTCTCTTCCATTGAGGAGAGTCTTCTAGGTGATATAGTTTTCCATCTATAATTTCTATATCTGCATACGACGTCAATTTCCCTATAGTCTCCTCACTTCCATATAAATGCCTAAACCTTGGAATGATAGGAAAGTACCATACAACTTTTCTAGTACCAGATTCATCATTCTTGAATCAATAAGTGCCACACTTTAGGAATTATGTAAGTGATTTATGGTCCTTGTGAAACAGTATACAATCATTTGGGTAGTCGTGTATTCTTTTAAAGATCATAACCATCGAGTGTATCATTTATTTGGCATTGTATGTTCTAATCAAGAGCTCATTATATTTTGGGATCATGTCATTCAAGAGACAAATTAGTTCTATAAAATCGGCGTGACTCCATTAGTTTCCTGCTTTCAAATTATATGGCTTTATTATGGATGAAAATGTTGTATATTTAGTGCAACCGGCACACAATGGTGTTTTTTCATAACTCTTTAACTTTTCAAACAATTTTAGGTGGTCACAAAGTTTATCATCAATTATACTTGTCATTCCCTCAATAATATCTTCATCCTCATTCACATCTGTAATCACATCCTCAATATGGTCTTCTTTGTTTTTTATTCTTGTAATCATATCAGATGATCCATAAAACACAGTGTTATCCCATCCACTAGTTATATTCTCTTTTTATCTATTTTTATTCAAAAAATTTTAACTTCGATCTATTCCATGATAGATCAAGTGTTTTTCCAACTCATCTAGACTAATTTTTCTTGAATAATAAAAGTGTAATATTGGACAAAGGACTTGAAAAGGTTCATATGCATGATCTTTCACAAACTTGATGAACTCTTTCACTCCATCTTCATACACTTTTCTAAATGATATGCATTCATCCATTCTTTATTAATATCCACCCAATTTGATTCGATGATATTAATATTTAACAAATAAATACACAAAACATTGATATAAAAATTAACAAAGGATAAAAAAAGTTATACACTTTAAGTCTATTTCAATATTTATCCCTAATATCTATATACCAGAACCAATGTCCTTTATTTAGGATCTTCTAGATAAATCAATCCTCATCACTTCTAGCCTTTCCTTCATTGGTACAACTAAGAGAAATTAATCCACATAAATAAGTTAAATGACAAAACTCCCATCATAATACACCTTTGTATAGTGGAAATTATTTACATTACACTACATGAACATTAATTCTACCATGAAAACATTGAAATTCCTATTACATTGTCTTGGTTCCTACTTAATCCCATAAAAACTCCAATTGAGACTTGAACTGAACCTTCTATTATATTTAGCATGAAACCTTCCATTTGATATTTGTATATCTCTTCCTTAAAATCTCCATGAATGAATATAATCATGACATCCATTTGTTCTAGAAATAAACCTTCAATGGAAACCAAACTAAGAACCTTCTAAATTATTATATACTTTATATTAGGGGAGAAAATATAACTAAAATCTAATCCTTATAATTATTGAAATACATTTACAACTATAAACACATTTCACTATTTATTATCATCCACTTTCTCTTTCAGATGATAAATCTAATTATTCTATAGATCCCTATTTTCTTGTTGTAATTCTATTACGTGCAATGTATCAAAATTATAGAAGGGATTCAATTATTCCTTTATTTTGTACTCACACTACAATGAGTCCAATTGTCAGCCTATGTTGAATCCTAAAAAATAGAAAATCAACTTGACTTACCCATACATTCCTAATTAGGGGCACTCTTATAGACTAAGAAAACCGTAAAACTGGGTGAAACTAACTAGTGCATAATCTAACTAGTTTAGTATACATTTGGACCTATTTCTTAATTCATAGGTTTCCCATGCAGCCAAACAGGTTGAAGTGAGAAACATCAAGTCAATTATCATCACATGAATAAATATAATATAAGTAGTAAATCACATGTCAACTCTAACACCCTCACAAGAAAGAGACCATTTTCACATCCATGAATAAGAATCAATCATTTCATATTACTAATCAATCGTCGCATCCCACTGAGGGAAAAGGCCTAAATAGAAATATCAAAAATGGCCCCCCTAATTTAAACTGTGAAGTTGATGTTGGATGCAAAGTAATTTTGGGAGATGCAATGGGGTTAAACATTAATTCACCTTTTATAGGAGTGAGGTCATGATGGATATCTAAAGGGTTGGATAGAGTTAGTGGCAGGCCCCTTCCATGGAGTTATTATCAATCTACTTGTATTCCCTATATAATGTATTGGTTTTCCTAATTCTTTAAAAATATAAATTATAAAAAAAACTACATTTCAAATGTCCTTTGAAAACTATTTATAAAATCACATTTTAAATCTCATTAAAAAACAAACCATTTAAAAAATCCTCTTTAAAATAGCACACCCTTTTTAAAATAAACTAATCAATCCCAAATACTCTTTCACAAAACCAAAATTCCTTTTTTTAATAATTCAATACAACATCATGAACCAATGGTCTTAATTATTTAAAATTAACAATAACCCTCTGTATTTTACAAATTTTCATTTAAAACTTCACACACCACTTGTTAAAATGAAACTAGTATTAAATATGCTTTCAAAACATTCATATCCCTTTATGAAAGCCTATCAAGTGAGTTGAAAATAGTTGGCATACAAACTAAGTACATTCCAAGTGTTTAAATCATTTTAAATCTATTTAAAACCAAAGAAAATCATATTTTGAACACATATAATTTTTTTAGAAACATTTAAAAACTCTAGAATGATTTTAAAAGAGTCGGGCAATTTCAAAAAGATATAAATCCCAAGACAGGAACTTTATAAAAGATACATGAATCAAAAATAACCACGATTTTAAAAAATATAAAGCTATAGGACAAGCCAAAAATATATAGTTTTAGGGAAAATAAATATTTTTCATATTTTAATATCAAATGACACATAAAACTTGTGTAATTCATATTAGTGGGTCTTTTCTTAGAACCATTCTTAGTAGAGATAACCAACTATAAACTTCATGACAAGATGTATTAATTTCATATGAGACTCCATAACATGATCGTAAACCATCATCTATTCCATTTAAGATAGATGTATCTAGACTATATGATATATTAAGTTAAGAATATATTTAGGGAATATTTATGTTCTCATCATAGTCAGATTCTATTATAACTTATTAATGTGAATTATATTCCAAGGAAATTAAAAAATTATTTTTAAATAGAATAATAATCACTATGTGATATAAATATGTAAACATATTTTGAAAATTGAAAGTACAATGTTAGTTAGATCTATAGGTAATCATGTAAGCTATTAGATATATGATGATTCTAAAAAAACCAAAATAATCAATATTAATTGATGGGATATAGGAATTTATGTTTCAAAATGACATTATTCCCAATTATATTGAACTGGTTATTAATCTTTAAAAAGGGTCAAATCCCCTTCTAATTCTATACCAATATCGAGGTCATCATGATGACATAGTGGATTCATGAGTGCTTCAAACATGATTATGTTGAGTATCAACATTTATTTTCTAATTATGCATTAATCAAGTGATCATACATCATGGATTATGGGAAAAAGATTTAGTTTTCTTCTTCTTATTTCATTAATTGAGAAATTAAGGGTGATTGTATACAAAATATTCATGAAGGCTAATGTGTTGGGTGATTCCACTAACTGCACAATCTGATCATGAAGAGAATCCAAGTCCAATGCATGAGACACACAAGAGGGTGGGACCTAATGAACATGGTTAGTATAATTCTATATGAAAATATAGGAATTAGATTAATACCATAAAAAGATAAGTATCAAATGAAATTTGGATAAATCAAGGGAAGGAGGGTTAGCAGTAGAGCAATATTCATGGAGAAGGAGGGTTCACAACGTAGGAGTGTTCAGCGGCGGTGGAGGTGAGGTTGGGGCAGAGGAGGGGTTGGCAGTGCAGAGGTCGACTTCCATGAGATCTTGACGTGTGCAAGAGGAGGAAACTGTTAGAGTTCATTAATAAAATCCAGTGAAGCTTTTATTAGTGTTAGTCAAAAAGTGTTGATAAAGATATAATGCTAATAATTAATTTATATTATTATATATATTTATAAAATTATATATATGATAAAAATATATTTATTTATCTATAATTATAAAGAAATACATATATATTTAAATAATTGCAAAATTATAAATAATATATTAATTATATATATTAATAAAATTATAAATATAATAAATATATTTGTTATAATTTTATAATTATTTAAATAAATAAATAAATACATTAAAAGTTATAATTATAAATAAATATATATTCATTTAAATAATTATATAATTTGAAGAAATATATTTATATATATTTATAAGATTATAGATACAAATATATACATATTTTTTATAATTTTATAATTATTAAAAAGAATATATATTTATTTGTAAATATAACTATAAATAAATATTTATTTTTTTTTAAATAATTATAAAATTATAACAAATATATTTATTATATTTATAATTTTTTTAATATATATAATTATTATATTTATTATAATTTTATAACTATTTAAATATATATGTATTTATTTATAGTTATAATAATAAATATTTGTATTTAATTATCAATATTTGAATATATATATTTATCTAAATATATTTCATTAATTATATATAACATTATATAAGAATAATAAATATATTTTTTAAAAATTTATAATTATTTAAATAAATAGATATTTATTTATATGTATAACTATTAATAAATATTTATTTATTTGTAATTAAAAATTATAATAAACAGATATTTATTTATAATTCTAATTATAAATATTTATATATATATATATATATTTAAATAATTATAGAATTATAAAAAAAATCTTTATAATTTTATAAATATATATATTTAATATATTTATTACACTAGAAAGTTTCATGAGTTAGGAGAACCTGCGCCAACAAAAATTTATTGAAAATTAAAAGACCAAGCATGAGAAGCATATAGGAATTAATATATTTATTATAATTTTATAATTATTTAAATATATATTTATTTATTTAGAATTATAATTTTAACTATTTGAATTTATTTATAAATATTTTTATATAAATATATATATTTAAAATTTTTGTTATAATTTTATAATTATTTAAATATATCTATATTTATTTAGGATTAAAATTATAACTATTTTTATTTATTTATTAATATTTGTATATATTTATAAATATATTTATTTAATTATATATATTTATTACTTTATAAGTATGATAAATATATTTATTATAGTTTTATTATTATTTAAATATATGTATTTATTTATAATTATAATTATAATTATTTAAATATATATATTTCTTTATAATTATAATTATAATTAAAAGTAAATGTATTTATAAATATTTTTATATAATTATAAATATATTTACATTTATAAAATTATAATATATCTATTTATTATAATTTTATAATTATTTAAATATATATATATATATATTAATAATTATTATTACAAATAAATATATTTAAATATATATATATAATTAACATTCTATAATTATAAATATAATAAATATATTTAGTATTTAAATATATTTATTGTAATTTTATAAGTATTTTTGAGAATATAATAGATTCATGGGTATAACATGAATGAATCATACACCTACTAAAGTATAGATAATAAAAAACGTGTCATCTCATATGGACAACATGGATAATAAGAAGGGTGTAATATATAAATGAACATTCATGATGAATACATAACATATATGCACGTCAATCATACTTACGCATCGATATATTTATTGACCAAGTTCATTAGAAACATGTATTTAATTATTTATAACTATAATTATAAATATATTTATATATATATATATAAGGTATTTATAAATATAATAAATATAGTAAATTTAATAAATCTAATAAATCTAATAAATCTAATAAATCTAATAAATCTAATAAATATATTTATCATTGAATGAAATTTATCATAATATTTTAATTATTTATAATATTAGAAATAATTTTTTTATGTATACAAAAAAACATTATTTTTTAATATAAATATTATAATTTTATATAAATTAATAATATTTTTTTAAAAAACTTTTATCAGTGCTAATAATATCACTGATAATTCTACCCTTTATCAACACTAAAAAAATGTTGATAAATGGTGCACCTTTATCAATGCTTTTAGCAAGCACTAATAACCCCCCCCCCCCCTTTCAATGCTTTATGTTTAGCACTAATAATAGATGGCATATCCCTTGCCCGGATCTGTGGTAGTGAGCACAGACACCTAGAGGCGATATTTATACCCATTCTTTTAAAGTTTTCATCAGATGGTAGGGCCTGGTTCCAAGCTCTCCACATAAGAAAACTATAATTCACAAGAATATCTCTACACCAAAACACCTCACCCTAGTTGTCCCCTTTATTAGGTAACATCACCACCCTTATGAACTCTTTTACTGAGAAAGCACCTAATGAGGATCCTATAAAAACACACATATCTTGTTCATTATTTAGTTCAATAAGATCACAGATACTCTGCTATTGGGTTTCCAAGATAGCATTGATGAAATGTTGATGCACGCATGTACTCTTAATGGTTATATTCAAAACCAGATATTTGGGGAACCCAAGTTTGGATCTATCCCAATTATGATGCCAAAGTAAAATATCACCCCTTCCCACTATCCAATTGGTAAGTCCTTGAATAGTCAGAATTTGAGGATGACTGACTAACCATAAAGAGCAGGGGACACCTCTCAGCACACCTGGGTTTTCACTGTACTTCCTTTCCATGAACCTCCCCCAAAGGGTCCTTTCCTCAAGGACCTCCCACTCTAAATTTTTATTCATACATTAGAGCATATCTTCTAGGTTTTTCACATTTATTCCTCCCAACTTTTCATTTATGACCATCTTTTCTTATGAGGCCTTGTGAAATTTTCCTTCTAAATGATAATACCAAATGAATGATGCCATGATCTTATTAATGTGGGAGATGAAGACCTTTATAAATTTAGTAGTGGAGAGAAAATGGACAAAGATAGAATAAATAACAATGTTCACCAAGGTAATCCTTCCATCAGATGATAGAAAATTATATTTACAATTCAGGATACTATATGTGATCCACTCAATTATTTTATCAAAGTGCTGAATATGGGGTCTGCACACCAAAGTAGTCCATAAGAAAACCTATTCTCTGCAAGTCAATATTATTAGTTAGGTAGGTAATACTCATACTGAAGCATCTATTAGAGATAAAGAAGATACTTTTATCCAGGTTGATAACCTTTCTGCACCATTTACAATAATCTTCCAGCACTTTTTTAAAACCCTGAATTAATCACTTACTCAAATAAGAAAATATTGTGTTGCCATCTACAAACATGAGGTGATAAATGGTATGTGAAACTTGTCTACAATGCTATGGGATAACCTCTCCCCATATTATACTCTTATTGATGAGGCGGATGATGAAAACTTGTGTATTTATGAAGATGTCCTGGGATAACGGATCACCTTGTCTCAGGCCAATGGTAGGTTTAAAAAGGCCACATTTTTTCCCAATAATGAAACTGAGAGCCCAGAGGAACTGAAGGACCTGAACATGAGGTTTATAGTCTAGGAGAGAATCTCACTCTATCCAGCACCTTGATGATGAAATTACACTTTACTTGATCATACACCTTATCCATGTCTTGTTTGATTTTCGTGTTAGAGATTATAGCCTTCTAGTTGATATCACTGATCAATTAGTATTAAAATGAAATCACCCCTTGTATGGTCGTCTATAACATCCCACCTTTTATCACATTAACTTTAATTACATTATACAAAACTGAGGATCTTTAAGGTTCAGTGTCTTGGAAACCAAGAACTTAATACATGAAAACATAAAACATTCTTCTTAAACACTTTAAAGGCTTCTCATTATGTTCATCCTAGGTTCATTATTGCATCTCATAACCTGGGGACATACATCAAAGGAAAGGGTGAGCAGAAGGCCCAATAAGGGAAACAAGGCAAAACATTTAACATGTGAACTTGAGATACATCAATAAAGTCATGAAAAAGAACTTTAAGGCATGAGAAAGAAATCATGAGGCATATCATAATAAAAATAACGTGTTTCATAACATGAAGAGGTGGATAAAAATTTAACTTATAAAATCATTTCTGTTTCACCAAGGTCCATCCCCAAGGTTTCATTAAAAAAAATTACCAAGGTTATTCACCAAGGTATCGTTAAAATGGTCATCTCTTGAGATTAAGTCTTTACCCAATACATTGGAGCGCTATCAGGGCTCAACTGTAATTTTCCGTTATTATCATGTGATCCACATATATCATCACCAATAATTTCATAAATAACCCATATATCATAAAATAAATGGGTTTCATTTCATAGTCATAACATTTTAAAGACGTGATCTTTATGTCACTTTAAACCGACGGAAAAGGAAAGCGGACCTCATGTATGTAAATCCCAGAATTTAAAATAGAAAATTTTGATATATATATGTCAATAACCCTATATAATAAAGAGTTTTTAGTATTCACTTAATAAAATAAAATAATTTGAGAAAAAATAGAGAGACATTTTGAGACGAAAATTTGGCAGCATAACGGCTATGTTGCAGGGTATTAGAAAACATTGAAAAAAGAGGGGACATGGGTCACCTGGTCATAAATGATCCGTAAAATAGTATACAGAAATAATATAAATGATATAAGAACATGGTAATGAAATTTTAAGTACATACCATATGAAATTAAAAACATGAAAGGAAGACAAAAATAATATTTCTCTTATGAAAAATTCGGCAGCCTAACGGTGTCACTTAAAACTTAAAAAAAATGAATTGATGAGATTAAATAGGGTCTCTAATCATGTGAAAATAAAATGAAAGTATTATTAATATAGATATAATACCCCAACATGGGAAAAGGGAACTTTAAATACTTGACATGAAAATAGAACTTTGAAAATGGAAAGAGTGAAAGAATCCCTTACAAAAATCCGGCAGCATAACGGCGCCACTTAAACATTTATAAAATGAAATGATGAGAGAAATAGGGGGTCTATCATCATATGAACATGAAAAGTACATTAATATAAATATAAAAGAGCACCCCCAACATAAGAACATGGGGCTTAAAATAAATAACATAAACGAGAGTACTTGAAAAGAAAGTGAGAGGTAGGATCCCTTACCTTGAAGAGTAACTTTGAAAGCTTAAAGGTCGGGACCTTGGGAGGCTTGGGGGAACCTTGGGAGGACTACTTGGGAGGTAAAGAGACCATAACATTATTTGGAAGTATTTTTAAATTCAATTAATGAGGTAAAGGCATGGTATTTATAGGACAAGTGAGGGGACAAAGCATTAATTGCCAAGGGACTCCTCATTGGTGGTATTGGAAAAACCATGGGCTTTCCCATGGTATTGTCTCATGGTATTGGACACTTGGGACACCTAATACCTTATATTACTATTCATAAGTTGACCAGAATCATTACATAAATATTACATACTTAATGAATTCATTAAACACTCGAAACTAAAAACTGTATTTTCACTATTCACCGAAAATTTATTTTTTCAGAAAAATCCCAAAAAATCCACATAACCTAATATCGATGCTTTGTATTCAAAAATGAACACCATTTTATAAAAATATTTTTATAAATATTTTTAATTTAATTTTTAATTAAAAAACACTATTCACCCAAAAAAAACTAATACTTGACTAATAATTTCTGAAACAGTTATTTACCTATTTTATTGAATCACATTACTTAATCAAGGTGCCTAAATTATATTAATACTTTATTTAAGTGATATTACTAATCCATTTGGTCACATTACTAATCCTAAGTGTAAAATCACTATTCATAATTTACTATTCATCAAAAATTAAGTTGATCTTATTAGACTCTAAATTTCATACTGAACACAACTGTAGAAGACCATTTTTTGAAAATCATTACACATTTTTAATTATTTAAGGTTTACATAAATTTTTTAAAATATCCTTTTTCCAAAATTCATCAATAATATACATCCTCTATTTATCCTGACACTTGAGATTCACAAACTTCGCCATAATAAGAAATCATAATTTTTATTTAAATCAAAGGATTACAAAAGGCAGTTACGGTCTCGTTACATAGCCCCTTATAACACCAGCATATGACCTAAGTGTAAGGTATGATAGGGTGATAGAATCTTTGGGCGGCTCGACTGACATTGCCCGGGTAGTGATTTATATCATCTTTAACTTCTCATGAAGGCGATTTTGTTCCAACTTCACATGATGAAGTTCGAATTGGGTTTGGTATAGAGCAAATCCCAAAGGTGCTACCTTCTTCCCAAGTTCCGACAGATGGGCTTTGATCAGCCTGAAACTACTAGATGGGGCCGTCGAATCTTCTTTCTATATTAATTAATCAATATAACTTGTATTTATAGAACATAATTGTAACATTTAGTTTCCAACAGTCATATAATAGTTGAAACCCAATGGTATCATTTGAATTGTACTCATTTTATTAAATAAAAAATAAAATAACCCACAAAAAATTATGGAACATAATTTACTCAAAAAAATTATGGGTCATTACAATCTTCCCCCCTTAAGAAATTGAATCCTCGCAATTTTAAAATTGGGCTTGGAAATTTTGTTGAAAGTCCCACATCCGAAAAAGATTCAGTAAAATTATTACTTTAAAAGAAAGAAAGGGAAGTGCAAAGGTCACCTGAGTTAACCCATACTAAGATTCCATGTAGGAAAACATGGATATGGAAGAGAAAACATAGGGTCAAGTTCTAATGTATAGTGATAGAAAACATGATTAGGAGAAAATTAATCAGAAGAAGATCACAAACTTAAGATGTGTTAAACTTTCTTTGATTACCCAGTAGGAAATGTAAACTACCAACATTTTTGTTTCATGTTCCTTTTCATAATTTTGAGGAAGTCATTTACTACATAGAATAAAAACATATGGAAATATACTTACCTTAAATTATAGTTTCATCCCTTAATAAGTTTTCACCAAGACTAATCTTTTCTCCAAACAATGAGCATTCAAAAGGACTTGGTCTCATCAAAAGCACAAGAATAATCTTCTAGAGAATCACATAATCCAGAAAAGAATAACTATATGTTTCCCTTGTCTTTAGTCATAAACTAAAACTAAAATGGTTAGTATGAGAACATATAATCCCCAAAAAGGATAATCCTTTATAAAAAGAAATATGACTATTAATCTCCAAAATTCAACAAAAGTACCCAATGTTCCAGAAAGACTATTCAATACACAATCATCCTTAAAATTCTTCAGAATAATTTAAACTAAGATTGGAACCCAAAACTCAAAAGGATTTAAAAACATAGTCTTCCAAGATAAACTTTATCATTCATCTCCAAAAAACATCAACCACTCTTAACGTCTTATAACAAAATTAACTAACCTAATCACATTTCCCCAAGATAGGTTAATAATTTCCATAAGTAACCTAAATTACCATAATTTCATCTTAAATTCAACGATTCTTCAAAATATAAGTCATCCTTTAATTCTCAAAGAAAATACTATAGTAATCTATTTACCTTGATCATATTGGGTTCCCAAATTAGTGAACATCTTCCAAAATAATATTCATCTTTTAATCCCATAATCATTTTTTTTCAATAAGAACAGCTTCAAAACATCAACATGTAATACATAACAATAGATGTCTTCTTTAATGATATAAAACCATCTTAGGTAGTGACTCGATGTTTTTAGAAAACATTAAAGATATTCTCATAGAGAACGAACTAAAATACAACATAACATAGAAAATTATTACAAAGAAGTCACATGTAATTCAGTCATCATGATCCATCTCAGCATAGGACATGAATTATTCCCTTGTCCTTGAAGATTGTTGATTCTCATCATTCTTCTCATCCCTTCCAAGAGAGAATTTCCTTAGATAATGTGCAACTTCTCCACATTTGTGAAATTGAATAGTATAAGGTACATTAGATTAAACCTTATCTCCATTCATCACATTATCCATTTTTTTAAAGAAATTGTCTACTTTATGCCCTATCATCCCACACTTAAAACATCTCTCGGTTCCTTTGTGACATTTTCCATGATGCCTCTTTCCACACTTTTTGCACAAAAGAAAATTGGGTCATCTTTCCCTTATCACCTTTATCAGATGAACATCCTTGAGACTTCATCTTCCTCTTCCGGGATGAATCCGGGCATTCAACTAGGTACCAATTATTAATTGTGATTTTTGATAGCTAGTTTGGCATAATCACAATATTTTCAACTTGATCTCTCGTCATCTCTATCATATTAATATGGAAATAGTCACATTTCCTATAACATTGGTTTTTGGGACATGTTCTTTTATTTCCTTCCAATAACTAAGAAAAGAATGTATAATTAGGGGGATTAAATACTTATCCAATAATCATGAAAAGGAAACTTTAATCATAGAAGGATAAACTTGTATAAGAAAAGAATATCCTAACTTGTGATCCCCTGGGTTCTAATCTAGGTTGTCCATGATCATATATTGTTATGTGAATCTTTATTTTATTTTATCATTGTTCCTTTAATAATGGTTCATACTAAGCTTATGAATTTACTAAAGCATATCCCCCTGGAGTGTCAAAAACCAAGAGTGCAGCAAAGCGTGTTGTCGTGCACCAGGTTACCCTGGGTCAACCCCAAAACACCTTGTCAGAGTTTTCACTCCTTGTTACATCTGTACCAGAGCCACCTCTACTTGTTCGTATCCAGATAGGGATTTATTTGTTTAGAAACCACTTACTCAATACTTCACCAAAATACCATGATGTTTTCCTATATTTAATATTTTCATTAAGAAACCTTGTAAAGTTTTCAAATCCTAATTTCCATAAATAACTAAACCATCCTTTGATACCAACTATAACAACCCTCCTTTTTATCACATTAAATTTCATTACATTATACAAAACCAAGGATCTTTAAGGATTAGTGTCTTGGAAACCAAGAACTTAATACATGAAAACATAAAACATTCTTCTTAAACACTTGAAAGCATTATCCTTATGTTTATCCTAGGTTCATTACTGCATCTCATAACCTAGGGACATACATAAAAGGAAATGGTGAGTGGAAGGCCTAGTAAGGGAAACAAGGGGAAACATTTAACATGTGAACTTGAGATACATCAATAAAGTCAGGAAAAAGAACTTTAAGGCATGAATAAAGAAATAATTAGGCATATCATAATAAAAATAACATGTTTCATAACTTGAATATGTGGCTAAAACATTTAACATAGACAATAATTTCCATTTCACCAAGGTCCATCCCCAAGGTGTCATTAATAAAAATTACCAAGGTTATTCACCAAGGTATCGTTAAAATGGTCATCTCTAGAGATTAAGTATTTACCCAATGCATTAGAGCACTATCAGGTAACACCCTTAATTTGTCTTTATTATCATGTGAGAAACATATATCATCATCAATAATTTCATAAATAACCCATATATCATAAAAGAAATGGGTTTCATTTCATAGTCATAACATTTTAAAAACTGTTTTAAAGACGTGGTCTTTATGTCACTTTAAACCCACAAGTAAGGAAAGCGGGCCTCATGTATGTAAATCCCCAAATTTAAAATAGAAAATTTTGATATATATGTGAATAACCCTATATAATAATGAGTTTTGAGTATTCAATTAATAAAATAAAATAATTTGAGAAAAAGAGAGAGACATTTTGAGACGAAAATCCGGAAGTATAACGGCTATGTTGCAGGGTTTTAGAAAACATTGAAAGGAGAGGGGACATGGATCACCCAAAAATAAATGAACCATAAAATAGTATAGGGAAAAAATAAAAAGGATATAATAAAATGGTAATAAAATTTAAGGACATACCATATGAAATGAAAAACATGAAAGGAAAACAAAAATAAGATTTCTCTTATGAAAAATTCGGCAGCCTAACGGCGTCACTTAAAAATTCAAAAAATGAATTGATGAGATTAAATAGGGTCCCTAATAAAGTAAAAATAAAATAAAATTATTATTAATATAGATATCATACCCCAACATGGGAAAATGTAACTTGAAATACTTGACATGAAAATAGAACATTGAAAATGAGAAGAGTGAAAGAATCCCTTACAAAAATTCGGCAGCCTAACGGGGCCACTTAAACATTCATAAAATGAAATTATGAGAGAAAGAGGGGGTTTATAATCATATGAAAATGAAAATAAAAGTAATATGAATATAAAATAAAACCCCCAACATAAGAACATTGGGCTTAAAATAAATGACATAAACAAGAGTACTTGAAAAGAAAGTGAGAGGTAGGATCCCTTACCTTGAAGAGTAACTTCGAAAGATTGAAGGTCGGCACCTTGGAAGGCTTGAGGGAACCTTGGGAGGACTATTTTGGAGTTAAAGAGACCATAACTTTATTGTGTAGGATTTGGAAATGCAATTAATGAGGGAAAGTCTTGGTATTTATAGGAGAAGTGAGGGGACAAAGCATTAATTGCCAAGGGACACCTCATCGGTGGTATTGGAAAAACCATGGGCTTGCCCATGGTATTTTCCCATGTTATTGGGCACTTGGGAAACCTCATACCTTATCTCACTATTAATAATTTTATCATAATTATTACATAATTATTAAATCCTCAATGATGTCATTAAACACTCGAAACTAAAAACTGTATTTTCATTATTCACCGAAAATTCATTTTTTCAGAAAAATCCCCAAAAATCACCATAACCTAATATCGATTCTCTGAATTAGAAAATGAAATCCATTTTATAAAAATAATTTTCTAAATATTTTTAATTTGATTTTTAATTAAATAATACTATTCACCTGAAAAAACTAATACTTGACTAATAATTTCTAAAACAGTTATTTACCTATTTTATTTAATCACATTACTTAATCAAGGTGCCTAAATTATATTAATACTTTATTAAAGGGATATTACTAATCCATTTGGTCACATTACTAATCCTAAGCGTAAAATCACTATTCATAATTTACTATTCATCAAACATTAAGTTGATCTTATTAGACTCTAAATTTCATACTGAACACAACTGTAGAAGACCATTTTTTAAATATCATTACAAATTTTTAATTATTTAAGGTTTACATAAATTTTTTAAAATGTCATTTTTCCAAAATTCATCAATAATATACATCCTATATTTATCCGGACACTTGAGATTCACAAACTTCACCATAAGAATAAATCACAATTTTTATTTAAATTAAAGGATAACACAAGGCAGTTACGGTCTTGTTACATAGCCCCTTATAACACCAGCATAGGACCTAATAGTAAGGTTTTCTAGGGTGATAGAATCTTGGGGTGGCTCAGCCAACATTTCCCGATTAGTGATTTTTGTCAGCTTGAACTTCTCGCCAAGGCGATTTCGTTCCAACTTCACACGATGAAGTTCGTCTTGGGTTTGGTCCAGATCAAATCCCAAAGGTGCTACCTCCTTCCTGAGTTCTGAGAGATGCGCTTCGATTGGACCGAGACTATTGGATGGGGTCATAGAATCTTATTTCTATATTAATTAATCAAGATCACTAGTATTTATAGAAAATAATTGTAACATTTAGTTTCCAATGGTCATATTGACCAATGTTCATATAATAGTTGAAACCCAATGGTCTCATTTTAATTATAATCATTTTATTAAATGAAAAATAAAATAACCCCCAAAAAATTAGGGAACAAAATTTACTAAAAAAAATTTCGGGTCGTTACATCCTCCCCTTCATAGACCCATGTTTTTCATCTGACACCCATCGAGGTAGATGGGTGGAAAATATTCTATTTATCACCACTAAGAGAACCTTGTATGGAAAATTGCACATGTTAACTGGTCTATAATGATGAAGAGATGAGGGGTCCTTAAATATTGGTAATAATCTCTAAAGTGGTTTTGAATGCCACATGCGTAAGGATTCCTCCCCTAAAGAAACCATGAACTATTTTAACCACATCCCCTTTGATAAAGTCCCACAAATCTCTATAAAAGGATCTCGAGAATTAATCTATTCCCAACATGCTCTCTAGGTTGAGATATTTCATTTCTTCATAGATCTACTCCACTTCTGGTATGGTTTCAAAGTAATCACAATTGGAAGAATAAAATTCTTGAGGTATTGAATCCAAAATTTCTTCATATCCCCTTGGGTTCACCCCTAGCATGGAAGGGTTAGAACCTACCAGTATTGATTTGAAATAGGACTCTCTCATATTAACAACCACATATCTATAATTTATAAAGGATCTGTATTTCAATATGATATTTGGGCTAAATATTCTACTCTTATCCTTGATACATGTATGAAATAATGTTGTATTATCATCACTCTTATAAAGCCATTTGACTCTTGACTACTCATGTTCCATTCTCTCCTGCCTGAGTAAAAATTATATTATAATTTTCTACTTTTCCCTAAGATCATTGAATAAGTTATCATTCAAATTCCTTTCTAGGTAAGTTTCCATCCAATCAACAACCACCTAATCCTCCTCTATTTATTGTTTGTGGGGTATTTTGTTTATAATCTAAGACTGGAGGTCCTCTCTGAGTTAGTGAGGAGGACATAGAGGAGAAACATGAGCCATATAGACCATAAGGAACCGTACTGATCCATGGTGATAGGGGGTTTTTTACCTAAATAGAGGGACCATGTTCATATAAAGAAACATTATTGGGAAGAACCAAGCTGAACGCTAATGATTTTCCTTGATCTTATGAATTATTAAGAAGAAATAGTTCCTAGGGGAGGGCATTAGATAAGGCCAGAGAAACTGAAGGCATATATGGGACCAAGTCTAAAAAATAGGGTCCCATGTCACTCGGAGATTTATAGGGGATGATTCCATGTAGTCCTCCATTATCTTGAAGGGAACCTTCACTATGTAAAAAATACACACACTGCTGAGGTGCCTCTGACCACTTAGAAAAGCATCTACTTGAGGTACCAGCCTCAAGATCAGTCGTCAGTCTCTTACTAAAAGTATCCTTTTGACTTCTACTTGACCTAACAAAAATGTAATTTTTATAAATATGAAACCAGATCCCTTGAATATGGAAGAAAGAGAAAAATCTTGGAAGGGAGTGAAATATGAGATTTCAGGACCAAAAAAAAGACCTTTAAATGAACAAATGGATCTGATCTGGTAGGGGCATAGGGACATCCATTTCTACATAGATCCTTGCCACTAAGGCATACATTTGGAAAAGGGTATGCTCTGTCACACATAAGAAGCCAGCTAATGATTAACATAGAGCCAAAATGATTGAAAAGTTTTGAAACAGAAGATTAATATCTGGTAAAACAATCCAGACCATTTCATGAGAGGATTCCCTTCCAAAATTTTTCTCCATAGACTATTGGTAAGTGTGAAATGACACCTGCCAAAGGATATGGGATCATGGTGAATGTTCATATTTTAAGTCCCTATCTTGGTAAAATTTTCATGTTGGAGAAATTTGAGTCTTTTGGGGTGTTTTTTTCTTATTTTTTCTTCTTCCTGGAGTGTTGTGTGGTCAATCATGAAACCAAAAGAAGGAGATTCGATCGGGGACTATCGGCTTCTAGATATGAGGAAGGAGATGCATCAAATATCAAACCTCTAGAAATAGGATCAAGATTGAAGCTCTTTCATATTCAAGAATCCTAAGGTGTGTGAGGGGTCTTATTTTTGCTTGGTCTCTAGTGTTAGATGGGGATATTTTAGGCTTCTCTGTTGTGACTCCCTTATCTTGGAAAGGTCATGCTTTGTGGGCCATTGCGCGAAGTATTTTTTCTTCATTGTGATCTTTGTGGGTGGAATATTCCATCCCTAGTTATAAGGAGGTGTTTTTTCTTAGTTATCTTGAATCACGATGGCGGTTCCTTTTCAGATGATAGTTTCTATTTTCTTATCCTTTACGGTTAGCTTTTATGAGTCAGTCTTGGTTTTGGTCTGTCTCATGGGTGGGTGTTTCCCTCATCAAGTTTTCTTCCCTTGGTGGAGGGGTTTCTGGTTTTTTTGTTGGTGTGTAAAATAATTTCATATGATTTCCCACATTAGGATTACCATGTCATTTTGTGCTGGTTGGTTAAGTTGGTTGGTTCTTAGGGTGGGGAGATCCACCGTGGGTCCCGCGGGAATTTTATTTTTGTGTAAATTGGTTCTATTTGATTTCTAATGGTGGGGAGTCTATTTGGGTCTCCCCATGTTAATAATCTATATTAGTTTCTCAATTTTAGAAATATAATTTTGATCTCATTCCTTGAGTAAATTTTGGGGTTGGAGTGCACCTAATGGTTTTTCTAAACCAAGTTTGTGGAAGTATTGTTTTTCTAGAAGTGCTTTGTTTCATTTGTTCATTTTAAATAAGTGGTGTATGTTTCATTTGGTAATGTATGAATTTTTCGTGAATTGATATGTTAGATAAAGAAGTTGTGATAATTACTTTCCTTTTAATCGATCAATTAGAGGTGTTGTGGCTTTCTAGAGGCAGAAATCATATAGTGGGGAGTCCATTCTGGTCTCCCAAGTTAAATCATGTGAATCACTATTTCCATTTGGGGTGTTCTTTATTTCTTCTCATTTTCATGTTTATTATGAGTTTCCTTAAGTCATTAGGGAGTATTGGTTTTTTTAGATCAAACCTTGGAATGAATTTATAGGGGTGTAAATTATTCATGGTGGGGAAAATTGTCACACCCTGATTCATTTTTTATCCTTTTCTTTGGTTCACTTTTGGATCTCAGTTTTTATCTAGAGTTTTGGGTGTGATGACTTTGATTTTTTAGGTATTTAGTTTTTTTTCTTTTCATTATAGTGCTTTTCCATGAGCCCCCTTGATTTTTGATGAAAATTTTAGTTTTTGGGTAAACAACAGGTGACACACGGTTGGTGCATGGTTTCGAAAACCATGTACCTTGCCCAGGAAAATGTGTGGCCAAAGTGATATTTTGGATAGTGGATAACTACACATTTAGTGTATGGTTTTTAAACCATGAGGGATAACTATGTTGAATATTCTTATTAGGAAGTAAAGGGTGCCCGGTTGTCGTATGGTTTGGAAAACTATGTTGGAAAACCGTGCGACAAGTCTAGGTCATTAAAAACATGAAAACTCTCTTTGTGTTCACATGGGATTTAACCCTATTTCCTAATTTGTCCACCCCATGTGTGATTTTCATCTATTTTAGATCCCTCTAAGATTAATTTGACCCCTTTTACATCATTATTTGGGTTTTTTTTATCCTGGTTCTTTAAATAAACATCAATTAAGTCATTCTCCTATTGATTTCCCCACCTTTCTATAATTTTTCTACCCTACTTCTTAGGTTATGAATTTACAGGGAAGTATTTGAACTAGGGAGGGTTTAATCTTGTGTTTTTGAGAAAGATATTGATATTTTTGTTCAATATTTCTTTGTTGGGGAATTATGGTGGTTCAGATGAGGTTTCACATCATTTTCCAGAAAGTTTCAAGTAAGAGGTTGGTGGTTCCATGTTCTAAAATTTTTAGATGCTTTGATATGATTTCTTGGTTAAATATAGGTCATCTATGATTTATTTCTGTGGTGTAAAAAAAATTGGATGGTTTTTACATTCTTATGTCATGGAAATGGATTTTTTATAAAGGAAAATAGTGGCTTTTTTGTGTGTTATTTATTATGGTACTTCATGAAAGTGTTTCATGGGTTGTTTGAAAGGTGAGAAATGTTTTTTTAGAGGAACTTGAGGTGATAATGTATTTTAAAGTAATTTTTTTAATGGAAATAGATGTTTATGGCAATATGGATTCTTTTTGTGCACTTTTAATTTGTTTTATGAATTGTGTCAGTGTTGGGATGCATGTTTTGAAGTGAAATTGGTTTATGTGTGTATTTAAAAGTTGATTGGCCCATAAAATGGTTAAATTGATTATGATATTCTCTTCTAATGTTTCCAAATGGGTTTCATGGATTGTTTAAGTAGTGTAAAAATGTTTTTAAATAGTTTTAGTGTGTGTAAAATGGAAAGTGATTTTTTTATGAAAGATGGTGGATTCTATGTGATAGTTTGTGAAAGTATGGATTTCCCAATGTTTTTATAATTCTTGGTATGTGTATGTGAAAATGGTGATTGTGTGACATGTGAAATGAGGGATTGAGAAAAATGGGATCTTGGGACCTAGGTGGTCAAACTAGATGTTGTACACTAGTGATTCATAAGTGGAAAGACCAAATTCTTATAGTGGATTTACACTAGTTGACTTGGAAGTGAAAATCCTGAATTCTTCTAGTGAATTGATAATAGTTGACTTAGAAGTGGAAAAACCTGGATTCACATAGCATGATAGATTCTTACAACACTAACCAAACATGTATTATGATTGAAGACCACTAGCCCCATGGTATATTCTTTCCTAGTGTCTTGTGAACAAGAAAGTTTTGGGTTATGGTTTCAATACCATTGTTTCACCAAGATAATAGGTTTCTATAGTTCCACTTGTACTAGCTACCCTTATATAATTACCCATCATGATTTTCATTGGTACATGATTCTTATATGGTGTGGTTCCATCCATAGGTATATAGTGTACCTTGTGTGTATTTTTTTGTATTTTATTTTGAAAAAAGTTTGATGTGAAATGGTTTTCATTGAAAGTGTTTTCCATGAGAATGATTCTTCCATAAATGATTAGTTAAAAATGTTTAAAATGCTTTTACATAAATGATCATGTTAAATTTTCTTCAAATGTTAAAGAATGGAACCTTTTCTTTTGGGTGGAATCCTACTAGGATTTGTCTCACACCCTACAAACACCTTTGGTTGTATGTAAACTTTTTTATATATGACCCAATTAAAGGCTAGATGTGTCCTAGTGATATTAGTAGATCTAGGTTACTATAGTTCCTCTTGTCACAAGTGTTGGTGATGGTGTCTTGAGGGTAATTTCCCTCATGTTTCATGGTGGTTTTTTAGATGTTTTCTTTTTTTCTCTTTCATGGTAGTACCTCTCAGTTTTAATTAAAATTATAAACCTTAAATTCTAAACATTATTGTATCATTTTTGGTTAAGGTTACTCAGTTTTTTTTGTTTATTATTTTTAGTTTTGTATGATAATATAATAGGTTTAAATGATCCACAAGGTATATTATTGATATCCAATAACTAGTTTTCATCCTATATGGATTGGGAATTCCCTTTGGACCTTATCTCGGGTTAGGTCGGGTGTCGGGTTAGATGGAATCCTAGATCGATTCATGACAAAATGGTATCAAAGGATTTTATCCTTTTTTTATGTCATGTCATTTGGATAAGAGTCTAGATATGTTGAATCTAGGACTATCGAGGCTTGAGGTCCTGGCTGCGAGTAGGGTTCTTGAAAAACACACCTCATGAAGGGACTCGAGTATCCCAAGAAAGTCTGGTTTTATTTGGTTCCTTCTGTTTTTGGGAATTTTTTTGTGTTTGATAAATGAAATAGAAGCCCAGATAGTAGTCTCAGTGAACTCATAGGGCCTGGAAATCCCTGTGGAGCAGAGGAAATGGTCTTATAATACTCTATGTGATGATGGTGCGATTGGAATATGGATTCTATCCATATGGTCGAGTCACCCATCGACACTAGTTTCCATTTATAAATTTTTTTATCTCATATTGGTTTCTTAAGATTGTTTTTAAACCATTGTTTGGAGATAGTTAAAAATGGATTTTTAAGTGTAAATATATTGGTTTTGGGAAAAATGGAAAATGATTTTTCATAATAATTTTGAAGGAGGCTTTATAAAAGTGGATATTTATAAAAAGGATTTCGGGTAATGTGGGAATGAGTTTATTGGAAATTATGTTTTTGAAACCAAAACTTGGGATGTATTAAAATTTTTATGTTCAAAAAAATAGAACTTATTTTCCAAAAGGTTTTGGTTATTAATTAAAAATCATAAGAAATGAGTTTTAATCAAATGGTTTTTGATCGAATGGGATTTGTTATATTACTAAAAATGTTTTTTAATGGGATGAATTTGTATTTGAAAATGGTTTAAATGGAATGAGTTGTTATGGATTGATGTGTGGAGTTTGAAATGGATTTTTATTTGGTGTTTAGTTATCCTTGGAATAGTTTTATGAATTTTTGAAATTTGAAGTGGATTACGAAGTTGAATGTGTGGGTTGAATGTTTTGTCTGAGAAAGTTGAAAAGTTTTGACCTTTGGTATTTCTAGGAGTGAACGCATGAATTGATATATGGGGAAAAGTTGGTTAGTGCCTAGTTTGGTAGGAGAATATACATGTGTGAGGCTCCATAGAGTACCATTGGTGAGTGTGCAACACATGAAGCTTCTTTTCTTTTCAAGTGTGATTTTAAAGTAATGTTTAATGTCTTGATAACAAATTATTATATGGTGTGTCTTATTGTAATTTTGGAAGTGGTGAAGGGGATTCCAGTAAGGGTAATAAAAATCATCATGAAGTTGTTGGTGTTTGCCATATTATTAAAGGGAATTTTGATATTTCATCAACTTCTTTTGGGAATAAGATTATGTTGTGCCATTATTGTGGAAATTTTGGTAATAATAAGTTTACATATCTGAATGCTCTGAAGACCTACTATGCCTATGGGTTCCCAAGTCGCTTCTAGCAGTTCTGTCATGATGTTTCTTGGAATCATCATAAATCTAGGACCAACCCTTTGAAAGAAACATCTCTAGTCATTTGTAGTAGTAGTGCACTATTTGGGACTCACTTTGAAGTCACTTCCT
Source organism: Viscum album (assembly GCA_963277665.1). Taxonomy (NCBI): domain Eukaryota; kingdom Viridiplantae; phylum Streptophyta; class Magnoliopsida; order Santalales; family Viscaceae; genus Viscum; species Viscum album. The sequence continues at coordinate 1,504,160,943 of OY728132.1, forward strand.
TTTTAATGATTCAATTGATTGTTATGTTTGTGTCTAGTAGTGTTTTGTGGTGTCATATCTTCTTTAAAAGGAAAAAGTGGATTATGTGGAATATTTTTAGAATTTCTATTTTAATGGGAGTGTGTTTTTATTTCAGAAATCCCTAATTTCTCTCCTCTAAATGGAGGTATCTTTCATGTATTCTTTGTTCCTACTATATCTCATTAGGTTAAAAGGGGATAGTGTGTGTTCATATTATAAGACCCTATCTTGGTAAAAGTGTCATTTTGGAGAAAAGTGAGTATCAAAGGGTGTTGTGTTATTTTGTTTCTACCTGGATTTTTGTGTGGTAACTCATGAAAACAAAAGGAGTTCTAATCATGAACTATCATCTTCTGGATATGAGGCATAGAATGATTCAAACATCAGGGCTCCGAACATAGCCCCTAGAGTAAATCTCATTCATAGTCAATAATCTCAAGGTTTTTGAGGGACCTTAGTCTACAATGTTGGATGGATACAATTTAATATTCTCTATTGTGACTCCTTTGTCTTGGAAAGGTCCCATTTTGTGGGAAATTGCATGAAGGCCTCATTCTTCATTATGATATTTGTTAGTGGAAGAGTCCCCCCCTTGTTATAATGAGATTTATTTGTTTTTTTTTGAATCCTGATGGTGGTGCTTTTTTGGATGGAATTTTTTGTTTGGTTATCCATTAGGGTAAGTTTTTATGAGTCGGTCTTGATTTTGGTCTATATCAAGGTTGAGTGTTTACCTCATCATGTTTTCTTCCCATAGTGGACTGGTTTGTGGTTTGTATTTGTCGGTCTATATGGGAAGTTACTAGGATGTCCCATGCCAGGTTTCTCATGTCATTCAGAACCAGTTAGTTAGGTTGGTTGGTTCTTAGAGTAAAGAGACCCACTGCAGGTCTTGCTGAAATTTCATTGAGGGTAAATTGGTGCAAGTTTATTTCTAATGATGGGGAATCTTTTATGGCCTCATCGTGTTAATAATCTAGATTAGTTTCTGGTGTTGTGTTAGTAGTAGGTAGTCTATTTTAGAGTTATCTAATTTTGGGCTCCTCCCTTGAGTAAAAATGGGGGTTGGAGTGCGCCTAGTGATTTTTTAGAAGCATGGCTGTGGAAGTTTTTTTTTTGAGAAGTGGTTTGGGTTTTTTTATTCATTTTAGGTAATAGGTATGATTTTTTTAGAAATTTATGGAGGGTTCTTGGCATGAGAGGTTGGATTAAGTGGTTGTGATAATTCATTTTATTTTAATCAATAAATTTGAGGTGTTGTGGATTTCTAGGGGCAGAAGTCATATGGTGGGGATTCCATTCAGGTCACCTGAGTTAAACATTTTGAATCACTATTTTCTTTCAATGTATAATTTCATTCTTCTCATTTTAATATTTTTTAGGACTTTATTTCAGTCATATGGGAGTATCAGTTTTTTTAGGATCTATCCTTGGAATAAATTTCTAGGGGTGGAAATTTTTCATTGTGGGGAGAATTGTCACACCTGGATTCTTGTTTTCATCCTCTTATTAAATTAAACTTTAGATCTTGGTTTTTCTATCAAGTTCCAGGTGTGAAGGGTTAGAATTTTAAGTTATTTTATTTATTTACTTTCATTTTAGTTATTTTCCATGATCATCACACTTGACTTTTGATGAAAAGTTGAGTTTTTTTGTTAATAGAAGTTGGCACATGGTTTGGAAAATTGTGTATCTTTCCCATAAAACTATGCAGATAAAGTAATATTTTGTACAATGGCTAACCACACGGTTATAAAATGGTTTGTAAACCATGAGGGATAACCATGCGGCTTGTTTCTCTTAGGTATTAAGGGGTGCACATTTCCTCGCGGTTTGGAAAATCGTATGGGAAAACCATGTGACTTGTCTAGGTCATTATAAATCTAAAAAATTTGTTTGTGTCATCTAGATATTTAACCCTATTTCATCCTCCATCCACCCCAAATGCGATTTTTTCCCTTTTTAGATCCCTACAATATTCCTTGGACCCCATGGTTATCATTATTTTAGAGGTTTTGACCCCATTTCTTCAAAGAAACATCAAGTAAGTCATTTTCCTCTTTATTTCTCCACATTTATAGGGTTCTTCACCCCCCCCCCCCCCCCTTTCTTGGGTTCTGAATTTCTAGTGAAATATTTTACCTATGGAGGGTTTAATAATGCGTTTTTCAGTAAGATCTTGATGTTTTTTGTTAAATAATTCCTTATTGGGGCCTTATGGTGGTGCAAATGAGGTTTCACATCATTTTTCATAAAGGTTCAAGTGAGAGGTAGGTGGTTACATGCTCTAACAATTTTAGATACTGTAATATGGTTGTTTGGTTAATTATAGGTTCTCTATGATTTAGTTTTTTGGTGAAAAAAAATATTTTGGATGGGTTTGACATGATTAAGTGATGGAAATGGATTTTTATAAAATAATTTGACTATGTTTTTTGTGTGCTTTATTATGGTGCTTTAGGGAAGTGTTTCATGGGTTGTTTTAAAGGTGTGAAATGTATTTTCAAATCTACTTGAGGTTCAAATATATTTTAAAGTGATTTTTTCAAAGGAAATTTATTATTTATGGTAATATGTCTTCTTATTTTGAACTTTTAGTTTGGATTGTGAATTGTGTAAGTGATGTAATGCATGGTTTGAAGTGTAATTCATTTATATGTGGATTTAAAATGGGATTGACCAATGGAAATTGTTAAATTTATTATGTTATTTTATTGTAATGTTTCCAAATGGGTTTCATGAATTTTTCATGTAATGAAGAATGTGGTTTAATTAGTTTCGGTGTGTTTAAAACGGAAAGTTATTTATTTATGGAAAATGGTGGTTTCTATATGATAGTTTGTGAAAGCGGTGATTTCCTAGTGTATTTATAATTCTTGGTATGTGTATATAAAAATGGTGATTGTGTGATATGTTAAATGAGGGACTTAGCACATGTAAATCATATGTACCTAGGTAGGAAAACTTGAACTAGTACGCTAGTGATTCAGGAGTGTAAATCTCAGATTCTTCAAATGGATTGACACTAGTTGGATCGTATGTGGAAATCCTAGATTCTTCTAGTGTATTGACCCTGGTTGACTTGAAAGAAGAAAATATTGGATTCACTTATCATTATTGACTCTTACAATACTTACCAAACATTTATTATGATCAGAGACCACTAGGCCCATGGGATGTTCCCTCCTAGTGGCTCGTGCATGAGAAAGTTGTGGGTTATGGTAGTTATACCATTATTTCACCGATGTAAAAGGTTTCAATATTTCCACTTCTATTATCTACCCTTAGTAATTTACCCATGGTGCTCTATATTACAACATGATGCTTGTATTGTGTGGTTACATCCATCGGTATATGGTGGACCTTGTGTGTCTTTTTGTGTATTCCATTTTGAAGTAATTTTGATGTGAAATTGTTTTCCAAGAAAGTGTTTTCCTTGAGAATGGTTTTTCCTAAAATGATTAATTCAAAATGTTTCAAAGTATTTTACATAAATGAGAATGTTAAATTGTATTCTAATGTTATTGCATGAAACCATTTCTTTTGGGTGTCATCCTACTAAGCTTTGGATCACTCCCTGCATACACCTTTAGGTGTATTTACACTTTTTTATATATGACTTATGTCAAAGAAAGAAGTCTAATGGCGATGTTGGTGGATATGGGTTTCTAGAGTTCCTCTTGTCATAGGTTTTGGTGATGGTGTCTTGAGGGTAATTCCCCTCAGTTTCATGGAGGTTTTTTGGACATTATGTGGTTTTGCTTTTATTTTAGTACCTTTGAGTTTTTTCTTAAAGTTGTAAACCATAAATTCTGAAAATTATTGTACCGTGTTCGGTTAATATTACTCAGTTATGTTTTTTTTATTATTTTTGGTTGTTTATAAAAAAATATAAATGTGTAAAATCATTCCCAAGGTATATTATTAATATCCAGACACTATTTTCTAGCCCGTGTGGATTAGGAATGCCCTTTGTACCTTCTTTAGGGTTGGGTCAGGTGTCAGGTTAGATGGAATCCTAGATCAGTTTGTGAAAATTACAACAGATAAATTTTTTGTGGTGGATCAGTTAACATAGGCTATAAATGGTGGTGTTATCCATGCAAGAGTGAAACCATGTTCACTACAGAAAACTATGTTTATAGTAATTAATTTCATGAAACAAAACCATCTAGAATTTAGTGGATCATATGGACATGTGACAACTGAAGGTTGTGTTTAATCATTAAAGAAGATATTTGAAGTCATGGGTAGTTCATAACATCAAAAGTTAAGTCTTTATATTCATCTTTTTGAAGGTAAAGTTGATCAATGGTGGTAAGTGGTTAAGAATATCATATAAAGAGAATATATTGGTTTCATAGAATTGGAAGAATTCAAGAATATTTTACATAAGAAGTATTTTCCTAAGGGTGTTCGACATGGGTTGGAAGTGAAATTCTTGGAATTTTTGTAGAAGGGGGAATATTAGGGGGTCATGTATTAAGAAAACTTCACTCGATTAGCAAGGGGTGAACCACACTGTATATGGGATCTTAATGGTAAAATTAATATTATTTAATTAATATTGAATCCATGATATATAAGGTAGTTGGATTTTAATGAATTTAAATTTTAAAAGAAACTCATTATATGTAACACCCCGAGATTTTATGAAAAATATTCTTTTTAATTAATGTCTTGTGTTGTATGCTACACCAAAAGGAGCTTGCACAACATGCATACCTGACTTTCCTTGCATTATACGCAATCGCGACCTTCCTCGATAGCGTGTGTAGTACGCAATACCGAGTTTCACTAAATGAGATATTATTATAATATTATTATGAACTAGCCGTTATGAATAGTAATACCCACTTTTTGAAATTTTATAAATTTTATCTTTCAAAATGGGCTTCATTTTTGGATTCGGAATATCGAAATTAGATTAGGGTGAAATTTTGGTACTTTTCGGATAACTTTCATATTCTGATGAATAGTGAAAATTACTAAATTTTAATTAAAAACAACTTTTTTAATCATAATAATTAATAGTGATAAATTATTAATTTGAGTGGTTTTAAATTATATTTAGAATATATTTTTACAATTTAATACAATGTTGGTCATTGGATGTAATTTCACATTTAAACCAGACATAAACAAGTGTCAATCTTTTGATAGTTATTATCTCTTAAGAACACGCTATTTGTTTTGACGATGGGAATTAATTTTTAAATTAATTAATGTAACTGATATGTTTTTAATTTGGTAAAATAGACATAATTTTTGAATTTATAATATCAAATATATCTTAGGCCTAATTTTTGGTATGTTTCTGGAAACTTTTATTTTTTTTTGATGAATAGTGAAACCACTAAGTGGTAGTTAAAAATCTGAATTTTTCATAAAACTTAATTTTACCGCTTCTGTGAGTGTAATTTCAAAAATCCTAGAGACGCGGTTAATATCAAGGACTAAAATTTATTTCAATGAGATGAAAATAATTTTGGTGAATAGTAACTTTTTACTTTTTTTACCACGGTTAAAAGTAAATAGGGTAATTAAGGGTAAAAATGATATTATTGTTACCCTAAAACATGTCCTAATTCTATTTGATAAGTGTAATTCGTCCAAAAACAACCTTAGGAATAAAATATGACGATTTAGGCCCACTTGAATTAGATTAGGATATTTATTATTAATTTATTTAAAGGGTTGAAATAGTTAAAATCAAAGTTTAATAACTAAATTATTTTTAATATATGGTTATACATAAGATAAATTTGACTATAAATATTCATTAGAAATCTAAAAAGATTTCTTACATAATGGTATTTTATTTGTAATTTTTAAACTTAAAATAATTTAATTTATTTATGACCCAATGATAATGCAGTAATTATCTTATTAATGAAATATTGACATAATTGATGTTATAAATACCCAAATAAATGTAATTTGAGACTTCTTATGAATTACCCTAATTTTATAGGTTAATATGACATGTTAGTATTTATTTAGTTAACTTTTTTCGAACTATGCATTCTGTTATGATTTTTAAAAAAATCAATTACCAAATAGTGTCAAAATTGACATCAAATAGTTTTTAAAACAAATATTATATTATTAATTGTTATTTTATTCCTAAAAATCTATGGTTCGGAAAAATTAATTAGATAAGGTTATATATATTCATAATAAACAACTTGGGGTTCGTTTGGCTTGTTATAGTAAGTTTATTAACCTTATAGTGTAAGAAAACAAGAAGACACGGTAAAAGAAAAATTATTTAACTTAAAGTTAAATATAAATTATAAGGTTAAAATAGAAACCTAAACTTGTCTAAATTCTATTGGATGATATTATTTCGACCCATCCCCACCTTAGCTTCGAAATAACTCAATTTGGTTATATTAAAAACCGAATATTACTTTATAATAAAATAATATTTTTAGTTTTTTCTAAGGTGCCCCTCTCCTCCCTTATAAAAGGGCACCTCCTCCCTCTCTTACTCACACCATTTTGAGCCTTGAATCTCAAAAAACCCCTTTCAAATAACTTCTCCACTTCTCTAGAAACATCATAGAGGTCCTGGTCATCTTCAAAGACCAATTTTAGTACCTTAAGAGGAGGTCTCAAAGAGGCGCTTCAAAGAAGAGGTAATGTCCGTTACCGATTCTTTCAACTTTATTTCTTCTTCCACTTCTTCTTAATAGGTTGTTTCATTATGAAGTAATAAAAACGTATCACTCATATACTGATATGTTATTATAAGTATGAAACAACCCTATTTCACCATCTATCCATCCTACGGAAAATGAAATCATCGTGCGTGCGTACGTACGGAATACCGTCTCCATGTTGTGGTGTAATCTTTTTTCCACCACCACCTAACTTGGATGTGTATAATTGTGTAAATAATAACTATATATGATTATTGTAAAGTGATATTGATTCTGTTATAGTATACATACACTCTAATAAAATTCCACGATCATGGTAATGATATCATCGATCGTGCGTACGTACGGAATACCGTCTCCACGACGAGATGAGATTCATTCTCAATGATTAACCATTCATAAATGATTATAAAGTATATATAATAAGTAATCATGAAATATATGATATAATAATGATACTAGATTTATGTATATATATATATGTATTTCATCCAATTAATTCCATTCAATTCAATGAGGAAACGAAAACAATGTTCATGCGTACGTACGGCCTACCGTCTCCATGAATGGTGTATTTCTTTCCATTTATTGATCTATTATATATATGTATATTCTGTATATATATTATATATAAATCATGTTTTATATTCTGGAATTAAGTAATCATTATCTAAGTAATCATATGAATAATTACAAGTCAAAACACGTACAACAAATGAAACGATTTTACCCAAAACGCTCTTTAACATGGAATTTACAAAAGAATGGGTAATATAAAGTCATAAGTGAACCATATCATAACAATGAATATGATTCTGTAATAATTCAATAAGATTATTTAAATCATTATATAGGAGGTTCAGATACGTACGAAGCATATCAGACCTAAGGTAAGGGATAATTTTGCAAATCTCATTTTTATCCGAGATTGCTTATTCGTAAGTATTTACTAGGGTTGTTGTTATCATCCATGTCCATGTTTCCTAAAAATGGTTTCATGTATGTTTAAAGTCCTTTTACCCATTTTGACTTTTACCCAATGGTATGGGAGGAATATTTCTTTTATTTACCCTACAAGGTACTTTTTGACTTTTTCGACAAAAGTACGAGAATAATGTTTTTTTAATGTATACGGAATGAAAGTATTTTTACAGTTTTATAAAGCCTTGTTTTCATGAAGCTTCCTCCAAAATATTACATGACTATTTTCAACAAAATCCTTTTCTTTTAAAATTGCATGACATTTTGTGGAAAGAAAATGATTTTGAAGAAAAAAATGATATTTTCATCAAGATTTCATTTCAAGTGTTTTATCAAAACCATTTTTCATATAAGATGACATTATTTCATATGTGTATGTTTCAAGTATAATGTCTCTATGATTTACATGGTTTCACTTCTCTTATTATGAAATGATATCCATTTCTTTTATATGGATTATGTTATGATGGGATGATGTTTATGAAACCCATTTTATTTATTGGGTTTTTATGAATGATGTATGTTTATTTTATGGAACAATTAAGAAGGATTTCATTATGAGATGGGTGGGACCTATATCTCCCTCCAATGCATTGGGTAAAGATTTATATCTCATGAGACAGACATGGCTGGAATGGTAAGTTAATCTGGTTCAGTATTACAGGACTGGAACGAGGAGTGAACTCGATTCAAAAAGGGACTTTGTCCACTAAGATGGTCTTGGCAGCAATGACTTGGCTACTATGTAAATCATTACATGTGCTTAATGGATGCCACAATTACATGTTTTATTCCCATGAAATTTTATCATGATTTATGTACCATTATGATCTATGCCTTATGTACTTCCATGTTTTATGTCGTTGCTCAAGATTTTGATGTTTAAACATTATGTTCATGTTTGTAAGTTCAAATGTATATGGTATGTTTTATTTTATCCATGATTACCCTTACTAAGCATTTGAGCTCACCCTTTTTATGTTTTATTTTCCCCCAGGATTAAAATAAAGGTTTTATGTAAGGAAACAAAAAGTGGAATATCTTTATGGGAGATGTTGAAGATCTTTCACCACGATTAGAAGATTACGTTCCAAGTTTCCAAAGACACTAAACTATTACGGTCCTTATGTGTCTGTTTTTATTATGTATTATGTATTCCGCAAAAGTAATGTAATATCTATGTACGTCAAGATTTGGGTCTCTACAGTTGGTATCAGAGGAAAGGTTTAGTCAACCTTTGGAAACTAGGATGTGAGAACTTTAGTGAGATCCCTAGAGATATTTCTAAGGTATATCTAGGGATGTCCCTAAGGTTAAGTATAAGTATAGGTTATAGTCCTAGAATTATGGTAAAGATCTTAGAATTAAACCAAAGATGTTAGATAATGAAGGTACTCCCCCTTTATTATGTTCTTTTCCCTAGCATGATTTTTTCCTCTCACACTATTCTTTTTGGGTTTTAGACGATGGCTGGAACCCGAAGGAACCGTGTTGATCAATGCAATGGACAATGCAATGATTGTCCTCATGAATAAACAAATGTTATGGGAGATGGACTGCAAAATATTATTACTATACTTACACAATCTATGAATCATTCTGGACTTCCAAATGAGCAGAGAAGGGAACAATATTCTATTGAGTCCTTCATGAGGCAATATCCACCTTCTTTCAGTGGGTCTTCTGATCCACTTGTTGTTGAACAATGGATCAGTACCCCTGAAAAGATATTTTCAGTTCTTCAATGTTCTAAACATGATAAATTCATCTTAGAATTATATCGTTTGGAAGTTGAAGTTGATCAATGGTGGAATCTTATCAAGAATACGAGGCCAAGAGATGAAATTGAGTCCATGGAATGGGATGAGTTGAAGAACTTATTTTTCAATAAGTACTTCCCTCGTATTCTTCAAACAAATATGGAGGAGGATTTTATTGAACTAAAGAAAAAGGATGATGAATATGTTGGTGTATACGAAGCGAATTTTACAAGTCTTGCAAGGTATGCATCTGGCTTTATCATCCAACCTGAAAGTAAAGTTGATCGACTATTTAGTGGCTTAAAACCAAATATTCAGTGGGAATTAGCTATAAGAGACTTCAGTAGCTATGAAGAAATTATGCATTGTGCTATCAAGGTAGAAATGGAAGTTGGTGTTACTTATCCATCTCATAGTTTTGACAAGAAACAAAAGATGGAGTTCAAGGAGAAATCTCAGAATAATGGTGAAAAGAAGATGAATGTTTCCTTATGCTCAAAGTGTGGAAAGAAGCATGGTGGAGATTGTCTTAAAGGGACTAGAAAATGTTTTTTAAGTGTGGAAAATAAGGTCATCAAGCAGATGAGTGTCGAAGTAATGGAAAAATGGTTTCTAATGATGTGAATAAAGAAAAGACTGCAGAGAACGCACCACCAACACTTCAATGCTTCAAGTGCAAGTAAATGGGGCATTATGCTAATAAATGCCCTAATCCAAGGGTTAGTGATGATCGACATGAGAAACCACTTAAGGAAAAGGACAAAGGGAAGTCACATGTGATCACCATCGGTGATGTTGAATATGACAACGATTTGGTGGAATGATTAAGTGTTTATGTAATGGGATTCCAAAATAATGTTGTATATAGTATCGTGGAATATTGGAATATTTATGTATTGGACTATTGTGGTTTTCAATAATTTTATGGTACTGGTAACCATTGAAAGTGATTGAGATATTTTTGGAAAAAAGATAATATGCGCATAATGAAGGGATAAGGAGAAAATGAAATGTTTGACAGTATTCATGAACTCATGATTGATATAAGGAAATAGTTCTATCATGGTTTGATGTTTTGGTATGTGAAAAGAGTTAACTTTTAACAGCACTCATGTTTTCACTAAGATTCAATGGGTATTCATTTTTCAAGAGAATACATGATTAAGGCCTTCGAATGTTTGGAATGTGACCAACAAGACATATCTCATGATATATGGGGATCAACGATGGTATTAACATGCTTGTTATATGAACTCTTGGGTAATTGTTATCACTATAATATGAGATTGGATATCAATATTTTGGATAAGCCTAAAGATTGGAAAGGATTATGTTGGACATAAGTTAGTATTTTTTAAGGATAGAACGTTTTTCGATATTATTGATGCGATGTTATAGTAATGTAGTTTTAGAAAAAGGACATCGCGTCGGAAAAGGCTGTGGGAATCGAACCCACAACTGAAGTGCGACTGGCCTTTATTGCCTACCACTGGCCTACAGGAAGTCCCTGTTTAGTAGAAACTAGTTTTATTATATTAATCAGTATGATATATGAAGTATAAGTCCATTTTAGGAACCATATATGATTAATCTCACTATAGATCGACTTATGTATATTTAATAACTTTTGCTAACCTTTTGTTTGAGATAGATAGAATGACCCTTCATTCTATCACATGATCTGCTAACACTTCATGAATAACAAATTCAACTTAATTTCTTTAAGAGATTAAGTGGAAATTGTTCAAGGCACGAACAACAGTGAGATTGTAACAAAATAAAGTAAGTATTTATTCTAATTCAAATTCTTCAACTTTAGGGAAATGATCTTGAAAAACAAAAATGTTGTCCTAGTGCCCTTATATCCGATGAATCAGATGGTACCCTAGATCATCACAAATTTATGGCTTTGTGATTGTTGGATTTTTCATATCCATGTACTCTACCACTCTCCATCATAACTTGATGGTTAGATTTTTCTTCCATATCTATATTTTCACCTATGTTCTCCAACGTGAAAACCCAGTGATTAGTTAATTTGGGTAACCGTTACATTTCATACATTAATTTTTTAAAGCCAAGTTTTGGTATTCCTTTTTACGATGTGGGTTTCTATTAAAGAAACTTTCAAGTAGTAAACCATTTATAACCCCGACGAATTTCGAGGGCGAAATTCATTTTAAGGGGGGTAGAATGTAACACCCCGATATTTTATGAAAAATATTCTTTTTAATTAATGTCTTGTGTTGTACGCTACACCAAAAGTAGCTTTCACAACACACATTTCTGACTTGACTTTCATTATACGCAATCGCGGCCTTCCTCGATAGCGTGTGTAGTACGCAATACCGAGTTTCAATAAACAAGATATTATTATAATATTATTATGAACTAGCTGTTATGAATAGTAATACCAACTTTTTGAAATTTTATAAATTTTATCTTTCGAAATGGACTTCATTTTTGGATTTGAAATATCGAAATTAGCTTAGGGTGAAATTTTGGTACTTTTTGGATAACTTTCATATTCTGATGAATAATGAAAATTACTAAATTTTAATTAAAAAAAAAATTAATCGAAATAATTAAAAGTGATAAATTATTAATTTGAGTGGTTTTAAAGTATATTTAGAATATATTTTTACAATTTAATACAATTTTGGTCATTATATGTAATTTCACATTTAAACCAGACATAAACAAGTGTCAATCTTTTTATAGTTATTATCTCTTAAGAACACGCTATTTGTTTTGACGATGGGAATTAATTCTTAAATTAATTAATGTAACTAATATTTTTTGAATTTGGTAAAATAGACATCATTTTTGAATTCATAATATCAAATATAGATTAGGCCTAATTTTTGGTATTTTTCTGGAAACTTTCATTTTTTTATAAATAGTGAAACCACTAAGTGGTAGTTAAAAAACTGAATTTTTCATAAAACTTAATTTTACCACTTCTGTGAGTGGAATTTTGAAAATTCTAGAGACACGGTTAACATCAAGGACTAAAATTTGGTTCAATGAGATGAAAATAATTTTTGGTGAATAGTAACTTTTTACTTTTTTTACCACGGTTAAAAGTAAATAGGGTAATTAAGGGTAAAAATGATATTATTATTACCCTAACACATGTCCTAATTATATTGGATAAGTTTAATTCGGCGAAAAACCACCTTAAGAATGAAATATTACCATTTAGGCCCACTTGGATTAGATTAGGACATTTATTATTAATTTATTTAAAGAAGAGTTGAAATAGTTAAAATCAAAGTTTAATAACTAAATAATTTTTAATATAGGTTTATACATACGATAAATTTGACTATAAATATTAATTAAAAGCTAAAATGATTTCCTACATAATGGTAATTTATTTTTAATTTTTAAACTTAAAATAATTTAATTTATTTATGACATAATGATGATGCAGTAATTATCTTATTAATGAAATATTGACATAATTGATGTTATAAATACCCAAATAAATGTAATTTGAGACTTTTTATGAATTAAACTAATTTTATAGGTTAATATGACATGTTAGTATTGATTTAGTTAACTTTTTTTTAACTAATCATTCTGTTATGATTTTCAAAAAAATCAATTACCAAATAGTGTCAAAATTGACATCAAATAGTTTTTAAAACAAATATGATATTATTAATTGTTATTTTATTCCTAAAAATCTAAGGTTCGACCAAATGGCTTAGATAAGGTTATATATATTAATAATAAACAACTTGGGGTTCTTTTGGCTTGTTATAGTAAGTTTATTAACCTTATAGTGTAAGAAAACAAGAAGACACAGTAAAAGAAAAATTATTTAACTTAAAGTTAAATCAAAATGATAAGGTTAAAGTAGAAACCTAAACTTGTCTAAATTATATTGGATGATATTATTTCGACCCATCTCCACCTTATCTTCTAAATAACTCAATTTGGAGCTATTAAAAACCGAATATGACAATATAATAAAATAATATGTTTAGTTTTTTTAAGGTGCCCCTCTCCTCCCTTATAAAAGGGCACCTTCTCCCTCTCTTCCTCACACCATTTTGAGCCTTGAAACTCGGCCAAAACCTAAAATATTCTCTTCTACAATTCCCTATAAACATCCTAGAGGTCCTGGTCTTCTTCAAAGACAAATTTTAGTACCCTAAGAGGAGGTCTCAAAGAGGCGCTTCAAAGAAGAGGTAATGTCCGTTACCGATTCTTTCAACTTTATTTCTTCTTCCACTTCTTATTATTAGGTTGTTTCATTATGAAGTAATAACATCAGTATCACTCGTATACTTATATGTTATTATAATTATGAAACAACCCTATTTCACCATCTATCCATCCTACGGAAAACGAAATCACCGCGTGTGCGTACGTACGGAATACCGTCTCCACGCTGTAGTGTAATCTATTTTCCACCACCACCTTACTTGGATGGGTATAATGGTGTAAATAATAACTATATATGATTATTGTAAATTTATATTGATTCTGTTATAGTATACATACACTCCAATAAAATTCCATGATCATGGGAACAATATCATCGCTCGTGCGTACGTACGGAATACCGTCTCCACGATGCGATGAGATTCATTCTCAATGATTAACCATTCATAAATGATTATAAAGTATATATAATAAGTAATCATGAAATATATGACATAATAATGATACTGGATTTATTTTTATATATATTTATTTCATCCAATTAATTCCATTCAATTCAATGAGGAAGCGAAAACAATGTTCATGCATACGTATGGCCTACCGTCTCCATGAACGGTGTATTTCTTTCCATTTGTCAATCTATTATATATATGTATATTATGAATATATATTATATATAAATCATGTTTTATATTCTGGAATTAATTAACCATGATCTAAGTAATCATATGAATAATTACAAGTCAAAACACGGACGACAAATGAAATGATTTTACCCAAAACGCTCTTTAACATGGAATTTACAAAAGAACGGGTAATATAAAGTCATAAGTGAACCATATCATAACAATGAATAGGATTCTGTAATAAGTCAATAACATTATTTAAATCATTATACAGGAGGTTCAGATACGTACGAAGCATATCGGACCTAAGGTAAGGGATATTTTTGCAAATCTCATTTTTATCCGAGATTGCTTATTCGTAAGTATTTACTGGGGTTATTGTTATCATCCATGTCCATGTTTCCTAAAAATGGTTTCATATATGTTTAAAGTCCTTTTTACCCATTTTGACTTTTACCCAATTGTATAGAAGTAATCTTTCTTTTATTTACCCTATAAGGTACTTTTTGACTTTTTCGACAAAAGTACGAGAAGAATGTTTTTTTAACGTATACGGCATGAATGGATTTTTACGGTTTTATAAAGCCTTGTTTTCATGAAGCTTCCACCAAAATATTTCATGACTATTTTCAAAAAAATACTTTTCTTCTAAAATTGCATGACATTTTGTGAAAAGAAAATTATTTTGAAGAAAAAAGGATATTTTCCTCAAGAATTAATTTCATGTGTTTTATCAAAACCATTTTTCATATAAGGTAAAATTATTTCATATGTGTATGTTTCAAGTATAATGTATCTATGATTTACATGTTTTCACTTCTCTTATTATGAAATTATATCCATTTCTTTTATATGGATTATGTGATGATGGGATGATGTTTATGAAACCCATTTTATTTATTGGGTTTTTATGAATGATGTATGTTTATTTTGTGGCACAAGTAAGAATGATTTCATTATGAGATGGGTGGGACCTATATCTCCCTTCAATTCATTGGGTAAAGATTTATATCTCATGAGATAGACATGGTTGGAACGGTAAGTTAATCCGGTTCAGTATTACAGGACTGGAATGAGGAGTGAACTCGATTCAGAAAGGGACTTTGTCCACTAAGATGGTCTTGGAAGAAATGCCTTGGCTACTATTGAAATCATTACATGTGCTTAATGGATACCACAATTACATGTTTTATTCACATGATATTTTATCATGATTTATGTACCATTATGATTTATGCCTTATGTACTTCCATGTTTTATGTCGTTGCTCAAGATTTTGATGTTTAAACATTATGTTCATGTTTTTAAGTTCAAATGTATATGGTATGTTTTATTTTATCCATGCTTACCCTTACTGAGAATTTGAGCTCACCCTTTTTATGTTTTATTTTCCCCCAGGATTAAAAGAAGGGTTTTAGGTAAGGAAACAAAAATTGGAAGATCTTTATGGGAGATATTGATGATCTTTCACCACGATTAGAAGATTACGTTCCAAGTTTCCAAAGACACTAAACTATTACGGTCCTTGTGTGTCTTTTTTTGTTATGTATTATGTATTCCGAAAAAGTAATTTAATATCTATGTACGTCAAGCTTTGGGTCTCTAAATTATATATTCCATGAAGGTAGAAATGAAGTTATTCGATAATCATGTATTCTAAGACAACAATTAGAAAAAGTGTTCCATGTTGCAATAAAATGGGAAGTATCCGTCAAATAAATATTAATTAAAGAAGTTCAAGTTTCCATAATTTGATAAGTGTGGTAAAAATAACCTTGATGAATGTATTATAAAATCTAATAAGTGTTTCTGATGTGGTATGTTTAGAAATTTGGCTCATGACTACAAATAAAAGGTTCAAAGTAATGATCATAAAAATAATATTAGTTCATGAGTAAGTGGTTTTAATTGTAATGGAATGGGTTATTATGAAATTAATTTTCTAAATATATGAATAATGGATTGAATTATTCATGATTAATTGAACAAATATTTGTCTAAATCCTTTTTAACTACTTCAGAAGATGTTGTTCCATCAAAATATGTGGTGTCAGATACATTACTTGTTTATTTATACTATGTAAATGTCTTGTATGATTTTGGGACTATACATTCTTTAATTTCATATAAATTTCTAGGTAAAATAGAAATTTCATCTTAATAAATGAATCCAAAACATTTTTTAAAAACATCTACAGTGTTTTTAAGAAAAAAATAAGTTATGATAGTCTTCCTACTGTTATATGTTGAAAGACTTTACCTACAAATCCTTTTTTCTTTCCCCTTGTAGAGTTTGATTTTATTATAGACATAGAGTGTAGTTATGTTTATCATGCTAAGATATATTGTAGAGATAAATAAGATGTTTTTTATAATGATTTTTTTTTCTACAATAATGAATTCAAATCTTTGATAACATATCATGAAGTTGTGAAATTGATTAAATATAGAAATTAAAATTATATTACACATGTTATTGAGAAGAATTATACTATTCAAATTGGTGATGTTGTTGTAGTAAATGAATATATGGATGTATTTTATGATGAATTTCTTGGTATTTTATCTTATCTAGTGATTGAATTTACTATGAAATTATATCTTAAAACTAAGACAATATCAAAACCTCTTTATTGAATGGATCAAGTAGAACTTTTGAAATAAAAAGTAAGTTAAAAAAGTTTTTTGATAAAGGCTTCATTCACCATAGTACTTCACCATAGGGTGATCATATTTTAGTTTTTAAAAATAAATATGGTTCTATGAGTCTATGGATTGATTATAAATAATTAAATAATATCATTATTAAGAATCTTAATTTTTTTTCATATATAGATGACTTATTTGATCACCTTCAGGGAGTTCAGTATTTTTTGAAGGTTGATCTCGAGTCTTGGTACCATCATTTAAATGTGAAGGAGGATGAAATTATAAAAATGATATTTTAGACTGGGTAAGGGAATTACGATTTTGTGGTTATTATATTTGGGTTGATAAATTCTCCAATTGTATTTATGGCCCTTATTAATTGAATTTTCTAAGAGTTCTTGGATAAATTTTTGGTTTTGTTTTTTGATGACGTCATGATATATTATAAAAGTTATGATTCTCATGAGAATAATTTGAGGGTTTTTCTATAAACATTGAATAAAAAAAAGTTATTTTTTAAAATTCAGAGAATTTTAATTCTAGTTGATATGATTTTTTTTACGTGGACATATTGTAAGAGAATATTGAAAAAACATTGATATGTCTAAAACTAAAGTTGTTGAAGAGTTTCCAATCCTCAAAAATGTCATAATGATTTTTAATTTTCTAGATTTGTGGGTTAATAATGATTTTTTTTTTTTGAATTATTTTCTTTATTATCTTTACCACTAACTAAATTAACTTTAAAATGAGTTAAATTTGTCTGGATGAAATAATGTGATGAATGTTTTTAGGAATTGAAAATAAGATTAGTGAAAGGTCTAGTTTTTGTACATATCATCTAGAAACTGTTACTTTATTATCTATAATGATTCTTATTTGAAGAGACATGGTTTTGTTCTAATTCATAATGGTTATGTAATTTCTTATGCTTTATGAAAATTAAAACCTCATGAGCTAAATTATCATATACATTAACTTGAACTGTATGTTTTATTGCATTCATTAAAAATAGATACGTCGTTTATATGGATTAAAGTGTGAAATATATACTGATCATAAAATTTTGAAGTATATATTCACATAGAAATAGTTAAATATGAGACTAAGAAGATATTTGGAACTAAATATGAATTATTACTATATAATTCATTACCATACAGGAAAAGAAAACATAATAGCTAATGTTTTTAGTTTGAAAGATAGTGAATTATTAACAATGATTAATTTAGATAATGATCAATTATTAAATTATTTGATAAATGTTGGTCTTGGAATTACCCATGTAGGAACTTCATTTGTTTTGTTTTAGGTGTCACTATATTCATATTTTTTTAATAGAATTAAGAAACCTTTGAAGGGGGATCATGTTTTATAGGAAAAGGCATAATTGGTCAAGAAGGGTAAGTTTCTATAGTTTAATATTTATGAAGAAGGTGTTACCAGATTTGGAAAGAGCTTATACTTGCCTTGTGATTCCTGTTGAAGGGATAATTTTTTATTGAAGCACATGTTTCTCTATTTTACATTTTTCCTGACACTAAAAATATGTTTAGAGACCTTCTGAAACACTACTGGTGGGAAGGAATAAAAATATATCTTACTGATTTTACAATGAAATATTTTAATTTTTAATAGGTTAAAGTACAAAAACAATTAACAAAGGGGGTACTTCATCCTTTTCTAGTGTTGGAGTGGAAATGGGGAAAATATATCTATGGATTTAGTGGGGGGATTTCCAAATACATATTGAGGTAATAATGTGATATAGGTTATTATTGATCATTTAACTAAAGCATCATATTTCATTCCTATTTGAGATATTATACCTATAGATCATATTTCTCAATGGTATATCAGAGAAATAGTCAGGTTGCATAGATTTATACTCTTCATTGTATCTAGACATGAAACCATGTTTACCTATAATTTTTGTAATATTATTCTGAATTTATTGGGTAAGGAATAAGTTTTCAATAAAACTTTTCATCCTCAATATGTAGGACAATCAGAAGGGAATGTTTTAGAATTTATAATAAATGCTTCAATATTTTTGAATGGATTACTAGGGAAGTTGGACCATTATTTTCATTAGTTTAATTTTCATATAATAACATTTTTTATTCTAGTATACATCTAGAACCATTTGGTTCATTATATTGAAAGTGTTTTCGTACGGCAGTTTGTTAGAACAGATTAAGTGAAATATTTTTTTTGATAGTAAAATTGATAAAATAAATGGTTGAGAAGTTGAAGATGATTCAAAAACATATGAGGATGGGTCAAAGAAATAAAAAAATTATGTATATAACTAGAGAAAATATATTTCATTCAAGGTAGGTGATCATGGTTTTGTTAAGTATATCCATGGAAAACTGTTATGAGTTTTGGTAAAATCTGAATGTTGGGTCTATAGTTTGTTTGACCATATAAAATTATAGAGAATATTGGATCAGTTTCTTACTAAGTGTAATTTCCTTTGATTTTATCATATCTCGAGGATTTTTTAATTTTTCATTGCTAAGGAAGTATGTTCCAGTTGCATCTCGGGTTCTAAGCCTTGAAGTAGTATAGTTAGACTAGAATCATTCATAATAGGAACAGCTTATTCACATTCTTTACCACATAATAAAGGTGTTATATAATATGGTGATTTTCTAGGTTAATGTTTTTTGGAAAACACGTATAATTGATGAATCAACACGGGAATAAGAAAATTCTATGAAACAAAAATATCTTAACTTGTTTAAACCACTTTACCCATTGGGAAATACGGTGTATACTATAAATTCTAGAAACTAGTTGGTACAAAAAATGGGGTTACAATATAAAATAGTGCCTCGTGGAAGATTTGATATTGGAAGGAATATTGGCCACATTTATGAGTGGTTGATTACTAACTGTAATGGAATATTATATGGGTTTGAACTTTAGTACTTTCATAATGGAATCCTAACTAGAAAATGGATATCAAATCAACTATTAATTCTAGTCTTGGATAATATTTATCAAGAATTCATCCATAATTATAGGGGAGATAAGACTCACTAATTTTTTACCCCATTCTAATTATTGTATGGCTAGTTTTCAATTGTATTTGGGGATATGTGTTTTATAACAACATTGGTGATCATCACTCTATGTTTAGACCATTGTAGCAAAAAATTTCTAAAGTCTGACTGATACCTTGGACTTATGAGACCTTAAAAATCATGTTAGGGAATTAGGACCAATTCACATTCATCCCTTATGATTCACTAATGGTGTGTATTAGGTATAATTCCTAATATATATTATGATAATTCTCTTATTTGATGTCTTTCTATGATGGATTGGTAGTAGCCTTCATCACTAGAGGGATCACTTGAAAGCCCCATGTTCCCTACTAGTGTTCCCAATAGCTCATGTGTATGTAGAGGATCGCTGAATTATACTATTTTAATGTTATTGAGGAGTGGAATTCCATAATTGTATGTAAGATTTATAAAATATATTCATGTGAATATAGAGGGGATAAAATACCCTTTCTAACTATTGATAATGTAATTAGTTTGTTTTGAGACTATTCCAAAATATGGATTAAGGCATACCCATAGTCCCAATTGATGGTTCTGGTTCCTTAAGTGTATACCCTATCTATACCAAGGGTGAAAAAAAGGATAACGTCTAAAAGGAAGGGGTAAATGATCAGCCTCCCACACCAATTGGGACTTGGGAAGCACTCAACATCGATGGAAGACTTTTACAGACCACTTCCAACCCTAAATGTCTAAGAGTATGCTGTATTAGAGGAAAACTCTAAAACACATTTACAAGTGGATGATTTAGTGGGTTCACTAATAGTATATGAATCCTTGATAGTGAGGTTAAACCACTATAGATATGTAAATGATTTGGAAATAATTCATCGCTAATGGACATCCTGAGCAATTTCATATATCCATAGGCATGGGCATTGTGGAGAAACTAAAATCTTTGAGAACATTAGGGGTGTGATCAAAAATGGGATTATTTAACCCATTATTGGGTGGGTTAGGGTCTCAAAAGTCATATAATTCCTTTCCCATAGTGTTGAAGTTTCCATGTACATTCTTAGGTAAAAGGGGTTAAAACACACACCATCAAAGATAAAAGAGGTACCCCTAATTAAGCCTTTTTTATTACTCAAACAAGTTCATATAACATCGATGGAACTGAATAAAATTAAAGTTATTAGATAGGGGAAATTGTTTTTAGTGAAGAATAAAATTATAATATTTATGGGATGAGAACATTTTAGAAGTGCTAAGATTATCCCACTTTAACGTAAGTCTTCCTTAAGATACCTATTAGATTATCCTTTAATTTTATAACCAATTAAATCTTGGAATTTGGTTGGATTATAATGTGTTACAACCCATTGATAGTACCTAAAATAAATTTTGGTTTAGGATTTTTTTCATTAAGTGGGACTTTCAATGCGGTAGAAGAAGCAGCCCTTACTTGAGAGCACTCTCAACTCCTTAATCAAAAACCATAGGATATCATGAATTTTGGGTCACTAATTTTATTGAATAAGTAGTTCAAATACCTATTATACATTTAGGGGGAAAATTCATAGGTTAGTAGGGTAGCATTATCCCATTTTTATTTGACTAAAAATTTAATGAAACTCTTCATGAATGGTAAATTAGAGTTATAAGTGAGTAATCCACCACCAATGATAGAAATATTCAATAACTAGGAAGAGGAACCAATTATTTAGGTTTAATTAGAGTATGGAAGTGTTGAGTTATATGGGAAACCTATTTGATATAATTATTGATTTTGATATTTTTAAATCATTAACATTTTTTTCATCCTATAATATATTTTTAGTGTAGATTGTTTAGGAGTGTTTTCAAAGGGTATACAGAATTTCATAATGTCTAGAATACCTCTACCCTTTATAAGGGGGTCCCTCATAGTATTTTTATGAGATTTTACTTTATTCTCTAAATAGATCTTAGCAAATTTACACTATATAATTAACAGTACTTTCATAATACATTGATAGAACCCATGAGGATCACATGATAGACAACAAATGTGTCAATATAAGAGCCTTCCTTCTAGGTTTCATCTCTTAGTTCTCTATAAGTAATTATTTTTTTCACATTTAATTGGAAATACAATCACTAAAGGTAAATATTCCCAAACTATTGGTTTTTTAGTTTATCAGCAGTTATAACTGCCATTAATTTATACATCAGTAATTGTTTTAGGGTGTATTTTTTATTTCTCACAAGAAAAGGAATGTGTGGATTTAGTTATTTTTGAGAAAATATTTTTTAGAACCATCAATAATGATATCCCAAATATGCCATATTTAGTGGTGGTTTACAAACTGACACTATAGTTATCCCCAATGTACCATATTTAGTTGTCATTTTAACTGCATATAAATATGGTATAGTAGGAAAAAATTTCTATGAGGCCCTAATACACTACACCAATAAAAAATAGATACAAAACAAACTATTTATCCAATATAACATAAAGTAAATACTATTCAAAAAAATTTAACGTAAAAAAACTTTATATAACATAAATACATAATATTATAATTTAAAAATTGTGCACCATTAAGTTAACTAGTAATATAAAATTTTATAAATTTTTCACAAACACCACTACACCTCTCTTTAAATCTCTCCATATGATTCATGCTGCTAATCACCTCATTTCCAATTTCTTACCTTTGGTTATTATATTTAAAGTAGTTAAAGAAACATTATTAATGAACATGATCCGAAAATATTAAATATCTATAAGTTATAATATCCCAAAAATTGTAGTCAAACAAAATATTACCCATAAATAAATTTATTTTCTATAATATTATTTAAAACATGCCACACTTTATTACATAAAATTTTAACAACTTATAAAAAAACAAGACTTCATGTGTATAAAAGTAGATAATAGAAATATTTCCAGAATAATGGATTCCCAAAAACTGAGAACAAATTTTTTAATAAAGTTAGGATATCATCTCTATTATTATACAATGCTATATATATAAAGCCATCATTCAAGTCATAAAAAATGATATTTATTAAGATCTTTAAATCAATGTATAGAATTTACATGTATGATGAATATTTCTTGTTTTCGATATCATTTTTAATATTTCATTATGTATAATGAATTTTATTTCTATTGTATCATTATTTTTTATGAATATTCTTTTTACTTGAAGATTAATTTATTTTATGGTATTATATTATCCTATGATGTTTATAACTTGGTTCATGTTTATGTTTATAGAAGTTTCCTTTTTCTTTGATATATATATTTTGATCCTTTTTTGGTAACCAATGTTTTTAAAAATTACCTAGTTTAAATTTTTTTTCAAGTATAATCACAAATTATTATTTCAAACTAATAAAGAAACAATTTTATCATTGAGTGTAAAATTATGATTGTTTTCAAATAGAGTTTCATCTATTAGGGTTATTTATTCCAATTTCAAAATTCATTCTCATAAGATTATATTTATGGTTTTTCTATATATAAAATCATCTCTGCTATATAATATTATAGTGATTTTTTTATGAAGAAAGGATCACTAAGGTACCATCTTGTTATTTTATTTCATAAAAATTAAAATAATACTTTTTATATATATATTTAAAACTATCATTGAATGGTTTTTTAAAAAAAATTATAGATAGTGTGGTGGAGTCCTACTGGGTATATATTTTTACACAATTTATGCACACTTTATATGCATTTATACTTATGAATATCTTATTCTAAAAATAATTTGTTCCATTTTAATCTTAGTTCATGGTCGGGAAGTATAACAGACGTAAACATACCAAATAATATTGAAGCAAAACAACTCAACTTGGATTGGTCTGATATAATCCAATTTAAATAGAGCTAAATTAAATATATAAAAATTAAAATTAATTTAATGGGTTATAATTGAATAGAATAAAAGTAAACCCAATAAAAATGGAATATACCAACAAAATAAAAATGAACTAAACCAAATAAAAATAGAAATAAATAATTAAACCCTAATTAAACTAAACCAAATAATATAAGGTTACTCTATTATTATGTGTTTTTGTGTGTGAAGTGAATGAGGATTCTATACTAAAAAAATTAATTAAAAAATCATAATATAATTTTGAATTTATAATTTTTACTGGTTTAGAATCCCCTATCAATGTAATTATTTCTTTAGGAATACTCTCTATCATCTTCTAAAACTTAGTATCAAATATTCTCCCTAAATATAACACTAAATCATACTATTTCATAATATGATACTCATAATATTTAATAGTATTATTAAGTGTATGAATCTCCCTTTGTGCATCAGGTTCACCAATCCATGTAACCCCTATTTATTTTATGTCGATGAAAAATATATATGTGGCCTTACAAATACCTTTGATAGAGATTGTCCACAAACCATCCCCCTCACATGATCGTAATGATTTTTTTTAAAACCTAATCCATAGTATCCTATAAGGATACTAAATTGGATGGAAGGGTTGGAATCCCAAAATTCTTTGAGTTTATGCTGCAATTGGAATAACATTATTAAATTTAAAAGTAATTTAATAAAACTAAATGGTAATTAAAATTTCTTAGCCTATTTTTTCTATATGTTCAATCACATAAATTCCATCCTTTTGTGGAGATAAAGCCACATATTTGATTATCCAATAGGATGACCAAACTTCTTTTAATGTATTATAAAACTTTATTAAAATTTATAAAAACAATATTACTTTATATTGTATAGATATATGTTGTAATAAACTAAATGGTACCTTGTTATCTCGTTTCCTAGAGAAAATATTTGACCCAACTATGTTGAGAATTAATCAGTTATCAAAAATAGATGTATTTCTCATATAATACACTTAAAATAATTATATATAAATAAATATTCAAATATTATTAAAATAAAATTATAAGTCTACTAATATATAATAATTAACCAAATATGATTCAGCTTGATAATGATTAACAAATTCCTTTTAATGGTCTCTAGGAATTCCCTAGAGGACCTTTTAATATATCTATGACAATGATAGAGATGTGTCATTAAATTCATGTCAAAATATTCACTTAAAATCATTAAATTTATTTATTATGTTTTTTAACATCCATGGACATGAAATTGCATCTAAAAAATCATTATATAACAATATCTACAAATAAAATAAAATTCATTAGATTATTAACATTCTAAGAAAATTTATTCAATTTAATCATGTCTGAATACATAATTAATATATAACCATTATTAACTATTAAATAACTAATTAATCCAAGATAATAGAATATTACTCCAATTGAATTAACAAATGGAGAGGGATGTCACCTCACAATCCAAAGTCCTTAAATATTTCCATAGATTAATATAGCATCTATGAAAATTAACCCATATAAATAAAATTGGTTGAATATCTCTTTAAGCCTATGTAATTCTAAACATATTTTTTTTTATTTTTTTATCTAGTATGTTATTATTTGTATCTATTTAAAATATAAATTAAATGATTAGTATAATTTTTTAATATACTATTTCTTTTACATTACATTATATACCAATAATAGTGGAATGCTATTAGCCTCGCGATGGTAACTAAGTCATGGTATGAATGCATGATCCCCCAACATCCCCAATAGTAGGTATAAATTTGAGTGAAAGTTTAATGGCCCAGAATTTTATATATGAAATTTACTTCTGAATAGATTTTATATTTATAAATATAGTATAAATCACATGAACCAAATGATAAAAAACAAGAACACTTTATTATATAAATTTAGAACAAAACATTAATAAGATTTATTTTCCTAATAAAATTGATAATAATACAATTTATAATAAACATAATAAAAATAAAAAGAATTAGAAAATTTGGATCACTTTTGTCTATTAAAATAAACAAACTTTTAAAAAATATTATAACAAATAATCCAAATATTAGTAATATAATTGATAATTAGAAAAAACAAATAATACAAACCTTAATATAATTTGAATTGAATGATGAATGAATGAAATAGGATGTATTTAAAGGAAGTAGAAAATTTATATGATCATTCGAAATATGACCATTGGAATAATAACTTGGTCGTGAGGAATAGTAAGATGACCATTAGAATGTTAGTCTAACTATTGTATTAAAAAATATTTATCTATCTTATGAACTAAAATAATAATAATTTATATCTTAATACAATTAAATAAAAGTGTCAAATATAATAAATTAAATATTTTATATAAATAAATGATAAATTCTTTTTTTAGAAAACGTCTATGTTTTATTTTTGTTAAAATACATTTCATGATAAATTTAATATTTTAAAATAAATATATCTTTCCTAAAATGGATTTTTTCAATATTTATCTTTATTTGAATAATAAAATAATTTTATGAAATTATATTTTAATTTTTGTATGGGTCATAAATTTGATTGTGTCAAAAAATTATAATTTTTAAATAAATGAGTATTTTATTTTAAAAAATATATTTCTCATATTCAGAAAAATATTTTGATAAATTTATTTAATTTTTTTAATTGTCACATTTAAATTTGATTAGGGTGATTTTTTTTTCTTTTTTCAAAAATATTAAAGTACATAGGTGAATTATAAAATACAATATACTTATCATATTTTGTAATAGTGTATGAATGAATTTTTTAGGTTTCTATAATTTATAGAAATATATTAATGTCCAATTTACTATTATATCACAAATACCTTACTATTGAGTCACATGTTTGATCATTATTTGAAGATATAATATTTTATTCAAATATTTTATTCTAAAACACCCATCTCCTCCCCTTATAAATAACACCCTCTTCCACCCTTTACAAAATACCTTTACTTGACCAAAATCTACCTAAATACCTCTCAAATTATCTTATACATGTACTAGAAGTTTCGGACTCACCAAAAGACTAATAAAACAAGGCTTAAGGTGTGGTGTAAAGAAGCCATATAAAATTGAAAAATTAAGTTTTCTATTTCTTATACCTTTCAATATATTTTTCTTATTCCTCCCACATCCAATTTATAATTACAATAACATAAATTTAATCATATAATTAAAAATATAATTATAATTTAATTTTAATTATATCATTTTATAATTCATACAATCCAATTTTATAGTTTTTTATAACACTCATCCCATCATGGCCAGTTTTAATCGCATATATAGATAATGTTGTAAATATTTATTACCACCTAACAAGGGTGGTTTTAAAATGTATTTAATAAATAAATATAATATTTTTGACATTATGAATATTATTTAAATATGAATTTGGTATTATATAAATGATATTAACAATAAAATATTGTGGTAATGTTAATGGTCTAAAACGAGTATGTCGGGACACTCCTCAAGATTTGAAACATTTTTGGACAATCAATTGAATTATTTAACTTTTTCTATAATAAAATGATAAATAATCTATAAATATAAAATTTTGAAATCATGAAACTATTTAATAACACATTTGAACATGATCAACATATCGAAGAAGTTTTGGAGAATTTGACCAAACAACCCCAAGTGGATAATGAGGGAAAAACATAAAATAAATCAATGTCATATGATAATATAAAGATTTTAATTAATTAAATATACTTTATATTGTTTTTGAAAAAATTATTTAACAAAATTTATTTAATTATTTAGTATCTTATACTAATGTAAAAAAAGTGAGTCAAAACTCAAGGTAAGGGAACTCCAAAACCACACTATTTTCTTTTGAGTTAGGATTTACCTCCATTTACCTCTCTTTATTTATAATTTATTGACCACAAAACGTTTTTTTGTATTTTATAAATAAAATCACATTAGGTTAAGTGATAACCCAACAAGGCTGAACAATAGGCAATGTATTGTGCCAAAGGGGATCCACCATTGTAGGCACGAGCCAGAGCAAACCCAAAACACCAAAAAGGTCCCAAGAATGAAAAAACCACCTCAAGCCATAGAAATGAACAGAATGTCATGTGGTTCACCCCTAACATGCCTAAAAATAGACTCACACCACACCATGATGTATTAGACATCGATATATGCACCTTGATGCATTTATATAGATATCACCACCGCATTGGGAAATATCAGAAGCACCACCATCAACACACCATCACGCACCACGCTCCAGGACACCCCACCTCCAACCATAAGAATCAAGACACTGATGTAGCACTATAAATGTAAACTATGACACTAGGGGACATCCAAATGAGTCATAAACACCCATTAATCCACCATGAATAAAGTCTATATTAAACAAGACTCTACCGCACCAAAGTGACCACAACATAAAACCTCCAACTGTGCCATCATAGCATAAGTCATCAGAACCCAGAAAATTATCAAGGAATTCATAAAACCATACCAAAGTAGAGTCTTGTTTGAGGGATCTAAGTGAAATGGTATAACAGAAAAGGTAATTCTAGACCTGAGTTGGAGGAACAAGAAATAAACAACAAGAAACAGGTCGAAATAGGACCGAAATCGGAAAACGAGATTTGCAACGAGACCATTGAGGAAGATTGAATAAGGATGAAGTATGTTCACATGTACTTACTGTATATTATATATATATATATGTTATTCACATATATAACTTATAATTTATATACAATTTTTTTAAGTTCATTTCTTACTCTTTTCATTTTAAATAAACTCAATTAAAGGGGACTTCTTTATTTCTTATTTAGTTACATGTATAACTCTATTAAATGTTTTAATATTCTATGATTTATAAAAAACACTCATTATTTTATGGAAATTTTTTTTTTATTTATGTTTTATGGAATAAAACTATGTTCCTACAATCTCTAAAGGTTGTTTACTCATTTCTTAAAACATCGCTTTATAGGTTACTTTTGATGCCTACTTCCCTCCAAGATATATTTTATTATTATATTCATAGATTTATTTTATAGATTATATGGGAACACTTATATAATCCAACCTAAATTCTAATCATACAATTAGAATTATCACAAACAACAACGCAATAACACATCAAAAAGTACTAAATTAGGAGCTATACAGACAAGATTAAGATATATTATTTTGTTATTATTTGAAACAACATTATGTAATCCATTTCCTTTTCATGGGTTTTTATTATGCTTAATCATTATGTATGATTTAATTATGTGGTATTAATATGAATTTATATACTATGATGTGATGTGTTGCACTAAAATTATACATCCACCTAATGAAATGAGTAATGTTTTCATCCTATGTGATACCATGTTGGTGCACGGGGAAACAATGTAGCATAGTATGCTATATTATCTTGGTAGTAAGCATTGAATTATTATTATGATTTAATGTTTTATATTTTTTCCATATTATTATGTTCTCATGATTATATAATATCATCTCCTTTATTGTATACTTCCAGGTGATTATATATTATCCTCTTATTTTATGATATCATATTGTGTCTCTTGACTCATATGTTACACTTCATGATCATGTATGTTTCCTTATTAGGAATTATATCTCACCCTTTTATTTATGTATATCACCAGGGTATCCTTTGAAATAATAGAAATCCAAATTGATTTTTTATCACATTATATAGATTGAAATAAATATAATGTAGTTAATTTTTAAGTTTATGTATTATGTATCTAATCTTCTAAAGACACTAGGCCTCTAGATTTATTGGTTTTTCATTGTAGAATTTTGATATTAAAAAACATGTAATAATATGTGTCTGAAACTCATGTTTTTATAGTTAGTATCGGAGAAAAATATAGTTATTTTTTAGGTATTAGTTTTGAGAACCTAATAGTAAATATACCATAAATAACCTATATTTAAATCTAGAAGTTTATAAGATAGGATATAAATTTCAGTTATGAGTTACTTCATATGAGTTTATAGTTTACCAATTATATGGTTGTTAATTTGAGTATTATAATCCATAATTTTCATTTGTTTAAGTAAATGGATATAAATTGGAGAAACTATATCAACAATCAATGTGATGGTTAATTAAATGATTTCATAAATGATATGACTAATATGATGGGAGTAGGAGATGAGATCCTCACGAGAGTACTCAAAAAAACTGACTCAATTTATGAATATTAACATGAATCACATGGAACTCCTTCCTTATCCTAAGAGAGAACTAGTTTATGTGATAAAAGAATCTACATTTAGTGGATCTTCCAATCCCCTGATTATAGAACAATATATTAATTCCATTGAGAATATATTTTATGTCCTCCAATACTCTAAGAAAGGAAAATTTATATTGGTAATATATTTCTAAGAGGTAGAATTTGATCATTAGTAGAAACTGATCATGAATACAAATCCCAAGGAATACATCGAATCAATAGAGTATGATGAATTCAATAAAAACAATTCAAAAAATACCTTCCTCGTACTATTTAAATTAAAATGGAGAGGAAGTTCCCTAGATTCAAGAAAATATATAATGAATCAATCATGTATTATGAGAAAATCTTCACAAGGCTTGTAATATAATGGACCCAAGCTTTAAGTACATTGACATCACATTACTTTTGCAGAATACTTAATACATAACAAAAACAAATTCCCAATGATTGTATTAGTTTAGTGTATTTGGAAACTCGGAACATAATCTTCTAATCATGGTGAAATATCTTCAACATCTCCCATAATGATCTTCCCCTTTTGTTTTCTTACCTAAAACCTTTCTTTAAATCCTATTGAAAAGAAAACATATAAATGGTGAGCTCAAATGTTTAGTAAGTTTAATCATGGAGAAAATAAAAAAACATATATATTTTAACTTAAAAACATGAACATAATGTTTAAACATCAAAATCTTCAGTCATGAAATAAATCATGGCAGTATGTAAGAAATAGATCACAAAGGAACATTAATCATGATAAAATAGAATGGTAATAAAACATGTAATTGTGGAAACCCATTAAGCATGTGATATTATTTCCGTAGTATCCAAGGCATTGCTTCCAAGACCATTATAGTGGACAAAGTCCATTACTGAATCGGGTTTACTTGTCGTTCCAGCCCGGTATTACTGAACTGGATTTACTTGTCGTTCCAGCCATGTTTATCTCATGAGATAAAAATAATTACCCAATGAATTTGAGGGATATATAGGTCCCACCCATCTCATAATTAAACCATTCTTATTTGTGCCACAAAATCATAAATCATACATCATAGCATAACCCAAGTAATAAAATGGGATTCTTAAGCATCATGACATCATAACATAATCCATATAAAATAAAAGGACTTCATAAGACTAATTCCATCATAAAATAATCAAATAAATATAATAATAGGGATATAACATAATCATTTATCATCTTATATGAAAAATAATTTTGATAAAACACTTGAACCTAGTTCTTGAGAAAAATATCATTTCTTCTTCAAAAACATTTTCTTTTCTGAATATGTCATGAAATTTTAAAATAAAAGAAGTTAATTTAAATTAAACTTGAAAAATTTTAACAAAATATTCATGGAAATAATGCTCTATGAAATGATAAAAAAATCTATTCATGCCGTATAAGTTAAAAAAAACATTCTCCTCATACTTTTACTGGAAAAGTCAAAAAGTACCTCAATTTATAAACAAAAGAAAGATTCCTTCCATACCACATAGTAAAAGCCAAAAATAGGTAAACATGAATTTAAACATATATGGAATAATATTAAATACTTTATGAAAACATTTTTATAAAACATGGACATGGATGATAAATATAACCTCAATAAATACTTATATATAAGCAATCTCAGATAAAAATGAAAATGAAAAATTATCCCTTACCATTTATGATCGGTGGAATCATACGTGTCATAAAATAAAGAAAATTACATGAATATGTAAATATCATATCCTTAATAATAAAAATCATAAAACATTCATGAGAAGCATAAACACCTTACAAAAGAAATATATGGTTATTAAGACATATGTCTCACAAAAATAAAAGTGAGATGAAATAATCCCTTACCTTAGGTCTGATTTCTTCCTTATGTGTCTGAACCTCCTGTATAATAATTTAAATAATTTTATTGACTTATTCAAGAATCATAGTAATTTTTTTGATATCATATATGATTCACATATGGCTTTATATTACCCATTCATTTTTCAATTCCATGTTGAAGCAACATTTTGGGTAATAATCGTTTCATTTATCGTATGTGTTTGGACTTATTATTCTTCATATTATTACTTATATCATGATTTACTTACTTATATAATGTAAAACATGATTTATATATCATATATATATTCATTATATATATATAATAGATAGATAAATTAAATTAAATACACTGTTCATGGAGACGGTTGGTCGTACGTATGCATGAACATTGTTTTCCTTTCCTTATTCACTTGAATTGAAGTAAGTAGATGACATATATATATATATATACATAAATCCAGTAGCATTATTATGTCATGTATCTCATTATTATTCATTATATATACTTTTTAATCTTTCTTGAATGGTTAGCATGGAGAATGAATATCATCGCGTCATGGAGACGGTAATCCGTACATACGCATGAGTGATGATATCATTCCCATAACTGTTGAATGTAATTGGAGTGGATGATATAATATCTAATAATTATTATCATGTTATAATAATCATATATATTTATTATTTCTACCATTATAACTATCCAAGTAAGTTGGTTGTGCAAAAATAGATTACACCACGGTGTGGAGACGGTAAGTCATACGTACGCATGCGCAGTGATTTTGTTTTTCGTAGGATGGATAGAAGGTGAAATATGATTGTTTCATAATCATAATAACATATAAGTATACAATAGATACTGGAGTTATTACTTAATAATGAAACAAATCATATAGAGAAAGTAGAAGAAGAAATAAGTTTGAAAGAATCGGTAAAGGATATTACCTCTTCTTCGACGCGCCTCTTCTAAACCTCCTCTTAGGGCACTAAAGTTGGTATTTGAAGAAGAAAAATACCTCTAGTATGTTTCTATGTAAATTTATATGGTAAATTTTCAGGTTTGTCTGAGTTTGGAAACTCAAATAGAGTTAATAGAATAGGGAGGAGGTTCCATTTTATAAGAGAGTAGAGGGGCACTTTTGGAAACCTCCAAAATATTAATTTATAATAAACTCAAACCCTACATAAAAACATCCCAATTGAGTCAAATTTAAAAATTAGATAATATTAGGTTGTAATATCATCAACCAATCAAATTTAGACATGTTTTTATTTTATTTTAAACCTTGTCATTTTGATTTATCCTTATTTAATCTATTTAATTTTATTTGTGGTAATAATATTATAAATTTTAAATGGTTATAAATACTTACTTATGTGTTGTGAATTTTCCATAATTTGATACTTTATTACATTCTAGAAAATATAAATATAAATTTTTAATTTTTAAATATTTTTGTGATTTTTAAATAAATTTAATAATATGTTATTTTTATAAAATATCAATAGTGTCAATTTTGACACTATTCATTTATTTGAATTTATATAAGATCCAAACAGATGATAGAGCCGAAAAAAAATATTTAATAGATTCCTAACATGTAATATTAATCTATAAAATTATTTTAGCACATTAATTAGTTCATATAATATTTATTTTAATATTTTTAAAACCATTTATTTGATATTTATCTTAATAAACTAATTACTACATTATTTTTGTATAATTATTTAATATACTTATTTGTTTCATAAAAATTAAAACTGAAATACTATGATGAAGATAAATCTAATAGATTTCATAATAATACTTTTCTTCGAATTAATATTCTAAAAAACCCAACTTTAAAAATGTTATGTTTATTAAATTATGAAGGTGACAACTTTGACATCATTTAAAATAAAATAATATAAATGTAATAATCTGTTTTATAAGGCTCTAAATGGTCCAAAAGTCGACACTTGGATTCCTATGGTGTATCTATACTCTAAATATACGTTTTGGTCAAGTTTTTGGGCCTTTTATGGGTATTATTATTTTAATAAAAACTATATTATTTATTTTTCAATAAATAAATAATTTCTACATCATTAATGTATAAGCTATTAAGGTAATTATATATTACATAAAAAATAAAATTAAACTACCATGATAAATGAAAACATTTTATATTTCAAATTAATATTTATAATCAAATTTATATTCCATTTAAACTTATATTAAAAATAATTTAATTATTAAAGTTTGAGTGAGACATATTTCTCTTTCCTTTAAATAAAATAAAATAAAGGTCTTAATCTCATCCAAGTGGGTTACAATAGATAAAATTTCAACCCAATTATAATTTAGGATGATATATAATCATAAAATTATATTAAGACAAGTGTTAGGGTAATTTTATAATATTATTGTTACCCTTAATTACCCGATTTACCTTTAACTAGGGTAAATAAAATTTATCGTAGTTACTATTCATAATGGCCAAAAATAAAAGTAGCCTATTAAAATAATTTTTACATACTGATTACAAATATTGAATCCATTTTTCCAAATTGAAAACATATAAGTTTCAGTAATTAATTTAAAATTAATCTCGTTGTTGAGAAAACAGGTTTTAAGATTTAAAACATTGAAAAAGATTGAAATATTTTTACTTGTAAGTTCAATGTAAAATTAATTATAATGACATACATTATATTAAATGGTAAAAATATATTACATTTATTCTTTAAAACCATTTAATATTATAATTTAACTATATAAATTATCTCGATGAAAAAGTTTTTTTAATTAAAATTGTGTGTATTCTTACTATTCATCAAAATATGAAGGTTATCAGAATAATGTTTAAAATTTATCCAAGATAAATTTTTATATCATGATTCAAAATAAGAAGTTAAATTTTTCAAATTTAACTTATAAACTTTTCAAAAATTAGATTTAAAATGGTTGTGTCATCAAAAGGAAACAAAACTACATTTTTAAAAAAATAATTCTTTTATTCGGAAAATTAATTTTGTTCTCATACCATGTTCTAGAAAATATTTAAGATGAATTATAATGTTATAAAATTCAAAATGTGTTTAATAATATTCATAACAGCTAGTTCATAACAATATTATAAAAATATATTGTTGTTTAGTGAAACTCGGTATTTCGTACAGTGCAAGCCATCGAGGACGGTCGCTTTTGCGTGTAACACAAGCCAAGTTAGTGTTGCATGAAAGATTCCTTTGGTGTTTCATATAACATAATCTAATCTTATTTCATTGAACAAAATATATATTCAATGTTTAATTCTATCAAAAGAACATGAAATTGTGCGTAAAACAAGCCAATAATAGTGTTGTGTATACAGCAAGCTAATATGGTGTTGCGTATAGCGCAAGCTAATATTGGTGTAGCATACAACACAAGACATCAATAAAATTAAAAAGAATATTTCTCATAAAATTTAGGGGTGTTACATGCAAGTTATGCCTTTTATTTGTTAATTACTCCAAAATAAAGGTTAACAAATTCATTAATAGACTAAATATGAGTCTTTGAAAAACATTATATTTTAAAGAGTTTGATAATTATGAGTAAATAATATGATGTGATCTTAAAGTTAAGATTGAGATTAGTGATTTCAACTAGTATATTAGGGTTAGAGATAAAAATAAGGGAATGTAATTTAATTATGTAGGACTGGTGGATAAATATCATGAAGGGAAGAAAATACAACAGACCATATTTCATGAGTGTGGGAAGAAGAATCTAAATAAAAACTACCTCAAAAGAAAAATTCAATGTTTCAAGTTTCGAAATTAGGTGAATCAATCTAATAAATATTTAAGAGAGATGAATAATACAAATAATGTGATGAAAGAAAGGAAGGTTATGATAAATCTTCATCTTATGGTCCAATAATTTAACTATAAGAAACATAGAAGCCAATATATTCAATGAACTTAGATAATGGTAATCAAATATTACAAAATACAACATCATCCATGTTGAAGAGAGAAAGGATGTGATTATTATATACTTTTATTGAGGTGGGACATGAAAATGAAGTATTGATAAGTACACTTTTTATTCATTCAAGAATAGTGAATTCCCTATTTGATTTGGGTTCTATACAATCTTCCATACCATTAAAGATTAGTATAAATATTCAAACACCACATAAATACATTAATTTTTATTTTCAAATGAAAAAACCATGTTATGAAATTGTTGCATCTCAAGTATATTACTCTTCCCGAATTAGCATTTGTGGGATGAATCTCTCGATAAAAATTTTTATACCCTCTTTAATGGAATTTTATATTATACTAGGTGTGTATTGGATATCATTATATAGAACTAACATCAACTCCTAGGATAAGGAAATAACTTTTCATATCCAAAATCGCCCTTTGATTTTATATAAGTATAGTGAGGATGATGAATCTCATTTGGAAAATACTTCTCAATCATGGATATTATTATCTTATAAGAAATAATATCTAGTGAAAATTAATTAGACAAAGGATAGAATCATTATTTAAGGAATTATCCTTTTAAGGTAATATGTTTATGTGTTCCTAAAAGAACTATTTGGACTTCCTTCTAAAAGAGAGATTGAGTTCACCATTGAACTTCTACCCAGATATCTGTCTATATCATAATGTCTCTGGCCTCCATTGAATTTAAAAATTTTAATATGTAAGTATAAGAGAATCTATAAAAGGGTTTCATATACCCAACTACATCACCATGTGGTGCTCCAGTCCCCTTTATCAAGAATAAGGAAGATTCAATCTATCTCTACATTGATTATCATAAACTAATCAAGATCACACTAAAGAATAAGTATCAATTTATATGGATTGATGAAGTTTTCAATAAACTACAAGGCACTCTATACTTATCTAAATTGTATATTTGATAAATATATTATAAATTGAAGGTTATGAAGGAGGATATTTCAAAGTATTCATTTTATATAAGTTATGGACACTATGAGTTCATTAAGAATACATTTAAAACCATGAATTATCCAAAAAATCATCGATTTGATAAATCAAGTCTTTAAATATTAACTTGAACAACATTTGGTGGTATTTATATATGATATTATCATATAATACTAAATCATAGAGGAATATGAGGGTCATTTTAGTATTCTGATAAATACCTTGAGAAAGAATAATTTATATGAAAAGAAAAATAAATGAGACTTTTAGATACATAAAGTAACATTGTTGGGGCATGTTATAACATGAAATAGGATATCAGTGGATCCATAAATGAAAAAGGTGATGAAAAATGTCCTACATCAATATCTATGACAAATATCTATAGTATTCTTCAATTAGCTTGGTACTATCAGCTATTTTTGAAGAACTTTTCATGGTTTTCTAACACATTGTCCAAGAATAATCAAAATAGAGTGAAAATTTTCTATACTTACAAATGTGAATAGATATACAAGGATATAAAGAAGATGAAAATTTTTTGTATCTATACTCACACTACCCACATATGGTGTAGACTTTATAATCTATAGTTGTAATGTCCCAGCCTGGGTGCCACACACCAGTGTCCCGAGCTGACTGGTCACATGAGGTCAATCGTGCCTCCCTGTATGTCAGATGCTTCTGAATTACAGTTTAGTTCTAATATCATTCATGGGGAAACTATACCCTCTTTCTCAAGGTATCTCAAGAGTGGAAATAAATAAGAATAACCAAATGATGTAACCAATAACCAAATGAAACCAATATCACATGATGACCAAAATGGGAAATACAATCTCAAAAACTAAATAATATATATGTAATAAAAAATATGTGTCAAGTGTCAATATGAAAAACTAAAAATAAATAAATACACTCACAACTCCAAATCGGGTCCCAAAGCACATCTAGTTCCCTCATCCTTTCTCCATACCAACTCATCCATCAAATATAGGACTCTTATCCTTATCTTATCCTACAAACAAGAAGTCTATTCATGTAATGATTAGGCGGCCAATGTATGGTGTGAGTGCAACTCCTTAGGATACCACCAACAGCATCTAAAACATTATCCAGTCAATAACAGTGTATGCAGTTGTATAAAAAATAAATTACAATGAATAAGTAAAAATTTATAAAATTTTCAACCATTCTTTAATTAACCACCAAGAAACTCAGGTTCTCGAAGACACCTGAACACTCAATACCTTCTTTGAAACATGATAGAGTCTAAACCATATCATAAAACTAGATTTATCATTTATCAATTTTAAATCAATTCATGTCATAGACAATTGGAAACAAATTCCAAATCCAATCATGGAAATATAACATCATGTATAACACCCCATGGGTATTAGGAGCCTAAATCCCTATCCCACACCTCAATAATCACATGGTTATTTGGAGCCTCATTCTCTATCCTATACTCACTATCACATATGGGTATTTGGAGTATTTGTCCCTTTCCCACACCGTGTTTATAACATATGTGTATTTGGAGCATCAATCCATGTCCCACACCTCACTTTTCACATATGGTTATTTGGAGAAACATTCAGTGTCCCACACTCATATATCAATCAATCACACATATATCACATATATCACATCAATAAAAGTTAATCAGAATTAAAAATCCTATCACATTTTATGTCATGATATACCATTTAAACTATAAAAACAAATCATGATTCAATACTTTAATCACATGGAATAAAATGAGGAATTATCCATTTTAATCATATACCCCTTTAATCTATTAATTAATTAATAAATAAATTAATATAATTTCACAAACCCAAATCCCATTAATTAATTCAACAATTATTTGATCA
Organism: Viscum album; assembly: GCA_963277665.1. Taxonomy (NCBI): domain Eukaryota; kingdom Viridiplantae; phylum Streptophyta; class Magnoliopsida; order Santalales; family Viscaceae; genus Viscum; species Viscum album. The sequence goes on from OY728132.1 coordinate 1,504,199,668, forward strand.
AATTCCATAATCATGAGATTTAATTGATTAATTCACCAATTAATAATTCAATTTCATAATCTCAATATCCCATGAATTCCAAAATCACAAGATTCTGTTAATTAGCATACCAATTAATTAATTAAATTTCACAATCCCAATATTCTATTAATTAATCAATTGATTAATTAATATTATTCCACTAATTTAATAATTATACAAACCCATTAATTGATAACTTCCATAAACCCATTAATCGATCGATCCCACAATCCATTAATTAAATATTTAATTAAATTAATTAATTCAAGTTAAGAAATTAAATTGATAATAATTAAATATAAATTATACAATTAAATGAACAAAATTGAAATCAAGACTTTTGTATTTTCATAATATACCACCTTTCTCAAAATTTATGATGAACGCTCACCAATAAAAATCCCTAATTCAAGCAGAACAATCAAGAACATGAACAAGAATGGGATTTAAATCTAAAACCTATATCCATGATCAATAGAATAAATATCCATTAAACCTAGATCTAAACCCTCACCAACAATAGATAAAACATTCTTCTTTTATATAGAAATATGAGTGGGGGAGATACAGAGATCTAATCGAGAATAAACCACATACCTGTAGAGTTAAAGATCTTCAATATGGGCTTCAAATCCTCAATAATAGAAGTTGTAAGGCCTTGTATTTCATTTGAGAGTCTCAAAGAATGAGATAAATCATTTAAATCTGAGTTAGGGTAAATTTTGGGTGAATTCCAGGGGTTTGAGTATTTTTAATCTAATTTTGGGGGTTCTAAAATCCCATGTGAGCAATTTCCTATAGGGGTGCACAATTTCCCATAACCATGTTCCCTAACCATGTGACTCACCTAGGGTTGTCACATAGTTACTCCTAATAGGGCTCATAGTTTTGAAAACTATGCGCCCGCCATGAAAATCCCCATTGACTGGGTTTGCAAGTTTGATAGGTTGGGTGCACGGTTTGGGAAAACCATGCGCCAACTGTGTACTTCCCCACTTCCCTTCCAAATTATCCAATTTCACCCAAAACTCCCCAAGGTAAAACCAGACCAATATATAATAAAACAAAGGAAAAAAGAATACCTATAAAAGTGGTCTAGACATCTCTAGAAATTGCAGGATCTTACATTTTCCCCACCTTATAACAACTCGTCCTGGATTAGTACTCCGAAGAATCTCTAAGATTATAAGTCAAGAAGATCCGGCCACTGATCCCACATATCTGATTCTCTCTCCCATGTTTCCTTTTGATGACAGACATATTTACACAATACACAAACTATCATCATGGTCTTTCATCGTAAAATTTTCTCACTACAATCCAGCATACGTATTAGATGCTTTTTAGAGGATACATTTGTCTCACCATCAACATCATCCACATCAATCACATGAAAAGGGTTGAGGTGATACCACTAAAGTTGTGACATATGAAAATTTTAATTCATTTCACTATATATATATGTGGAATATATAATCAGTATGCCACCTTCCTGATTCTCTCCATGACCCCAAATGGTTCAACAAACTTGGGCGCCAACTTGACCTATCTATAATAATACTCTAATAAAAATGGTATAAGATTCATATTCTCCTTGATATATTAAACAACAACATGCATCTCAGCCAATACGTTCATCATCTTCCACTCAAAACTAGGCTCTTGTACTACCTGAGTTTGTGTTTTCCTACTTAAATAATCAGACACGCCTTTTCCCATCATAAGCATATATTCAAGATTAAATACAAATTACTGCATATACTCAACCCATATCCATTTTTGAAGATTCAAAACTCATTATCAAAAGATATAATGTAAGCTCTTATGGTCAGTATACACAGTAAACTTCTTGACCAATAGATAATGTTTCCAAAACTTCAATGCATAAACCACTGCGACAAATTCTAGGTCATGCATAGTTTATTTTCATTCATGTGGACTCAACTTCTGAGACCCATATGCCACAACACGATCTCCTTGCATCAACACTACTCCAATATTGATCCCATAAGTTTCACAAAACATTGTATACTCCTCACTTGACTCAGGTAGGATCAAGATCAGTGTTGTAATCAAATTATTCTTCATCTCCTAGAATTAATTCTACCATGATTCCATCCATTCGAACTTTATTTAATTCTTGTTCAATCTATAAAGAGGTGCTTCCAATCATGAAAAATTTTTTATGAACCTATGATAATATTCTACTAACCCTAAAAAACTATGGATATCAATAAATTTATTAGGATTATCCAAATAAACAACTACGTGAACTTTCTTGGGGTACCCTAACACACTTTTCTATAAGACGATGTGATCCAAGAAGTATACTTGATCAATCCAATATTGACACTTATATAGCTTGGAGTATAGTTGACGATATCTTAGTGTAATCAAGATGATGTCAAAATGTTGGAAATTTTATTCATGAGACTTGGATTATACCAATATTTCATCCTCAAACACTAAAAAAAGATCCAAGTAAGGGTGAAATATTATGTTCGTCAAGGCTATACACACTACTAATGTGTTCTTCAGCCCAAACGGCATCAGGATGAAGTCATATATTCCATACCTTCTTCTAAAAGTAGTATGAGATATGTTAGAAGGTTGAACTCTCAACTAATGATACCACGATCTCAATTTGATCTTGGAAAAAATGAAATCTCCCCTAAACTGGTTAAATGGGTCATCGATACCTGGAATAGGATACTAATTATTCATATTCATCCGGTTAAAAATCCAGTAATCAACACACAAGTGCAGAGTCTCATCAACCTTATTTGTAAACAAGAATAGTAAACCCCATGGCGACTTTCTCGAATGGATAAAACCCTTATCCATTAACTCTTTCAGATAAGTCTTCAACTCTTGAATCCATATCATTGTCATTTTATACCACGGAATGAAAAATATCTTGGATCCTAGCATGAGCTTAATTGTAAATTGCACATCTCTCTCAGGAGGAATCCCTGAAAAGTATTAGGAAAAAAATCCTAAAATATATCCACTATAGGTGTAAAGTAATCCTTATTTACACCTCCATCATCTAGAAAAATACTAGAAACTTGGGCGGTGAGCTACCATAGTTTCTTATGAACTAGCCTACATGGCCCGCCTAGATATCCCACTCTATATAGTGAAAGTATTTTTCACCCTCGAGGGATGTAAAATTCACTCTCCTATGGTAAAAATCAATGTGGGATAGATATGGGAACAACTAGTTGATATCCTTAATTGGATTGAAGCCTATCATATCCAAGATGTACAGATCCCATAGAAATTGATACTCCCCAACCTCAAGAGAACACCCCTTGCATAGGCAGATGTCCCTCAACCAAACTCCCAAAGGTGTACCAATCATCATAACCCCACTAACAAACTCTATATCTATGCTCAAACCATTCACAAGTTATGTAGAAATAAAATAATTAGAGGAACCAATATCAAATAATGAACTAGAAAGTGTAGAATATACAAGAATATTACCTATAATTATCAATGGTCTAGCCTCTCTATCCACAAATGTATGTTTAACTACTAGAAACTACCCTACACATCTTCCCTATGATACGGCCTGAGTACCATAATTTAAAATACTCTACTGATATGGTCACTCTTTCCTATAATCACCTTATCCCTGCCTTGACTTCCATGGCCATTATTACTCCAACTTCCTAAGTCATACGACATAGAACATCCCCTTCCAACACTCTGGTTTTACCTAGCTGCTCCATCACAACTCATCTATCATGGGTTTCTACCAAACCACTATATATTTTCCATCCTACCACAATATAATCACTCTACCATTACTCAAATATAATTTCTATAATAGTGGCCCAGCTTATCGTACTAGTGGAAAATCACTTGGGTAGGATATAGAGTAACAGATCCTTCCCCTAGCCACTCTTCCTTCCACTACTCTGGTCAACACTATCATAAAAATGCTTCAAACCCTCGGATTATATACCTAATAATCATCCCATTTAAACCACATTTCCTCCATTGGAATCCTCCTTCAGGTTCCCCTCAGCTATGAGAGCCTAATACACCACCTTAGAAAACTTCTTTAACTGAAAGATTTTAACCTAATACCTAATCTCATATTTAAGTTTGTCCTAAAATTTCCTTTTCATAGTTATCTAATCTTTTCAAAATACAAGAGTAAATTATTGAAGGTCTGTAAAGTGAACATCATAGTCTATCATGGACATACTCCTCCGAGTCAACCACATTAACTCATCTGATCTCTCCTATCTCATAATATTTATATGAAAGTGCTCCAAGAACTTCTCCAAAAATTCCTTCCATACCACACCATCAACCTATCCAGCCCGAGACTAAACATCTCACCAGCCTTCACTAATCCTCATAACATTTAAGTATCTAGCTTGACCCTATTCTCAATAGGAGTCTCCAAATGGTCAATTATATTCTGGATAAACTCAATCTAGAACTTTGCGCCCTCAAGTCCACCCTCTCTAGTAAAATTTGGATGGTGTTGTAACTGAAACTCCCATTTCATGTTTGAAATACTCTTCACAAACCACTCTGGGTAACTTTCCATAAATTTTATGAAGGGAACAAAGTTATCTCGATACTTCTCTTCAACTTCCTCACCCTAAACTATTGGTGCCTTAGGTTCCACTATCAGAGGATCGTCTCTAGTCATGTCCTCCCATCATCCTCTCAAAAAACATTATCATGGAGAAAAATACCTAAAATTCCAAACAAACATCTTAGGACACATAACAAAAATTTAACACATTTAACAAAGGGGATTTACATAATCTATAACAATTCATTTCTCCAAACCCTTATACATGGTCAAAACTGAGGCACTATCATTATCCTTAACCATTATACACCTATATTATGGTTAAAAAATGGTTAAAACATTATCATTATTCAAGTTTCACATTACACACCCATTTCCCACACATTGCATCATTTTAGAATTTTAAATTTCACATTACAACCCACTTTCATTTCAATTTCACAAGCAAGGAAAAAACATTCCAATTTCAATAACTTGCTGAAAACCAATTTTCCCATGAGTTCCTAGAATGATGCATGTTACATAATAATCTGGATTTACTAGAATGATTCATTCATATTCCACTCTCATTCCATTACGATTGAGGAGTAAAATCTCATAAAATATCAAAAACAATAATCACATCACAAAACAAGTACATCACTCAAGGTGAAATAACATCCAACTGTAACAACACACAACAATAACATGAATACCACCCTGGGTACTTAGATTTTACCCTTATACATGGGTTATCTACTCCCTTGCATGACTTCCTAACCAAGGCTTGACACATCCAATTCTCTTATCTACGTTTACCAAATAGTAAGACAAAATAATGAAAATAAAACTGCTCTGATACCACTTTGTAATGTCCTAACCTGGGTGACACACACTGGTTCCTTGAGTTGGTCGGTCACATGACCTTAGGCATGCCTACCCATACACCAGAGGCTGAGACTATCACTGAGGGTATAATATAATGCATGGTTATACTATACCCTATTTATCAAGGTAGAACAACAATATAAATAAATAAGAATAACCAAATGATATGACCAAAAAACAAACCAAACCAGTATAACATGACGACCAAAATAGGTAATACAATATCAAAAACTAAATAGTAGATATTTCATTCTAAATACATGTCAAGTGTAAATATTAAAAAATACAAAATAAATAAAGTCAATGAAAACTCCAAATCAGGTCTGAAACCATGTTTGGTTCCCTCATCCATACTCTATCCAAACTCATCAATTTAACACAGAACTCTTTCCCTCATTGTTTCTTCCAAACATGAAGTCTATTTAGGTACCAATCAGGCATCCCAAGTAGGGTGTGAGTGAAACTTAGTAGTCCAACACCAATGGAATATAAAAAAATATCCATTCAATAATAGTTTATTCATTTTTATAAATAATAAATTATAATGCATAAGTAAACAATTATCACATTTTTAGTCATTCTTTAACTAACCACATGGACACCTAGGTTTTTGAGGACACTGGAACCCTAAATACCAACTATATCTTATTCCAGGTTCCAAACCATATCACAAAACTAGAGCTATTATTTATCAATTCATGTTGCATCCAATTGGAACCATAGTAAAATTCAAACTCTTAGGTGTAGAACATAGTTTCTAAAACATCATGGGTATTTGGAGGATCAATCCCTATCACAGACCACAATAATCACATGGGTATTTGGAGCCTCAGTACCTTTACCATACTTGCTATCTCAAATGGGTATTTGGAGCATCACTCCCTATCCTACACCCTGTTTATCACATATGGGTATTTCAAGTATCAATCCCTATCCCACAACTCATTTATCATATATGGGTATTTAGAGAATTAATTTGTGTCCCAAGCGCATATAGAAATCAATCACACATATATCACATATTTCAAATCAATAAACTTTAATCAACATTAACTCTTATATCAAATTTTACACCATTACATACTATTTTAACTATCAAAACAAATCATGATTCAATACTTTAATCGCATGGAATAAAATGAGTAATTCACTATGTATACCAAATACCCCCATTAATACATTAATTAATTAATAAATTAATTAATCAAATTTCACAAAACAAAATCAAATTAAATAATTCACCAATTAATTAATTCAATTACACAATCACAAGATTCCATTTGTTTATTCACTAATTAATTAACTCAATTTAATAATCTCAATATCCCATCAATTCCACAATCATAAGATTCCATTAATTAATTCAACAATTAATTAATTCAATTTATCAATCCAAATATTCCATTAATTAATCAATCAATTAATTAATCTCATTCCACCAATTGAGAAATTATACAAACCCATTAATTGACCAATTCCATAACCACATTAATACATCAATCCCACAATCCCTTAATTAATTAGTTAACTAAATTAATTAATTCAAGTTAGTAAATTAAATTGATAATTGTTCCATAGAAATTCTAAAATTACTTACATGTAATTGAAATTGATAATTTGATATTTGAATAAAATTCCACCTGCCTAAAGATTGAATATGAATGCTCGCAAATGAAATTCCCTAATTCAATCGGAATATTTAAGAACATGAAAAAGAAAAAGATCTGGATTCGAAACCTAGATCCAATATCAAAATATTTATGATACATTAAACCTTGATCTAAACCCTAAAAAATAGTGTATAAAACATTCTTATCTTATCTATAAAGATGATTTGTATGGTGAAATATCTAATCGGAAAGAAACCACATACCCAGAGAGGTGCAGATCTTCAATCTGGGCTTTAAATCTTTACAAATGGAGGTTGTAAGGCCTTGGAATCCATATGAGAGCCTCCAAAAATGAGGGAAATCATTTCAGTATAAATTAGGGTCAATTTTGGTTAATTTTCAGGGGTTTGGTTATTTTTAATCTAATTTTCAGTGGTTTTAAATCCCTCATGTATGGTTGTTTATACAGGGTTCAAGATTTCCCCTAATCATGAACCCTAACTATGTGCCTCACCTAGGGGTATCACACAGATACTCCCAAGAGGGAGAATGGTTTTGAAAACCATGATCAAACTATGTGAAACTCCACTTCTTGGGTTTACATGGTTCATGGGGATGGGTGCATAGTTTGGGAAAATAATGTTCCAACTGTGCACTACCACACTTCCTTCCAAAATTCTCAAATTTCGCCCAAAAACTCACCAAGGTAAAACAAAACCAAAGTATACTCAAAACATGTAAAAATAGCACATGTAAATGAACTTGACACCTATACATAAATGTTTAGGACCTTATAATAGTGATGATTCAAATAATGTATTAGGTTTTCTACTGATGAAAAATGATAAATTAATAGCATATTCCTCAAGTCAGTTGAAGATTCCTGGGAAAAATTACTCAACACAATATCTAGAGATGGATAAAATAATCTCATCATTGAATATTTAGAATAATTATATCTATAAAGAGAAGTATGGAATATATATGAATTATAATATCCTCAAGTATATATTCACAGAAAATTATTTTGAAATGAACCAATGAATATGGTTAGAGTTGATTAAGGACTATAACTACTCAATCCATTACCATCTTGGGAAAGAGCATAATTTGGTAGATTCCCTATGTAGAAAATATTTTATAACCATAACCATGATGAGGATTTAGAAGGATCTAATATTCTTAGACTTCAAAAGTATATACATGTGAATCATTAAATAAGGAACCATATCCTTCCTTGCTTAAATGATTGGTCATCAATCTATTCTGCAGAAGATAAATAAATCTCAAAGTTAGGATTTTGAGATAAAAAATAAGGTGGATTCCATAATAAAGGGTTAAACCTTAGAGTAAAATATGGATAAATAAGTATTTGTGATATTTGGTACATGACTATGTATTCAATTATAGATAGAGATAAATAAGGATCAATTAAATGGTGCTCATAGATCAACATTCTCCATCCACCCAGGGATCAAAAAAATGTATATAGCTCTTACAAAGAATTACCAGTGGGAAAATTTGAAGAATAAGATTCATGAATATACATCAAGTGATTAGTATGAAAAAAATTGAAGATATAAATGGAAAATTATAAGGGTATTATTCAACCATTACCCATACCTATATGTAAAATGGAGAAAATCACCATAGATTTTTTCATGGGATTTCCAATGAAATCTAATGTAAATAATTCGATATCAGATATAGTGAACTATATTATAAATAATAATCAATTAATTTAAATTTTATAGGACTTATCACTTGAATAAAATGAAAATTTATATATTTGGGAAGTGGTGATATTTCATATAACACCTCTATCAATTGTGAATAACTAAGATATGAAGTCCACCTCAAAAATTCTAGAAACTTATTGAACATGCCTTGAATATTGATTTAACTTTAGTATAGACCATCACCCCCAAAATAATAGAAAAAACTAAAAGTAATATCTAAACACTTGAGGATATGTTGAGATATTTACATATGATAATAAATGGAGTTTGGGATCAATATATCCCTTTGACCAAGTTATCAAAAAAAATAATACACTCAAGCATTCAGATGGAAACATATCAATCCCTTTATGGGAAGAAATGTAGAACTCCAACATGTTGGGATGAAGTTGGAGAACTTAAACTATTGGAACCTGAGTTGGTCAAAGAAATGATATAGTAGGTCAAATCCCTTTATAAATACATGAAAACATCAAATAGTTGTTATAATACTTACATTAAAAATCATTGGTGAGACTTGATGTTTGAAGTTAAAGATAAAGTGTTCCTTCACATATCTCCCTAGAAGGTAATTATGGGATTTGGGGATAAGGGAAATACAATTCCTAGATGAATTGACCCCTTTGATATTCTTGATCACACAAGATTTGTGCCCTATCAACTATCATTCCCACTTTACTTGTATCAATTGCATAATGTGTTACATGTATCCCTCTTAAGTAATTATATACCAAATCTCTCACATGTACTAAATTCAGAATTGGAACATTTGGATTATGATCTATCTTACATAGAGTATTTCATGGAGATATTATATTATAAAGAAAACATTGTATACAACAAGAAAAATCACCTTGTTAATGTACTTTGGATAAACTATGAGTACAATGAGGCAACATGGGAACCTAAAGAATCAATGAAACAAAAGTACTTTCATCTATTTTTATCTTAGTTTATGAAATATAATTTCAAATATGAAATTTATAAAATGGTGAAGAATGTTACAACCTATGATTTTATATATGAAATTACCTTCTAAATAAATGTTATATTTATAAATATAGTATAAAACATATACACAACATGATAAAAACCATCCAAATTTTATTATATAAATTTTGAACATTGCATTTATAGGATAACTATACTTAATAAAATTTTCAATAATATAATGAGAAAATAAACACAAAAAAATATAATAACTATAATAGTAAAATTTAGATCACTTTTATCTCCTAGAATAATCCAACACATGAAAAATACTATAACAAAAAATAAAATAGTAGTAATGTAATTAAAATTTTGAAAATAAATAATATATAACATTGAGATAAATTGATGTGAATGATGAATGAAGGAATTATTAGGTATTTATATATTGTAGAAAACATTTATGAATGTAGGAAATATAAAAATTGGAATAGTAACTTGAATATTAGAAATAGTAACATGACTATTAGAATTGTAACATACAATTGGATTGATAAAACAATATTTGTTGTCTTATGAAATAAAAATATAAATATTTTATATCATTATAAAATTAAATTGAAATTTTAAATATATTAAAATAAATATTTTACACAAATAAAACTTAATTTTATTTTTGGGAAATCATATATGTTTTATTTTAATTAAAAAACCTTTTTATGAAAGGTTTTAAAAATTAAAATAAATTTTTATTTTAATAAAATATTTTAAAAAAAAATATTAATTTTTATATGAATATTGAAATAGTTTAATGAATTTATAAATAATTTTTTCTAAGGTTCATAAATTTTATCATGTTATAAAAATTATAATTTTTCAATAAATAATTATTTTATATAAAAATTAAATTTTTCATATTTATAAAATTATTTTGATAAAAATAATGTCATTTTAAAAATTGGCATATTGAAATTTGGTTAGATTTATGTTATTGAATTTTTCATAAATAGTAAAATACAAGGGGTTTTTAAATAGGTAAGGGGAAACACCACTTTTTTATTAAGGGAAGAAAACACTTTTTTACTAGGAAAAGAGGTAACCCTTTACATGACTCGAAGGTCCAATGGCCCAAAGGCCCATTATAATTTTTTGATGGACCAGTGGCCCTAAGTCCTATACTGTAACGACCCAAACTTTCATTAATGTAAATTATTCTGGATCTAATTAAATGTCTCATTATGTAAAATTTTTATATAAAATTTGAATTTCATTGGTTTTATGTTTTTGGATTTTAAAATATCATTATGAATTGTGACCATTGCTAATATAGTAATTGAACAGTGATCACATGATTAGTATAAATATATGGCTTTAACTAATCCAATTTATTCAGAGAAAGGAAGTGATGGCTTCATCTAGTAGACTTTCCCCATATGAAGCCCATTTGTCAGAACTCGGAAAGGAGGTGGCATCATTGGGCTTCGCTCTTGACCAATCTCAATCTGAGCTTCAACATGTTAAGCTCAAATAGAACCACCTACGAGAGAAGTGGAAGTTGATAGAGATTACCACCTGAACAATGTTATCTAAGCCACCCCAAGAGTCTGTCACCATCACACACCTTACCCTTCGGTCTTATTTGGATGTTATAAGGGGTTATGTAACAAGACATTAGCACTATGAATATGTGCATTATTTTTGTGTATAATAATGAATATACTTTCATTTTATTATTGTTACTTTGTAAATAGTTTTTAAAGCACAAATATTATTTTTAGTTAATATTCAATTAAGAAATCTATTTTTATAAATTAATGGATTTTTTATTTATATAATATTTTAATAAAATATTATTATTATTAAATTAATTTTTTATTAAATATAAATGATCACATAATTTTATGAATGCAATTGTAATTTTTGTTAAGGTTTGAAAGTCAATTTTGTCAAAACCCACAAATTTTCGATAAGTGTCAGTTTTTATTTTAAAAGTAAAAAATTCACATATTTAGAAAATTATTTAGATAAAATGAATATTATTTTTGGAATCAGGATGAAAAAATTATCCAATGGTGAATTTCTCATAATTTTCTGAGACAGCTGAATTTTTGGGTAAAAATTAAATATTGTTTAAATATATAATGTGTTTTATGACATCATAATAACCCAATAGTGATGTAATAAAATAATATAAATATTATTTTAGGAAAATATATGTTTTAACATTAAAATAATTTTATTTTATAGTTGTTTCATTTGTTTTACAAAACTTTAGTGGACCCTCCAAGAGTTATAAACCATTTTCACTTTTTAAATGAATTTCCTTGTGTGTGTGACTCACCTCCACATAATCCAGCCTATTATTTTAAGAAGTTCGGCCAATGGCCTTATAAATTTTTTTTTCAATCCCCTTTGGAAAAACCCATCGGCAAAAACCAGGTTTTGGTTTGTGGTATTGATTAGTTTAATGTGTGGTGACCCAAACCAAAATAATAAAGAATTCCCTCTCCTTTTCTATATAAACCCACCCAATCTCCCACTTTCTCTTCACTTAAAGCCTTTGTAGTTCTTCCAACCTCTACCCTACTCTAACTAAAATCCTACCAAGGAACCCCAAGCTCCCAAGAAGCCTCTCTCAAGCCTCTCCCAAGCCTTTGGGATCACACTTCCAAGTAAGGGATTTCCTCTTTTCTCATTTTTATCTCAATTTCATTATGTTGTTATACCCTTTTAATTTTAATTAAAAATGTTGTTGTATGATTTCCCACATCCCCTATACTTTCCTCTTTATGTTTTAATTATGAGAGACCCATTTCACTCTCATTTAATGCATCCCATGTACGCATGTTACCATGCCGAAATTCTGTAAGTAATTTCTCTCTTATCATTTACATTCAAGCAATTATTTTGTATTATAAATCTAAATTCCTTTACTTATGTTGGGACATATTTATATATAATCCCCTTACTGTGCATTTCATGTAAATATGATGAGACATTCCATTCTCTCTCATCAATAATTTTTGTGAATTTTTATGTCACGCCGTTATGCTGCCGAAATTGCACCACGATTTTCCATGCCAAAATCATTGTGTAGTGAATACCATGCTCATGACTCTATAAAGGGTATTCACCTTTATTCACATATACATATTGAATGGTAATTTCATGTGTGTATTCCACATTTCTGAATTGTGGAATAACTTATGATTTTGAATGATTCCATGTTATATGATCTATGTGGAACACTTATGCAAGAAATGAAATGTTTAAGAAGGGTGTGCCCTGATAGAGATCCAATGCATTGGGAAAAGATTAGTATCATGATATTTCAAGTGCAATGAGGGTCTAATCATTCTAATTCAATTTCAATGAGGGTTTACTTATGTTCCATGTGAAATGATCCTTGGCTCATGCTAAAATCAAGTAAAATGTTGTTGCCACATTTCCGTGTTATGTTAATCATGTTATATCATGTCTTTATGTTAATTTTTCTCTTGTTGTCCATTGATATGTCTATTTTATAACATTTACAATATGTCTCATGTTATTACATTTTTATTATCTTATTGGGCATTATAGATCACCCTTTTCTTATGCATGTCCTCTGGTTATCCTATGCAATGTTAAGTACGAGGGAATGTAGTGGTCATGTAAAGAAATTTTTCAATAAAGATGTTGTATTTCATGCTTTAAGTTGTTATTTATTGTTCATAATCCCCAAATACACTAGACCTATTGATATTATATGTTGTTTTAAGTGAAGTTTTTATGTAATAAATCATGTTTAAGTATATAATAAAGAGCAGGGTTGTCATAGTTGGAATCAGAGGATAGGTTTAGTTATTTTTGGGATTAGGATTTGAAAACCCTAGTATAGCCTTAGAGACAAGACTAAGTATAATAAAAACATGTCATGACCCATCCTCGGGGACCGTGTCCTGACTACCCCAAGCCATAATTCCATAGACCAGGGGCTGGCGACTAGCACCAAAGGCGTAAATCCTGATAAAAGTGAAGGCATTGCCTTTATAAAAGTAAACAACACAATAGAGTACACAACTGAAGTAAACACTTAGTAAACTGAGTACAAAAGTAAGTGCTAAAAATTAAATGGGACAGTATACAAACCCAACTAAAAGTATAGTACAATAGAAAGCTAACACAACTACAGTAAATTAAAACAACAACCACTGAGTCGTCCTCTGGGAATCCCACCTGAAGGGTGGGTACAGATGACCTCATCAGCACCTTAAGTCTGTCTGTCCGCTCTGTGTACGTCTCGCCAAGTGGTCCACCTCCGGGTACCGTCCAGCTCTACAAGTCTCTACCTCGATCAGTGATGTCCGTTGTCTTCAACCAACACAATGTAGTGTGGGAAAATCCCAGGCAGGGGTGAGTATACGATACTCAATAGGGACCCTGAGACCCCCAAAGGTCTCCCAGAATCCACAAAGGATAAACCACATATGAGAGATACAAACACGAAGTATCAACCAACCTTACTTAGGTATATTCCCATACATATACCTAAGTTATCAACCACAGTACGACTCCAACTCTCGAGCCCAAGTATAACCCAGTCCATACAGGAAAGAAGTCAATCACATCGATGATAATGATTGAAAGTCAAGACTCAGCTCACATAGGTATACATCTTTCGTATAGCGATAGAGATGATCAGATGTAATCACTGATTCATCTAGGTTGTTGGACCCACACAGGATACAAGACTAGCTAAGCTGTCGGACCCACACAGGATACAAGACCAGCTACTCTGCCGGACCCACATAGGATACAACTATTGAGGTCAAACTGCCAGACCCACACAGGATCCAAGAATAGTATTCATCATCGTCGAACCCACTGGGGATTCCTGTATGGTAGTCGTCGCTATCGAACCCATAGAGGATTCCAGTACAGTAGTTGATGCAGTCGCGGCCAGCTCTAGGGTTCCCGCACAAAGCATGCTTGATTCCAGGAGGGTCCTCTCCTCAAGAAAAGGTTTTCGATACATCAACTATCATGAATTATAGATTTGATTTATCCAAAAGTTATGTCTCATCAAAAGAAACCTAACGCGACAGACGGTGCATCAATCGGACTCCTGGTTTGAGAGTTATTGGCTTTTCCGTTCCAGGGGCCCAGTTGGAATTACGCTCGTTCCAAACCTGAACATTTTCCAAAGTTGTCAAAAACTCAATTAGAGTATCGCAAAATTACCACCACGTCATGAGGGTCCCATTGCCGCAGACGGCGTGTCGATCGGACGTGCGGTCCTCAAGATATTCACCTATAAGTGGAAACGGGTCCGGCCAGTTAAGCCCAGTGGGCCGACGGGTCAGGTCAACCTGGTTTTGGCAGGTCCAGCCCAGAAGAGGGTCGGACCGGCCTGGTGAATAACATGGACTAGCCCTAGGGTCAAGGGCTAGCCCGAAAGGGCGAGGCCCGGCCCAGCCCGGCACGACACGGCGCGGCCCCGCCCAGCGCCGCCCAGCCCGGAGCGGCGTGGCCCGGCTGGCCGCGGCTCAGCCCGAAGGGATGAGTGGTCCGAGGGGGGGCACAGACCCACACTTTCCCAAACCGGTGGCGCTAATCAGTGTCGCCCTCCCAACCAGTCAGCCGAAGCTGGTTGTCCTTCCCGGTGTAAGCGGCCCGCTCAGGCGGGTCGCGGTCCTGCTGCGCGGCACCTTTGGGTGTCGCGTCTCCTTCACCCAGCCGGCCAATGAGTTGGCTGATTCACCGCTGAAGCGGCCCATGGATTGTGGGATGTGGTCCTCCACAGCGCAGTTCCCTTGTTGTGTTGCGGTTTCTTTGGTCCGGTCATCCGGTTCTTTGTCGGTCGAGTGGCCCGTGGTTCCGGGTCGTGTTTCCTCCGCACGCGTCTGGCGCGCGGCCGCCGCCTTCGATCGTCACCACTTCCCGTTGCGAATCAAAAATCAAGAACAATGAAGGGTCGGCGGGCCGTGTTTGTTCAGCCCGCGCCCTCCGCATTAGGTGGTAACATATGTCCAAGATTATTCCAAAGAAAACAATAACGTCAAGATAATTTATTCACTTATAAATTATACAAAACCCCTACCTTGAAAATGACGTCGCACGTCGTCGAGCCGCAGAAGACGAGCGTCGCGGTAGTCGGGCATCGCAGATGAACGGTGTCGTCCCGTAAATTATGGCGGAAGAGTCGGTGTCGTAGGCGACATAGACTCCTTGATGTCGAGGTGCGTTCAAGGAAGAAGCATTGTTAGAAGAAGTCCTTCGCGTTCTTCTTTGGTTATGTTCTTCATTGAAGAATAGTGTTCTTCGTCGAAGAAGGATCACCTCTATTCTAATTCTCTAGAGCCCTCCCCCAAAAGTGATTTTCCAATGCAAAAGAAAAAAAAGGGCTCTCAAATTAATATAATTTCCATGAAATTCAATTTGATTCAAAAGAGGTGCTGAATAATTAATGTAGACATTAATTATATGAGTTGGCAAATTTGATGGGAAGAGGGAGGTGGAGAGGCTCTACCATTAATTAGGAGTTGTCAAAAATAAACAGTAGGGAATTAATGGGGAGTTGAGGGGAGGTGGAAGGTTTCGGGTTCGTGTGGGCCCCTCCATACTAAATCCTATCAGGGGAGGTTATGTGGGGTGTGGGCCCACCCTTAACTTCCTCTTGTAGGTTATAACTACCAAAAATAAATAAAATTGTTTAAAACAATTTTATTTAATTTATTCTATATCCCCAAAAATTAACCTTCAACCTGCATAAAACGCAACTTCAGTAATGGTCCCCTTAAGCGAATATCGGTATTGCGAGTTCATCGGTGTCCTCAGATTTCAATTCTGGGCACCGGTTCAAAAGATATAAAAACCCGCTCATACGTTTACTGAAAGTACCCGAACATAACTTCAAAAATTGATTTCAGGCACACTGGGCCTCGGATTCAGGTGACGTCAGAAACTGCGTACTCATAAAATTCCAAAGTATTTACGAAAATAAATTTCCTTGAAATTTACAGGTCTTTACGTTACACCCCACCTCAGGGCTTTATGTCCCCGTAAAGATACAACACAAACTAGGAGAACAAATGGGGGTACTGAGCACGCATCTGAGCCTCCCGCTCCCAAGTGCCCCCTGGAGGTTCTCGTGCTGCTAGAGAACGCGCACTAGAGGAATCGACCTTCCACATAGGACCTGCTTATGTCGATCCTATATCTCCACTGGGACCTTTTTGAATGTCGCCTCATCATCAATGTCCATCTCCCCATGATCGATGATGTGGGTTGGCTCATGCACGTATCTCCTTAGTTGAGATGCGTGGAAGATGTCGTGCACCCGATGCAACTGAGGTGGAAGGGCCAGGCGGTAAGCCACCTCGCCTACTCTACTAAGGACCTGTAAAGGTCCGATGAATCATTGAGATAACTTGCCACCCTGGCCAAATCTTCATAGACCTCATCGAGGTGAGACCCATTGGAAAACGTGGTCACCATCCTCGAACTTCAGTGGTCTCCGTCTTCTATTAGCATACGACTTCTATCAGCTCTATGCAGTCTTCATCTTCTCATGGATGATCTATACCTTCTCCGTCATAGCCTGCACCATCTTTGGTCCTACAAGTGCTGACTCCCCTGGGTCATTCCAGCATAGAGGTGATTTGCAAGGTCGGTCATATAGTGCCTTGTAAGGGGTCATCCTGATGGTGGAGTGGTAGCTATTTTTGTACGCAAACTCCATCAAGGGAAAGTGATCCTCTCACCTGCAACCAAATTCGAGGACACATGCATGGAGCATTTCCTCGAGAGTCTGAATGGTCCTCTTATTCTGGCCATCAGTCTAAGGATGGAAGGTGGTGCTCAGACGTAGTTGTGTCCCAAATGCCTCATGAAACCCCTTCCAAAGACGGGAATTAAAGAATGTGTCCCGATCGGAGATGATCGTCGATGGAAAACCATGAAGCCGTATGATCTCCTATACGTAGAGGCGTCCCAAGATCTCTACTGAGGCCTGCTCTCTGATCTGTAGGAAGTGGGATGACTTGGTGAGTTGGTTTACGATCACCCAGATAGAGTCGTGTCCTCTGGATGTACGTGGAAGCCCCGTCACGAAATCTATGGAGATCTCGTCCCACTTCCACTCTGGGACCTCTAAGGGATGTACCAAGCCTACTGGTGCCTGGTGCTCCACCATCACTTGCTGACAAGTGATGCATCGTGTAACATACTCTACTATATCCTTCTTCATACCTGGCTACCAGTGCTGTCATCTGAGGTCTTGATACATCTTCGCCACTCCTGGATGTACTGCTAGAGGGGAAGTGTGGAACTCCCTCAGAACCTCCACCTGTAGTGCAACTGGTACCATCGTACATCCCCTGAAGAGGATAACGTTCTCCCCTCCTTCAAAAAATCCATCGGGTGCTATCCCTTAGGGTATCTGAGCACGTCATGTCTCGCAGTCAACATCCCCTCATTTTGCCTCTCTAACTCGCTGAAGAAGTGGAGGAGTGATTGTGAGAGACTGAAGAAAAGCTGCTCCATCTATATCCACAAAGGATATCTGCAACGCGACTAGCTTCTTCTTCACCTCTCCTAGAATTTGAATGCCTGATCTCCTTCTAAGAGCATCCTCTACAATGTTCCCCTTCCCAGGAGTATAGATTATCTCAAATTCATAGTCCTGGAGGAACTCGAGTCATCACCATTGTCTTAGGTTCAGGTCCTTCTGTGAGAATATGTACCGGAGACTCTAGTGGTCAGAGTAGACTATAAAGTGATTTCCCATCAGATAGTGCTTCCATATCTTCAAGGTGAAGACCACTACTGCTAACTTCATGTCATGGGTAGCATAGTTCTACTCATGTTGTCTCAAATACAATGAACCATATGCGATCACTGCTCGCTCCTACATCAGGACACATCCGAATCCGGTCCTTGATGTGTCGCAGTAAACTACGTACCCAACGCCCACCTCCGGTAGCCTCAAGATGGGCACACTGGTCAATCTCTTTCTTAGCTCCTAAAAGCTCTACTGGTATCTATCTGACCACACTAAGGGTTTCCCCTTCTTCATCATAGCTGAAAACGGGGTTTTAACTCTGGAGAAGTCTGGCACAAGCCTCAGATAGTATGCAGCCAGGCCCAGGAAACTCTAAACCTCTGTCACACTCCTGGGTGGCTCCCAAGCAACCATTGCCTCGATCTTTACTGGATCCACTGCTACTCCTACCTCCGAGATGACATGTACCAAGAAGTGAACCTCTCAAATCCAGAACTGGAACTTCGAGATCTTACCATAAAGCTAGTGCTCTCAGAGTGTATCCAGTACAACCCGCAAGTGATAGGCATGCTCCTCCTCAGTAGTCGAGTAAATCAGTATGTCTTCGATGAAGACTACAACAAAACAACCGAGGTAAGGCTAGAAGATCCTATTCATGAGACTCATGAACACTGCTGGAGCATTGGACATGAGAAGGGCATAACCAAGAACTCATAGTGACCATACTAACACCTGAAGGTCATCTTCTTCACATCCTCGTCTCAAACTCTGAGCTGGTGATAGCCTGGCCTGAGGTCTATCTTCGAGAACCATCTTTCTCCCTTGAGCTAATCGAATAGGTCTTCAATCCTCAAAAGTGGGTACTTGTTCCTTACAGTCACCTGATTCAAGCGACGGTAGTTGACACATAGTCGCAAGCTCTTATCGTTCTTCTTGGCGAACAAAATCGGAGAAGCCCAGGGTGAAACACTGGGTCAGATGAATCCCTTTCCCTGCAAGTCCTCCAGCTGTACCAGCAGCTCACGAAGCTCGGTGGGAGCTATATGATATGATGGTGTAGATATCGGTGTTATCCCGGGGTATAGATCTATGTAGAATTCTACCTATCTACGAGGATGTAGTCCTCGAATTTTTTCAGGAAAAACATCAGCATACAGATCCACCACAATAGGAAAACTCGGACTCTGCACATTAACCGCTCCAAGGATGAGACTAGCCAACTAATGTGTGATTGGCTGCCCTCTCCTCTGCGTAAGTCCATCCTGCGCTGCAAAGGCTCCCTTCTCACCGGTGAATGTGAACCTGCTCCCATACGTGCGGATACACCGCACCTTGTGCCTAATACAGTCGATCTGAGCATGGACTGTAGATAACCAGTCCATACCAAAGATGACATTGTAAGGCCTCGATGCCACTACAAGAAGATCCTAGCTGAAGTTATCGCCTCCTAGAGTAATCTCACACTATTGTCACTAGTGTGTAATCATCTAGTCTTCTCCCTTAGGAGTCTCTAGCCGTAAGGATTAAGCCAACGGCTCCGTCGGAATCTCTGAGATCCAAACAAAGGCAGCGGCAATAAAAAAATGACCTGCACCTGTGTCTATAAGAACTGTAGCAAGGGTGGAGTAGACACAGATAGTACCTCGAATCATATCAGGTGTGTCATGGTCGTAGGCCTCGACTGCCTGGAGTTGTGCCCGCCTCTTTCCGCTAGCTCCCTATGGTTGGGGTGGACCTCCTGGTGGTGGTGGTGGTAGAGCCTCAAAACGTTGTCCACCACCTGCTGTTCGGCCAGCTCCTCTGCCTCATTCGCCCGCTCCCGGTGGACCACCATGGTCAAATATCTGCCTGGGAGGTCCCTCTACTGTCTACTGCTTGTCTGCATGGCGGGTCGGGCAGTCACGAGCCATGTGGCCCTGCCCGCCACATGCATAGCATTGCCTGCTCCTCGTAAGGTTGGCTCTATTTCATGTGCCCCGCACAACTGAAACTGTATCCTGAGGTCCCCCACCTAATGTCCTAGTCTTCTTGGACCCCTGCAACATCTGTCTACTGCCGGCTGTAGAATACTCTGCTACGTGTCTCCCTGCGGTGGGTATCACCACTGGAGACTGCTCAGCGAAAAAATATCTCCACTAGAAGGCCTCGCTACCACACCCCTGCCTGAGTCGGTATGCTGAGGGGAATCTTCGAAGCCCTGATCTCGTGCCTCAGTCCCTGCTCGAAGGTCCGGGCCCTAAAGAATAGATCCTGTAACATATCCGTGGAGTAGCTTGAGAGGTCAGTAAACCTCATTGAGTACTGAGCTACTATCATGCTGCCCAGCTGCAGATGTAGTAACTCCTAATTCTACACCGCACGAAGGGTGGCTGGAACAAACTCTGAGCGGAAGAGACTCTCAAAGTCTGTCCAAAGAAGTGATGCCTCATCAAGCACCTGGAGCATCAGGCTCCACCATCTACATACTGCTTCAAGTAGAAGACTCACGACAAGGATCACCATAAGGTCGGCTGGTGTCCCTACCAATCTAAAAACTCTAACGATAGCCTCCATCCAATCCTCAGCTACCTGGGGGTCCGTCTCCCCATGGAACCTGGGAGGCCTTTGTCGCTGGAACTCATGAAACGCACTCAGGTGGCGTGAACTCTCTGCTTTTGGGGATAGTTGTATCGATGGCCCAGCGGGTAGTGGTACCGCTGGTGCCTCCGCTGTGATGGGGCCCTGCACCGAGCCCTCGTCGCTCGGTGGGCTATCATCCCATACGAACTCAGAACCCTAGTTGGCTACCTTCATGGGGCCATCCTGAAAAGAAACAGGTGCGCCACAGTCAAACAGTATACCTGTTAAGCTGACACAAGTAATCACAAAGAAAAATTTTCAAGGTAAACACACACGCAATCAGTTTTTTTGTGCGCTGAGTTAGAAATAAGAGGTTAGGGTCCTGGTGTATGGATACGTCGGCCACTGCACCAACACTGGACTCCCTGGACTGAAACCACACTCAATACTTTTAAAACTATTTCTTCACAGTAAGAATGATCAGAGTCCTGATTTCTGTGGTAGAACCGACTCCTTTGATACCAATTTGTCATGACCCATCCTCAGGGCCCATGCAGTGACTACCCCAAGCCCGCCTTCCATAGGCCAGGGGCTGGCGACTAGCACCAAAGGGGTAAATCCTGATAAAAAGGGAAGGCATTTCCTTTATAAAAGTAAACAACACAATAGAGTACACAACTGAAGAAATCACTAAGTAAACTGAGTACAAAAGTAAGTGATGAAAAGTAAATGGACTAGTATACAAACCCAACTAAAAGTACGGTACAATTGAAAGCTAACACAACTACAGTAAAGTAAAACAGAAACCACTGAGTCATCCTCCAGGAATCCCACCTGAAGGGTGGGTACAGATGGCCTCCTCAGCACCTCAAGTCCGTCTTTCCACTCCATGTACGTCTCACCAAGTGGTCCACCTCATGGTATCGTCCATATTTACAAGTCTATACCTTGATCAGTGTTGTCTGTCGTCTGCAACCAACACAACGTAGTACGGGCAAAGCCCGTGCAGGGGTGAGTATACGATACTCAGTAGGGACCCCGAGACCCCTAAAGGGCTTCCAGAATCCACAAAGGATAAACCACAGAAGAGAGATACAAACACAAAGTATCAACCAACCTTACTTAGGTATATACCCATACATATACCTAAGTTATCTACCATAGTACGGCTCCAACTCTCGATCCCAAGTACAAACCAGTCCACACAGGAAAGAAGTCAATCACATCGATGATAATGATTGAAAGTCAAGACTCAGCTCACACAGGTATACATCTTTCATATAGTGATAGAGATGATCAAATGTAGTCACTGATACATCTAAGTTGTCAGACCCACACAGGATAAAAGACCAGCTAAGCTATCGGACCCCCACAGGATACAAGACCATCTACTCTACCGGACCCACAAAGGAGACAAGTACAGAGGTCAAACTGCCAGACCCACACAGGATACAATAATAGTAGTCATCTCCGTTGAACCCACAGAGGATTCCAATACGGTAGTCGTCCCTGTCGAATCCACGGAGGATTCCAGTATAGTAGTCGATGTAGTCGCAGCCAGCTCTAGGGTTCCCGCACATAGCACACTCGATTCCGGGAGGGTCTGATCTTCGAACAAAGGGGTTAAATACAAAAACTGTCATGAATTCTAGATTTGATGTATCTCAAAGTTTCGCCTCATCAAAAAAAACCCAACGCGACAGACGACGTGTCAATCGGACGCCCAGTTTGAGAGTTATTGGCTTTTCTGTTCTAGGGGCCCGGTTGGAATAACGCTCGTTCCAAACCTGTTCATTTTCCAATGTTTTCAAAAACTCACATAGAGTATCGCAAAAGGACCACCACATCATGAGGGTCCTAGTGCTGTTGGCGGCGCGTCGATCAGATGCGAGGTCCTCAAGATATTCAACTTTTAGTGGAAATGGGTCCAGCCCATTAAGCCCAGTGGGCCGACGGGTCGGGTCAACCCTATTTTGGCAGGTCTGACCCAGCAGAGGGTCGGACAGGCCCGATGAATTGTGTGTCCTGGCCGAAGGGTGCGTCATGGCCCGAAGGGGTGCAGGTCGGACTGAGGGGGCACGACCCGGCACGGCACGGCCCGGCCCGTCTGGCTGCGCGGCTCAGCCCAAAGGGTCGAGTGGTTCGAGGGGGGGCGTGGGCCCCCGCTTTCCTGAACCAGTGGTGCCAAATGGCTCTGCCCTCCCAACCAGCCGGCTAAAACTGGCCGACCTTCCCAGCGCAAGCGGCCCGCTCGGCGGGTCGCGGTGCTGCTGCGCGGAACCTTCGGGTGTCGCGGCTCCTTCACCCGGCCAGATGACGAGCCGGCCGGTTCTCCGCTAAATTAGCCCACAGATTACGGGCCGCGGTCCTACATAGTGTGGTGCCCGTTTGGCATCACGTTTTCTTTATTTCGTCCGGCTTATCCGGCCGGTTCTTCATCAGTCAAGCGGGCCACGGTTGCGGGCCGTGGTTCCTCCGCACGCGGCTGGCATGCGGCCGCCACCTTCGATCATCGTCGCTTCCCATTGTGAATCAAAAATCAAGAACAACGGAGGGTTGTCGGGCCATTTTCGTTCAGCCCACGCCCTCCATGTTAGGCGGTAACATATGTCCAAGATTATTCCAAATTAAGGAACAAAATCTAGATAATTTATTCACTTATAAATTATACAAAACCCCTACCTCGCAAATGACGTTGCACGTCATCGAGCCGCGGCAGATGAGCATCGCAGTAGTCAGGCGTCGTGGAAGAACGGTGTCATCCTGCCAACGATGGTGGAAGATTTGTTTTCGTAGGTGATGTATACTCCTTGACGTCGAGGTGCGTCTGAGGAAGAAGCATTGTTGGAAGAAGTCCTTCACATTTTTCATCATGGATGTTTTTCATTGAAGAACTGTGTTCTTCTTCGAAGAAGGATCACCTCTCTTCTAATTCTCCAGATCCCTCCCCCAAAAGTGATTTTCCAACACAAAAGAAAAAAAGGCTCTCAAATTAATATAATTTCCATGCGATTCAATTTGATTCAAAAGAGGTGCCAAATAATTAATGTAGACGTTAATTATATGATTTGGCACAATTTATGGGAAGAAGTAGGTGGATAGGCTCCTCCATTAATGAGGAGTTGTCAAAAATAAACAGTAGGGAATTAATGGGGAGTTGAGGGGAGGTGGAAGGGTTCGGGTTCGTGTGGGCCCCTCCACACTAAATCCTATCAGGGGAGGTTATGTGGGGTGTGGGCCCACCCTTAACTTCCTCTTGTAGGTTATAACTACCAAAAATAAATAAAATTGTGTACAACAATTTTTTTTAATTTATTCTATATCCCCAAAAATTAACCTTCAACCCGCATAAAACACAAATGCGTTAAAGGTCCCCTTAAGCGAATATTGGCGCTACAAGTTCATCAGTATCCTCGGATTTCAATTCCGAGCACCAGTTCAAAAGATAGAAAACCCCACTCGTACGTTTACTAAACATACCCGAACAAAACTTCAAAAAATGATTCTAGGCACACCGGGCCTCAGATTCAGGTTTCGTCAGAAACTGCGTACTCATAAAATTCCAAAGTATTTAAGAAAAAAAATCCTTTAAATTTCTGGGTCTTTACAAAACATCCCTAAGTTTTTGTGAGTATTGAGTAAGTGTTTTATCAATCAAATGCATCCCTGTCTATATATGAGGAGGTAGAGGCGGCTCTGGTATAGATGTACCTAGGGGTGAAAACCTCAATAAGAAGTTATGGGCTTAACTTGGGGTATTCTGGTACATGAAAAGAGGCCTTTATGTACTCTTGGTTATGACACTCCTGGGGGATATGCTTTGGTAAATTCACAATATTAGTATGAACCCATTTTAAGGGAATTAAAAAAAATGCCCTTAAGAATATATGTTATAAAGTAGATCATGAATAACATAGATTGAAGCCTATGGATTCATAAGTTAGGAAAATAAAAGTTATTTATAAGACATCTATTTTTTTCTTTGGATTACCCTTTATGTGTTACCCCTAACATTCCTTTTATTCCATCCAATGGCCAGTAATAGGAGGACTCGGGCTAACAACAAATATGAAGATCAATGTGATGACTGTGCTAATGTGATTCTCAATCTGATGGGAGCAAGAATCGTGAACTTTGTTATGCTTCGCTCTCAGTTAACTCAATCTTTGAATAGAAACATGGGTTAAGAGGAATGATCACCCCCCCCCCAAGAAAGAACAATTCATTATCGAGAGCTTCATGAGACAAAGGCCTCCTACTTTTAATGGATTATCTGATTCCTCAATCATCGAACAATATATCAACTCCATTGAAAAGATCTTCTTCATCCTTCAATGTTCCGAAAAAAGAGAAGGTTCTCCTGGATGCTTATTGTATGGAGGGTGAATCTGATAAATGGTGGACGTTGACCAAAAATAAAAATCATGAGGAGGAGATTGAGGCATTGGAATGGAAGGATTTCTAGAAGATATTTTTTGATAAATATTTTCTGCTCACCCTCCGACTTAAGATGGAAAGGTACTTCCTTGCCCTCAAGAAAAAGACAAAAAATTTATCAGAGCATACGAGCCAATATTCACGAGGCCTGCACGATACGCATCTGGCTTTGTCGTTACCCCCAAATGCAAGGTTGACTACTTCTTTGGTGGGATGAAACCTAGCCTGTGGAAAGTGATGGTGATCCATGACTTCCACAACTATGAGGAAATTGTCTGATAGTCCGTCAAAGTTGAAATGGAGATCGGGGAATCTTAGGGGTATTACAGGGATAAGAAGTATAATGTGTACTTCAATTCTGGCAGTCTGATGGATAAATCCAACAGTGCTAAGAAAACCCAACACCCCACTTTCCAGAGGTGAGGAAAGAATAAATCCAAAAATTTATTGAAGGGGATGAGGAAATGTTTTAGGTGTGGAAGAGAAGGGAACCTGGATATTAACTATCGGCAAGAAAAACCCATGGTTGTGATAGAGGATAGGAATTCTCTACTTGACCCTCAACATGTTTTTAATGTCTTCAAATGCAAAGAACTGGGGTACTTTGCAAACCAGTTCCCTAAGCCATGGGTTTTCAGTGGAAACCAACAACCTTCAAGGCAACAACGACGAGCTTTTTCCATCACTACTGCCAAAGTGAACCCCGACAACGAAGTGGTGACAAGTACGCTAGTTATTCATTCAATTATAGAGAACTTACTTTTTGATTTAGGTTCTAAGCATTCTTTTATGTCTCAAAAGTTTAGTATAACAATCCCAAAACCACCACAAATCATGGAAGTGAAGATATCGGTGATTACGGAAATTGGGGAAATCATTGCATCCCATGAGTATAACTCCTCCCCTATCATAATCATTGAACTCGACTTCCCAGAAAACCTTATCATACTCCCTCTAGTGGAATTTGATGAAATTATCGACATGAAGTGGCTTTACTTATATAGATCCAACATAAATTGTCGAGAGGGAAATCACTCTCCATGTGGAGAATCAACACCTGATTCTATACAAGTGCAAGGAAGAAGATGAATCTTCTTTAGCTCCATCTTCTCATTCATGGATATTACTACCCTGTGAGAATGCATATCTGGCTCATATGATTGAGTCTAAGGAAGAAACCATCATTGAAGACATGCCTATTGTGAGGGAATTCGCTGAAATGTTTCCCAAAGAATTGTCTTGTCTTCCTCCAAGAAGAGATGTTGAATTCTCAGTTGACCTTATTCCTGGGGCATTTCCAATATCCAAGACTCCATATATAATGGTTGTTGTAGATCTTGAGGAGCTGAAGATGCAACTATAGGAGAATCTGGATATAGGATTTATACACCCATGTGTTTCACCATGGGGTGCACCAGTCCTCTTCGTTAAGAAGAAATATGGGTCAATGTGCCTTTGCATCGATTATCGTGAGCTTAACAAAATCACGATAAAAAACAAGTATCCTCTCCTGCGAATTTATGACTTGTTCGATCAGTTGTGTGAAGCATAATACTTCTCTAAGGTGGATTTGTGGTCAGGATTTTATCAAGTAATGTTGAAAAAGGAAGATATCCCCAAGACCGCTTTTTGAATAGGATACGGGGACTATGAATTCATAGTAATGCCTTTCAGACTCACTAATTCTCCATAAATATTCATGGACTTGATGAATAGAGTCTTTAGATATTACCTCGACAAATTTTTGGTATTATTTATAAATGATATTCTAATATACTCCAAAACCAAGAAGGATCATGAGGAACATCTAAGAACTGTACTAGAGACCTTGTAGAAGGATAAGCTCTATGCAAAGTACATCAAGTGTGAGTTCTGGTTGAAGGAGGTCTCATTCTTGGGCCATATCATCACAAGCAATAGGATATCTTTGGATCCCTCCAAGACAGCTTCAATTGAGGGATGGTCGAGGCCAACATTGGTAACAGATATCCGTAGATTTTTAGGGTTACCTAGATATTATCGATGATTTTTGAGAAATTTCTCATGATTTTCCAACCCTCTTACCAAGCTAACTCAGAAGGGAGTAAAGTTTTCTTGGAGTGATGAATGCGAAGAAAGCTTCAAGGAGTTAAAAAAGAGGCTTATCACTGTGCTCATGCTCACTTTACCCATAAGTGGAGAACATTCTGTGGTATTCAGTGATGCTTCAAAGAAGATCTTGGGTTTTGTGTTGATGAAAAATGACAAAGTCATTGCGTATTCCCCAAGGAAATTGAAAGTTCAGGACCAGAATTATCCAACACATTATATGTAGTTGGCTGCGGTGATCTTCACTTTAAATAATTGGTGGCATTATCTCTTTGGGGATAAGTTTTAAATATATACGGACTACAAAATCCTCAAGTATATATTCACACAGAAAGAGTTGAACATGAGCCAATGAAGATGGTTAGAGCTGATCAAAGACTATGACTGCTCAATCCATTACCACCCTGGGAAAGTGAACAAGGTGGAAGATTCTCTAAGTAGAAAGGACCCAGTGATTCTATCATTAATGAGAATTACGAAGGATCCAATCTTCTCAGATTTGATAAAGATTGACATGGGAATCATAAAGAATGGAACATCATCAATAATTTCACAAATTATTTCTCAACCATCTCTTTTGGAAAGGTTAAATGATGCTCAAAATGATGACGTGGGAATTCAAAAGAAAGTTCAAACTATCAGAAAAGGTAAATCCTCAGAGTTCAATGTTAATGAAGAAGGAATTGTGAGATTTGCGAAAATACTATGTGTTCCATCAAGTTCAGAGTTGAAGAAGGAACTTTTGGATGATTCACATAGTTCAAATTTATCTATTCACCCAGGAAACACAAAGATGTATCAAGATCTCCGAGAGCATTATTGGTGGGATAATATGAAGAAGGAGATCGTTGAATTTGCATCAAAGTTCCTGTTTTGTTAGCAAGTGATGGCTGAGAGACAGAAGTCTAAGGGTATGAGTCAACCATTACCCATAAGAGCATGTAAATGGGAGAACATCACCATGGACTTTGTCAACGGACTTCCAAATACATCCAAAGGCAACAATGAAATTTGGTTTGTTGTGGATTGTCTTACAAAGTCTGCACACTTTATTGCTATTCAGGATGATTTCTCATTGGATAAACTGGCACTGATATATATCAGGGAAGTGTTAAGGCTTCATGTAGTACCACTATCTATTGTATCTAATTAAGATCCAAGATTCACCTATAAGTTTTGGAGGAGACTTCAACATACTCTAGATACTGAACTGAACTTCAGTACGGCCTATCATCCTCATACCGATGGGAAATCCGAGCAGACTATCCAAACACTTGAGGACATGTTGAGAGCTTGCTCAATGGACTTCAAAGGAGTATGGCACCAACATCTTCCACTGGTTGAATTCTACTATAATAATAGTTTCTACTCGAGCATCCAAATGGCACCATATGAATCCCTTTATGGGAAAAGGTGCAGGCTTGTAGGACTAGAAATGGTCGAAGAAATGGTGGAGAAGGTGAAAACCATTCAGTACCATATCAAGGAAGCCCAGAGTCGAAAGAAGAGTTATGCAGATAACCATCAAAGATACCTTGTGTTTAAAGTTAGAGACATGTTATTTATATGCATATCTTTTTGGAAAAAGGTCATGAGGTTTGGGGGGAATGGAAGTTAAGTCCTAGGTATATCGGCCCCTTCGTGATTCTTGATCGTGTCGGGGATGTGGCCTATCAACTAGCACTTCCACCTACCATATCCAAAATACATGATGTATTTCCTATATCCCTATTAAATAAGTACATACCAGACCCTTCACATGTACTCTCTTCATAGGTGGTACAGTTAGAGGATGATATTTCTTATGAGAAGCAACCACTGAAGATCTTAGATTATAGAGAAAAAGTTATAAGAAATAAGACAATTACCCTCATCAAGGTGTTGTGGAAAAACCACAAGTTTGAAGAAGCGACGTGGTAATTGGAGAAAATGATTAAGTAGAGTTACCCACATCTGTTTTAGTGTGGTAAAAAGAAATTTTGAGGGCGAAATTTTATAAGGGGGAAGATTGAAACGACCCAAACTTTCATTAATGGAAATTTTTCTTGATCAAATTAAATGTCTCATTATGTAAAATGTTTATATAAAATGTGAACTTCATTGGTTTTATGTTTTTGGATTTTAAAATGTCATTAATAATTGTGACTATTGGTAATATATCCATTGAATAGTGATCACATGATTAGTATAAATATAGGGATTTAACCAATCCAATTTACTTAGACAAAGGGAGCGATGGCCTCATCCAGTAGACTTGCCCTATATGAAGCCCATTTGTCCGAACTCATAAAGGAGGTGGAGTCATTGGGATTCGCTCTTGATCAATCCCAATCTGATCTTCAACATGTTAAGCTCGAACGGAACCGCCTATGGGAGAAGTAGAAGTTGATAGAGATTGCCACCCGAGGAATGTTATCCGAGCCACCACAAGAGTCTGTCACCATCGAACACCTTACCCTTCGGTCTTATACGGGCGTTGTAAGGGGTTATGTAACAAGACCTTAGCACTATGAATATTTTCATTATTTTTTTATATAATAATGAATATAAATTCATTTTATTATTGTTACTTTATAAATAGTTAATAAAGAACAAATAGTATTTTTAGTTAATATTCAATTAAGAAATATATTTTGATGAATTAATGGATTTTTAATTAAATATTATTTTAATAAAATATTATTATTAATAAAATTATTTTTTTATTAAATATAAATGGTGGTATAATTTTATGAATGCAATTGTAATTTTTATTAAGGTTTGAAAGTTGTTTCTGCCAAAACCCACGAATTTTCGATAAATGTCAGTTTTTATTTTAAAAGTAAAAATTCACATATTTAGAAAATTATTTAGATAAAATGAATATTATTTTTGGAATCAGGATGATGAAATTATCCAATTGTGAATCTTTCATAATTTTCTAAGAGAGTCGAATTTTTTGGAAAAAATTAAATACTGTTTAAATATATAATGTGTTTTATGACATCATAATAACCCAATAGTGATGTAATAAAATACTATAAACATTATGTTTGGAGAATATATGTTTTATAATTAAAATAATTTGATTTTATATTTTTTTGATATGTTTTAAAAAACTCTAGTGGACCTTCCAAGAGTTATAAAACATTTTCACTTTTTAAATGAATTTCTTTGAGTGTGTGACTCACCTCCACATAATCCACCCAATTATTTTAAGAAGTTAGGACATTGGCCTTATAAAATATTTTTTCCACTCCCATTTGGTAAAAACCATGGGCAAAAACCATGGTCTAGTTTGTGGTCTTGATTAGTTTAATGTGTGGTGACCCAGACCTAAATAATAAAGAATTCCCTCTCATTTCTTATATAAACCCACCCAACCTCCCACTTCCTCTTCACTAAAAGCTTTTGGTGTCAGTAAAACCTCTGACCTATTATCTCTATAATCCTACCAAATCTCCCCAAGCTCCCAATAATCCTCTCTCAAGCCTCTCCCAAGACATTGAGATCACACTTCCAAGTAAGGGATTTCCTCTTTTCTCATTTTTTGTCTCAATTTAATTATGTTGTTATACCCTTTTAAGTTAAAATAAAAATTATTGGGTATGATTTCTAACCTCCCCCATACTTATCTAATTATTTTTGAATTATTATAGACCCCTTTCATTCTCATTTAATTCCTCCCATGTACACTTGTTACCATGCCAAAATTCCATAAGGAATTTCTCTCTCATCATTTACATTCAAGCAATTTTTTTATTATAAATATAAATTCATTTAATTATTTTGGGACATGTTTATATATTAACCCCTTAATTTACATTTCAAGTAAATATTATGACACATCCCTTTCTCTATCATCAACCATTTTTACAATTTTTTATGTCACGCCATTATGCTGCCGAAATTGCACTGCGATTTTCCAAGCCAAAATCACTATGTAGTGAATACCATACTCATGTATCTATCAAGGGTATTCACCTTTATTCACATATACATATTTAATGGTACTTTCATGTTTGTATTCCACATTTCTTAATCATGGAATAACTTATGATTTTGAATGATTCCATGTTATATGATCAATCTGGCACACTAATGCATGAAATGAAATGTTTAAGAAGGGTGCGCCCTGATAGCGCTCCAATGCATTGGGTAAAGATTAGTAACATCATACGTCAAGTGAAATGAGGTTTTACTCATGAAAATTAAAGTTCAACGAGGTTTTACTCATTCTTCATGTGCAATGAGCCTTGGATCATGCTAAAATCATGTTAAATGTTGTTTCCACATTTCCAAGTTATGTTAATCATGTTATATCATGCCTTTATGTTCATGTTTCTCTTATTCTCCATTTATATGCCTATTGTCTAACATGTACTATAATACTTGAGTTATTCCATGTTTATTCCCTTACTGGGATTTATAGCTCACCCTTTTCTTATGCATGTCCTTAGGTTATCCTATGAAATGCTAAGTACGAGGGAATGTAGTGGTCATGTAAAGGAATTTTTCAATAAAGATGTTGTATTTTATGCTTTAAGTTGTTATGTAATGTTCCTAATCCTCAAATACACTATACCTCTCGATCTTCTATGTTGTATCAAGTAAAGGTTTTATGTAATAAATCATGTTTAATTATGTAATAAAGAGAAGGGTTGTCATATATACATAGTTCTTTAAGGCCCGGAGTGGGTAGTCTACATCATGTCTTGTTTCTAGGAATATGGAACATCGACCCCCTTTCCAGTAATCATTTCACCTTGATCACTATTTTAATATATAATATTTTATTCTAAAACACTCATATCCTCCTCTTCTATATACCACCCTATGACACCCCTTTCTCTTCACTTTCAAAACACCTTTTCTTTCCCAAAATCTACCTAAATACCTCCTAAACTCTATCATCCATGTTTTTGAGGTTCTCATTTCACCACAAGACCAATCTAAAAAAATATTAAGGTTTAGTTTAAATGACCCACGTCAAAGTGATAAAAAAATTATATTTCTTCCACCTTTCAATTTATTTTCCTTATTCCTACCACATACTATTTATAATTATCATGAATAGTAATTTAATAATTTAATTAATAATATAATGATACATTAATATTAATTATATAATCATATAATTTATAAAATCTATTTTTATAGTTTTTTTGTAAAACTCGTCCCATCATAGTTGGTTTGAACCACTTATATGGATGATGTTATAAAAAAATATATTATTTCCTTACATGGATAGTTTTAAAACTATATTTAATGAATAAATAAAATATTTATGACATTATTAATATTTTGGAGAGAATAATTTATTCTTATATCAATGATATTA
This sequence comes from Viscum album, assembly GCA_963277665.1. Classification (NCBI taxonomy): domain Eukaryota; kingdom Viridiplantae; phylum Streptophyta; class Magnoliopsida; order Santalales; family Viscaceae; genus Viscum; species Viscum album. Next base: position 1,504,232,564 of record OY728132.1, read on the forward strand.
ACAAAAACAATCATAGAAATTTTAACCATCTAAAACAAGTGTACTGGGGAACTTATTAAAATTTAGAACTATTTTGGATCATCTATTTAACCGTATAAATTTTTTTCTACAAAAATGATAAATAATATATACCTATTAAATTATTGATATCATTGAACTATCTGAAAACACCTTTGAACATGATTAACCTATTGAAACAATTTTTTAGAAGTTGATCAAAAAACCCCAAGTGGTTGATGCGAGAAAGAAATATATAATAAATGAATGACAAAAGAAAATAAATAGAATTTAAAAAATAAAAAATATACATAAAAAGGATCTAAAGATAGTGTTTTTAAAAAAATAATGTAATTATTTAGGAGGATAGACTCACCTACCAAGTGATTAAGAACCCGAGGTAAGGGAACACCCAAATCACCATCTTTTCTTTTGAGTTGTGATTTATCTCTCTTTACCACTATTTATATCTCTTTTATTCACATGTAATTAATCTATATTATATATATATATGTTCTTTACATATATAATTCGTTTATTCTCTATTTATTTTCTTAATATATACATGTTTTCCATGTTCCCTTCTAACTCTTTTCTTTTAAGAAAACTCAATTAAATGGAACTTCTATATTTATTATTTCATTTCATATAGAATTTCAATAAATGTTGTAGACTTATTTTATTTCTAAAAATAACTCATTATTTTATATAAAACTATTCTGGTTTATTTTTTATTTTATGAAAGGCACTATGTTATTACCTTCTCAAAATGATATTTACTCATTTCTTAAAACATTCCTTAAGTGGTTATTTTCTATACTTACTTCCCCGCTCTTTTATTATGAAATTTTATTCACTTGAACTATATAGTTAAGACCTGTGATTATTTATTCAAATATTAAAATAAATAAATATTAATTTTTTCTTTCATTGTTAATATTTATGATATATCATTTGGTTATTCTTTTAGACAAGATTATATATACCATTTCATTTTTAGGGGTTTTTCATATACTTAATCCCTATATATGATTTCATTAATTGGAATACATATACATGTAAATGTTATTATTTTACGGTTGGGGATTTAATTATACATACCCCCAATGAATTTTGTAATGTTCTCATTTTATGAGATACCATGTAAGGTGCACGAGAAATAAGCCTAAAAAACTATGTTATGTTTTCTGGGCAGTGATCCTTGAATTATGATTATAATTTCAAGTTTTATATTGTTTATAAATTATTATAATACCATGGTCTTATAATATTGTATAATTTATGAAATGAATCCATGTGATGATATGTAATCCTCCTCTTTTATGATATCATATAATACTTCTTGACTCATATGTTGAACTTCATGATCATGTTTGTTCCCTAATTGGGATTTATGATCACCCTTTTATTATATATGTCCCCAAGGTATCCTATGAAGTAATATAAGTTTGAAGATATTTTGGAGTATATTATAGAGATTGAAATAAATATGTTTTATTTTATTTTTAGGTAGATTTTTTATGTTTATATTCTCCCAAAGACACTAGGAATCTATATTTCTAGGTATTGTTTTATAAAAATTTTATGTTAAAAATCATGAAATAATATGTGTATAAATCTTGAATTGTTATAAAAGATTCATAGGATAAGAAAATATATTAAAAAATAGTATACATGGTATGTGAAAAAATCATACCCTATATAGAAACAGTAGATCAATTGTCTTATAATCCTTTCGTATTCTGGTTACGAGTAGAATGGTTGTCATGTGTAAAAGGTAGACCCTTTGTAGTATTGGTGGATTTATTATCCTGTAATCCCATTGTTCTATGGGTATTAGGATTATAATTTGTGTTCTATGAAATTAGTGGACCTTGTTTAGAAATGATATATCATCCCTCATGTACGCCTTTAATACTCCGGATAGTAGGAGTATAATAGTTTCCTTATGCCATAGAGTGGTTACCATCTCAAAACAACGTCAAGCATGGTATTATAGAAAAATAATATCAATAAAAAATTCAATTAAACTTGTAATTAAATTATAAGTCACTAAATTAATTTTTATACAATTATATATTTTAAAAATATTTAATATGTGATCATATAATTGGTTTCTTTTTAGTTTTTAATATTATTATTAGCTTCCATTGTGAACACTACTTATTCTTCTTCTTCTTATTCACCCTCCCTCACAAAAAAAACATTTTAAATATATCTCGAGAGAAAAAATTCAATGTGATGTTGTTGAGTGGGTTCATTTACAAAATTACTTCACCCCCATTTCCCATATCATACATGTGTCCTAGTTTCATGACGAAAACAAAATTCCACCCTTCATCTATAATATCACTGATATAATATACCATTTTTTTCTTAGGAAGAAAAAATACATGGATAATATTCTTCATTTTCATCAATATTGATCAGTCAAGATAATTTTAAAGATTTGTATTATAATTATTCCTTCCTTACACACCTATTAATATTAACCGACTATCATTTCAATAACACAACTAAAATTTTACTGTGATAATTTAACACAATACTACCAATAACTTTTCCATAGTAACCCTAGTCTAAAACTATATATATACCTTTTTTTCAAACCATCCTTTTAATATATAGTAAAAAAATTGAAACCATCAAAATTTATCAATTGAATATTCTATAATTATTCAAAGGAACTTGAGTTAAATACTTAAAATCCTCTGTCAATTCATCTCAATTGTCAAAACTGGTTACTTATAAAAAATTGATATAAAATATTTATTATTATGTTATAAAAATATCAATATATTGATATTAAAAATATGCATTAGATTAAGAAATTACATCTCATGTAAACCAATCAATAATTTCTTTGTTTACCACTTGTTTTATCTCTACCTCATCCTAAGTTCAACCCCTAATATATTTTTTATTTTGTATCCGTAGTTCTTTGATATATGGATCAACAATATTAGTATTGTTTAGCACATGTCTGTATGCTTTTCTTAACTATAAATATATCTATGAAAATGTGGATACTTCCCAACATTGTTTCTTAAACTTGTAAGGATCAATGATTTATTATCAGTGTGATAATGACTTATATTATCATCAAAATGTCCTACTTAACAAAATCCTTTCTCTATCGAATCGAGGATAATTGCTCTTTAGAAAGGAACCCTTTAGTAATATAACCTTTTGGTTAAGATTTATTATTTACATATCAATATAAAGTACCAAGATACCAAATAAATAAAAGAAATAAATTAAAATTAGACTTCATAAGTGTTGACCTCAACAATTATAATTATTTATATAGAAGAAAATTATAATAAAGTATCTCTCTATGGGATACATGAATCAATAATGTATGAGTATTATAACTACGTTTTTATTGACCAAATGAACTGTCAAATAAATCATTAACGTGAAAAATGATATAAGAAACATCATTTGTAAATGATATAGTGTTTGTATAGTTATTTTATAAAATATATCCAGCTCAATTGGGATTAATGACTTCCCAAAAAGTTATCTGAAACATGTATAAATTTCAATTAGAACTATAGTTTTTTTATGAGAAAAATTTATACATTTCAAAAGTTAAAAACTACTCCATTAAAATATTTGAGTCATGAATTTTCAATCCATGTATTTTTTTGATAACTCAAAACAACACATCTTGAAATGTTACTTGATTATCGATCAAGGACTTTCACATTTTTTATCATCTAAGAGAAAAAATTTATAATTTTTCAACTCAAAATATTTTTAGGTACTTCACATCATCATTTACCCATAGACCTCACTTGATATTGTATAACATCCTATTAAATTTTTCAAGTATTCTATAACTATTTTTTTCTTTTAGTTGGATCTTGTTAAAGGGTTATTCTAGTGAAATTTGGAAAACATTGGAGGTTTTTTTGTTTATGCATGGTTAGTGCATGGTTTTCCCAAAATGTGTGTCCCCTAAGAGAAAACCACACAACCATAGGAAGTTAGGGCTTTCATAGTTTGTGCACAGTTTGAAAAATCATGTACCCTCCTTGGGGAAATTGTGTGCCTTAGAGAATGAGTCTATAAGGGGTGCATGGTTAGGGTGTATGGTTTGTCTAACCTTGAGGCCCTCTCCAGGAAACCATGAACTTTGGATTAATTTATTCTAAATTTTTATTTTAAAATTTTTAACCCCCTATTTTAACACTCGATCAATCCCCACTTGACCAAACTGAATTCCTTGGATTAAGAGGCTCCCAAGAAGTGGTTTTGGATCCTCAAACCCCTACTCTTCATGGATCGAAGAATGTTTAATCATGCTTAATCTTCTTTGGTAAATGGATCTCAACTCTAATTGTTTATTATAAACAATATTTATCTCCTCCTTAAAGTTAGATAGAACATCATGTTATTGATAGATATAAACACTGTTTGATTGGATCTTAACTCTAGTTTTGATTTCTAGATCTCATTCGCCTTCAATATATGTTGGAATTCCCATTGAGGGTGTTAATCATTGGATTTATTGATTAAATGTAGGTGATTCCATTTGATATTTTCCATATAATTAAATCCTTGATTTTCTTTATTTGTTTGAAATATATTTAAATTGATTTATGAAAACTCAATTTGATATAATTTGTAATTGTAGTTTTTAATGTCATTAATTTTTGAAAAAAAACCAAATTCAATGGAATTTGAATTTGGGGTGTATTTTGAAAAATTATGGAATTAATGAAATGATTTGAGGGTTGATTTAAGAAAATTAATTAAAATTAAATGATAAAAACCTATGATTGGTTTTTTATTTAATAGTAATTAAATGATGAAAACCTCATGTTTTGGATTTGAAATTGAATTGGAATATTGAAATTAAATATTGGGAAATTTAATTCTAAATAATGATTGATTTGAAATGAGATTAGTTGACCTTTTTCTATTGATTGATTGAGAAAATGAAAGTATGTGTAGTTAGTTGGTTTATTGGGATAAGTACACTAGGATCTTGACCCCCTAGAATTTAATTTATGGTGAAATATATAATAAAAACCTAGTTCATAATAATAATCCCTGGTGGGATTTTGATGATTTCTATTCATCTTAAACCCATGGGATGTGTGTGTATATACTTAGATATGATCACTGATATGAGAAGTGTAAGGATACTATAGCTAGAAACTAATATACTATAGGGCATATTACCATGGTGTTTGTTATGATTGTTATGATTATATATATTCAATTGATTATAGAGTTGTTTTATTAATTCCAAATGATTTATATAAATGATTTTATATAAAAAATGTTTATTTAATCCATTATTTAAAATGTTTTTCATCCTTTGAAAATAATCATTTTTTATTTTAAATATGAAACTGTATTTCCATGCCCTGTTTTATTTAAATTGAATTCATGATTTGGTTTATTATTATGGGATTTATTATGGAACACTTTATGAGAACATAATATAATTTATAGGTTACACCCTACCTTTTCCTTTAAGAATTTGTAGACATTCTTATACTGGGTCTGAGAAAAGGGAAATCTCCTCTTTAAGGGGGTGGTTGTTCTTGTTTTTTTGGTCTTGGAGTGATGTTTTTGTTGGGATGTTAGAGTTTACCTTGTCAATTGTTTAGAATTTTATGATATAATTATTTTGGTATTGTTATACCTATTTTTTCTAGTACTTTATCCTTTTGTATTTTTTATAATATTAACTTGTATCTATTATATTCTACTGGTTTTTTGAAAATTTGTTCCCTATTTTATCATGTATGATGCCAGGTGTTAGATGCTGACTTTTGGGGATTAGGAATTCCTTTTGGTATATGTTAGAGTATGATCAGTTATTATGGTACTAGGGTATCGGGGCTGGTTCATGATAAAGTGGTATTAGAGGTGAAGGTTAAGCATCATTACTTGATGTTAGTATGCAGTTTGGAATATATTTTATGGACTTAAGAAGTAGTTATTATTGAGTTCCTAGAGAACTCTCGTCATAATGAGCCTTAAGTCTCCATGGGTGGTTTTTAGAAATGTGTCTTATGGAATAATTTAATATAATTCAAGTCTTTTTCCTAATTTTATTTTCATAGTTTGAAATCCAAATCATGATATCTTATCTATTGGGATTAATTGTTCCCATTTATCTTATTTGAGTTATTAATCTAAGTAATCCTCTGATGTATTCTTTTTTTATTGATATTGTGTAGTATCATTCCTTTGAGAATACATGTGAATAAGATCTAGGAGGAAGATCTAGGTGAACCATAGGGAGTGGATCCTCCCATGGACTAGAACTTTATTGAGATAATTGTGCATGTTGTTGAAACTATGGGATAGGAACCTGCACCTATTCCTATTCTGGCTCCAATTATGGAAGGTTATAGGGATGAGTCTTGAAATCATTCCCATGAGTTCATTCAATATAAAACAAATGGTTCTATGGCTCAAATAATCCTCAAGATTCTATGGATTTATTGATGAAGATAGATATTTTTTTGATTTCTTATAGATGTCTAATTTAAATAAGGAGAAATGTGCCACCTTCAAGATAAAGGTACCTAACAAAAAATAGTGGTACTCACTGGAAAATAAGAAAAAGAACGTGGGTTTAGAGTGGAAGGTCTTTAGAGTTACTTTTACTAACCAAATTCATCCAGAGTCAATGGTATTGGATAAGGATATGGATTTTTTTCAAACTTGAATGGGATGACATGAGTATGATGAAGTATGAGAGCCACTTTGTTGAAATTTTGTAGTTTTTACCTGAGATTATATCAAATGAGAAGATAAGGACTCAGTGATTCAAGATGGGTCTTCTACCTAATATTTTTTCTTAGGTTTTCTTATGGAATCTATCTTCTTATGTTGATGTTCTAGATAGGTAATTGATGGTTAGTCTTCATCTGGTGGGTAATTAATGATTGACGGGAGTTCCCTTTTATCCAAGTGTAAGTTATGTGAGTTCCTTTAAAGGAAAGAGGAAGCATGATAAAACTCAGGGTGAATCTCGATAGTATGGTTATTTTAAACCTTTTATAATTCCGAGAAGAGTCCCTTTGACTTGCTTCTAGTGTGGCAAGACTGGGAATTCGAAATGGTTTTTCACTAAGGCACCCAAGATCTACAATTCCTACAGATACTCAGGTAACTTGTAGAAATTTTGTTATATCTTTTCTATATAACATAGTGGAATAGTCACAGCAGCACTTAAAATTACTATATTGAAATCAGATGCTTCATGAACAAGGGATTCCATCCAAAGGAATCTAGAACAAAGATTTTTCAGGTAGTGGAAGAGTCTCCAGAGGAAACTGATATAGTTCCAGAAACTTTGAGAGGTTCTATCACTATAGATTCATTTTTAGTGCCTACTTTATTTGATACCAGTGCATCTCACTCAGTTATATCAACTTGTATTATAAACCTACTAAATACTCTTATAGAGATTTTTTCTTATGTGATGGATATTACTATGCCCTTAGGAATGAAGAGAGAGAAGGGTCTCCATTTTTCTGCTTGTACTATCAATTTATCAAAGATTGAGCTTGTCTTGGATTTTATGGATCGCAAAATAAACCCCATTGATGTCATTTTTGGGATATATTGGCTCATTTCCAATAAGGATCGAACTGATTACTATCTTTCACAGGTCTCCTTTACTATGCCTGATAGGATGTGTTGTATCTTTTTGGGATAATGGGACCTAAGGTTGAGTAGAGTATAACATTATTATCTAGATATGGGGAAAGAAACATCAGTATTCACTTTTTATCTAGAGTGTGAGTCTTTTTGAGATGATCACCCGCCAGTTTTCATTGAGTTTCCAGACATTTTTCCTTTTAACTTCTCTGGTTGGCCACTGGTGAGAGAGGTAGAATTTTTTATTAATTTAGTGCTTGGTACTCAACCAGTTTTTATTCCTTCTTTCCACATGTAACTAAATAAAATGTAAGATTTTAAGACTTAGTTGGATGATATTTTAGAGATATTATTTATACGCCCAAGTTTGTCACCATGGGAGACTCTTATTCTCTTTACTAAAAATGTTGATGGACCACTTCACATATGTGTTTATTACCAAAAACTCAACTGAGTTATGGTAAATAAAAAAGTATCCATTGCCACAGATTGATGATATTTTTTACCATACAAAAAGGGAAAAGTGGTTCTTGAATATTAATCTTTGATCTGGTTATAATGAGTTGAGAATAAATGAATATTGCATTCATAAAACATTCATCCAAAAAAAGTTATGTCCATTATGAGTATCTTATCATTCCATTTGGTCTAACCAATGATCCTACAGCCTTTATGGATTTGATTAACAGGATATTCTTCAAGTATCTTGATATATCCATGGTGGTCTTTATGGATGAGATCCTAGTTTACTCTCAGTTCAAGGAGGATCATGTGCATCATCTGATAGTAGTTTTAGAAATTTTAATAAATCACCAACTATATGTCAAGAGATTGAAATATGATTTATGGATTTAGGTACTGAATCTATTAATACATGTAATCTCAAAACATGGTATCTCAGTTGATCATGAGAAGGTGAAAGTTTTATGGAATGGGAACAACCACATAATAATTTAGATATTAAGAGCTTCTGGGATCTTTTGGGATATTATTTCCATTTCGTAAATTATTTCTCAAAATTTTCTTCTCCAATGGATACTCTCACTTGGAAGGGGTGAAGTTCTCTTAGGATGATAAATGTCATAGTTATTTTGCTGAGCTGAAATTTCATTTGACTTCAACACTGGTTTTGACTCTTCTAGAGGCTAAGTAGGGTTATGTGGTCTTTTTTGATGCATCATTTTTAGGTATGGGTTGTGTTATTATGTGGTATGATCATGTGGTAGCTTATAGATCTTAAACAATTAGTCCACACAATAAGATTTATACAACCCATGACCTTGAACTAACACCCTTGATGCATGTGCTTAAGAGTTGGTGACATTTCCTTTTTAGAGAAAGTTTTACCATGTATTCCGACTAAAAAAACCTAAGTTATATCATCTCAAAAAAATATTTGAATGTATAGTAGATTAATTGGTTGGATTACCTACAATCTTTTGATTTTGGCATCGCCAATACCCTAGGTAAAGGTAATTTCATTGATGATGCTTTGAGTGGGAAACTTCGAACCCAGACCATGAAAAAATCATCATAAGAGTGGAACTTGATGGATATTTTTACACAGTTTCATATATAATTCTAGGAAATAGGGGATGAGGTTGTCTTGTCTCATGTTTAGTTGACCTATTATCTTTTTCAGATGATTCTTCAAGAACAACATCTTGATTATGAATTCTATATCCTTAGGGAGTCTCTTTATGGTGGAGAGACCAATGGTGAGTGTCTATTCTCTATGGAGGGTATTCTATTTTTACATAATCATATTTTTTGTCTTTATATGTGATAAAATATATTATGTGGGATTTATATTATTTGTAATAGGTTGTTCACCTAGGAACCATAATGATGTTCTATAATATGTGGTGATGATTCTAGTGTCCATGTATGAGATGAGAATTTTATAACATTGTTTCTCACTATTATACTTTCTAATAGGTCATGTTCAAGCACTAGATACCTTCAATTTTACTTCATCCACTTCTAGTTCCAAAATATAATTGGGACAAGATTTCTATGGACTTTGTGGTCGGGTTTCCATGTACCCCTATAAAGAATAATGTGATATGGGTTGTGACTGATAGTTTGGACAAATATTCTCACTTTATACCCATTTGTGATATAATAAATGTTGAGGAGTTGGTAAATATCTACATGAAAGATATTTTTTGGTTCCATGGAGTTACGTCTACTATAGGCTTTGATAGAGATCTCCATTTTACTTTTATCTTTTGAAGAGGCCTTTTGGAGGTAATGCGATCTCAGTTTTGTTTGAGTATGACATACCATACATAAGTAGATGGATAGACATAGATGGATATAAATATTCTTTAGGATATACTTTGTGCATGCACACTCAATTTTGGTGGATCTTGGGACATCCATTCAGGGATGGTTGAGTTTTCTTATAACAATAGTTACCAGTCTGCAATTCAGATGGATACTTTTATGGACTTGTATGGTTGACCTTGTAAATATCCATTGACTTGGTTAGAGATTGATAAAATATCCTTGGTTGGACTTATTTTGTTCCTAGAGACAAAAAAATATTCAGTTTATTCATCATATATTATTGAAAGAATAGTGATGGTACAAATCCTATGTTGATCATCATCATAGACCGTTGGAGTTCTCTATAGGTGACAAGTTTTTCTTGATATTTTCACCAATTTTGGATCATCGATGGCTTGGGAGGAAAGGGAATCTTTATAATAATTTAGTGGGACCTTTTTAGTTTGTTTAGTAGGTAGGGAAAGTGTCTTACCAAGTATAACTTCCTCAATAATTGATTTCAATACATAATGTGTTCCATGTATCGCAACTTCGAAAGTATCTTTCTAACCAATCTCATGTATTGAGTTAGGGGATCTTTATATTGATCATGAATTATTTTTTACTGATCATTTAGTCAGTATTATTGATTCTGAGATGAAGTTACTTAATGGGAAGAATATACCTTTGTTCCTCATACTATAGAAGCATGGTTCTGATTATCATGAGTCTTGGGAGATGATGGTGCTGATGAGAGAGTAGTGGAATCATATCTTTGATATGGAAACTTATTGATGGGATTTATGGGGATAAAAAGTTCTTATTATAGAGAGGTTGCAACATCTAGTTACTTCTTTTCAGGTATTCATTGACCCTTGTTTATTTCCCTTTTGTTTAGATATTATTAAGGTGTGTTCTTGGGTGAAATTTGAATAATTTTAGAGGTTTTCTAGTTTGTTCATGGTTGGTTCATGGTTTTCCCAAATTGTGAACCACATAGTGAAAACCATGAAACCCTAGGTAGTGAGGGTTTTTATGTTTGGTGCATAGTTCGAAAAATCATGTGAATACCTAGAATAAATTTTGTGCCTTGGATAGTTAATCTAGAGGGGGTGCATGTTTAGGGTACACGGTTTGTCTAACTATGTGTCCCTCTCTAGGAAACAATGCATGTGGGATTAATTTATTCTGAATTTTTATTTTAAAATACCAAACCCCCCAGTTTAACCCTCGATCGACCACCACTAAACCTTACTCTAATTCTTTGGCTTAATAGGCTCTCAAGAAGTAGTTTTGGCTCCTCATACCCCTTATCTTAGAGGATCAAAATATGGTTAATCATGTTTAATTTTCTCTGATATGTGGATCTCCTATTTAATTTTTTCTTCTGATCTATCTTTCTCTCCTACTTGTAGTTTTATAGATCATCATTTTCTTAATGGTTCTAAATTTTTTTTGCTTAGATCTTGATTCTAGGTTTGATTTCTAGATCTCCTTCACCTTAGATCTATGTTGGAGTTCCCATTAAGGGTGTTGATCATTTGATTCTGTGATAAAAGGTAGGTAGTTCCATTTTATATTTTCCATATAATTAAATCCTTTATTTGGTTTATTTGTTTGAAATATATTTAAATTGATTTATAAGAACCCAATTTGATACTATCTGGAAGTATAATTTTTAATGGCATATATTTTGGAAGAAAAACTATCAATTCCAATGGAATTTCAATTTGTGGTGTATTTTGAAAAATGTAGGAATTGATGAAATGATTTGAAAATTGATTTGAGAAAAATGGTGTAAATTAAAATGATGAAACCCAATTATTGGTTTTGTATTGAAAATGCATAAAATAATGAAAAATACATGTTTTGGTTTTAAAATTGAATGGGAATATTGAAACTGAAAATTGGTCAATTGAATGGTAAAAGATGATTTAATTTTAGATGAGGTGATTTTCCATTTTTCTATTGATTGATTAAGCACATGTGAGTATATGTAGTTAGTTAGTTATTTGGGACAATCATGCTAGGATCTTGACCCCGTGGCATTGGATTGATGATGAAAACTCTAAAAAATCCTAGTTTAGCATTATTATCCTTGATGGGATGTTGATGATTCCTATTTAGTTGAGCCTAAGGGACATGGGTACATGTACATATCTGTGATCACTAATATGAGAAGTTTGAAGATCATATAGCCAAAAACTAGCATATTGTAGGGAATATGACCATCGTGATTGTTGTGATTATTTTGATTATATATATTCCACTAATTATAGAACTTTTTTATTAATTCCAAATGATTTATATAAATGAATTTATATAAAAAAATTATTTAATACATTATTTCAAATTGTTTCCATCTTTTTAAAGAATTATTTTTTGTTTTAAATATGAAAATGTATTTCCATGCCCTGTTTCATTTAAATTTAAATCATGATTTGGTTTATTATTATGGAATATATTATGAAACACTTTGTGGTACCCTACTAGGATTTATATATCACACCCTACATTTTCCTTCAAGTGTTTTTAGATTTTCTTATTCCATGTCAGAGTAAAGGGAAAATTCCTCTTAGAGGGGTGGATTTTATTGATCCTTTAGGCTTGGAGTGATGTTTCTATTGGGATTTTTGAGTTTTATCTTTCCATTTTAGAAGTAATTTGATGATATACTACTTTTGGTTTTGTTATACCTTTTTGGTTTCTAGTAATTTCTACTTTTAGAGTGTTGATCATACTATATTTTATCTTTTTTCTTCTACTATTTTGTGTAAAATTCATTTCGTATTTCTCATGTATGGTTCTAGGTGCAAGTCACCAAATCATGGGGATTGAGAATTCCCTTCAGGATTTGTTATATCCAGTTCAGTTATCAGGGTACCCAAGTATATGGGCCAGTTCAGGACATATTCAGTGCTTCTATTATGAGAATTTAAATGATCCATAGATTTTCCCTTCTTATTAATAAAAGTTAAAGAAAATTATAACACACATTCTTCTCAATGTGTATAAAATAAAGATTTTGATTTAACAAATTAAATTCCCAATTGTAATATCAAAAAATATATATTTCTTCATTTTCTTACATCATTGTGTTCCAATTGTATATGATGAAATTCAGTGTCTTTTATTACCTTCATTTAACTAAAAGTATTTTTCAATCTATGTAATAACATTTGATAATCATATAAAGATCAAAAATGCAGATAAAAATTTTGGTTGGATCCTAAAATATATTTTTCTATTAAATTATGAATTTTTACAATAAAATTGATAAGATGTATCATAGAATAAATAATGATATATAAAACACCACTTTTTCCTATAAATCATTTATTGAGTCACAAAATAAAAGTTATAAACTAGATGATACAAATAATTATTTGTGTTCCAACCAAAATCATCCTCATCTAAGAAAGTCACTAATGGTCCACATTAGAGAAACATACATTTTTAACATTTTCATGGTAGATGCATCATATTTTTCTACACCATAATTCCATAACCACTTCAATTATTGGACAAGGGGTTGAATAAAAAATAGATTTTATTTCCATGCATTAGATTTTTAGGAATTAGCATCAATATAATGAATGAATTTTGTTGAATGCACGTCCAAGGAGGTAAACTATAAGGGATAAAACAACTGTATATATGCTATAATTACTACTTAAAGTTCCAAAAAGATTGAATCCATCAATTTCCAATACCAAATTTATATTTCTAGAATCAAAATTGAAATCATTATATAATGAATAGAAGGTATTTAAAGCATTTGAATCTCTTGGATGTTTCATCAACTCATTATTGTTATCTTTCAATTCATTCCACTTCATATGTTTTTATGATTTAAAATGAAATATAAAAAATTATCAATCATGGATTTAAATAAAAGTAATGTAACACCTTCACTATATTTTTCTTTTTTTTCGTTTCTTTGTGGTAGTATTTTAATTTAAAATAACATCATTATTTGTTTACTTTTATATATAATTACAAAAAAATCACTCTTCTCTTTTCAAATATTCCCCATGCTATAATATATAATCATTGGTACATGAATGTGTCTTTATATAATTGATTCTAATATTTATAATGAATTCCTTCATCCTATAAATTGATGTAGTGATCTTAGAATCAACAAATTCATCATGTAAAAATTCCAATATTATAGAAAATTCTTTATTTTTAATTCTACATAGGCACTTGATGTTGTACAGTTTCAAAAGAAAATATGGTTTTGAATACTTAGCACATCTACATTTAATTGTTAATTTTTTTTATTTAAATAATTTAAAAATAGTATTTTTTTCTCATTTAGTTTTTCCATTGTATTAGTCTCTAAAATATCATGCATTTTAATCTTGGTTTATTCTATAAATATAAAAGAATCACTAATATTTTAGAAATAAATATGTGTATCAACTGATGTGTTAAGATGTTCATGTTGTTTCAATATTATGCCAAAATAATCATTTATCAAGTTCTAAATTTCATTATCCACTATCTGGGAATTAACCTATTCATTTTGATACTATACATAATTTCTCCAACTTAGTATAACATTTGATTCTCCATTCTACGTCCACCACACATATTAAGGATAAAATTGTCTCAATATCAAGTTCTAAAATGCTTCATCTCTCACTATCCATTTTGAAAAATTATATTCTAGACATGGAAATTTTATTCTTCTACCCACAAATCAATCTGTAACTGGAAAATCCAAAAAACCTCACTAAACATTGAACAAACTAAGATATATTTTGAGGTAATATAATCTAACTTTTTTCTATACATAATCGATTTCCTGTACTTTAAAATAAAAAATATTATTATATAAATATATATATATAAGAATAAAAGAATAATATTTTTTTAAAATTACAATACACCCTTAAAATTCAACACCCAAATAATCCATCCATTAATGAAAGGTTAAAAATTCTAACTGTAGAAATTCCAATATCACTAAAGGGTAACAATTCTAACAATAAACCTCAGAACTTTTCAAAAATTCCATCCTTTAATCAAAACACATATTAAATTTAAAAGTCCCATGTTCACCTCCCTCTCTATATTTAGATTTTTTTTCAATTATGATGAAGATAAAGAATGATAATTAGCAACTATAACAATAATCAGGAGTCAAAAATATGAGTTAAACATGCTTATTTGTTAAACTAACATCTCCTGTAGAACTTTTAATATAGTATTTTTTGAAAATTTTATAATATAATATTAAGTTACCATATTTATGTATTAATAAATTTTTAACTTTTCAAAACTTCTAAAACAACTTCATGTACAGTAATAACATAAACATAATAGTATTATATACCCAAAAACAAATTATAATGGTAAAAATGAAGAAATAACAAAAAAATCAAGTAAAAAATGCTCTATCTTTATGTATTAACAAATTTTGAACATGTAAAAACTTCTAAAATGACTTTATTCATAGAAATAACATAAAAATAATATTTTTATCTTCGTAAAAACAACTAATATTAGTA
This sequence comes from Viscum album, assembly GCA_963277665.1. NCBI lineage: Eukaryota > Viridiplantae > Streptophyta > Magnoliopsida > Santalales > Viscaceae > Viscum > Viscum album. The sequence continues at coordinate 1,504,247,986 of OY728132.1, forward strand.
AAAATGAGTAAATAACAATCAATCAAGTAAAACATGCCCCATCATTATGTATTAATCAACTTTGATCATTTTAAAACTTCGAAAATGAATTCAAGCATAGAAATAAAACAAACATGATAGTTTTATCTACCCAAAAACAACTAATAGTAGTAAAAAATAAAGAAATAACAATAAATCATATAAAGCATGGTCAATCATACTATCCCCTTTAATTTTTTCATGTTTGTTTGATTATCTTCTAAAGAAAATTTCAATTGTACTCCCAATTAAGGCAAAGCATGATTATCCACCATTGTTAGTATATATTTTCTTATAATTATTATTAAATGTTTCTGATCACGAACTTTCCTATTGATAACAATATTCCATGGGTATGATTTTGTGGTTTATTTGGGAGGAAAAAATGAACCAGCAATCCCATCTAGTGAAGTAGGGTTGAAAAAAATTCTATACTAAAGAAATATAAAGGAAAGTACTCCCACCTATCAATCCCCTATGATCCTAGGTGTTGAGAGTCATATCATAAACCAAACTAAGAGTAGTGGGGGTTCTTAGAATCCCCTCAGTACATCTCCAAAGTGGAAAACTATAGAATTAAAAACTAATACCACATTAGATACAGTTTTTGATAGGACCCCCTTAGTGACTAATCTGATTCTTGCTTATGAACTCGTATTATAAGGTGAAGTGTATTTTGAATTGAAATTAATTATTGGCATCTTAGTAGTAATAATATACTCTTAATGTATATTGAATGGTCTAATCATGAATAATACTATAAAGAAAATGAGAATCATGATGTGTCATTTTCAACAACAACTCAAAGGTCGGGGTGCTGGAGGATTTGAATACCAGCGACACCATATTATAGCCTAAAAATCATTAATGTTTGACGATACAATGATTTATTAGAGCTCCATTATGATAAATCAATGATTCATCCTAATAAATATCTAACAAACTTTTATCAAGTTCTAAATCTGAAGGTGGAGGAGGAATCTTAACTTTGATCCTAAACCACTAAGAAGGTTACAATAATTAATATAGTACAACTAAAACTAAAGTATGTCAAGAATGAGAATATTAGGGTGACTATTAAGGTAGATAGAATCCAAAATAATCATTAAGAATTGGTTTTCAAGAAAACTTAACTATAGGCCTAGAAAAAATAAAATACCATCATATTAAAAAGGTTAAAAGTATAAATTGACACTTTTAACTATGATTTGGATCACTTAAAGGGTGTGTAAAACAAACTGTTATCTTTATACAAAGGTATTTGATCTTTTAAATAATTTATAGAAATATTTTCATTTATATATTTTCTTCTTTCATTCTTGTTTTCATTTGTAGTTCCCTAGGATGGATTAGGTGACACTGATAGGGATTTGAATCATTGGTACACTAGTTTTATGAATTATTTTACATTTTAATTCAACATATTGAACTTTTTAATATTCTCGACCCAATCTATGATATCTCTCAATATCGCCTCATGTGAAGTAGTAATAATAGAGAAATAATCACGTGGTATTTACAAGGTTGGGTATAAAGACCTACTCATTTCCATGTTGGTTATACCCCCCCCCCCCCACACACACACATGGATTCTCTGCTATAATACTGTTATTAATTACAATGGTTTAGTATCCAACTAGTAATACTCATCAGTATTAAATCCTCTAGTTGATTCTAATTATACCCCCTAAAAATCTAACTCTTCTACCTCAGTTGGTTATACCCCCCCCCCCAACTATCTCCTACTACCATTTCCAACTAAGAGACTTCTTCTTCCAACTCAAAGTGAAATCATACATATACTTTAGGCTCCAACAGAGAGACTTCTCCTACTTTCAAATCCAACCAAAAGACTTTAACCTTTATTCAAGGATGATATAATATCGAATGATCTATTAATATTTCTCCATTACCTTGTTGAATAACACTTTCACATATATAATTCAAGTACCTTCAATAATCATTGGTCAGGTATGTTGGTCTTTCTCATGTATGTATGATCACCTATACATAATTAGTTTCCATAGAAACTATACTATGGATATAATTCTTTATTTTGGTGATAAATATATTTCCTCACTTATATGTGTCCAAGAAATTCACACAAATTATTCTCTATTATTTTATGTAATAAATATCTTATAGAAATAAAATAAAATTCCATATTTAATTCTCAATTAAAGTTTCTCAATGGTAATTTAAGTAATAATTTCATGGGATTCTTGAATTCATATCACTATAACATAACAATTCATATTATAATTATTTTATGTGTTATAAAAATTTTGTTTGCTATTCTAATTTTTCCTTCTTCTAATTGGGTCGTATTCAAGTACTTCATGTATGCATGAAATCATTCATGCACTCTTTATGAACTCTTCTGCTTCATGAAAGTAGGAACAATATATAAAATGCAAGAATACTATGCTACCTTGCATTGTGATACTTATCTTTCATGAAAACCCAACTAGTTTGGAGTAATAGTTTCACACAACAAAGAGTTTTTCCTCCTTTTCATAAGTAGGTGTTCTACATAGAATCACTTCTTCATAAAGGACTACAAGTGTGCTATGATCATGAAAAATTCTCATGAACTTTTCTTCGTCATATAGGAAGAATCTATACAAGAACACTTATTTGTGAAATAATGTCTTTTATGTTACCCTTTTTTATTCAGAAAACAAGATCTCTCTCAAATATTATTGCAAATATTCTTGTGTGTATTCTATGGTATTTAAAGGTAAAACACTACTGCCTCGCACTGCCTTTGCTTCGAGGATCACACAACATAGAGACTCCTATTTTTATTTCATGTCATGGATATTTTTAAAAATCTTGAAGATATTAGGGTTCATATTCTTGAATGTGGGTTTTCATTTCTGTGTTTTCACAAAAAATGTTGTCACTTCCTTCCATCTTGGATTCTCATAATTCTTATAATCATGAATACATCCATGAATATCGAATGTACTAACTACCTACTAAAACTATATTTTCATAAGGAAGTGTATCATTCATTGAAATCAGGATGCATGTAGGATGAAGATTCATCCATGAGATCAAGCTGACTCATTCCCTCAATTTTCTAAGCTGGTGTTGATGAAATGAGATGGTCATACATTGAGTATAGCATGTGGCATAAAACAAATTTGTTAGGGAGTCCATAAGTGAATCATAGGTTGAAGATAATTTCATGGAGTGATTATATGGATGATATTATCTTGATTCGATGAATCATGAATTGTATGTGTCATCTTTAATGGAGGAATAGTGTTCTGATTCATTGTTTTCCTACATAGACCATGCGAACAGTTTCATTCTCCCATATCAATCAATTTGTTCCACTATTAGTTCAATATAGTAACAAGTAATTAACATCCATAACACACACACACCTCATAGGCCATGCCGACCCATGCTAGCCCACTGGCACCCTAGCCCGAACACATGCATGCTTACCAGTATTTGATCCTCTAGGCTTTTACACTATATGAATTTCATACCTACCATCATGGATTCCTATGTGTGGGTTGGTTCCCATGTGATTGAACCTAAATCCCATGAGTGGTTGAGATAACCTCATTGGTTGACCATGTTTAGCCCCAATTTTTTTCATAAGGACCTTAATTAAATTACATAAAATATATTCTAAGTATAGAATATAATTCTAAGCCTTTCTCAAAAAATCATCTTTAAATATAACTCATGAAAAAATATATTATATTTTTCATGTTCCTCTTAACATCCTCATGAAATAAATTATATTTCATAGTATTCATCAATTTATTCACCCAAATAAAGGATGGATACTTGTTTTAAACAATTTTTACTCTTTATAACATGTATTAGACATTGAAGAATAGTCCAATCAATCATCACATTTAAAAACATGGATAATTTCTCAATAATGACATCCAATGCCATAAATTTGATCTATAAAAAATCTCAAAGAATCACCACATCATATTCAACACATCAAACACATATTTAGACATTATTAACAATGAATACAATATTTTCCCCAATAATCTACCCCTTTTTATTTTCTTTTCAATATATATTCAGATATTTAAAAGTAAATATTTGTTCTCAAAACGTTTCCCCCTTATTATAAATAATATTAAAAGGGTAATTGGGGGTCTTATCATCTTATATACCTTAAAATATTATTTATTAAACACTTCTGAGAGAGGGTGATGTCACATGATTCCCTTAAAAAATTGAATTTATTTAATCAACTCTAAGACTACATGGTCTAAACTACTATATAAAACAATAGACTATAATACATGTAAATAAACTATCATACATGAAAATCATTCATAGAAAATTTCAATTCTAATTTAAGGGGTTGTTAGTAATCATATTTTTTAATAAAATTTAAAATCCTATACACACTTAAACAAACACATCATGATGTTCAAGTGAAAAGTATATAGCTCCCCCTTTGTCTCATCTTGTCACCAACCAAGAACTCCACATTAATTGATATGATTAATACAATTAAGAATGTGGGATTAAAGTGTGATTGGAATACCTATATTCTAAATTTATAAATGAGTTTATAAGTTCTACATTCACTATGTAGTGAAGATTTAACAGCTTTAAATAATCAATTCTCACCCTCAAGGGATTCATCCATCTAATTAAATTTCTTTTATATTTGTATAAAATCACATATGATAATAGTGGATAATCAGGGGCCATATTGTTCTTTAGCAGTAACATTCAGGCTGAGAAACACATCTTAACTACGGCCATCCTTTTTCTTAATATCATTCAACTTCTCATAAACATTGTATAATATAAAATTTTCCACCCTAGTTTATGTATCCACTTTATTTCCTTTTTATTTAGAATGTTTTTCATCTTTCACTAACTACTTATCCAATTTTAATTGATTTGGCCAAATAGTTAGTCATTCTTTCCTAACATTCTCATTTTTCTCAAAATCTTTATAATACTTACCACTATTTTTCTATTGAATCATCTTATATTTATAATCATAGAGAATATATGTTATAATTCTTATCATTCATTTCATATTTTTGTGACCCTTATAAATACTTCTATCACAAACTTCTTTTAAGCCTTAATATCAATTTTTTCTTAGAAAATTCGATGATTTTCTTTCACAACATTATTTATCTAAGAACTTATTCTCATATATTTAGTATGTATCTCCATTGATTCATGACTATTTTATAGAAAATATTTTTTATACCTAAAAAAGTAGGCCTTATGCCTATAAATTTCAGAGCACCAAAAATAACCTCTAAATTCAGATCTTTCGCCTTGATATGCATTCTATTTAGATGCTTGTTGTTATTGTACATCTTCAAACTTAGCCTTTTTTTAAGGGTAGTGATATTCTTGAAATATTTATTTTTCATTTTAATGTAGAAATTTATCACTCATTTTTCTTATTATGGATACTTTTCTTAACAATATTTTTATTATATTCACATCCAAAGGCTGACTGATCACCTTTAATCTTCTATGTATTTCTGATATCTAGTACTGGTATTCCCTTTTCATTATATTTTCTACCCCTGAATATAGGCCTTCTATTATCCTTATGAATATTCATGTAATTCCCAAATTCCAATTCTTTGTGCCAAAACTTTAAGAAACACCAACAATTCTTATGAACCTCCTTCTATTATTTTGTACTGTAGTCTATTTAGATTTCATATATTTTGAACCTTACTACTTTTGAGTGGAACCATCACTCTTTGGGAAACTACTTGGGAAATAGATATTTATCCTTATTTTCACATCCACCCTTGATTTGGTGGGTTTATCATAATTTTCCACTATCCATAATTTCCTAGTTAGTTGTGATAAAAGAAAGAAACCCTCTTGGTTGCATGAAACTTTAATGCCAAACTAGTTGGGTTCACGTGAAGGAGGAGAGCACACGAGTCAAGGTAGTATAGGTTAAAACATGGATGAGTATCAGTTGGTCATGTGCACTTACACCATAACCATATTCTAATTTTAATATTGTATGATCATGAATGAGGATAATTCCATTCAATATATGTGTACTTGAGCAAGTATTATCATTTCATTGAGCATACTCTATCACCAAAAATTGAGGTTAGAGCATTCAAATATGGAAGGTTTTTATGAACTAAAGATGGATTAAATAAAAAAATAGGTTTTATGTGGTAGGTATATTTAATAGGGGATATATCACCCTAAATTTGTATCATTTTTACTCTTTTTGGGCCACTGGTATAAGTAAATTAAAAATTATAGAAAAGATATTTATCTTTTTCCCTGGTATATTAAACCTATAGACCTCGGTTTATCATTTTATGGGTCCAAGTGTTAGTCTCATGATATTTTTTCAACTTTATTTTAGGTTTCCTAATTTTATCTATTCTTTAACATGATTTCATCTTAGTAGGAAAAGACTCAACTATTTCTCAGATATCCCTTTGTGGGTCTTCAATGTAATAAGTTTTATGTCTTTTCTTTTTCAAAATTTAGGGTCTGGAATTTTTTTACTAAAATAAAACAATAAATTTAAGTTTATAAATCTTTAAACAAATGAGTGGTTAAGGTTTGTGGTTGTACATCTTTAATAAATTAATGTCTCTTAATTTTAGTTCATATAATTTGGACTAATAGTGTTACTCGGAGTTTAAGTTCATTGGTCTCAAGTCAAAAATGAGGGTTTACTCAAAAAGTATGAATTATGAGTTATAATTCAGTGAAAGAAACCTTAATGGTGCATTGCCTCCATTTTTATCCTATATTTATGTATCTAGAAGGAATGAATAATATTTTTGAGACTAGATATTGGTCTCATTGTCTTTATTTCTATTTTTATTTATATTTCTTCTTCTTTTTTTTAATTCTCTATCATTTTCCTACTCCCATGAGGAATTAATAATAATGAGAAAATAAATTTTAATCTAGTCTCTCTTTATGATTTTTTTATGTGAAGAATTTTATACCTCCATTTCAATTTAAGATCTTGTGTTTTGGACCCTAAGATGATGAAAATTTATAGTTGTATAGTTTTAAAAAAGTGGGGGATGATGTTTAAATTCTTATAGATTTGAGTCTATATGTTTTAGGTTATGAAGTTCAAACCAAGAGTGTTACTCCATGTTAAAGGTCATTGATATCAAACCAAAAATGATAGTTTACCCATCCAGTGTGAATAAAGAGTTTTATATGGGTGTGATAAACCTTAATAGGGAAATTATTTAATTTTCCTCATAGATATATTTATTTAGTGAGTATGAGTTTGATTTTTTTGAAGAAAGATGTTGGCCACATGATATTTGTGTCTCTTTTTTTATATTTTTTCTTTTTTATTAAATTGACTAACTGTTTGGTAATCTCATGAGGCATTATGCTTAACATGAAATTAATTTAATTTTTCTTAGTTATCCCTTTATAGGTTTTTAACATAAAAATTATCACATCGCTTTTACAATTTATGGTCTTAAATATTAGTCCATGAGGTTCTAAAAATTTTATTTCATATATATTTGAACAAAGAGGTTTGGAATTTATGTTCATGCATATTTGACTACAATGGATGGTATAAAATATAAAAAAGGTATAATTTACTAGATTTGAATGGTAATCCACTAATAGACATTCACCAATAAAGGGGTGTCTTGAATTTTATGTCAATACCTTATAAATGTCTGAGAAAAATAGTAGAAAATTTAAAATCACTCTGATACCTTTAAAGATTGGTATGCTAGGAAGGATGTGGTAATAATTGGAAAAATATATTTTAGATCAAAGTAGGAGATCTAGGTTTCATTATGTTTCTTGTGATAATAGGAATTAATCTACACATAGTTCTTGAGAATGAATACTCTATGAATATCTAGATCATGCCCAATGTAAGGTGGGAGGATATAAAAGGGGACACCCTGGTGAAAGGATTATAGGATTTTAACCCAATATTATTGAGAATTCATTATACCAAGCTATTATTAGTAATGTATTAATTAATTAATTAGAGGATAGTCCCATGATAATAGATCCAAACATCACTACATATCCTATAATACTAGGTATCAATACATGAATAGTTTTAACGTATGGGGTATCTATATAGACCTACCTCATGCATAAGAAAATTCATTAGTATAAAGTAATTCCCTGGTGGGAAGAATAATGACTATACCCAATATAGATTTTTATTGGTCTTATCATAAGGGTAAAAATAGGGCATGAAAATTAAGATGGAGGTTGGGACGAGGATAAGAGATATAAGAAACACTATATATCATGTGCTAATAGGAATCAATACATAAGTAATTATGAAAGTATTTCTCCATGTAGATTTAGATTTTATGTAGTATAATGTGGAATAAAGGATCAACCTGGTGAGAGTAGAATGATAAATCCCAACATGAATCAATGAAGGTCTAACACCAAGGTGAAATAAGGGAATTTAAGGTTGAAGGAGTGAGCGGAAGGGTCTAAGGTGGGGTATCTAGGCATTACTATGTACTTTATGTTACCAAAGATGAAGACACACATAGTTCTTGTGAATGGTGGAATTTTTAGATCAAATATAATGGAACTAAAGGAAACCTATTGTAAATGGATATCCCTAAACCAAGGAATTGTATGTATATTAGACTCTTATATAAACCAATCAAGTCATAAAAATTATATCACTCTGAGAAGTTTAAAGGTTGTGTGAGATAGACCACATTCCATGTAGTTTAGGGTTATATAACAAGGACCAAATTCCATACAGTTTAAGTTCATGTTTTGACAACCCATTTCCATTAAATTTATAGTCTTGGTATGAGGACTATATTTCATATATGCAGTGAGGACTTTGATCCAACATGTATTTATGTGAAATATTTGTTTATGAATCTAACATTGGTAGGGAGTGTGATATTATCCCCATCATTAGTGGTTAATTTTTATGCTATATTTGATTATCTCTAGTGTATAACATAATTACCTTCCAATTAAGGTTTTAATTTTGGAGGCTTCGTCATATAAATCATTGATGTCCTTAAAATAAAGATAAATTATCCTTGAACAAATCACTGAAGTTGAAAACTATTATTCAATTATCAATCCATTCTAATTTTATGGACTTTTAGGCTGAGGAAGGCTTTTATCCTCTTCTTAGTTAGACCTTCTAACTAATTCAGTCAAATTTGTGATTGTTTGTATTTATTTAATTTTCTATAGAAGGAAGTTCTGAGTAAGGCTACTTGAAACTCAATTGTCAAGACAGATTATATCCCATACACCAGGGAATATGTATTTATTTTTTGAGGGGTATGTATGGTGGTGTGATACACTAATAATTAATTTAAAATATTTATTTCCCATATATTATTATCATTTTTCACCATCTTATATAGGATATTCAGTAAGATCTTGTTAAATGTATATTATTTATCCACTAGAATATGAGTAAGAGTGGTAGGAGTGATTAGAATTGATGTTTTATTTTTCATATAATCTTTTCAACTCATGTTCATAGAATTTTGTGTCATTATCCATGATAAATCTACATTTGGTGATGATGTTGAATATTGTAAACCTGATTATATCCTTAGTCTTGATGTCCTTTAGGGGTATTACCTCAACCTATTTAGATAATAAGCTGATTCCTGTGAGGATGAACTTATATTATCATGTTGTCACTGAAGGTTGTGGGATTGTGGAATCCAAACACCATGAGGAATATATCCAAGATTACTTGGTAACATGAAACAATTATGGGGGTAGATGTATAAATTTTTTTTTTGAATTTTCCATGTGTGACATTTCATTGTAAACTTGGCATAGTCCTGCATCATACAAGGCCATAATTATCTAACCCTTTCAACTTGGTGGTCAATTTTGGATCTTGTTTGATGATCCCTACATTATCCCACGTAGAATTAAGTTATTATTTTGGAGATATATTCTGTTTTTATTCACTTAAGTAGAAACCCATCAAAACTAAAATTATAATTAATTTTAGAGGTATTTGATTCGTCTTAGGTGAAAAAGTGTTCTGATTATATATGGATGAGATCTTCATTAGATCAATCCAATGGTATATTCTTGTATAATATGATGTACACAACTAGATACATCCAATTTATTGGTTGAGCATCTTCAGGATGAGGTAATGTGTCTTCTTGTAATGAATTAGTATTGATCTTAGACACTGCTATGACATATTTATTAAAAAAAGGAGTTACCACCCTCTGATGTGATACATGGATAACTATTTATCTTTAATATGTATTAGTGAGGGTAGATGAAAATTTGGATCATATATATAATGGTAATTTTATGATCATGGAACATAAGATATCATTGAGAAATTACACATAAAATCTTGAGTATAGTCAATCAGGGTATTTTAGTTCATCCTTTTTAATAGCATACTCTCCGTTATTTTATTTTATGATCAACTCTAACTCTCTCTTGATGCTAAGGTGGGAAATTGTGACTTGTAAATAAAACTCAATACCCATTATCAAACCCTATTATTATACCTCATTGATGGTTTATACCTCTCATAATTGGAATTAATGTGGATTTAGTTACTTAGTAGGGAATATGAAAACAATCCCCAAGCCAACATTGTTAACTTTTTAACCCACTATTTTTTTCTAGATTGGAACCTAGATGAATCATCAAAATACATATATTATGTTTGGGAAGATTAATTGATAGAGAAAACTTATTCATCAGGAAACTATGTATCCAAATTAAATTTATTTAACATATTTTGGGCAATTGGAAAAATTTTAAGTGTGCGTGACTTGATTTGTTTTTAAAGGAAAAAATTAATAATATAATTATCACATCATTACTTCCCATTTCCATAAATGTCTAATAATAATCATGTGATTAATAATTTATTTATGTGGATCAATGTGAGATTCTAGATGGGCCTTATGATGCTGTTAATAATGGTTACATTTCTATTCCATGAAGATCAATGCGATAAAATTCATAGGGAATCTATAGTACCTACTCTCAGTCTTTATAAAGGTGTGGATGAGGTATTATAAACTATTATCCTTTCCTTAATCATTTTTATGGTATAAGACATCACTAAGAAATCACTCCAAGGAATAAACATAGATTATTATTGTTTTACCTTGTATTGGTGGTATTAAAACTAAAGGATGAGAGGGCATGCTTTAACCTATCAAATTTTCTATAATAGATTTCATCCTACTGGTAGGTTACACATTTATTTATCGATTTTGAGATGGTAAAACACTCTATTGTGAGGTTTATGATGAATAATATGATATAATAAAGTCATGTATGAAGGCCCCTCAACTCCCAAAGGTTCCAAGTAGGGTTCATGTCAAGAATGGATTTGGTCTTTTTGGGACTGGGTTTAATTCCTCAATGAAAAACCAAAAACACACAAAACATTCCAAAGGTGTCCCTAAATGTGTTCTCATGTGGATTCATCTATAGGTTATTCCTTCGTATCTAGGAAAATAATACTTTAACATCAACAAATTGAATACAATTATAGAAATATTTCCTAATAAAATCATCTACATAACATTCCAACATCTTCCCAAAGAGGGTAATAAATATTTTATGTGTTCCAAAATGGTAAGTGGCCCTGTAATTTTTCAAATTGAAGGAAATTATTAAATAGTTCACCCCTTAGGGTGATCTAAAATTTGTGTCCAGTTCATTTTTAGGGGCTATCTAGTTTTTATTATATCTAAAATATCTATACATAAAGGATTGGGATTTGAATCCTACTGTAGTGTTAATTAGCAACTCCATGATTGGTAGGAGATAGTTATCCTTTGGACAGTAGGAATTAAGGTTCTAAAAGTTGATGCAGACTTGGATTTTTCTTTTCTTCTTCAGTATGGGAATAATTTTGAATAAAAATCTTGGTTATTTAACTTCTTGAAAAAAATGAGAGTTCATTAATTTATTCTCCTTGAGCTTAACCATATAACAATAAGAAGGGTTTATCCTTCTTGTAGGTTTTTTGAAACCATTATAAATAATTAGGAGGCCCATGTAATGTATAACAATATTAATATCTATTTTATGAATCTCCATGTAATTCTAAGTGAATACATCCCATTGAATCTTAAGTTATTTTTTATATTACTCCTACTCTTCAAGAGACATGTTTTCACAAATCAATGTGGGTTGAAGGGCCTTCATCGATACCAAATTTATTTGTTTGAGATCGCTGAAAATTTTTGTGAGACCTTATTCAAATATAGTTGGATCATTATCAAGAACCTCATCAAAATTATGATTAGTAAAGGATTATTAATCTCCTTGTATCTATTAAGAGGGTATTTCATCCCTGCCTCTTTTATTATGGGATTTTTTGGGGTGAAATAATGTTTTGGAAAGATAATGGGTTTTCTCTTCTATAGATATTACATTTATGGTGTTAGATTTTCCCAATCCATGCATATTTTTTCTAGTATACAATATTATTCTATTAAAATATATGATCCATGCTTATTTCATATCATTAATCTTAGTATTAGACATAGTTTTCACCATATCAGGCTCAACCGACAGAGGGTGAATGAGATAACTTTATCCCTTAAGGTTGAAGGGTGGTTCGATGATTGCATCAAGTTTTCCATTATAGGAGAAAATGTTATTCCAGGTAAATTTTTCTTTATCTAGGAAACCAATGTGGCTTCCCAAGTTTGTTCATGATGACTCAATGTGGTGAATCAGAAACATGAATCATTATTTGAAATCATTCCATGGTTTAGTGTGGGAAACTTCCAATCCATTTGGTGATGCCACCTATGATATTGTATCCATTTGAATCATATTTAATTATCTTTTATAATACTTAGAATCTATGTATTGAGTTTCACATGTATCTAATGGGTATTATCACTGAAATGACTCATATTTTACAATTTATGGAGTACTAAAATCATGTGTATTAAGATAACAGTGGTGTTTCATGCTTATGAATCCATAGATGGACGATAAAACCATTGAATATAATGTATTGACTAAAAAAAATTAATTTCATGTAAGAATATAGATTCCTAAACTAGATTCTCAATATTATTTTACCCAAGTGATTCTGATCACTTTTTTTATAAACAATGATGGTTAATCCATATGGGATAATATGGGACTCCTTTAATATATGGGACGAGAGTGTTTGTGTTGATATGAGGTTCATCATAGAACCTTTATTAAATAATACCAAGTGAATATTCATTTCATTAAACTACCTAAACACATATATAAGTCTAATTTTACCCTATATCATATCCCCCTATACTTGATCCATGAATAAAATTACCATCTTACAATTCTAAAATTCATTATTGATGTGAAAATTCTTAGCTACATCCACCTCAGTTTCAAATTTATATGGGTTTTTCAAGGCTTTTTCCAAGGATGGCCTAATAACCTTAGATAAGATGAGGGTGTTGAGAATTTAGAATCATAATAGAACTATATCTTGGTGTTTAAACAAGTCATATTTTTGGGTGAGTAGACTAAGTTTCCTACCTTTGACTTGTTCTTAAGATTGGGGTACTACTAGTCTAAGGGCTTGTGAATGTGGATCCCCAAAATCACATGGTGATGGTGTTTAATCTATGTTGGGGATATAAGTTCTTGGTATTATAATACTTTTAGGATATACTTGATATATTTTTTTGGATAAATACATGACCTGATGGAATTGATTCTAAAGGTAATTGAGTTGGGATGTCAACCCTATTAATATTATTACATCATTGTTCTCAAAGTTTCTATGGAATGGATGATGTGTTCCATGACAGGATCCTTAATCATTGTGGGGCATGGTTTATCCTACCTCTATAAACTCTTATGTGAGTATATTATGAGTAATTCATCTCATATTAGTATTCTTAATCATCATATAGTAAGAGTAATCTATCTAATATTATTCTTCTTCATCTTCATAAAAATATTTTAACTAAATGGCGTTTACTGATGAATATTTATATTTATCATTTCAAGATATTTCCATTTGGTGGGGTGCCTTATATACTCTCAATGTAAGGGTTATAAAGTCTATAAGTTCATGGACTAGTTTATGGACCCACGAGGGTTCGTTATCATACTATTTGGTGTGTTTATGCCTATTTCATCAACTTCTACAAGACTTATAAGCTTAATACATCATCACTGGGTATGTAAAGAGAATCGGGATCACAACTGGTCAGTATAGTTGTTCTATAATAATGGAATACATGTGATTAACCAAATTTTGAGAAAACCAATTATCATACATTTAGAAATTTTTATTTATCACCACTTAACACTCTCCTTATTCACTAGGAGGTTAATTATACTTGTGATTCACATGTTATCTCATAGTTTTAAATTCCACTCTTCTCTCATCTACTAATTTATGGAGTATATCCTTGATAATGAATCATTATTGAATGTTGTTACCTAATATTTTTTGAAATGTTGTTAATTGGGATGGCTATTAATACCTATTCCATTAGACTTTATTATATTTGTAATTTTGATCATGTTGAGATCCATGGATGATTCAACAAAAGAATTACTCAAAATAAAATCAACTTGTGTTGTTATTCTTAACCTTAAATTCACAATGCTTCTATTACCAATTATTATTTTGTGTTTTGGGGATAGGGAATGCATACTGTTGTTTTTGATTTTGGGTTTAGGTGATGGTTCTATGTGAAACCTGATATACATGGGACCCATGGTTGATGCCACTATTTTCTTAAAAGAGGTGGCGACTTTTTCTTTCTTTCCAGATATCATAATTACTATTGGAAATTCCAACCCATATGTTTCCTTAGTTAATATAATTTTATCTTTAAATAATTATTTGTTATCAATAAATCCCCTAAACCTCCTAGTATGAATGATCTACTATAGTATCCCGACCTGAGATCCACTTACAATGGTGCCTCGAGCCTGTTTTCCATTGGTCCTCAAGCATGCCTCCCCATTTTCTAGAGGTTTTCTAATAGAAGTGAGGATCTAATGATGGTATGGTGGGTTGACTATACCCTTGTGATAAAAGAAGTATAATTTAGTAGTAATAAATATTGGTCAGAGTAATAGAAGATAATAATAATAAACTATTAAGGTGTTCAACACCAAAAATACAACCATGCATGCATGTCTAGATGAGGCTACATAATCCAAAGTAGTAAACATATAGCCAGAAATAAAATACAGTATAGTACATGTATAATTTAAATGAACCAAAATCCCGAAGTTCTAACTCCAAGATCATCATGAGCTCTAGATTAGTCTTGTTCTCCTATGATCCCATCTACAAATGAATAGCACAATCATAATCCATAAACATGAACCTTCAAACATGAGGTATGTTCAGGTACCCCCAATATAATGGTGACCCAAAAAATATGTGATATAAACTTATTAATACACCACTAATGGTGTCAAATGTTATCCAATCAGTGAATATATAAAAAAGTAATGTGTAGGTATATCGATTAACGTAGTAAAATAATAAATATAAATTAGTTGTATCAGGTTCCTTAAGGACACCCGGCCGACCATACCTACTTCGGCCTAATCTGGAATGTCACTGATGAAGTTTCACGATATATATAAGTATGTATGTGAATATATGCACCGTATATGTATTAATATATATATATATATAATGCAATCAAGGACCCGAGGCATAACTTAGGCATCCATGTTTAATCACTAAATTCTCTTGGAATAATGAGAGATTCCATGCCTGATAATCACAGTGCATATGGGATGCCATGACCGAGTATCACAAGTATAAGGGACCCCATGCCCGAGGGACGCCATGCCCATGTATCAAAAGTATAAGGGATTCCATGCCTAAGTTAATATATGCCCAAGTATCACAAGTATAAGGGACACCAATCCTATGGGACACCATGCCCAAGTATCATAAAGATAATGTATGCCATTCCCATTTACAATTCAACCATTTACTTCTTATTATTTCATTCATAAGTGATAGTGAGGGGTAAGTGAGATGTTCTCACCATTAACTTTTCATTTAATACAACTTACACAATTCTTCTTATTGATTAATAAAAAAGAAGACCATTTACATGAACATTTCATATTACAATTTAATTTATAAGAAATAAATAAGTCCATCCACATAGACATGCCATTTATCATTTCATTAGAGCACATTTAACTTCCATAAACAATCACTTTAATCATAATTAATTAGGGTCCAAGTTTTTATGTCTATAACACTTCATGTTTATCAATTTACTCTAGTCATTCCATCTTAATAATTATTCCAACACACCTTAGATGGGTTTTTGGTTATACAATAAATATGTATTAAAATAAAAATAAATATATGGGTCATACATCTCATTCCAACCCCTTTTCATTCTGAGGCATACATCATAATTTAAAATGGTCCTATTATACATTCCTTAGATAAATTAAACCAATTCATTAATCATAATTTAATTATTATTATTTTAAAAGTATGGCCAAACACACTCAGCGGTGTTTTGGATAAATACACACATTCATCATCAAGGTAATATGATCATCACCCTTATGGGGTGGTTCAAGTTGTGGTGAAAAACCTCCAATAGTTCCAATTAAATAACTATGGCTATCTCAATTTAGTAATTAACATATTTATATTAAATTTAATATTTGAAGGCCAATGCATGGAGAATCTAGTGTGTGGTATAATTTTATAGTTTATAACCAAGATATACATTAAGGGAAAATCCATAGACCACCTACCTTAAACCAAGGGAGTTTCACTCATCCATTATCATCCTTTTACTCAATTTGAATCAATGGAAAATGAAGGATTTGACATACACACTTAAAATAGGGCGAAATAACTCTCATGGATTTAGCATTTCACATGGAAAGATAAACTAAGGAAAGAGGAATGAGGAATAGAGAGCTTACCGAGGGCTATAGAATGCATCTGATGGTTCTCAAATTAGAAACTAGATGGATGAGATCCAAGGAAACCTTATAGAGGGAGATGAGCCACTTTTGATACCCTGGGTTCCATTCTATACATGAAGAAAATAAGGGGTTGAGCCCCTACTTCCCTTTTTTAAAAATCTATCCCACAAGATACATGATGTAAACTAGTTTTCTCATCATGAACAAAATTCATGATTGTAACTTCCCAGTTCCAGAAGCTGCCTAGAGGCACCCCATACCCAGTTGGTCACATGGCCTCAAGCACATTTCTCTGAATTATAGAGGCTACTAACTAGCAGCAAGGTCCTTGGGTGTGATAGTGGGGAAACTATTCCCTCATTGGCAGAGTAACATAGCAAAAGTAAAACAGATATATAATAGTGGAAGCAGTAATAATCCATACAAAAGTAAATAGTGGAAGACTAGAAATAATAAACTGGAAAACACACATATATAAATTATGCATGATACATATTTCTAGGAAAGTATCCAAACAAATCACAATGCTGGAATACATTACTAAACCAAAGTACAAGAAAATAAGTAAACAACTCCTCAGTATCGCAAGCCTCAGAATGGTCCCATGCTCTCCAACTCCACAGCAGTCAAGTACCTGAGGTAGAAGGGAGCTTTCACTTATCTATCCCTACAACAATATAATCTGTTTGGGACCAAAAGCATGACCCAAACAGGGTGTGAGACTAAATCCCAATAGGCAACCACCAAAATATTTGTGCCTAATAGTCAGTGAATATATGGCAGGCAATAAGTAAAAGGAAGTAGTAAACAAGAAAGTACTCAGCAATAAAAAATTCCACAGTTCAAATTCATTAAATTCCATATATCAAGTAAGCAGCTAATCAAGGCAGGTAAACCTATGGGTAGTTCTCTTATCCTAACCCCTCTGGTTTAAGAAAAACAACACAAGCAACCCTCTGGTAAGTACTCAGAGTCTAACCCCTCTGGTTCAGCTTAAGCATAGACTCTCTGAGGAAGCGTTTGTCATCAATTACTCCTATAGTATCATATCGGTAACTAAAAGGTCCTATAGGGAAGCACTTACATCACATTCCCCATGTGGCCCATGTCGAGGAACTACAGACACTTTGAGGAATCACTTACGTCAATTCCCCCTATGATCTCACATCGTAAGTAAAAAACAGACACTCTAGAGAAGCCCTTACATCCATTATCCCTATGGTCTACTACACCAGGTTCTCATGGACCTATGTAAGTCAATCAAGTATAGAAATGTTTATCTAATAAAGTAAACCTCAAGAACTACTTTTTTAACAGTCTACAGCATAAAATCATGTCAGAATCCAAAACACTCCATCCAACAATACTAGGCATGGAAAAAACAAGGCAGCCTAACAGGCTAAGAAAGACCAAATGGTCATAAACAAACATGCATGGTCAAATACTTCTAAATTATAGAAATTAACCCTATTCACATTCACTTAACCTATATTCAATCATACATGCATAGCAGGAAATTATCAGGGATAAAACCATAAACACACAATACCTCGTTTATCGGTATTGGGAAATTTTTCACATATTACTCAAAGACTTTCTATGGAAAGGAACAAACCTCCTACCTCGGTGTTGTAGGATCATTATACGTGAACCTCAAGACTTGAATCGCCTAATAACACCTTAGATCTACAAAAATTACCAAAAAAATTCAACTGAAGATAACTTGAGAAAGAGGAGGAATCAGGAAACGAAGCTTAAGAAAAAGGAAGAGCTTACTGAGGTGATTCCAACACATTCGACGGTGGTCGATTTGGAGAACGGATGATCGATTGTGGGCTCGGAGAAAGATCTTGGTCGTAAGGATGCTCCTGGATGAGACAGACGATGAAGGAGGGTTTTCCTGTGATTAGACGTGACCTCGTATTGTTTAATGAAATAAAAAGAAAGTACACGGCGTGTACTTTAGAAGTACATGGCGTGTACTTTAGAAGTACACGGCATGTACTTTCCCTTATCGGCCCCCACATTAGGTGGTCTCTAGGTCACCACACACAGCCGTGTGCATGGTCGTTACATGGACAGCACCTTGGCTACCTACAGTAACCGAGTACACAGTGTGTACTTATAAAGTACATGGTGTGTACATAAGAAGTTTCTAGAAACTTCTCTTTTTCCTCAAAAACACCAGAAAAAGGAAAATATACATGAAAATAAGATCTGGGTTCTTAAAAACTTCCCCCTTAAATAAATCCATCCCCAAATTTCCCTAGCATGGCAGTGTAGAGGAAACTTTGAATAGCTTCGGCCACTGTGATCGTATATCACCCTCCCTCTCCCAAGTCTCATCATGTACTCGCATGAGCTGCCATTGCACTCGTATAAGAGGAACAGACCAGCCATGGAGAACCTTGGCACTGAGATCAACAATCTGGATAGGATGCTCCTCAAATGACACATCCACTTCCAAATCAACCTCCTCAGGTTGGAAAAAATGAGATGGGTCTGAGAAGTAACGTCGAAGCTAAGAAATGTGGAAGACATCAAGCATAGCCCGGTACCTATGAGGTAACTTCAACCAATAGGCAACTGGGACAAATCTCTCCAACACCTCAAATGGCCTAATGTACCTCAGCGAAAGCTTATCATGTCTCATAATCCTTCTGTGTCCCAACCTCGGTGTGACGCATAGAAAAACATAATCCCCGACCTCAAACTCCAGAGTTCATCTCCACTGATCAGCATAAGACTTATGTCGCAACTGTGCAGTAGCCATACTCTTTCGAATCAACTCTATCTGCTCTGTGGTCTCCTGGACAAGACGTGGTCCCAGCATAGCTGCCTCTCCTGCCTCCAGCCAACATAAGGGTGATCGAAATGTCCTACCGTACAAAGCCTCGCAAGGTTCCATTTTAATAGTTTCTTGAAAACAATTGTTATAGGAGAACTCCACAAGAGGTATGTGCTTCTCCCAAGAACCTCCAAAATCCAAAATTCATTCTCGAAGCATGTCCTCATGTACCTGAATTGTATGCTCAGACTAGCCATCTGTCTGGGGGTGGTAAGCTATACTCAAAAGTGTCTGTGTACCCAAATCCTTCTATAGCCCATGCTAGACCCAAGAAGTAAAACATGCATCCCTGTCTCAAACAATAAAGTGTGGAACTCCATGTAGACGTAAAATTTCTCAGATGTACAATTGTCCCATCTTATCAACACTGAAGGTCTCCTTAATCGGAAAAAATTGAGAAAATTTCATGAGTATGTCAATGACAACCCATACTTCATCATTCCCTTGAGGAGACCTCAGAAACCCTGTCATGAAGTCCATCGTGACATCGTTCCACTTACACTCGAGAATGGGAAACTGCTATAAAATTACTATATAAAATGTCAGTAGTATCCAGCCAGCTCCAAAAAAAATCATACCTCAAAGATGTTCTTCGTCTGCTCCTAAGAAACTACTACTCTCACTTTCTATGGGTCTACTAATACTCCTGTCTCTAAGATAACATGACCCAAGAAGTGAATCTAATCCATCTAAAAGTGGAATTTTGAGATCTTATCATATAACGGATGCTCTCTTAGTGTACTCAGAACAATCTCAAGATGTGTAGAATGGTCATGTCATGTGTGAGAGTATACCAAAATATCATCCACAAATACTACCAAAAAAGAATCCAAGTATGGATGGAACACTCGATTCATCAATTCCATGAAGACTTCAGGCACGTTCATGAAACCGAATGACATAAACACATAATCGTATAGACCATACCTACTCTGAAAGTCTGTAAGAGTTATATCAGATGGTCTAACACACAACTGATGGTAAATGGACCTCAAATAAATATTTGAGAACACCTGTACTCCTAAAATATGATCAAAGAGATCATCAATCCTTGGTAGGGGATATCAGTTCTTGACCATCAACTAATTCAACTTCTGATAATCCACACAAAGTCTAAAGGTACCATCTTCCTTCTTTGCAAATAGGACAGGTGAACCCCAATGAGAAGTACTGGGTAGGATGAAACCCATTGCCTGCAACTACTCCAACTACTTCTTTAGCTCCTACAACTCAAGTGTATCCATCCTATGAGTAATGGATACTGGTTCCACTTATGGAATAATCTCAATAAAAAAGTCCACCTCACTCTCTGGAGAAAAACCTGAAAAGTCCTCTGGACAGACATCTCTTAAACGATCCACCACTGGAGGAATGTCTAACTGTGAATTCCCCAAGTAATCTAGATATAGACTAGCGATATGGGTTGTAACTCCTCCCAACTCATGATGTGCAGGTCCTACTATGCTCGCTTGGACATCTCATTCGCCCTTATGAAGAAACGATCTACCCTCTGGTGATGTGAAACTCACCCTATAGCGGTAACAGTCGACAACTGCCTAGAAGAGAACTAACCAGTCCATTCTGAGGATGACATCATAGCCTATCATCTCTAGACATAAAGGTCCTATATGAAGTGAAACCCGTTAAACTATAGAAGGAACTTCTTGTAATATCGTACACTAGTCGTTATAGTCCCTAACGGAGTGTCTAGCATCAAGATATCAGTAGAAGAAAAGATACAGAGCCTAAAGATCTCTATAAAGGAAACAGATATAAAGCTATGGGAAGCCCCTATATGAAAAATAGTAGAAGATAAAACTGAGATGACTAAGATCGTACCACGAACTATAGAGGGTTAGGGATCTTGCTCATGGTGGGTCTAATCCACTGCAAAAGACTAGCTTGTATCATGGCCCTGTGACCCTGCCTGACCACTCTGAGCTGATCCACCCTGTTGTCACTGAAATACTGGTGACTGACCACTATGGCAACGACCTCCACCTTAGCCTGAATGGCCAAAAGAACTCCAGTTCCCTGACTGATGAGAAACTGGTGGTATTGTTCCTGAACATGGATTCGTAGAAAAACCCTTGTCACTGGCTACTAGTGGGAAGATCTAACAGAAATGCTGAAGATGGCCCATCTTTCCACAATATTGTCACTCCACTGGGTCTCTTGGGCAATGTGGCCTTGTATTTCTTCTCTTCCCACACTTGTAGCACAATACCTGGATACCAGAAGAAGTGTCTCACCTCCTTGGATCACCACACGAAGACCCCCTGCGGCGATTCCCGATGTCAGTAGAAGGAAAACTAACTCTAGATGTCGAGTCGTCCTGGATCACAACTCCAGAATCCATCATATTCTGCTCCGTGATCAGTGCCTAGTTGAATATAGAAGTGATGGAATTCAACCTGAAGATGTTCACCTATGATCAGATGTTGTGCCTCAGACCATACTCAAAATTCCTTGCTTGGAACAACCCATCTCCCCCTATAATCTGTGTAAATCACTACATCTCGGTGAAGCGAGAGAAATACTCCATAACAGAAAGAGTACCCTACTCTAAACTCATGAACTCTCAGGCTCGATCGGCCCTCAAAATCTCTAGGTAAAAGTAGTCGTAGAATATATGTTGGAACTCCTCCCAAGACATATCCTTATGGCGTCCCACTTGGGGGATCACATCCCACCATCTCTTGGTGGAATCCCTAATAATATACATTACAAGCTTCACCCTCCTCTCTAGAGGCATCTCTAGATGCTCAAAGATCGTTAGAATAGCTTCTAGCCATGACTTTGCAGCTTGGGGTCCTTCATCCCCTGAGAAGGTGGGAGGATGCTAATCCTGAAAGACCCGCGTAAATTCTTCCATCGACGGGGCAGGAGGTGGTGCTCCCGGAAAGGTCTGCATCATCCTCATAAATCTCTCCCTAAACTGGGCATCAGAACCTATATCTGGAATGATGACTGGTGCCAAGACTGGAACAACTGGAGGATCTGCTAGAAGTCCCTGATCAGGCATATCCGGTGTCTGATCACTGCCTTGCAACTAGCAAACAATCGGAGGACGTCTCAGTGGAATGACTCTACAAGGTCAAGCGCACACCTTAGATCAAAGTTATTAAGGACTGGAAACTAGAAGTGTAAGAAGGGAACAGGAGGAAGAAAGTATTCATGTTTTCCAAAACATGGATACACGTTGTGTATAACCCCTACATGGCATGTTCCCTTAAACCTTTCACACAGGCATGTACTTCTTCCAAAACCAGTCATGTAACACCCCGAACACACGGTGTTTTTTCCTAACACACAGCAGGTACTTGAATCTTATTCCCCTACCTGAGTTATCTTACACGGCTAAGCCACACGATTCTCCTAGAACAAGACTACACGGTGTTTTTTTGCAAGACACAACGTGTACTAGATGAGCTTCATCGAACCGTGTTGTTAGTGAAACGACGAGGTACATGGCTCACACTATACAGTGTGTTCTAGGTGGACACGGAGTGTACTGAGAAGATTTTTTCAAATCGTGTTGTTCATTAAATGGATGAGTACTTGGGTTACACTACACGGAATGTTCCAGACAGACACGGCGTGTATTAGAAAAGACTCAACCGACCCATGTTGTTAGTGACATGATCAGTTACACGATTATACAACACTACATGTACATCCTCTACACGGCGTGTCCTACCAAAGATTCTAAACCCCATGTCCCCACCCACATAGTTTGAGACACTGTTAGATACTACACGGCGTGTACATATGGTACCTGGTGTGTACTTAAGAAAAATAGTTTCTTCCCAAACAAAAGAACACATGGTGTTTATTTAACCTTAAACACCGTGTATTCTGGGTTTTTCTGGACATTAAGCCTCAGAAACTACTCCAGAACCCAGAAAAACACTAAAACAAGCATTAAAATGCCAAATTCTTGTCCGTGAGGGCCCATACTCCCCGTGAATCAAATCTTGGCATCTCATACATGTCATAAAAAAGAAAAACAGTGTAATGATCCACCAAATTCCAGTCCATGAGGGCCCATAACACCTCAAGAACCAAATTTTGGAATTCAATCAAACAAAACCTTGCACAAAATAATACGCTATCAAACAATAGGTATTCTATCAAGGAATCTATCACAACAACATGCACATCTAGCACAAAATCTATCACAACAAGTACAATTGCTAATGCAACCTAAATGGAATGGAAATAATAAATGACATGTGATTCTATATCAAGTGATTTTATGATGCATGAGATGGAATACCCTCATCTCATTGGGTTGCAACAGAAATAAAAGCTCAATAACATCAACGATAATAGAAAAAAACATGTGAATCACCCAATTGTGAAAATAAAATCAACTTTTAAGTTGAAAAACCAAAAAAAATTCAATAAATTAGGTAGATTGGTTTTTCCCTAAATACAAGTTAGCTACTCCTAGGCATAGCTTATTACCAAGTACCAATTCCTTCATATCCCTGGCTATAGGCTCCAAATAGTATGTAAAGAAGAAAATAATTCCTCTGATACCACTTTGTAACGTCCCGGCTCCGGAAGCTGCCTAGAGGCACCCCGTACCCGGTTGGTTACATAGCCTCAAGCGCATTTCCCCAAATTCCAGAGGCTGTCGACTAGCAGTGAGTTCCTTAGGTGTGATAGTGGGGAAACTATGCCCTCATTGGCAAAGTAACATAGCGGAAGTAAAACAGATATACAATAGCAGAAGCAGTAATAATCCATACAAATGTAAACAGTGGAAGACTGGAAATAATAAACTGGAACACACATATATATGAATGATGCATGATACATACTTCTAGTGAAGTAGCCAAAAAATCACAATTCTAGAATATATTACTAAACCAAAGTACAAGAAAAACAGTAAACAACTCCTCAGCATCGTAAGCCTCAGCTTGGTCCCATGCTCTCTATCTCTACAGCAGTCAAGTACCTGAGGTAGAAGGGTGATTTCCCTTATCTATACCTTCAACAATATAATTTGTTTGTGCCCAAAAGCATGATCCAAATGCGGTGTGAGAATAAATCCCAGTAGGAAACCACAAAAATATATGTGCCTAATAGTTAGTGAATATATGGCAGACAATAAGTAAAAGGAAGCGGTAAACAAGGAAGTACTCAGCAGTAAACAATTCCATAGTTCAAATGCATTCAATTCCACATATCAAGTAAGCAGCTAATCAAATTAGGTAACCCTGTGGGTATTACTCTCAGCCTAACCCCTTTGGTTCAACCAAAATAAAACAAGCAACTCTCTGGGAAGTACTCACAGTCTAACCCCTCTAGTTCAGCTTAAGCATAGACTCTCTGAGGAAGCACTCACCATAAATTCCTCTTATAGTCTTGTATCGTTAACTAAAAGGTGATTTGGGGAATCACTTACGTCACATTCCCCCTGTGGCCCACGTTGAGGAACTACAGACACTCTTAGGAAGAACTTATGTCAATTCCCCCAGTGGTCTCGCATCGTAAGTAAAAACAGACACTCTGGAGAATCCCTTATTTCTATTCTCTCTATGGTATACTACACCAGGTTCTCACGGGCCAGTGTAAGTCAATCAAGTATAGCAATGCGTATTGGCCAAAGTAAACCTCAAGAACTACTTGGCTAATAGTCTACAACATAACAGCATGTCAGAATCCAAAACACTACATCCTACAATACTTGGCATGGGAAAAACAAGGCATCCTAACAGTCTAATCAATACCAAATGGTTATAAACAAACATTCATGGGAAAACACTTCCAAATCATATAAATTAACCCTATTCACATTCAATTAACCTCCATTCAATCATACAATCAGAGTAGTCAATTATCATGGCTAAAACTGTAAACACACAATACCCCATTTATGGGTATTGGGCACTTTTGCACATATAACTCAAAGACATTCTATGGAAAGGCACAAACCACCTACCTCGATGTTGTAGGATCGTTATACATGAAACTAAATCCTTCAATCGCACAAGAACATTGTACATCTACAAAAACGCCCAAAGCATTCAACCGAAGATAACTTGAGAAAAAGGACGAATCAGGAAACAAAGCTCAAGCATAAGTAAGAGCTTATCGATGAGATTCCAACGCAATCGAAGGTGGTTGATTTAGATAACGGATGCTCGATCGGGGGCTTGGGAAAAGAACGTGGTTTTAAGGATGCTCCTGGATGAGACAGACGAAGAAGGAGGGTTTTCTAGAGAGTAGACGTGACCCCGTTTTGTTTAATGAAATAAAAATAAAGTACACAGCATGTACTTTAGAAGTACATGGCATGTACTTACCCTTACCAACCCCACATTAGGCATTCTCCAGGTCACCACACATGGTCATGTGCATGGCCGTTACATGGCCAGCACCCCGGCTACCTGTGGTAACCAAGTACACGGCGTATACTTATAAAGTACATGGCATGTACTTAAGAAATTCCCAGAAACTCCTCTTTTTCCTCAAAAACACCAACAAAAAGTAAAACATACCTGAAAATAATATCTGGGTTCTTAAAATGATGATAACCAATTACACGGCATGAATTACTCAATTTAATACCCTCTATATTCCACATACTATACCCACTAGCTACACCTTGTGATACCCATTAATTTCATGAATGGTATTCAAGATGTTAATGGCCTGCAGTGACTGTTTTTAGAAGTTCGGGCCATCCTCCTTTCCATTAGTGTTTTCTCAAACCCTGAGGACTTCCTCCGAAATAAAAACCATGTATAGAAACATTATTTTTTGGATATTCAACCCTTAGAAACCTCAATCTGATTCCCAAAATTGAAATTGATATATTCGTTAAATGAATATTTCAACTTCCATTGCAAACTTCATCTAGTTCAAAACACAAGATCTTATAGTATCCCCACCTTAGAACTTATCATCCTCAATAATTCTTGTGGAACAACCAAACAATCACCTAACCTAATCAAGTCATGAATTTTTGTTTAAACAATCATGTTTCACTTCCAAATTCCCAATGCACCTCAAAACGCCACTTTTAATACAAGGTATGTAATCCATTATAAACTGATCCATTGTTCGCATTCCAAATCTGAAAAACTGAGATGACGGTTACCCGATCCCATCTAACTGGAGACATGATCATGACATAGTCCCTTTATCATCCAATATATGGAATTACCCACCATATATTATACCATTTAATGACCATCTCCAATCCATGGTACCTCCACTTTCATAATTTATTATTTAATCATTCCCTTAGCACTCTAACGATGATCCCATCATGATCCGAAACTTGATCGAATAGTCTATTCCCAATTGACCTCATTTATCCTGGTTGAGCCAGATTTTCTTGAAAATCCTCATTTGACTTTCACTACACTCACCACATCCTGATGACATGCCCAAATCGGTTCCTCCCTTGCCGCATTCAATGAAATAAGAGGAAAACAATTTAATCCACTTTTATATGACTATTTTAAAAAATGATTGGATTATATGACCAATGAATTTAAAAAACTATATCTCTATGACTTTAAATGAAGTTACCTTAATATTTCTATGAGCAAGATCATTGAAGCCATTAATTGTCTTACTATGTCATCTCTAGCCAAAACTTTCATTTTTTTGTTGTGTCATTTCAAGAACATAGGTGTATAACTAATCCAACACACTTGGATTGTGACCCTTAAAACATCTCATATGTGATTGAATGAAGTATATGTTAACCAAAAAATCATCAACAAGAGTCCAAGGAACTCATCAAACATAGTCCATACTATGGAATTTACAAATGATATGTCGGTACATATCCAAAACATACATGCATCAAAACATCTATTAAACCCAATGATATTCAAGTCAAGAGTAGACTGGTGGCCATGAGTCTATCAAAGGAATTCCTACTTGAGAACCCAAGTATCAATCAGTAATAACCATTCCCCTATGAACAACCAAACTTATAGAATGAAACTTATATAAATTCTATTTATCGAAACAGAAGGGAATTTTAATATTTTCACAGCATATAACTGACACTCTCTTAGTGAACCCTAGATGATGTCAAGATGAGAGATGTGGTCTTCACCAAAACAAGATTACACTAAGAGGGTATGAAATATTACTAAGAAGACACAAGATTCTCATGCCATATTAAAGACAATATTTCTGGTATGGTTTCAAACTAATTGTATACATATACACACAAGAAGAATAGTCAAACCATATATGGTCAACCCATTTTTTAAGAGATCATTTGTACCCACTACTACATTATCATTAACCAATAAGTGTGTATTTTCCACCCGAGTCATATTATTCCCACTCAATCATAACCACTGAAGTCCATCCCTAACTAGCGGTGTTTCCAAAGGTTGTGTACATAGGAAATCATATCATTTTCATGCTTCCTTTTAGGCACTAGCACATTTAAAAACTTATTGTCCATAAGGTATTTTAAATCAATACTAACCATTTATAAATGGTCACTTCATGGTTTCACTCCCTCTAGCTGGAAGGATATGCTAAAACCTATTCAACATAATGCTCTCCACATAAGGAGTATCTTTGTCATCATTTAATGAGAACAGGAACTCATCCCACAGAACAAACTCCATCGACCACCAGATATTGTTTGGAGATATGGAAAAAATGTGTTTACCAAGTTCCAAATCTAAAAATAGAATAAAATTACCAACTTAAAAATGTGATAGAACATATTCACCTTTATACATACATGTGACAGTCCTATCAAGTTAAGTCCATGCATGGAATAGAATCAAGCATAATATCCAAACCAACCTGACTGGTGGTGTTATAACACCCAGTCCTTTTATAACATCATCACGATAATTGGGATGATTCAGATTTACTTAAAAATTTAGGCCACTCTACCTCATAGATGATCAATGATCTAATCATAATAGTATAAGGCTCAAACTATTATCACTTAAATCATACGATTTGTTGTACCATTTTATCAAATTAATGGGTACCTTGTGTATAAATTTGTATTATCCTAAGATTCCATTAACAGAAAAACACATCACTTGATACTATCCATAGGATTATCAGACCTATGTATCCTAATATCTGATGTCTTGTACAAAAGATTCAGCATAGGGTCATATTATTCCTTATGAATGTTAATCCAGCTAATGATCTCCCAAATCATCCAAAACTGAAGAAGAAGAAGAAGAAAGGTCACATGACCTAATAAGTGG
The DNA here is from genome assembly GCA_963277665.1 of Viscum album. Taxonomy (NCBI): domain Eukaryota; kingdom Viridiplantae; phylum Streptophyta; class Magnoliopsida; order Santalales; family Viscaceae; genus Viscum; species Viscum album. The sequence goes on from OY728132.1 coordinate 1,504,276,990, forward strand.
ATGACCATGCCCTATCTAACCCATTGAAATTGATAATTACATGATTTTCACACTTTTAATAGGGGTTAACTTACCAAATGACCACTCGCCTATCTCAGGTGTCATTTTAGATACTAAGAGTCCTACTTGGGAAAAACAATACTCGGATGGAACCTAACATCGGAAATCTCATCACAATATTTTAGAAAGGTTTTAAAATTTTGAGGGCACTACCAAAATTGGGCTAGTCCCTTTTTAACATAAGGTGTTGAATCTTTAAACTATATTCATGTTGAAAATATAAATTACCTCTACCACCAACCATTTAGGTTCAAGCAATAGAAGAATAAGTCTAAGGGAAATGATCACATTTTTGTTCCAAACAAATTAGAAAAGAAACATTAGGATTAACCCTTATATGATGGTTGATCTATGAACAACCTATTAAGTTTGCTTTTATCCTATTTAACTAATTCACATTTAAGAACATCAAGTACCATTCATAAGGAAAAAGTGCTTGGTGCTTTATTTAGTTAATTCCACAAGGTAACAAGTGAAAGTTATATCAAACTTCCTTTCAAGAATACTTATTTATATTACATTATATCATAATTAAGAAATTTATCACATAAATTCCTTTCATCCATTTTATTTACCAATAAGGTTCTCAAAATTGGGATTAGTTAGAGATAATTTCAATCCCAATATATGGAGGAAAATAACCTTTAGGTTTTGATTGGCATTTTAATTAACCAAATCCTCATAATAAGTATAGTTAAAGAGAAATCAGTATTTTTTATATTAATTAAAGGGGATGAGTTTAGTAAGATTCCACCATACATTTATATATAGCCTATATAATTGGTTGCTATAACTTTAAATAACCACCCCTATAGAGCATGAGTATACCCCCATGGGGTTAAATAGTAAGGAATATATAAATAAAGGTGACCTAAAAGGGTCCCTTCAATTATTAAAAAATTCAATTACATCTTTAGTGGGTTTATCTCAGAAGCACAAAGCCCCATAAATGACCTACTTGGGTGGATTCAAGTCTATGTCATAAGAAACATGCCTCAACTAACATACTTGTTTCCATTTTGGAACTTATGAATTTAGCCACACGTGTCTCCATTCCAAAATTATGTAGGTTGTAGCCTTTATATTGGAAAAAAATCAATTAAAGTCAAAATTTAATAGATTTTATATTTATATAATACTGTATAGGTATATGAATCTCATAAATGATGGTTCGATTATACAGGTTTCCATTTCCCAATTTTTAAAACACCCATACACTTTATACATTTCAAATTGGATCCCACTTATTCTCAACCATTATGTTTCATCCCATTTAACCATTGGTCTATGGATTAAACATGTCATTATCAGTTAGTCAAATAGAATTTCAGTATAAATATAAATAGGAAAAAACTACTTAGATTGATGCATAAATTTTTTTTCACCATCCATGTATTGCAATTATAACAAGGCATGCTATCACAAGTAGTAAATACTAGAAATTATGGTTGGATTTTATATAATTAGAAGAAAAAAACCCAAACATGGTATATAGGTAAACATGATAAATATGAAAAAATAATCACAATAACATATTGTACAAGAAATCATTCTAAATAAATCATAGAAGCATGGCAGAACACTTAAGGAACATATCATAATATCAAGAATTCTAAGAATTCAACCTACATGGCATAACATATGCATGTTATGTTAATATATATGAGCTAATTATGATGCATATATCAATATTCCTTTCCATATTAGGTCAAGGGTAAAATACCATAATTTGATAAATCAGATATCAGAAAAATTACACCTTTCACTCAAGGTGAAATCATAATAAACTGTAATAACGAACAACACGAACAACAATACCATCCCTAGACACTTGGTATTTTCCCCTTGCATGGGGTTATCAATACTAGACATAGCTATTTACGAAGATCCTATACATTCCTAGTCTCCTATATACCAACCCAAAAGAGTAAGAAAAATGGAAAATAAAACAACTTTGATACCACTTATAGCATCCCAACCTTGGAGCCACTTAGAACGGTGCCTCGAGCCGATTTTCCATTGGTCCTCAAGCGTGCCCCCTTACACCAGAGGCTTCCAACTAGTAGAATTGGTATAATGATGGTATAGTGGGGATAATATACCCTCATTATTAGAGCATCATAGAAAAATTGTAAAAAAAATAAAGGACAAAGTAGTGTAATATAATAATAATAAACTGATAAAGTGGATAATTCCAAAAATACAACCATGCATGCATGTTCAGATGAGGCTACATGATCCAAATTAGTAAAAATATAGTAGGTGATATAATAAATTATAGTACATTTATAATGAAAATGAATAGAAATATCTAAGGGCTAACTCCATGAGAATATTGTGCTTTATATTAGTATTATGCTCCAAGGCTTCCATGTAAAAATGAGCATCATAAGCATAATCCATAAACCTGAATCTACAAACATGAGGTCTATTTGGGTACCCCTAGTACAATGGTGACCCGAACATGGCATGATATAAATACAGTAGGACACCACCAACAATGTATAATTCTATATATTTTATGAATAAGAAATAAATCAATGTGCAAATAAAACCCTAATATTTTATGTTATGTCTCTTTTTAGATTTAATCTCTTTGAAATCTTACATTTCACGCAACACCTATCTTAAATGAACAATGAAATATTATTATAACAAATCCATTAAATTGGTGGGAATGAATAGTATTAAATACATTATGAAATTTTTATACTATATGTTCAATATAATTTTTAATATTAATCTTATTTTTTTCTAGACGTGATATAAAAATAAATCCAATTTTACCCATAAAAGGAATATTTTTCAAAAGAAATTTTTACCACCTTTGAATAGTGCACTTGTTTTAAAACTAAATTTTTACACTTTTATAAATTATATTTGAAAAAATAAACATCATTTTTTAAAATCGAATATTAAAATTTACTTTGGTTTAATTTTTATTATTTGTTTGATATGTTTCATTTTTTTATGAATAGAATAAAAATTGCATTTTAATTGAGAAGTGGATTTTCATCTAAATAATTTATAATGATAAATTATTTTTTAAATTGCTTTCATGAAACATTAGATCAATAATAAATATTTTAATTAAATTAATTTAATTATAATATTTTTTATATTGAATTTGGATATAAAATCATTTCAAACTTTTGAACATCTTCACTTTAAAAAACCCACTTCACCCCCCATCTATGGGATTAATTTTAAATTAATTTTAGGAACTTATTATTTTAAATTAGGAAAATGGATTCCATATTAAGAATAAAAATTAAAAAAAATTATTAAATAGGTCACTTTTATTTTTGGATAATAATAATAGTAAAGTTAGTAATTTTAATTACCATGGTTGAGGGTAAATCAGGTAATTAAGGGTAAAAATAATATTATATATATTATAAAATTACCCTAAAACATGTCCTAATTTTATGTTATGGGTTATTTTCAACCATAATCATCCTTGTGTCATTTTTATGATCTCTTGACGAAACTTTTAATACTTTATTTCATTTATAGTATTTTCTTTTAAAGAAAAGTCAAAGATGTCATACTTTTGTTTATAACAAGTTAAATATTTTAATATAGAGTTTTATATAGGATATATTTGACTATAAATAGTATTTTGAAACAAAAAATAGTTATATTCATCATGATAATTTATTTTTAATTTTAGGTAAGAAATAATTACTCAAAGGCATGCATAATGATGATGTAGTAATTTTTTAATTGATGTAAATATCAAATAAATGATATTAAAATTATTAAAATAAATATAATTTGAGATACTTAATATCATAAATGAATTTTATATAATACCATGAATTGTTAGGGATGTATTGAAATAGTTTTTTCAAATATATCTTGTTTTATTGATTTTTTAAAAGTCAATGTAATGAATAGTGTTAAAATTGACATTAATGTTATATTAAAATAAATAATATTTTATTAAATGATATAAAATTTATAGAAAAAATAAAATTAGAAAAAATAAATTATATAATGTTTAAAATTTAATAATTGATTCTTTTATGATTCTTTTTTCATTTTATAGTAACAATATTGACCCTCAAAGAGTAAAAATATATGTTGTCATGGTAAGAGTTAAAGGGATAAAATAAGGGTTAAAACCAAAAGATAAGGGTAAGAATGTGACCTAAACATGTCTAAAAATTATTTTAAAAATATTATTCTACCCTTTTCGTCTTAATATATAATTTTAGTTGTTTAATGGACACTTTTCCATGACAATAACTTATATATTATTTAAATCAAAGATAGTTACAAAATGTCACTCTCATTGTATTTAATATCTTTTATGTGTCCACATAGAGACAAAATCAAGTTATGAATGAAACTAAATGTCCATTTTTATATTAATGAAATTATTTTCATTATTTAAATTTATAACTAATTTTTATTAATTATATAATTACGTTAAATTCTTTTTCAATGCTAAAACTATATTTATTTCATTAACAGAAAAATAAAATAATTGCTTTTAAAAGTATAAAATTTGATATTTTTGGATGAGATAACATGTATAATGAATTTTATATATCTATAAGATATATTATATAGGTATTAAAGAATTATATTTTAATTACCACTTTTTAATTTTTTATTTGAACTCAAATTAAATGACTAGTATCAAATTTAACAATAATGATATTTTATAGAATTAATATTTTATTAAATTATTTAAAAATCAAAAAAATGTTAAATAGTGACAAATGGTATAATATAAGGTCTAAAATTCCTATTCCATTCATTTATATGTCATTTGGAAGTATTTTTCCCTAGAATATCCTTATTATATTTTAATGTTTTGGGGATTTTTGAATGTGACTCTCACCCCAATTATAAAATGGAACCTCCTCCCTCGCTTCCTAACACCAATTTTAGCCATATATCTTGACCAAAACCTACCCATTTATCTTATAAATATCCTTATTTAATTTATAGAGGTTTTTATCCTTCCATACTACCTACCCTATATCACTTAATAAGAGATTAAAGGAAGTCCACAGAAGAAGAGGTAATAATCTTTATCGACTCTTTCAAGTTTATTTCTTCTTTTGGTTTCTCTTCATGTGTTTTTTCATTATAAAGTAATAAATATAGTATCATATATATTCATATATGTTATTCTGATTATGTTATAACCATATTCCACCTTTTATCTATCTTCCAAAGAAATTAAATCATTTCACGTGTGTATGTACGACTTACCATCTCCACGTCGTGGTGTAATTTGTTTTTCATAACCAATTTACTTGGATGGGTATAAGGATTGAAATAGTAGATATATATTATAAGTATTAAATGATTATTATTCTTGAAAAATTAATATACCATCCACTTCATTACCTTTTCACCATTAAAAGAATGATAATGTCGTCCGTGTGTACGTATGGTCTACCATCTCAAGACGCGATGCGATTAATTTTGCATGTCCACTATTCAAGAGTGATTATAAAAATCATAATTAATAAATATTATATATATGACCTTAATATAATTATTTATATGACATAAATATATCTTATTTACAATAAATGGGACTTATACGATAAAACATGTATTGTGAAATGAAGCAATTAACACCCGAAATAAGGGTAATAGAAAAATATTATTAAAAACAGGTGATAAGATGATATAAGAGGATAATATATGATATTATAAATATTAATATTGTTCTATTATAAATTAATAACTTTCTTTAAAACATTATAGATTATTTTAAATCACATTCAACTAAAGGAAAGCACAATGTAAGGGACTTCATCTCAATTTCCATTTCAATGATACTTACTTGGTATTGTGCACCTAATCATTTTTATGTTGTGTTTATACTAATCCTTAGAGATAATTTTTCATTTAATATACATATTATTTATATCATTGATATTATTATTTCCTAAACTAGACACCATGTTTACATACAGTATTTACTTTTAATGTTATTTGATTAACTTGGGAAATATTGATAAATATGTATCCTTTACTCAATATGGATATTTTATGTTAAGTCATATTGATTCATGAATTAAATAAATTATTTGATATGTGAGGAATAATTTGGAAGAACCTATATCAGAGTTCACAACCCCTCCCCCCTTGGGTGCGTTGGGGTTCTACAGGCACTGGTTGTTTCGTCGGCCCCTCCACTACCTGAGGGGGAGGGAGGAAATGGCATCATCTCAACCTCTCTTGATGTCTCTCCCATCTACTTTTCACCCTTCACCAACCTAGGACTAATCCTTGTTTCCCTAGTATTGAACTAGCCCCAAAATTTCCCATTTTTTCTATTAGATCCCCTTCACTTTAGATTTTCCTTGTGGAGTTTTCTAAAGCTTCTTCCCTTCATAACCTTACCTTGGTTGCTCGATTCAGATAAAGAAGGCCTTTGGTGGATATTGTAGACATATTCTTCAACTCTCAGTGGGTGCTTTGTCATCATGTAGTGTGAGTCTTTCTCGACTCTTGGAAAATGATGATATGCTTTTCATCTAATAAATATTTGGCTCTCGCATGGTCCAGTGGCTCACGCTTGGTCAACAACTTCCTTTTCTTTCTCCTTCGTTAGTCCTTTGGTATGAATTTGAATCGCGATCCAGAGACAATGGATATTTTTTTATATCTTCCAGGTTTGTTGCTCTCCTTCCAAAATCCTTTTATCTTTTGGATGATAGGAAATTCTGTGGTTTATTTCTTGGTTGAGGATTCTAGGACCAAAGCGGTCTCCTATCAAATTGAACCCTAAATTTGCGTATAGTTTTACATTTATAAACCTCCATTGGATTTTATTTTCATTGAAATTGAAGGAGAATATAGACTCAAACAGCCGGTTATTTATGAGTCATGGACCCATTACTGTTCTTCCTGCTACCTCCAAGGTCACTCTATCCAGTGGTGTCATCATAGAGGTATTTCTATGCCGATTTTGAATTCGTTTAATGTGGAATCATAGATGCTCAAAGAGGATGTCAATGGGAAGAATATTAGAAATTCTCAAGAGATCACTCTATCTACAGGTGATTATCTTCCCATTCAAGATGTAAGGAAGGTTGGTCCCAACTTGAATGTTGGGAATCTATTAATTTTCCAGAAGGAGGAGAGTCTTCTGATTTCTGAAATGCGGGTTGAGAATGTTTTTGCTCGTTTGAGACATGACTTGGGCGTTATCTCATCATCAAGGCAAGTCCATGGAGGTTCAGGGGAGGAAGAGGGGGTTTGTGCAATGCTAAGAAGTTGTCCAAGGAAATATCCTTCATTTTCAGATGTCATGAGATTCGATTTTAATTCTCATCAAGAGGTCACAATATAAGAAATAGTTAAGGATGGATGTTGGAAACATGCATGGAAGGGGTTTTTAGTGGGACAAGAATTTGGATGGAGTCTGGTACATAATTCATGCCCAATAAAGGCCCCTTAAGTATAGGATATAGGCAAGGCCAAAAATCCACCCTCTCAAGCTGGTATTGGTAAAGCTTGAGTTTCTAATAATGGATCTCAGAATCGTTTTGCGGTTCTTGGATAAGGTGAATCTTCCCCATCAAAATAAGGGATTGGTGTGGAGGATGGTTATGTAGATAATCATCCTCCACGTGGTAGGAGGGATGAAATAGGGGAGTATATAGATTCTTCCTCTAAATCTTGGTCCTCATAGCCCAAGGAAGTGCAGCTTGCAGAAGAGTACCTTCGATCATCTTCAAAGAAAGGAAAAAAACACCCTTTTGGACTCAGATGGATTTATTCATCATGTACGGAGGTTGTGGAGATGGAAGGACTACTCCAATTTTCCTATACCTCCTATTATCAACTACATAAGCAAATTTTACCCCCCCCCCCTAAACAAGTCTAAAAGCAGCTGCTAACAACCTAAAGAGTAAGTGAAATATTTTTATTATACATGTAGAGCTAGGAGATAATGAGGCGACTGAAACATGAGTAGGGTAACCATCTGCCTCTGGTCCGATGAATGTTGAAAAGGAGGACTTTGAAGCTACAAACTCCTAGGATCTTATCATGCACTCGAACGAAGAAATTTTATAAGAGTATTTCCTGATCAAGATATCAAAGGATGATGCAAAAAGAATGTTTGAAAGATTATTAGGAGTTGATTTGAATAAAGAACAGTCCTTGTGGATTGAAAAACAGAACAGGATACTGGTACATGGTTTCAACGAGGGGAAAACAATATTGGAGGAGCATTTGCAGACTTGGGACAAGATGGCTTCTCACTTCTAGGATCTCATTAAAGAAATTCCATAAATGAAGGTTACTTCCATTGACTGATGACTTCTTAAGGTAAATAATTCTAATCGTTTTAATTTGTTCTAGAATGGATTTATAATTTCTTATCAGGTTTGATTATTTTATGTATTCAAAACTTTGTTGGTTTACCACTTTTTCCTTAAAAGTTCTTTTAAAATAAGAAATTTATTTATAGGAATAATTTGGACTGGAAAACATGGGTGGGGGCCTATTATAAATAGCCCCTCAATGCATCAACAGTCTCTTGAGACAAATCAGTTGGCGACAAACCTATCACATTTGTTTCCAAGAATAATCGTACATGTTTCTACTCATAGAATAAAACCATATTTTGAAAGGTCTTGATGGTATTTTGGTTCAGGTTCTAGATACATGACATCAAATAATTATGAATTGCATGCATTCAGAATTTAGATATTATTATCCAGGATATTTTCCCTATGAAAAAATATATGGATGCATTTCATTCTCATTTTATTGATTAAATGGAACCTGTGTTCAGTTATCTTTCATGCCATGTTGATTATGATCATTGATTAATGATAGTTTCTACTATACTTAACCCTTATTGAGAATTTTATCTCACCCTTTTTTTGTTTCCTTTCCGTGAAGAAGATATCTATCAAATATTTTTCAAGAATTATGAACACTTACTTTTATTATGTATTATGTTTTATTTTTTATACCCAATTTATAAAAGGGAATCATGTATGTATCTATTTTACCAAGACTACTGAACTATTTGGTCCTTCCGGATTTAATTACTTGTAATCATATAAATATAACAAAGTAAGGTACCGACTCTGGGATTCTGGGGTCAGGACGTTACAGTTGGTATGAGAGGAAGTTTAATAGAATCCCTGAGAATAATATTAGGAAAACATAGATTATGGAATATAACACTATCACTTAATTTGAGGATAAGACTAAGTATATGATATCATCCTATTGATTTGGTAATAAGAATGGATAACCTAGGTTAAAATTAAGGATTATTAAATTGAGAAAGTGTCATGATTTACACATCATATAAATGATTCTTCATGACTATATCACTATGATTAGTGTTGTTCAAACCATGCTTTAGGTTTTATTAAATGGTGAGAATCAAAAGGTATTGAGTTAACATTGAATGTGATAGATAGTGTGTTGATTAGAAACTAAATGGAATTATAACTATATTAAAGGATATTTTCATTATTCTTAATCACTTTTCATGATATATGATTAAAAAATTACACCTTAACCAACTCTCAGACTCGCTAAATAAGACAATAATAGAGTTTTTTGAGAGATCAGATGGTAAATACCATATAAGAAATAAGATTTAGTTTCCTATATATTAATAAAAAGAGAATAAACACCCAAGTTAATGTCTTATAGAAATGTTAATATATTTTGGGTGTATAAAATAATCATATAAGGAAAGTAATTTTTGAGGAAAAAATAAAAGTTTTGAATAATGGTTTCCTAAGGTATTATCGATGTGTTAAATGTTTCAAATGTAGAAAATATGGGAATTATTCTAACCTATTTTCTAAGGGGAAAACTCATAAATAAAATCATCAAGGTTTTACAAGTAATCATTATAATTCTGATGATGAATAGACTAAAATGGAATATGGAAGGAAAGAGGTATTGAAAAATAAGATGATAAAGAATAGTTAATGGTTTAAGAATGAAGTGGAATGATTAAAGTTTTTGTGTATTTGGATTTAATTATAATTTTATAAATTATTATTTGATCATAATAATCATGATATATACAAGGAATGTGCTCTAGTTCTTCTTCTTTGAGAATTTAGAATCATATTATGAGTATTACAAGTAACCAACAGAAATGATTTTGTAGAAATTTGATCTTTTGAAAAACACATGATTTGGGGAAGATAACCAAAATATATTTCTGATTTTGAGATAATAATGAAAAATATATTTTTATGGGACATTATTGGTGACTATGAAATTAGTTAGTTATTTTATAGTATATGTTATCTTTACTAGGTTTACTAAATTTTTGAATTTAAGAAATATACCTAAGATTTTATTATTAGAAGCATGCATGTTTTCATTAAGGTTTTAAGGTGATCAAGGTATCCATATATTTGATATGTGAAAATAATATCTAAAATACATTTTTTGGTAGAATCTACTATTAATATTGACTTTATAAATTTAGAGATTGTTTTGGACTGCAAATTAGGATAGATGTAGTTTGGATGAGTCTTAGGGATGGGATGGACTTAGTTGAACATTGGATATTATTGTTTGAGGTTAAATTATGATTTATTATGTACTATTTTCTAATATTTTTTATTTTAGTAAACATTTAGAGGATGAATTAATTAATTTTCAACCTTCTGATTTGTTAAAAGTGATTCAGTCATAAAAAATAATCTTTAATATCCATCTTCAGGTGTAAAAAATTAAGTGAAAATAGATCGAAGCACAACCAAAGGATGAGATTATGCTCACGACATGGAAATTAATCAAGTAATTTTATTATCTCAAGTGATTAGTTGAATAGTAAAAAAGTACCTCAACTATAGGAAATATATTTTGGAACAAAAATTTTATCCATTTACTTTTCTTTCTTAGAAACCAATGGTCTTTTAACCAATCACAAATTTATGGTTTTGTGATGGTTAACTTTCTAATGACCATGTTCTATATCACTCTAAATTAGAACTTCATAGTTATATTTATCTTAAATGTACATATTTTCACTTCCCACTAATGTTATTCTATTAAAAAGATTAATTTTGTGGTGAACTTCTCATTTCACTTTCCCTCTTATTAAGAGGATGATTTATTAACCCTATTTGTAGCACCCCGACCCTAGTTACCTAGAGTCGGTGTATTATTTTAATACATTGGCACGATAACAAGGAATCAAGTTCCAAAGGACCGATTAGTTTAGCAGTCTTGGAAAATAGATTACATACATGAATGTTACATTACACTTCATAACATACAAAACAACATAAATAATCCTTTATGAATTCTATTATTCCCTTGTCTTAACCCTTCTTATCAATCACAATATACTTCTTGGAATCCTGGGAAAATATAAAACATAGAAAGGGGTGAGCTCAAATGCTCCATAAGGGTAATAAATACAGCGAAAACTTTCATAAATAAGCATAAACATTTAAGGCAATGTATAACTAAAACAAAAGCCTTTTAAACTTGAACTTCAGCATAATATGGAAAAAATAAAATGAAATAATGCCATTTACTTATTCACATGGATATTCTACTAATCGAATAATCACATTCAATATCACTAACCACTTTCATAATGATGGAATGCATGATGTCGAACTTTAATTTCTGTGTCAAGGCCTCGTGCCAAGACCTAAGGGATAACTGTAACCGGAACCCAACTCGGAGAGCCTCTGTAACCGGACTCCATCTCGGAGTGCCTCTAATAACCGGACACCAACCCGGAGTGCCTCTAATAACCGGACACCAACCCGGAGTGCCTATAATAACCAGACACCAACCCGAAGGGTCTGCTGTAACTGGACCCCAACCCGAAGGGCTTACTTTTACCGGTCCCCAACCCGGGACAAACTAGTCCAACACATTCATCTTAAAAAGAGGATGAAATATAACATAAACATTCGTATTAAAACTAGCATAAGAATTTCCAAAACAGTAATCATAAACCATTAATGGAATAAAGATAACACAACCATAGTAAAACATATCACAAAACCTTAAATACAATATGAAATATTTTCATTATAATAAATCAACTTCAAACAAGTGTAAAATTTATCAAAGGATGTTGACATAGATGAAATCAAAACTATTTGAGAGAAATATCTCTATTTAATGAAAACATTTAAATGTCACACAATTTGGAAAGGAATTCATTTAAAGACATTTTTGAATCAAAGTGTCCCATACCACTTTGAAACTTTTGAAATGAATTAACATTTTAAAAAACATTCATGTCCATATAAATAAATCCTTAAAAACCATTTTGAAGACATGGACATTAATGAGAAAGATTTAGAAGAATAAATATTTAAAACGTTTGAAATGATGTTTTAGTAAAAAGTCCCTTAAAATAATCCTTTTGAAAACACTTTCATAATACATGGATATGGATAATAAATATGTCCCAGTAGATACTTACATAAAAACAACCTCGGATAATAAAGAGGTTGTGAAATTAACCCTTACCAATTTGGTAACGTACGAAACATATAACCCATGAAAGAGGTACCATAAAATGAATATGTAAATACACATAAATTAAAGTGTATTACAAAAAGAATACAATTATGGGCAGTACATACACCACACAAAAGGTTATAGTGGAAATATGGCATGAATCTCACGGAAATAAGGAGTGAGATGAAAACCCCCTTACCTTGTACTTTTCCTTGGTTGGGGGTAGGTTAACCTCCTGTATAATGGTGAAATAATGGTTATTAAATTATACAAGAATCATATACATTAATATTATATCATATATGATATTTTAACATTGATTTGTTAATAATATCTTAGTATTATCGTTGTTTTGGGTGTTAACTTACTCGTTTTCTTTTATATGTTTTTGTTATGTAAGCTATGTTTTTCATGGATACGTTGTATCTTAATAATATCCAGAATGATATCAAGTCCTTAGATACTATTATTAATCATCAAATGATAATTATACTTGAGTGGATACGATAGAGAATTAATCACATCGCGTTCGTGGAGACGGTAGTCCGTACGTACGCACGAGCGACAATATCATTATTTTGATATTAAAATAATATATAATTGGATGGTATATCATATATACAGAATCATTATAATGTAATATTTATTATTTACATGAGTTACACATCATTATTATACACATCCAAATAATAATTTATTGAATAACAATTACACCACGACGTGGAGACGGAAAGCCGTACGTACGCACGTATGGTGACATGTTATTCAAAGGATGGATAGAATACTTAATATGGTTGTACCATATTTATAATAACATCACAGTATATATATGATACTGGAGTTATTATTTTATAATGGTCATAACAAAGAAGGAGTAAGTGGAAGAAGAAAGGAACTTGGAAAAAGGGTTGTGAAATCATTACCACTTCTTCGGGTTCTTCCTTTTGATTTGATCAAAAGGGCTCTTAGGTTGGATTTTTGACTAAAGTAAGGCCTCTAGGATGAAGTTAGGAAAGTTTAGAGAGTATTTGGGCATAGTTTTTCTGAACCAAAAGTCTTTTAAGGTTTGAATTAATGATAAGGGTGAGTGCCCTTTTATAAGAGGGGTGAGGCGCACCTTTGGAAAAGCTAGAAATATTATTTTATAATAAATTCATATTCGGTTTCTAATGGCTCCAAAGTGGATTATTTAAAGTTTAAGGTGTGTATGGGTAAAAAACCACTCAACCAATATAATTTATACAGATTTGGGTTAATATATTAATCTTATCATTAAGTATTAACTCTTAGTTAATTAGTTTCACTTTTACAATGTCTCTTTGTTTTTTTATATTATATGGTTAATAAACTTACTATATACATCCAACCGACCCCCAAGTGGTCCATTAATGATACACATATCATGATATAAGTCTCTTTTCCGAGCCTTAGATTTTTAGAAATTTAGTGTCAATTAATAATATAATATTTGTTTTAAAAACTCTTTTATGTCAATTTTGACAATATTCAATAATTGATTTTTGTGAAAATCATAACAGAATTATTACTTAGAAAACAGTTACTTAAGTCAATAATAACATGTCATATTAATCTATAAAATTATTGTAATTCATAAAAAGTCTCAAATTATATTTATTTGGGTATTTATAATATCAATTATTTTAATTTTTCACTATTATGGTAATTACTGCATCACCATTGTGTCATAAATAAATTAAATTATTTAATGTCTAAAAATTATAAATAAACTATCATTATGTATTAAATCTTGTTATATTTATAATGAATATTTATAGTCAAAAATCCAATATATATAACCCTATGTAAAAATTGTTTTCCTAAAAGATATATGCTTGTGTCATTTTTGTATTCATTTTAACTTAATTAAAATAAAGTGTCCCTATCACTTAAAAGTGTCACCATGGGGTCCCAAAATCGACCCAAAGATGCCCATGGTCGTACATGTATCAACCAATAAGGTTAGGACACGTTTTATGGTAATTTGTTTTTATTATAATATTATTTTTCAACCCCCGTTTACCGGATTTACCCTTTAACCATGGTAAATAAAATATTTACCGAAATAATTATTCAAAATGTCTAAAAATAAAAGTTACCTATTTACAAAATTTGAACATACTGATTCCAAATATGGAATCCATTTTTCAAAATTCAAAACACATAAGTGGAAAAAGTTAATTTAAAATTAATTCTCGCTGTCAAAATAAAAAGCGTGTTTTTATGATATAATAACTATCAAAAGATTGATACTTGTTTATGTTCGGTTTAATTGTGAAATTATGTAAAATGAAAAAAATTGTATTAAATGGTAAAAATATATTATAAATATACTTTAAAACAACTCAAATTCATAATTTATCACTATTAATTATTTTGATTTAAAAAGTTGTTTTTAATTAAAATTTAGTAATTTTCACTATTCCTCAAAATATAAAAGTTATCCGAAAAGTACCAAAATTTCACCCCAGGCTAAATTCAATATTTCAAATCCAAAAATTAAGTCCATGTTGAGAGATAAAATTTATAAAATTTTAAAAAGTAGGTATTACAATTCATTACGGCTAGTTTGATTGGTTGTAGTGTGTGTTTGAACTCGAAGTTGCGTACAACACACGCTATTGTAGTATTCAAAGAGAAGCATACCGTGGAAGCTTGGGGTGTTACATTGTAAATTTTTTTATATCCCCATTCTAAAGAATAAATTTATTTAGTCAAATTGAATATATAAAAGTTTAAAATATTGGATTTAAAAAGGGTTCACTATTAAAGTTGGTAAAAGTGCATTTTTGAAAAATACTTCTTTTATCTGAAAAAAAGAAATTTGTTCTTATATTATGTCTAAGAAACTCATAATATGGATTCTAAAATTATAAGGATTATATAAAGTTTAAAATTTAGTTAATACTATTCATAACCTCTTTTGAACGGCTTGTTTGGTAAGTCATGGTGCGCTTGAACTCGGTGTTGCGTGTAGTGCAAGTTATTGAATTATTTTGAGGAAATAACACACTATGAGATCTTGGGGTGTTACACTATTTAGGATGTGGGTTTTCCATAAAGGAATTTTCAAGTATAAACCTTTGATTTTTTAAAGTGAAATTTCAAATTTAGAGGATGAAATTTATTAAGTTAGGGGAGAATGTAACACCCCAATATTTTATGGTATGTCTCTTTTTAAATTTATTCTCTTTGAAAACTTACATTACACGTAACACCCAACTTAAATGAACAATGAAATATTTTAATAACCTAGCTGTTAAATTGGAGGGAATGAATATTATTAACCACATTATGAAATTTATATATTATATGTTCTATATAATTTTTAACATTCATATTATGTGTTTTCTAAACATTATATAAAATAAATCCACTTTTACACATAAAAAGTTATATTTTTCTAAAGGCATTTTTTCCGTCTTTTGATGGTGAACTTATTTTAAAACTAAATTTTTATACTTTTATAAATTATATTTGAAAACATATACTTAATTTTTGAAATAATAATATCAAAAAAAAATTGTTTGAATTTATTTATTTTTCTGATATGTTTTATTTTTTTTATGAATAAAAAATACTATATTTTAATTGAAAACTGAATTTTCATATAGATAATTTATAGTGTTAAATTATATTTTAAATTGGTTTTAATGAAATATTAGATAAATAATAAATATATTAATTCAATTAATGTCATTGGAATATTTTTTATAATGAATTTGGATATAAAAACATTTCAAATTTTGGAACATTTTCACTTTAAAAACCCGCTTTCACGCCTAGTCTACGGGATTAATTTTAAATTAATTTTAGCCACTTATGTATTCTAAATTTTTAAAAATGGTTTAAATATTTAGAATCAGAAGGAAAAAATTTATTAAATAAGCCCCTTTTATTTTTGGACAATATGAATTTTAAACTTAGTAATTTTAATTACGGCGGTTAAGGGTAAATCGATTAATTATGGGTAAAAATGATATTTTCAATAATAGAAAATCATCGTAACACTTGTCCTAATTTTATTGGATAAGTTATTTTCAACCCAAATAATACTTTTTCTAATTTTATGAGCTCTTAGAGCTACTTGGATGAATTTAAGACATTAATAGTATTTTGTTTTAAAAAAAAGTCAAAGTATTCATACTTTTTTTAAAAAGTTAAATATTTTAATATGGGATTACCTAGGGAATATATTATAATATAAATAATATTTTTAAATATAAAATAGTTATCTTAATCATGGTAATTAATTTTTAATTTTTGGGAAGAAATATTTACCTTAAAGGCTTGCAAAATGATGATGGCGTAATTGTTTAATTAATGAAAATATCAAATAAATGTTATTAAAAATATTAAAATAAATATAATTTTTGATACTTAATTCAATCCACTAATTTTATAGAATAAATTGAAATGTTAGGTATTTATTAAAATATTTTCTTCAAATATATCTTGTTTTACTAATTTTTGTAAAAGTCAAAGTAATTAATAGTGTCAAAATTGACATTAATGTTATATTAAAATAATTAATATTGTTTTAAATGATATAAAATTTATAAAAATATAGAATTAGGTAAAAAAATTATATAATGTTTAAAATATTATCCATGATTTATTTATGGTTCATTTTTCATTTTATAGTAACAATATTGACCCTTAAAGAGTAAAAATCAATGTTGTCACGATAAGAGTTGAAGGGATTAAATAATGGATAAAATCAAAATATAAGGGTAAGAATGTGACCTAAATATGTATAAAAAATATTTTATGAATTATATTAAACCCTTTTCACCTTAATATAAAATTTTAGTTGTTTAATGTACACTTTTGTATGAAATTAACTTATATATTATTTATATAAAAAATAGTTACAAAATGTCACTCTCTTTGAATTTAATATATTTTATGTGTCCACATAGGTAAAAAATCAAGATATGAAAAAAAAATATATATTTTGATATGAATGAAATTATTTTTAATTAAAGAAATTTATAATTAACTTTTATAAATTATATAATTACCTCAATTGCTTCTGCAATGCAAAAACAATATTTATTTGATTAACAAAAATAAAATAATTGATTTTAAAAGTATTAATTTTGATATTTTTGGAAATTATTTAATTTTTATAATTAATTTTATAGATATATAAGATATATTATAGAGGTTTTAAATCATTATATTTGAATTACCACTTTTTCTTGTTGTATTTGAAGTCAAATTAAATGAATAGTGTCAAATTTGACAATAATGATATTTTATTGAATTCATATTTTATTAAATTATTTAAATTTAAAAAAATTTAAATAATTAAAAAGTGGATAATAGATTAACCAAACCCTTTTTAATTTATCTTATCAATATCCTTATTTAAATTTTATAGGTTATGGTCCTTTGAAAAGACCCACCCTAGATCACTTAAGAAGATATTAAAGGAAGCCCTTTGAAGAAGAGGTAATCACCTTTATCGACTCTTTCAAGTTTTTTTATTCTTATAATTAATCTTCATATTTTTTCCATTATAAATAAATCATGAAAATATAATATATATTATTATATTTTAGTATGATTATGTTACAACCATATTTCACCTTTTATCCATCCTATAAAAAATGAAAGCACCATGTGTGCGTATGTACGGCTTACCATCTTCACATCATGGTGTAATTTTTTTTTCATCGCCACTTTACTTTTATTGGTGTATTTATGGAAATAATGGATATATATTATAATTATTACATGATTATGATTCTATAAAAATTAATAAATCATAAACTTCATTACCCTTTATCCATTAAGGGAATGATATCGTTGCTTGTGCGTACGTATGGCCTACCGTCTCCACGACGCGATTTGATTCATTTTCCATGTTCACCATTAAAGAATGATTATAAAAAATATAATGAATAAATATGATATTTATTTTATTAATATCATTTTTTATATTAAGTAAATGTATCATATTCAAAATAATTGGGACTTACATGACAAAACATGCATAGGAAAATAAAGTAGTTAACACTCAAGATAAGGGTAATAACAAAATATTATTAATAAACATGTGATAATATTATATAATAGGATAATATATGATATCATAAATATGAATATGGTTATAGTATAAATTAATAACATGATTTAAAACATTATACAGGATGATAATGCACATTCAACTAAAGGAAAGCACAAGGTATGGGACTTCATCTCAATTTCCATTTCATTGAGACTTACTTGGTATTGTTCACATAATCATTTTTATTTGGTGTATCTGATACTCATTTTATATAATTTATCATTTAATATTCATATTATTTATATTATTTATATGATTACTACCCAAACCATATACCATTTCTACATACAATATTTACTTTGAATGTTATTTGATTAGCTAAGGAAATATTGATAAATCTGTATCCATTACTCAGTATGGATATTTTATGTTAAGTAATATTGATTCATTAATTAAATAAATTATTCAATATATGAGGAATGATTTAGAGTGGTAGAATGGGTGGGGAATGGTTATAGATAGCCCCTCATTGCATTGATAGGTCTCTTGAGATAAATCAGTTGACAACAAACCCTTCATATTTATTTCCAAGAAGAATCAAACGGGTTTCTACTGATATAATTATACCATCATGTGAAAATTATTGATGTTATTTTGGCTCATGTTCCAGATAAATGATGTCCAATAATTAATCATTTCCTACATTCATAATTCAAATATTATTATCTAGGATATTTTCACTATGATAAATTCTATGGAAGCATTTCATTCTCATTTTATTGATTAAATGGAATGTGTGTTCAATTATCTATCATTCCATGTTGATTATACTCATTGATTTATTATATTTTCCATTTTAATTAACCTTTATTGATCATTTTAGCTCACCCTAATTTTTCTCCTTTCCCTAGGTTATTAAGAAGATATCTTTGAAAGAGTTTTCAAGGATTCTGAGCATTTACTTTTTTTATGTATTATGTTTCCTGTACCAAATGTAAAAAAAAATAAACCATGTATTTGTCAAGTTTACCAAGACTACTTAACTATTTTTTCCTTTAGGATTTTATTCCTTATAATCATTCCAATATAATAAAGTAAGGCACCATCTTTGGTATTCTGGGGTCAGGGCGTTACAGTGAAGGTATATCAAATAAAGTGGTAAATGAATAATTATAAATGAGTCAACTTGGATTTCTCAAGGATGCATGGATGGCCATACTTGCTTCAACCTATGTTGAAATATCTATGATGAGGTGTCTCTATATATATATAATTATGTATGTATATATATTTAGTAACATATATAACGATATATATACATAGTGGAATCTAGGACTCAAGGTGTAACTCAGGCATCTAAGCTTACTCACTAAAGTATCTTGGAATAATGAGGGATTCCATGCCCAAGTATCACAATGAAAAAGGGATGTCATGCCCAAGTATATCAAGTATATGGGATCTCATACCCTATGGAATATATTCCCAAGTATCAGAGGTATAATTTATTCTATACCTGAGTATCATGAGTATAAGGGACCCCATTCCCAAGGGACACCATGCCCAAGTATCATAAAGATAAGGGAAACCATTACCATTAATAGTTCAAACATATGCTTTTTATTATTTTATTAATAATTTCTAAGGAGGGGAAAGTGATATGGTCTTACCATTCACTTTTCATTTGATCCAACTTACACAATTCATCTCATTCATTAATAATAAAGAATACCATGTACATGAACATGTAATATTATAATTTAATTCATATGATATGAATAAGGATATGCACATAGACATGCCATTTGTAATTTTATTATATCACATTTAACTTCCATCAATAATCACATTAATTATAATTAATTAGGTTCCATGTGTGTATGTCCATAAAACTTCTCGTTTATCAACTTTATCTAGTCATTCAATCTTAATAATTATGCACACACACCTTCGACAGGAGTTTGGTTACACAAGCAATAAGTCTTAATAGCCCGAATGGCCCAAAGGCCTTCATTTTTATTGATTTTTTATAAGCCTCCATTCAAGGGATGAGGGGGAACCCTTACAAGGCCCATAGGCTCAGATATTACATGGCCCGTAGGCTTAGTAGATTACATGACTTGATGGTCTTAGGAAATTCAACCAGACTATCTATAAGGATTTGCCCCTCCCCAGCATCTGCATCATGATAGTAGTTATCCACCTTCGCATGGACGTCCAGTTAGGCTTCCCATGCAAGCACAGGCTGGTCCCGATGGCATATCCATACCCTCTCATTCTAACAAATCCATTTGGCTCTACTCTGATGAGTGCACCTGCTCTGAATCCTCTTCTGGGGATGCTCCTTTTTTTGTAGTGTGTCTGGGGCAACTGCATGTGGACCAAAGGCCTTGAGGTGGTCCGAAGGCCTTAAAGGTGTCCTGAAAGCCCTACTGATGCACAGGGTTGGGTAGCCCAAAAGCCTTATGGACTCCAATCCCAAACTGGTGGCCCAAGGTGAATAGTTCCAGGTGCTAAAGTAGCGAACAGTACCTGCTACAGTAACTGCTGCAGTACCCGTAAAGTGTACAGTTCTGCTATAGTACATGTATAGTGTACAGTTCTAAATAACCTCAAATATCTCTAAATAATGAACTATTACTATCTATATTTATTCATTAGCATATTTATATTAAATTTTATATTTTAAGGTAAATCAGAGATAATTTGGAATCTAGTACAATAGTGTAGTTTATTAAGATAGAATTTAAGGTGAAATCCATATACCACCTAGATTAAATCAACGGAGTTTTACTCATCCATTATCAGATTTTTTAATCTTTTCGAATCGATATAAAATGAAATATTTGAAAAAAATTCTAAAAATCAGGAAAAATATCTTGCATGGATTTTTCATTCCACATGAAAAAGATAAATGCAGTAAAGAGGCAAGACGAATTGAGATCTTATCAAGGTTTATCCAATGCATTTGACAATGCTTTAATTGAACACCAGATGGAGTATATCCAATGAACACTTGGAGAGGAAGATAATCTATTATAGAGACCCTAGAAACCCTCATATATGTGAAGAAAATAAGGGGTCAAACCCCTGCTTCCCTTTTTTTTAAAATCCAACCTGAAAGATACATGACATGAGCTGGTTTTACATTATTAACCAAATGTGCAATGTGAACCAGTTACACATCATTAATTCCTTGGGTTAATACCCCTAGTATTTCACATCCTGTACCGATAGGCTACACCCCATGAAACTCATTCACATCATGAATGGGATTTACCATGTTAATGGCCTATAGTGGTGGTTTTTAGAATTGTAGTCCATCCTCCCATCCTCCTGTGTTTTCCTAAACCCATGATACTTCCACCAAAACATAACCCATGTCTAAAAACGTAATTTTTTGGATTATTAAACCCTTATAACCTCACACTGATTCCTAAAATTCAAAATTATCCATCCTTCAAATGAAGATTTTAAATTCCCTTAAAAATTTTATCTGGTTCAAAAAATAAGATCCTATAGTCTCCCCACATTAGAACTTCTTATCCCCAATAATCCTTAGGGAACAACCAAAAAAATAACTTTACCTAATCGGGTCATTAAGTTTTTTGTAAATAGTTTCTTTGTGTTTCTAAATTCTCAAAGCACCTCAAAACATCACTTTTAACGTACAGTATGTAAGCCATTAAAACTTGAACCAATACTCATATTCCATAACTAAAACACGGAGATAGAGGCTACTCAATACCATCTAACTGGATACATGATCATGTTTTCATCTCTTTATCATTTTTCCTATAGCTCCCCCCCCCATAGATTATACCATTTAATGTCCAACTCTATTCCTAGTACCTCCACCATCAGAATTTCCTATTTAAGAATTCCCTTAAAACTCTAATGATGGTCCCATCATTATCCTCAACTTGATCAAATAATCAATTCCCAATTTATCCCATTTATCCTGGTCAATCTATATTTTCATGAAAAACTGATACTGATTTTCACTTCACTTACCTCATCCTAAAGATGTGCCCAAAATAGTTCCTCACTGACTGTATTAAACGAAACAAGAGGAAAATAAGTTGAAACACTTCTAGTTGACTATTTCTAAAAATAATCCACATAGATGGTTGATTTATTTTGAAAATTAGATCTTGGTGTATTTAAATTAAGGTACCTTTATATTTCTCTGATCACACTCACTGAATCCTATAATCGGCTTCTTGTGGCATATCTAGACAAAACTTTCACTTATGTTGTCGTGCCACCTCACAAACATAAAACACACTTGTATTTTCACCCTTAAACCATATCATCTGATCTCAACTACATTTTAAGGTAACCTCATAATCATCAACTAGAGTCCAAGTATCTCATCCAAGGTATTTAACATTCCTACATTTACAAGTGAGATGTCGGTGCATATCCAAAACTTACATGCATCAAAACATCAACTAAACCCAATGGTAGTAAATTCAAGAGTCATCTGGTGCCCATGAGTCTATCCAAGGCATTCTTACTTGAGAACCCAAGAATCACTTGGGACTAACCATTTCCTTATAAACAACCATGATTTTGGAGTGCAACTTGAACATGTTCTATTTATAGAAATAGTAGGGAGTTTTAATTTTATCTTGGCATATAATAAATTCTCTTTTAGTGAATCCTAGATGGTTTGAAGATGATGGACATGATTATCACCAAAACAAGAGTACACTATGAGTATATCAAATACTACCAACAAGAATCAAGACACTCTTTTCATATAAAATATGAAGTTCTAGGTATGGTTTTGAACCAACTGTATCCATCAACACACAATAATAACAGTCAAACCATCACCGGTCAACCCCTTTTCAAAGTGATCAGTAGTACTTGCCGATGCGTTATCATTAACTAACCAAGATGCATTTTCCACCCAAGGCATCTAGTTCCTGCCCAAGCATAAACACCAAATTATATTCTTAACTAGCAGTGTTTTCAAAGGTTTCCTACACTAAAAACTATATCATTATTGTGATACCTCATAGGAATCGAAACATTTCAAAACTTACCATCCCAAGTAATTTTAAAGAAATACCAACCATTTCCATATTTTCATTTCATAGTTTCACTCCCTCAGCCTAGAAGGATACTATAAAACCCATTTGACATGATGCTCTCCACCTCATGAGTTTCCCTATCACTGTTTACTTGTAATGGGAACTCATCCCATAGCACATACTACATACACCACTGATCATGGGATACAGATGTGCCTATAATGCTTTTATCAAGTTCTAAAAATGGAAAAAGAATAAAACTAGAAACTTAAGTGTACTAGGTCATATTCACCTTTTGGACTATGTGTGAAACTCCTCATGAGTTATGTCTATGTGTTCCATAACATCAAGAGTAAAATCCTACCCAACCTAACCGGTGGTCTTAAAACACCCATTCATTTTAAAACATCATCCTGAGAATTAGGATGAGTTATATTTTCTTTAACCCTCAGGTCACACTACCTCAAGGATGACCTATGATCGAAGTGTAATAGATCAAGGCTCGAACAATTATCATTGAACTCATATATTTCATTATACCATTTTATCAACTTGGTGAGTACTATGTGTATCAACGTATACCACCCTAATATTTCATTAACACAATGAAACATCACTTCATACTATCCATTAGATTATCTTCCCTATGAATCCTAGTATCTAATGGCCCATACAAAAGATTCATCTAAGATTCGTGTCATTCTTAATGACTATTAATCTAGCTTATGATCTCTTGAATTTTCAAAAACTAAATAAGAATCAAGGTCACACAACCTACTAATAGGTAGACCATTCCCTAGGAATGTTCAAACCATTGAAATAGAGCATTATAATATTCTCATGCTAGTAACAAGTGTCAAAATATTGAATGACTACACACCTATCCTGAGTGTCATTTTAGAAACTAAGAGTCCTACTTAGGAAAAACAGCACTCAAATAACATCTAATATCTCAAATATCATCACAATAATTTAGGAATGTTTTAAAATTTTGAGGTAATGACCATAACCAGGCTAGCCCCTTCCTTTTTAACATAAAGTGTCAAATCTTGAAACTAGAGTCACACCATAATGATCACATAGATCTACCACCTATCATTTAGGTTCCAGCGATAGAAGAATAATTCTATGGGAAATCCTTACATTCCCGTTCCAAATAAATTAGTAAAGAAATATAAGGATTAACCCTTACAAGATGTTTCAGGTATGAACACCGTATTAAGGTTGTTTTTTATCCATTTAACTAATTCGAATTTAACAAGATCAAGTACCAGTCATAAGGAAAAATTTATTGGTAATTTATTTAGTTAACTCCATAAGGAAACATAGGAAAGTTATATCAAACTTCCATTCAAGTATATTTATTTATATTACTTTCTATCATAATTATGAAATTTATCACATAAATTCCTTTTATTGATTTTATTTACTCATAAGGTTCTCACAATTGTCCTTAGTTAAATAATATGTCGATCCCAATATATATAGAAAAACACCCTTTAGGTTATAATAGTCATTTTAATTAACCAAAGCCTCATGATAAGTATATCTCAAGATCTAGTGAAAAGTTTTTATTAAATAATGCTGATTGGTTTAGTAAGATTCTACAATAAATTTATACGTAACTCATATAAGTGGTTATTGCCACTTTAAATAACCATCCCTATATAGAATGAGTATACCCCCATGGGGTTAAATACTAAGACATATCTAAACAAAGGTGACCTATAGGGGTCTTGTAAATTATTAAAAAATCAATTACACCCTTAGTGGGTTTATCACATAAGAAAAAAGCACCATGACTGACCTATCTGGGTTAATTAATGTCTATATTATAAGAAACATGCCCCAAAGGACCTACTTGGGTCTAGTTGTACATTTATAAATTTAGCCACATGGGTCTTCAAGGCCAAATTATGTTGGTAGTGGCATTTATATATGAAACCAATTCATTTAACGTCAAAATTTCACAGATTTTATATTTATAAAATGGTCTCTAGTTATATAAAGCTCATAAATAGTGGTTCAATTATATGGGTTACCATTTCCCAATTTATAAGGAGACCATACACTTTATACATTTAAAATTGGCGCCCATTTAATCAAAACCATTATGTTTTATCCCATTTAACCATTGTTACATGGCTCAAACATGTTATAATCAGTAAGTCAAATAGAATTCCACTATCAATATATTCTAAAAAACACTACTTAGATTGATTCAAACAATTTATTTAACCATCCATGTATTTTAATTATAACAAGGCATGCTATCACAAGTATTAAATACTAAAAATTATGGTAGGATTCTATATAATATGTAAACACACCAAGTATGGTATACAGGTAAACATGCTAGACATGGAACAATAATCATAGAAACATGTTGTATAGGAAAGCATTATAAATAAATCACATAATCATGGAATAACACTCAAGGCACATATAACAATATCAAGTAGTCTAATAATTCAACCTACATGGCATGTGAATCTATATGCACCTATAATATTTCATTTATTAATACTTCATTTTCATACCATACAAAGGGTAAAATAACATAATATAATAAATTGGAGATCAGAAAAATCACACCATTCACTCAAGGTGAAATAATAATCAACTATAATAAAGAACAACATGGATAAGAGTCACATCCATGGACACTTGGTTATTTCCCCTTTTATTATGTGATCACCCCTAGCATAGTTATTTACCAAGCATCGACACATTCCTAATTTCATATCAACCAACCCAAAATAGTAAGACAAAGGAAAATAGAACACCTCTAATACCACTTGTAGCGTCCCAACCTGGGAGCCACTTAGAACGGTGCCCTGAGCATGTTTTTCACTATGCCTCAAGTGTGCCTCCCTATACACCAAATTCTACCAAATAGTAGAAAGGGTCTAATAATGGAATGGTGGGGAGAATATACCCTCATGATCATAGAAGTATAGCAGAATAATAATAAATAAATTAAAGAGTATAGGAAGATAATAATAATAAACTAATAAAGTGATGAACATCAAAAATGAAACCATGCATGCATGTCCAGATAAGGCTATATAATCTAAATAAGTAAATATATAATAGGATATATAATACATGTATAATAAAAATGAAAAAAATACCTAATATATAACTCCATGATAAACTCAAGTTGTGGATCAGTCATGTGATCCTAGTATTCCATGTACAAATGAAAAACACAAGCATAATTTCTAAACGCAAACCTGCAAACATGAGGTATGTTTGGGTACCCCAGTGCAATGGCAGCCTGAATAGGTTGTGAGATAAACTCAGTAGTCCACAACCAATGGTGTCTAATTATATACAGTATGTGAATATAAAATAAAATAGTGTGTAGGTATATCAAATAAAGTAGTAATTGAATAACTGTAAATGAGTCAGCTCGGGTTCCTCATGGACACCCGGCTGACCATACCAGCTTCAGCCTAAGATAGAATATCTATGATGAGGAATAACCATATATATATATATATATATGTGTGTGTGTGTGTGTGTGTGTGTGTGTGTGTGTGTGTGTGTGTGTGTGTGTGTGTGTAAACAATATATATATAAACATATATATCCATATATATGTAGTGAAATCTAGAACCTGAGGCATAACTCAGGTGTCCAATCTTAGTCACTAAAGTCTCTTGTAATAATGAGGGATTCCATACATGAGTATCACAATCCATAAGGGACGCCATACCCAAGTATCACAAGTATAAAGAATGTCATGACCAAGTATCACAAGTATAAGGGGCTCTATGGATGAGGGACTCTATTCCCAAGTATCACAAGTATAAGGGATTCCATTCCCAAGGGATATCATTCCCAAGTATCATAAATATAATGTATTCCATTCCCATTTACAATTAAAACATTTAATTATTATTATTTCATTCATAATTTACAAGTAGGGTCAAGTGAGATGGTCTTACCATTCACTTTTTATTTAATCCAACTTACACAATTCATCTCATTCATTAATAATTAAGAAGACCATGTACATAAATATTTCATATTACAATTTAATTCATAAGAAATGAATAAGGCCATGCACAAAGACATTCCATTTGGAATTTCATTAGAGAAAATTAAACTTCTATCAATAATCACTTTAATTATAATTAATCTGGGTTCAAGTGTGTATGTTGATAAAACTTCCTATTTATCAATTTTCTCTAGTTGTTCCATCTTAATAACTATGCCAATAGACCTTATACGGGTGTTTGGTTATACAATCAAAAAGTATTAATAGAAAATAAAATATATTGTTCATAGGTATCATTCCAACCCCTTTTCATTCTAAGAAATGCATTATAATTTAAGATGGTCCTAGTATAGATACATTCCCAAGATCAATTAAATCAATTCATTAGTCATCATTTAATGATTCTTGTTTTAAAGTTAGACCAAACAAAATCAATAGCATTTTAGATAAATATGTGCATTCTTCATCAACAACATATGAAAAACACCCATATGGGGTGGTTCTTGTTGAAGGGAATAAACATTTAATGGCTCCAATTAAATCACTATGGCTATATAGATCCAAGAATTAGTATATATATATATATATATAATTTCATATTTTTAGGGAAACTTGCAGAAAATCTGGAATAAATCATAATGGAGTAGTTTATAAAAAAGATAGACTTAAAGGGACAAGTCATAGAACACCTACCTTAAACCAAGTGAATTCTACTCATCTCTTATTGGCCTTTAACTTGAGATGAATTGAGATAAAACATAATTTTTGAATAATACCTTGAAAATAAGAAAAAATAGCTTTCATGGATTTAACATTCCACATGGAAAGATAAATGATGGAAAGATGTAAGAGGAATTGAGAGAATACTGAGGGATATCCAATGAATTTTATGTCTCTAAAATTATACACCAAATGGAGGATATATAAGGAACCTTTTGCGAGGGAGAGGATCCACTTTCAAGACCTCGGGCACCCTCCTGTGCATGAAGAAAATAAGGGTTTGATTCCCTACTTCCCTTTTTTTAAAATTCAACCCACAAGATACATGACAAACACTAGTTTCATATTGTAAACCAAATTTATAATGTGAACCAGTTACACATCATAAATTCCTTAGCATAATTCCCCTTTAATTTCACATCCTGTACCTACTGGTTGCATGCCATGAAACTCATTCATAGTGTGAATGGCCTATAGCATCTATTTTTAGTAGCCTAGTCCATCCTCCCTCCCTTTGGTGTTCACTTGAATCCTCTTTAATTCCACCAAAACATAACCCACGTCTTAAAACATCATTTTATAGAAGTTTAAAACCTCACTCTAATTCCTAAAATTTAAAGCAATCCTTCCTTCAAACAAATATTTCAAATTCCCTTGGAAACTTCATCTAGTTCAAAACATTGGATATTGCATCGACCATATAAATTTGGGTCAAATGGGACCCAAAGGGCCTTATATTGGACTATTTATCCTTTAAATCTTGTTGAATCACCATTCTATTAGTTTCTCTGGAATTAATTATGTAGTCTAGGATAGTTTCATAAATCCTTAGTGAGATAAGGTATATTCTACCTTTGTTACCTCTTCCATGAGTAGCGTAATGGTAATCCTTCTCATGTTATTCTTCTTAACCTTCATAAATACCTATTAACTAAATTATGGTTTATCATCTAAAGAGATTTACATTTAGTAGGATAGTTCCTATACTCCAAATGTTGGGGTTGTAAAGTTCATAAGGGTATGAACTGGTTTAGAGAGCCTTGAGTGTTCTTTCTCATATATTTTAGTGTATTGGTGCCTATTTCATAGACATCAAGAATAATTTAAAGTTAAAGACACAAACACTTGGGATGTAATGGGAATTGTGGTCATGATTAGTTGGTTCATTTGTGCCCTAAAAATATCATGTGCATTATTGACCAAATTCTATGTAATCTAATTATCATACTTTTTTTAATTTTCATTTAGATTCTATTTTCACTCTCTTTATTCATTAATAGGGGAGGTATTCAAGTGAGTCTTGTGTGATCTCATAGTTTTCAAATTCACTTCATTGTAATCTACTAATTTTTGGAGATTTTCCTTGAATATAAATAATTATTGAATAGTTATCCTTAACATTTAGTGGAAAGGGTGGTAATTGTGATGGTTTTCAAAACCTAACTCATTGGGGTTTTTTATCTCTATGAATTTGGTCATGTTTATTTCCATGACCATTTTGGACAAAATAGGAACTTTCTCAGGATAGAAATAATAAACTTTGTTATTACTAACCTTGAATTCATGGTAACTCTATTCCACCCCATCATTTTTTTATTTTAGGTTTAGGCTATAAATATTGTTTTTTCTAAATTTAGGGTGTGGGTGGAATTGTATCCTAAAACCTGATGGACTTGGTGTATAATATTGGTTCCATTATTTTAATAAAATAAATGGTGGATTTTTTTACATTCACATCCTTCTCATTTCACAGTGGTGGTACTGAATCATATTTTCCCTTAGTTTGTCTTAGTGAATATTTGAAAATTATGTCGTATTAGTGAATTTATGGAATACTATAGGATATTTATATGGGATTAGTAGGGTTACTAATTCATCCTATAAATTTTTTATATATATTTTAAGAAGTTGTTCTTGGGGTAATGACATCTTCATAAAATATGTCAAGTCATTCCACTATGTGATAAAGTTGATGGCCTTCTCGTTATCTATTTTATTATAGTTCAAGAGGTCAATAATACTCATTTTTCTCATTATCAAAATGAATTGATATAGAAATTTTTGATGGAGGTCTTCTCAACTAGAAATTAACCCAGACACCGAGTTACTATACAAGAGAAAATTTATACCTTATAGTGTTTCAATAAAGTACCTAAGCTTGGATCCCTTTTATTGTTCTAGTATCCTTGACACTAGGCCATATAAAGAATAAAAATAGTTGAGGTGCTACAGGTCTCTAGTATCATTAATGTTTGAAAAGTCTGGGTTATCAAAGTTTGGCAGTGGAGAGGCTAGATCGACCCATTCTAGTTATAATATTTTATATTGCAGTATAGGTGAGCTCTTTTCTTTAATTACCTCTAATTGAGTAGTGAATGACTCAAACATTTTTTCCTGCAAAATCATTTCCCCTATATTAGGGTGCCTCCTCAGTGAATTTCCTAAGCTGGAGTCATATTATAATTCATTAGGGGAAACTCTCGATGCTCTATAGGGGAAAACTTCCACTTGTTCAATTAGTGTAGCATGTATCCTATTAACTAGGTAGGTTCTACCCTTATAGGTTGAGAATTTACTACTAGAAAAATAAGATCACCAGTAAGTGGAATGTGATATTTCTCTTAAACATCATCGACATTGGGGGAATTACCTCTATAAAACATAACATTAATTTTTCATACAAATTAAATTTCTTTCTTGAATCTATCAAGTTATTCCTTGGATATGAGTATCTCAATGGTATTAGAGTGATTATGGTTTGGGGATTTAGAAATTCCTTTTCCCTTTTCCTTACTCAATATGCATCAACTAGTTTATAGAGGAAACTGTTAAGGGCATCCCAAATCATGAGTCTACTTTTGGTTCAAATTTTGTATGCCTTACTCATTTATCACTATTTTTCCCCCATTACAATTCCTAAATGATATCTTCAACCTTGTTTGAATATCCCTTGAATGGTTGGCTATTTGAAAATTCAGATACTGGTGTATTTGGGGTGATTTATTCAATATTGTTCAAGGTAAGAAATTCCTTCTTGATTTCTTCTTTTTCCCTTAAGGTTTCCTCCCTCTTTCGTTATGTTCTAAAATTTCTAGAAGTTAGGGTTTGAACCTAGGGTCTGATTTGGTGTCTTTTTTGTCAAATATTGTGGTCTAGGGTTGGTTTTATCTTCCTTGTGGTTTGGCGGTGATGTGGTTGATGTTTTGCACCAAGTTTTGAGGGATTTTACACTTTCAGTAGGTGATTCCATGGTTAACCATTCCTTGATGAGTTAGTTTTCTTTTTTACTGATTTTTAATGTTCCCCATATGCTGTGTGTGGTGAAAAAACCATTTTTTATGGATTTGGTTAAGCATTTAATTTTATAATTTCATTTTTGTTGAAGTTGTGAACTTTTTGAATGTAACACATGTGGTATCTTTTTTTGTAGTTTTATAAAATATGAAATTGATTTATTAGTTGTTGAAAGGGGATGAAAATTCTGTTTCGTTAATTACTTAGTGTCATGTGGGCCTTGGAAGGGGGGTTTTGGAATACTTTTGGTGTGTAAAACTTTGTTATACTTCTTAAGAGAATTTTTTTAAAATGGGTGTTTTCATTTGTATCTTCCGTGGTATTATTCAAGGTGATTTTATAACACTTTAAAGTGGTTTTATAAATGTCTATAGGGATGAAAATTCTATATTGGTAGTGTTTTGGTGTGGTTTTGTCCTTGAAATATGGTTTTGAAATGGGTTTTATGAGAAAAGTTTGGGTATACTCTTTAAAATTGTTTTATGAAAGATTTGAATGATTTAATGATTTATATAAGAGGTGAAACCATATTGAAAAACTTTTTTAGAGTTTGTATATTTTAAAATGGTACATTTTAAATTTGGAAGGGGTTGTTTTGTGATGTGTTCCATCTTGGAAATGTTTTATAAAAATGTTTAAAGGATTTACTAAAGTGTGTAAGAGATGTAAAAGTGATGTGGGATGTTTTGTGTGAGTGTGATGTGAAAAAATGGATTTTGGTTATGAAAATGGTATTATGTAACATGTGAGTGGGATGTTATGTGGGTTGTAATATATTGGAATGTTTTTATAAAATTGTTTAATTGATTTGTGGAAGTGTTAAAGAAATATGAAAAGTGTTGTGGGCTATTTTGGTGTCAATTGGATTTCAAATCAATTTGGATGAAAAGTGGACTTTTGTGACTTTTGTGCTATACATGTGGGCTGTTTGGTTATTTTTTTATGAGTAAATGATATTTTCATGTGAAAATTATATTTCTTTACTTTTTGAACTTGTTTGAGAACAAAGGGAAAACCCAGGTATCTAGTTGGGTGGACATGTACTAGTATGCTAGTGAATTCTTGGGGTTTGGCCTCAGTTTTACCTAGAAAGATTGACGCTTACAACTCTAACTGAACTATGGTGATGATGATTGGGGACCACTAGGTTATAGGTATATTCCCTACTAGTGGCTCCTACACAGAAACAGATATTTGTTATGCTTACTCTCACTGAGATACGAGGTACCTGGGACCCACAATGAGCTAGTTCCTAGGGGTTATTTCCAATTGCTTGTGCTCATTAGATCCTTTATACTTACCGTCATCATACGGTATATTTTTTAGGAAAATTCAGTAGCTTTGGAATTTATTTTAAAAGTCTTTATTCTTTAAATTAGCCTACTTCAAAACTGATTTTTTTTTAAGTTTCATCTTTTAGAAATTGTAACTAGAAATTACATGTTTTTGAAAACTTGCATTATTTTCATATTTGAATGTTTATCTCATGGAATCTCTTAGTGGTAGTATCCTATTGGGCATTGGATCACACCCTACTTACACTATTGGGTGTAAGTAGACTTGGTTATTTTTGTTTTCACGGGTTGGGTATAGTTTTTAGTTCTAGTGATTCGGGTTTCTAGCAGGTCCTTGGTGGTGAAGTCTTATGGAGATGGCTTAAGGGAGGTGCACCATTCCATGAGGGTTATTGGGATATTTCTTTTTGGTTGTATACCTTTGTTATAGTCTTGTTGAGTTTTTTTAAAATATATAATTCAGTTCTGAATTTTTGTAAAATATTGTTTGGTTTGAAAAATTTAGATTCATTTTATTGGATTATTTGTTGTTTTAAGTTTATAAAGTTAGGTAAATCATTCTCAAACTTCAATTTATGATACCCAGGAACTTGTTCCATCCCATGGGGATTGGGAATTACCTTCGGGCCTTGTCATTGGCTGGGTCGGGTGCCGGTTTTGATGGCGACCAGATTTGGTTCGTGACAAAATGGTATCAGAGGAGGTTCAGGTTAACTCTTTGGGTCATGTTATTTGGGGAAGAGTCGGGATAGTGTGGAGTTAGTATTGTCGAGACTTGGTATTCCAGTTATGGGTAGTGTGCCTAATCACCACACCTCATGACAGGATTCATGTTTCCAGGGGATGTTGGGATTTATCTAAGTCCTTTAGTTTTCTTGATTTGATGATGATTAGGGGAAATGAAAAGAGAGTTTGGTTAATGGACTCAGTGAGCTCGCAGGGCCTGGAAAGCCATGTGGAGCTGGGGATATTCCCTAGAACACTCTCTGTGATGGTTAAGTGATTGAAATATGTCCTCCAACCATATTTCCAAGTCACCCACTGAAACTAGTTTCCTCTCGCATTGTCTTATGTTCTTTAGTTTTGAAATCTTGGAACTTTGGTTTTAAAGTGACTTGGTTTTAAGAAGCGTAAAGTTCTTGTGAAAAGATTATCTAATAAAGAGGGAATGGTTAGATTTTTGAAAATTGAGAACTAAATTTTCAGAATTGTATTGGAATGGAAAATGGTGTGTTTTCACCTCTTTTGAAAGAATGAACTATGTCAAGGTTGGTTTTGAAAAAGTGTTTCCAATAGAGTTTTCTAAACTATTGAAAGGTGTTTTTATGGGATGAGATGTTTTGAAGTTGATGTTAGTAACTTGAAATTAAGTTTTCATTGGAATTATTGTGCCTTTATGAAGAGTTTTTTTAATGTGGTAATTTGGGTTCGATTTTGTGGTTAGCAGTCTTGAGAAAAAGGAAGTATTGGTTGATTGTTTTGGTTTTGAAAAGTGAAATGAGTTTTTGTATTAACCTTTGGTATTTTCGTGAGAGACCACATGCATGGGGTTATATTGGATGATGTATGGTTAATGGCATGACTGGATGAGTTCTGTGATGGATATGAGGAGGGTGCCCGATGTGGAATAGAAACATGCATGTGTGGGGCCTATGGGGTATCATTGGGGGATACGCTAACTGATGAACTGTTTGTTTTCAAAGAAATGTTTTTAAAAGGAAAACTTGATGACACGATGAGTGGTTTGGGATGGTTTGTATTATGTGTTTTTGGAAATGTTGATGTTGTGTAATGTTTTAAGCCCGAGAACCCCTCCTGTTTGAACTGTGTTTTGGGTTTGTGTTTGGTCAGCAAGATGTGTTGAAGGGAAGGTTAGTGGTCTCTTCTAAGAAATGTTTTGGGACGCCTTTACGGTGGTTCCCTTCATGTGTTTGGATCTATTTTGTGGTATATCTTGACCAATGGACCATCTTGGTTGGTTCCATGGGTTCAATCGTTGGATAATTTACTCCCCATTAAGTGTTAGTGCACAACTGAAGTGTAGCCCAGGTTGTTTTGCCGTTGGAAGATCCTCTAGTTGATCAATATAAGGAATATTTTCTCGATCTTTGTATAATGTGTCTACAATATTTATTTTATTGGTTTTTTGAATCTTTTTATAGTGGGAGAGTGCTCGTGGAATGTTGAGAGAGACCTTTGTTTCTTAAGTTACCTGATTCATCGAAGGTGGAAGTTGACTAGGGTTGTTAGTGTGGATGAGTGTCTCGATGGTGTCTAAGAGGGACTCTGGGTTCTTCATAGATTCTTTGAAGTAAGAGTTCATGTTAAACACCAGTTTTGGTAATCTGGTCATGAGAGGCTATTGTGGACACTTTCTGGACTTGCGTGTTGTTTAGGGACTTGGCATAAGGTCTCATTCCATGAATTGTTTCTATTAGTCACAATGGTCATGTTCGGGGATGCCTTGGGATGTAATGTGTATGTTTGACTGTAAAGGTGAATGTTGTGCAATCCTTTGAGAGTATCTGTTATGTTGGGAGTATGTCTCCCTTGGAAAAACGTCAAAATCCTCTGTTTCAGAGGAAGGTGTTTATATGCGTCATTTCTATCTATTGTTTCTCCCCCAAAGAAACAAGGTGTGATATGTGTGCATATTCTAAGACCTTTTTTCATTGAAATGTTAGGTTAGGGTAAAGTGATTTTGGAATGTGTTAGTTCTTGGTAAACTTATCAGGGATTGCGGTGTAATTGTTTGTATCACCAGAAGAAGAAGTTTTGGTCAAGTGGTTTCCAAAACCTAACTACGAGGTGGAAGATGATTCAATCATTTGAGCTCCAGCCATAGGTCCCGGAGAGAATTTGGCACGTAGTCAGGGGAAATCCCAGGTTCATTCAAACCCTTATACAAATTCTTATCCTCAGTATGAATGATAGGAAAATTTTAAACATATCGCGTCATCATCTTTCTTCTGATGTTCCCGTTTAGTGGAAATTGGTGGAGGTCCTTATACCCATGTCACCACCTAATGTCATTCCCTCCCCCTTTGGTTTTCATTTAGTCATTAGAGAATGGTTAGAAATTTGGATAGACATGTTGAGGACACAGTTTGTGCACAATTAGTAGTGACTGTGTGCCAAGAATCCATGCAGAAAGAATGATCTTTACAGTTAGTGCACGGTTTCCCAAACCGTGCAGACTAACCTTGTGCCCTTCCCAAATATTTAAAAAAAATTGGGTCCTTCCGTGTCGGCTCATGCTGGTCGGTTAATATGGTTGGTTCTTATGGTGGGGAGACCCAATATTATTCTCATGTATGATCCTTTATAAACTTTGACTGGAATTCTACCCTTTGTACTAGGGATTCTGTTCAGGCCTCCCCCTGTTAGTGTCCTTATTCTGTCTCGGAAAAATATAGGTTGTCTCTTATGGTGGGTGCCTATTTGTGTCCCCCCGTACCAATAGATCAGATTTATCCATGGTCTTGGCTTGGAGTTAGGTAGTCTTGTTCATAACTATCTTGCTACCAACATCTTCCTTGAGTAAATGATGGGATTGGAGAGTGCTCAATGGTTTAGTTAAAGTAAGGTAAGTGTAACCTTGTTCGAAGTTGTTGTTCATTTGGGTGAATTGCTTGAGTCTCATTCGGATAGTGTTTGAGGAGTTTTATTTTGGGATAAAGTATGAATGTAATTTATCATTTCAGGAAATTTCGTTATGTTTGGGTTGTGAGATTAATCCTTCCTTAATTAATCACAGGAGGTGTTTTGTCCCTTGGGGGCGAAGCTTCGCAAAGAAGTACATCTTGGTTTATCTGTTGGGTTTGGTTTTTGTATCTGGGCTTGCTGTGGCTTTATAGGGATGGAAAGTTTTAATGGTGGGGATAATTGTCACATAAATGAATAATTTTAAAGTTAAATTTTATTTAATTTCCATTCATGCTTTGTTTTGGGGGTTTCCCAAGCTTTTATGAAGGAATGGGTGAGTTTTCATGAATTGGGCCAAACCATGAGCCCAATTTCAGATTTAAAAATAAATATTTATTCCTTTATAACTTCTTAATTTTTCAACATTTTTCGTCCATTCCAATTCCTCATTGTCATCCCCTGAACTATTAACCCACCATATTAATTTGTTCTATTTAGGAATCCATAATCATGGTGGATATGAGTTTTTATTTAAGGGATTGGGCCTGCCTGAAATCCCATTTCCTAAATTAAAAATATTTTTCAAATATTTATTATCTCTTTAAATATTTATGTTTTTTCGGTTATTCCAACTCTCCCCCAAGCGTAAATACCCAAGGAACGCCCCCATGCTCTCCTCACCCTCTTTGAAGCACGGTTTCATCGCTAATTTGGATGAAACTTCACAAAATTTCTCAAATCTTCCATATTTGAACAGGTAAATTTATTATTTCATAAGTCCTTCATTTCTAACTCTTTTTCCCCCATTCCAATTCCTAAATGATCTCTTAAACCTTGCTCGAATCTCCCTTGAATGGTTGGCTGTTTTCAAATTTGGATACAGGTGTTTTGGGGTGATTTCTTCAATATTTTTCAAGGTAAGAAATTCCTTCTTGGTTTCTTCCTTTTCCCTTAGGGTTTCCTCCCTCTTCCATTAGGTTATAAAATTTCCAGAAGTTAGGGTTTGAACCTAGGGTTTGATTTGGTGTTTTTTTGTCAAATATTGTGGTCTAGGGCTAGTTTTATCTTCCTTAAGGTGCGGCAGTGGTGCGGTTGATGTTTTGCACCAAGTTTTGAGGGATTCGACACTTTCGGTAGGTGATTCCATGGTTAACCATTCCTTGATGAGTTAGTTTTCTTATTTTACTAGTTTTTCATGTTCCCCATATTCTATTTGTGGTGCGAAAACCATTTTTTAGGGATTTAGTTACACATTTAATTTTATAATTTCGTTTTTGTTGAAGTTGTGAACTTTTTGAATGTAACACATGTGATATCTTTTGTGGTAGTTTTATCAAATATGAAATTGATTTATTAGTTGTTGATAGGGGATAAAAATTCTGTTTTGTTAATTCCTTAGTGTCATGAGCACCTTGGAAGGGGGTTTTTGGAATACTTTTTTTGTGTAAAACTTTTTTATACTTCTTGAGAGCATTTTATGAAAATGGGTGTTTTAATTTGTATCTTTTGTGGTATTATTCAAGGTGATTTTATAACACTTGAAATTGGTTTTATAAATTTCTATATGGCATCCAATTATATATTGGTAGTGTTTTGGTGTGGTTTGGTCCTTGAAATATGGTTTTTAAATGGGTTTTATGAGAAATGTTTGGGTATACTCTTTAGAATTGGTTTACGAAAGATTTGAATGATTTAATGATTTATGTAAGAGGTGAAACCATATTGGAAAACTATTTTAGAATGTGTATATTTTTAAATGGTACATTTTAAATGTGAAATTGGTTGTTTTCTGATGTGTTCCATCTTAGAAATGTTTTATAAAAATGTTTGAAGGATTTACTAAAGTGTATAAGAGATATGAAAGTGATGTGGGATGTTTTGTGTGAGTGTAATGTGAAAATGGATTTTGGTTATAAAAATGGTATTATGTAACATGTTAGTGGGATATTATGTGATTTTTCATATATTTGAATGGTTTTATAAAATTTTATAATCGATTTGTGGAAGTGTTAAAGAAATGTAAAAAGTGTTGGGGGCTATTTTGGTGTCACTTGGATTTCAAATCAATTTGAATGAGAAGTGGAATTTTGTGACTTGTGTGGTATAAATATGGGCTTTTTGGTGAATTTTTGATGAGGAAATGATATTTTCATGTGAAAATTATATTTATTGACTTGTATAATTTGTTTGATTCCAAAGGGAAAACTCGGGTATCTAGGTGGGTGGACGTGTACTAGTATGTTAGTGAATCCGTGGGGTTTGGCCTCAGTTTCACATAAAAATATTGACACTTACAACTCTAACTAAACTATTATGATGATGATTTGGGACCACTAGGTTATGGGTAAGTTCCCTACTAGTGGATTGTGCATGAGAATGGATATTTGTAATGGTTACTCTCACTGAGATATGAGGTACATGGGACCCACAAAGAGCTAGTGCGTAGGGGTTATTTCATATTTATTGTGATCATTATATCCTTTATACAACCTTCATCATACTTTATATTTGGATGGAAAATTCAGTAGCTTTGGAATTTATTTTAAAAGTGTTTATTCTTTAAATTAGCCCACCTGAAAACTTCTTTTTTTAAGTTGCATCTTTTAGAAATTGTAACTAAAAATTACATGTTTTTTAAAACTTACATGCTTTTCATCTTTGAATGTTTATCGCATGGAACCTCTTAGTGGTGGTATCTTACTAGAAATTGTCTCACACCCTACTTACACCCTTGGGTGTAATTAGAATTGGTTATTTTTTTTCGCGAGTTGGGTACAGTTTTTAGTTCCAGTGGTTTGGGTTTCTAGCAGGTCCTTGGTGGTGAAGTCTTATGGAGATGGCTTGAGAGAGGTGAACCTTTGCATGAGGGTTCTTGGGATGTTTCCTTTTGGTTTTGTACCTTTGTTATATTCTTGTTGAGTTTTTTTAAAATATGTAATTCAGTTCTGAATTTTTGTAAAAGATTTTTTGGTTTGAAAAATCTAGATTCGTTTTCTTGGATTCGTTTGTTGTTTTAAGTTTATAAAATCAGGTAAATAATTACCAAACTTCAATTTATGATACCCGGTCACTTGTGCTATCCTGTGGGGATTGGCAACTCCCTTCGGGGCTTGTCGTGGGCCGGGTTGGGTGCCGGTTTGGATGGTGACCAGATTTGGTTCGTGATAATCTTCCCCACTTGGTTCATTTTTTGGGGTTATTTTTAAGATCCTAAAAAAATATAGTAATGATGGAACTCATGGACACATGAATCAAGGGTACTATTACTTCATTATCATCAATATAATATGGGGATTCATCTTTATTAGAATACCTTTCATTTACATTTACTCATTAAGCTATTTCAACTACTCATCTGAAGGGGCATAAATATTTGTAGATTCTAAATTGTCTCCATTTCCAATATGGTTGGGTATTTTATGGTGTATTAGAATATTACACATTAAATGTAATCTATAGAGAATCCCCCCAATATTTACTAAT
Source organism: Viscum album (assembly GCA_963277665.1). Classification (NCBI taxonomy): domain Eukaryota; kingdom Viridiplantae; phylum Streptophyta; class Magnoliopsida; order Santalales; family Viscaceae; genus Viscum; species Viscum album. Next base: position 1,504,317,028 of record OY728132.1, read on the forward strand.
GGGAACTTAGAAGGGATATTGTTGGATTAACTATTGATGAGTGAAATGTTGGTTGGTTGGTTATCCAGGGTCACACCCAACATTTTAAATATATATTTATTCAAAGAAGATTAGACCACAACTTATTATAATTTTTATATAATTATGGGTGCAAGTGTAGATGGTGATTGAGATAAAAAAATCATCCCTATGGGTTGGTGTTTTAGAGGTTAGGGTAATAATTCCCCCATCACTACATTTTGGGGCCTTCTTTACATAGTTGTTATATCCAATTTCATGCCTCTCATTTCCTCCTAGACCTCTATCTTAGAAACTTCCAAATAGAGGGTTAGTTTGGAATGTCCGTCTATAACTGTTAATTTTGGTTGGGAAACTATAGGTGGTGTTCGGGTTTTATGGTATTTACACATATTGGATCAGACCCTTTCAATACTTAGATAGATTTGTAGATGATTCCATCAATGGCTTGATATAATTTATCTCCCCTCTTTTAATCTTGTGAGGTAAGTTTAGTTAGAAGAAAAAAATGATGAGTAGTGTCTCTTGAGATTATGGTATGTTCAAATGTTATCCCGTTGTAATCATCCCTTGATGATTGTCCTAAAGATGGGGTTAATATTGAATTATTTTAATCCTATCATTATCAATCAAGAGTGTAAAAGTGAAGGTCCTCATACTTACCCCAACCGTAAATGTGTACATGGGGTGAGGCCTATTTAATAATTCACTAGATAGTACCAATGAATTATTGTAGGTGTGTTGAAGATGCTTTCATTTTCACCCATATTTGGGGATTTCTACTATTAAAAAGATAATGATTTCAGCCTATTTTTATCTCTCATTAATAATTTTGATGTTCTATGCATTTCCACCATATAGTATACATTTCTCATTGAAGTTGTTTAAGGTTAATCATATATTGAAGTGAAGGTAGATCATATTGTATTCTTTCATTTGCTTGGTTAATACATATTAATAGGTGTATAGGGGATAATACATGTTCTTTATTTGGTGTTCATCCACCTCCTTCCACATTTTATCAAATTAGGTTTTAGGTCCACTAGGATGAGTACCCTAAGAGGGGGGGTGAATTAGGGTATGACAAATTAAAAATTAAAGCATGTTCTGATCTTGTTTCACTATTATGCAAAACACTCTTCTCTCACTTTCCTGTTGCACAATATAAACAGAAGGTAAAGAATGCACAGGACACGTCAATTTTTACTTGGTTCACCACTAAGGGCTACATCCAATGATCATACGCCGACAAGTTTCCAGTCGTATCAAATTCCACTATTCTTCACTAGATGTGGATTACAAAGTTCGAGAAAAGTCACTTTGTCCCAGGATCACTGCCTTTACAAGGTTTAGGGTCAGATCACTACTTTCCCAAGGGTCACTCCCTGTTTCTCTCTCTCTGGCTCACTGCCGGTGGAGAAGATCACCTTTTTCCTCTTCCTTTGCTCACTTCATCGGAAAGGAATCCACTCACAGTTTATAGACCTATAGGTATCTTCATTTTCATGAAGGAATGCATCTTCTTCTATTTGTATATGCTCTGTTGAAGCTCAATCTTTCACCCGTAGATGAATCTCCCTTTGCACCGAAGGTATCGGTAAATCCCCCAGCTTCCATGCAGCCCTGAATCACTGCCGGAAATCCACCTTACTTGGCACCCTTCTCTAAGGAGGCGCGCAATTCTCGGCATGCAATTCAACATGGGTGCACAAGTATTTCTTAACACTTGCGCGACTCAAGCTTATGCTTCTCCAAACTTGCGTGACACACTTCCTTTGCTGCCAAAACCACCTTAGGCACACAACTAACACTTGGCGCACAACTTCCAAAACTGGCGCGCAAGTCCCACTTGCACGACACACCACCACTTGCGCGACCACCACACCTGCGTATAGGCATTTGGTCACCCCTGCGCGACGGCGCGCAAGTCTCTCCTCGGCGCGCAAGTCTCAGCGTGCAGGTCTCTTCTCCTGCAAGTCACTTGTGCGACCTAATTCCAAACTTGTGAGAACCTTTTTCCTTTTCCATATTTTGATCTTCTGATCTTGAAAAACCATAGGCGCGCAAGTTCTCATGCTTCTAAGGAATTAGCGCGCAATCCTCTTCACGGTGCGTAAGTCACCTACGCGACACCACCAATACTTGCGCGACACTTGTCCCTTTGCCATATTTTGATGATCTCATCTTGAAAAACATATGGCACACAATTTTCCAAGACTTCAAGTACACGGCGCGCAAGTCCCTTTTCCAAATCTTCATTTGACGATTTTCAGGCCCAAAAATTTAGCAAACACTGGAAAACAGAGCCACCTTGTATCTGTTCTTTTGTACCGCCTCCAAATCATCCCTTCCTTTTGTCGACATTCTTGAATCAAACATGAATCATTGACCTTAGCTCTTGAACTCGACATTCCATCATGAAATCCTCTTTGTCAACAAATTTGTATGTCATCGTTTTTCTTTGTCAACAATTACCACTCAGATGTCCACTTTTTCAACAAACACAATCACCTCAAAAATGCTTCAATGATACCTTGAGGGATTTTTTCCCAACATTAGGACTCATTTTTTATAGATGATTTATTTTTTTTCTCTTCTCAAATTGTTTATTTTACTATGGATGTGTCGAATAAGTTTAGACTTCCCTTGGGAAGTTTCTAATTTACCCAAGTTTAACCATTCTATTAGTGGAATAGATGAGGATTTTTATTTTGAAGCATCTATTTTTAGTGAAAAGAAACCATTTTTAAATGATTAGTCTACTTTTTTGGGGATTTATTATTTTAAAAAGATATCCTAATACGAGGGTGACTATGTGGAAACTATGGTATCCTTCATCTAATTTTCAGTTGGTGTAATTGGCTCTAAATCTGAATCTTCATACCTAGAGTAGATTGATGTTGATATTGAAATTCTTCTTTCAACATACATATATTTACGAAGGAACTCTATAATACAATGTATTTCTTCTTTTAGTATGATCAAACCCATGAAATGTCTTGTTGGTCTCCATGTTGTTGGAACTGTTTCCTATTAGGTATCCTTGTTTTTATCATGGGGAGGACCTCAATACAAATTATTAAATCCATGGATTTTATCTTTTTTTATTTTTTTATTCTTTCTATGACATTCGTTTATGACCTTGCAGGATTGAACGCCATGGTATTGAACCTCCCAAAAGAAGATTGGGCCAAATACTAAGGTTGTGAAAGCATTCTTGTAAGGTGGTTGGAACCTCTTATTTTTCTTATACATAGATATTCCTTGGATTTAAACCTAAATTAAAGGTAAAACCTCAATGGTATCAATAAAAACATTGATAGAGTTAGTTCCCATTTTTAGTCCAAGGTTCATGTTCCCATTATAGTACCTCCTCCTCAGTTCCTAGATTCAAGAAACTAGAGTTAGGATATCATTGGAAACCTCTAGGGGGTTGAGGCCATTTATCAAAGATAACAGTAAAGATAAGTGGGATACCTCCTAAGACAATCCATATAAAATTATTGTATTTCAATGAAATTCTACCTTACCTGTTCCAATTATGTTAGAAAGGTGTTTTCATGCTCGGGAGAGAAATACTAAAGTGGTTAGAAGGGGTAACTGGGTTCACCTACCCCTTCTAAGTCTTTGACATCGGGATGGCCTAAACTAACTCATTACCTATAGATTATTCTAGGTTTTGTTATGTAATGGTATTTTTCCATTTTGTATATATTCTAGAACCATAACATTGAACATTTATTGGGATTGGTTTATTGTGCATATATTCCTAAGAGTTACAATAAATTAATCAGTGGTATAAGTGTAGGGAGTTTGGGAATGATGATAGTAGATCATAGGTTCATTGGTATCATTAATATTTCCCTTATTATTTTCTAGGGTTATAATATCATAGTTTTTCATTAATGTATTTTTTTAATGTTGTCAGAACATAAACAATAATAATATACCCATCAATGTAGCATCATATATAAGAAAGTGTGATTGATCAATCATTTTATGGGTGAAGTATTTCACATTAGGTTTAACATTTTTTGTTTTTATAATTTTCATTTTCATATTATCATAGACCTGATTTCAAAAAATGGGCAGTCTTTAAGAGGAATTAACAATGATTTGGGTATTTTACATTGAAACTGAGATGATGGGTGGTTAACTCATATCATTATGGAGCTTATTATCTTGTCTATGACTCTTTTGAATTTGATTATATGTTTATAAAATCCTTCCCAATAACAATGTCTACTTTTTTACATTTTTAATCTTTTTATTAGGTAAAATGTTCATAATGAATGAATTTTAGTGATTAAGATATTGAATAGACACTACAATTAAGGTAAATATTCATGTTCTTATTACATATGGAATATCATATTTACTGCATGAGGATGTGTATATCTGAAATTAATCTATAGTTTAGTTACATGTAATTGGGTACTCTGTAATTTAATTTCATCCAAGGAGGTATTTAAACCCACTATATCATCACTAGGGAGGTTGAGAGTTCATTGACTCATCACTTGTAGATTTATTTATTTCCACATCACCAATAGTAAGGTGAGTTCACTAACTCATCACTAGAAAATAAATCTATTATATCATCACCAATAGGGATGTGATTTCACTATATTTTTTACAATGAATTTATCAATTATCTCATAACCAATATTATAGTTTGGGTGAGGTACCCATTTAGAAGGACACCAAATGTTAAAGCTAACATTGCAGTTTATTTCAATCGGGGAAGGTATAAGGGTGAAAAGGGGATTCACTGATTCATCTCTAGTGGGTTAAATAAGTACTATATTATCAATAGTGGATGAATTTTTTAAATTAAAACCCTTAGTATGGATATCGGAGAAAATTTTTACATTGTAGTTTCATTCCATCTAAGATGGATTAAGGGTAATAGGGTGTATAAGATGTGTAAGAGATTAGATTAGTACCATGATAGGGGCCTCATATGTATCCCTATGAGGGGAATAAAAACCCATATAGTTATTTATAATTTAATGAGTAATGTAATGTCTTTAAGGTCATGTGATATTAATTATAGTGGTTCCTTTTAACGCCATTCATCTATGACCAAATGTGTTCCTTTTAAAAGGTTTTGTTCTCATGACCATTATGTCTGCGGTTTAAGGTCATGAAATTATGACCTATTCTAAGAAGTTTAAAGTCATATATAATGTACTACTTGGTGAAGGATACCTAAAATTAGTTTTTTGTATGGCTTATGCATGAGTATCCATTTAGATTTTGTACCTTCTCTAGGTTTGAGGCTCATTTGTGCTCATATTCTATCTATTGATAACTAGGAAGGGGGGATAGATGATTGAATGCATGAGTGGTGTGAAGGAATGGATGAAAAGTTTGGTCTTTCACTAGAACTATATCCATTTATACATATGGCTCATTGGTTAGTCCCAAGGAAGCTAATTGTATACTTGAAAAACTTGAAAACTAATTCAAAGAATCCAGTATGGGAATCTTTATCGTGGAAAGGTTCCACTGTTTGATAAAGATAATAGATCCACATTATCAAAGGAATACATGATTTATTTTATTTTAAGGACCCTAACAGTTATGGAATATACTGAGGTGATTCGTATTATCAAATGAAAACATGATCGATAGGGTCACATTATTGATCATACATATTAAAATGTTATAGAGGAGACATAAATGGAATTGGATTTATATTACTTTGACCTCAGAGAAAGATTGTCTGAAAGGTATTTCATACCATTATGACAAAAGGGATGAATTTGGAACGAGTAATTTACAATGAATATATCTTAATTCATAAGTGATGAATATGTGTAAAGAGATTAAATCCATTTAATAAAGGTTCATTCATGATTTTTTAAAGGTTTCTCTTCATGTTATTAAAGGTGGTACTTGTGCTAAAATCCATCCATTCATTCTAAGTACTTACAAATGTGGTCTTTGTAGGTGGTGGAATCATTGTGTACAACTTAGATTATCCTTGTTCTTTGGAATGTGGGAATGATGAAAAGAATTAATACTCAGAAATAGCCACTCCTAAGGCCCCTCACATGAATGTGTATAGTGTAAGTATCATTGTGTACCTCAAGCATAATTGATTCAGTTCATCCTTAAATTGGGTTTGAGTACAATCCCCATATTAGAAACTTCTGATAAGTACTTGGTGCACAAGTTTTTATTCCTATTTTCCCTATTTAGAGGTAGTAACAGATCTAAGGGATCTGTGTTTGATATTAGAGGTTCACTTGGGTTAGCACGCAAGTCCTTTCACAGAAGTGGTGACTTTCACATGTTGGGGGTGTTTTCCCTTGGTCAGATGGATAAAAATCACTAATACCCCCAACTTCTTAACGTCAAAGTATATTAATAGAAAAATGACACTCATGCATGGAATTAAAGTTATTAGAGTGTAACTTATTATATGATCATGTAAATTGGGGGATGAGTCATGGAAGTAGCTTGGCCATGGAAGTGTTTATGATAATACGAACCCCCAATTCCCACCAGTAACATTCACAACTTGGGGATTCCACTATGCCTTGGGTGCATGTAAGTCAGTTATCTGATGCCACCTGGAAGTGTGGGATGACTTTGATTTTAGAACTAGTACTTCCAAAATGTAGTTTTACGACAACAATCCCATGGTATCCATCAATTATACTCGTTAATTGGGACTTATATTGTGCCTTTGAACCACTGAAATTTCAAAAATACATGATTATATGAGGTTTTATTTACATGGAATATAATTCCACTACATTTAGAAGTTTTAATTTCTATAAACCCTTACAAAAGTTGAATATTATTCATGTTATCCTTTAAATACAATTTTCATTCAACTTTCATAGCCACCCATAACTATTAGTGTTGTTACTTTAGTTTCCTTCAAGGAGACAAACTAAATATTTAATTATTGGAGCATCAAAACTCAAATCATTAACTAACCAATCAACATGGGGTGATTTTGAATATAATTTAGTAGATCAATGAGGGAGGATAACAAGAGAACATGATACTGAAATTAATAACACAAATTATAAACAGTAAATATGAGGGAATGAAATTCCTTATTGACTAAAATTTATTTGGTATTAGCCTTAAACATTGTACAGTTGAGATAACATAAAATTATTTTCTAGACTTCATCATTTTTCTAGGCACAAAGGGTTCCAAGTGACCATTTTAGGTCATTTATATAGTGGATGAGAAGTTTTATTCTATGGGTGGTATCATGATTAGGGGATATGAAAAGTATTGTTTGAGGCTATCAAACACACTCAATAAATCATTTTCCCATTGATGGTTTCAAACTGTTTCATCATAATTATAAAAAGAAAATACCTACCAAAGAAGTTTGAAATAAAACATCCAATATTGGTGTTTCTTCTATAAATTACTCTTAATTATCAGAGTTTTTATAGAGGTTAAATGTCTAGGATTTCCATTATTTTCAAGGTATTGACCTTGATTCCATGATAGAAAACCAAATATCCAAGTAATTTACCAGAAGTAACCTTAAAGGCATTATTTAATGTGTTCATTTTCAAAAAAAATTGTAATGGAATATAAAATACTAACTCAAGTTTAGTGAAGTGGTTAAGATGTTGATATGATATAACTTCCATGTTCTTCATCTAATATTAAATGATATTTCTTAAAAAATGATTAAATATTTGATGCATCATCATTTGTTCCAAACATTGAATTATTTTCATAGACACAACATGTGTGGGAACAAATCTTTTGAATGGGTGAGTATAAACATACTCAATAGGACATCCCAAAAACATAAAGAAAATATGGAACAATATTTCAGGTCAAACTCTAGAACAAGATAGGGACTATAAAGAAGGTAAGAAAAAAAATATTATCTAGAGGTAAAAGTATCAAGGGTGTTGGGAATTCTCAAACATATCATATTGAATCAATAATGGATCATATCTCATGAGAAACTAGGATGTTCAAAATTCATAAGGTTTGAAGAGGAAAACCTAGTAGTATGACATGTCTTAAAGGAAATCATGAATTCCTAAAGTTCCATAAGGCATGTAATGTCTGTTATATCTATCCTTTATAACCTCTATGTTTCCATAGTTGGGGACCCATTCCTTTTTTAGGTATGTACATCAGTTGAGGGAGTTTTAGATCCTATTTTTAATAACTACCCGTCCATGTGAAGACCCACATCACCTCATAAAATCTACACTGGGGGAATCACACCATACTAAATTATGTGTGTGTCTTGAGGGAGTATCATACCTCAAAGGATGACTCACACCTCATTCAGCAGTTCACATAGAATGAGGGAGTACCCAACTTTAATGAAGGACTTACACCCCATCAGTGGGGGAGTTACATACTCTTCATATAGGGGGATCGTTCTTTTTCTGGGCTAAAGGAGTACTGAAACCATTCCTGAATCAAGAGAAACCACACCCTAATTATATGGGGGATTGAAAAACTCTTAGGAAAAATTTTAATGACTCATTCCCTTTCATCATCAAATTTTCAGGTGAGTACCAAACTCTAAGAAGTATGGGGGAACCACATCCTATCATCAACACCTTTTTAGGGGATTACCAAACCCCATATTCTCTTTTATTATCAATATTGAACATTTTCATTGCCTAATATCCTTACACTTACCCAAACACATCACAAATGATCTCTGATGGCTAGGAGGATTATATCATTGCACTCTACATGAAAAAATGATCTAAGTGAACTATTTACTTTTATGATTTTAACACTCACATCATAATATAGGAAAAACACTAATGGATACTGAGTATATGAAAATTACTCCTATGTATATGGTGTATAATACTTGGGTGATATCCAGTTATGTACCATTATTTTTTTTGTTATTTAAAGTCAACCCACGCAATTTTTCCTAGTAGGGTACTTGTCATGTGGGACTTCTGAGTGGATATGGCATGTGCCAATAATAAATTATGAGTTGATTTGTATTAATATACATGGAATAAATTTCTTCCATACCTAACATGTGAGACTTATATGTTAGTTGGAATTTCCTTCGTCAATACCCGAGTTGTGTTCACAAATTCATACATAATATGTACCCTAGTCCACATAGTGTGTATGGCCAAGTTGGAAATTTGGTGTGTACACTAGTACATGTCGAGTCATGCGGCTCAATGTGGATGAAAATTTTAACTTAGATACACATCATGCAATATTTTTCTTGGTCACTCAAACCCTATCTTCCACTGACAACCCTACACGATATGAACCTCGGTGTCATATGTTGTGCCAATAGTGAAAAAAATAACTTTTAACTTTGATTATTTTTAATATTTAACATTAGTTAAAAGGTTAGATCATTGCATATATTGTTAAAAATAATGTTTCCACATTCTTTATAAAAAATGACCATGAAGATTTATGTCAACATTTGTTTTATTAATAATTGATGTGAAAAGTAAGAAAAAAATAGCCCAAAAAGATTTTAGACATTATTTTTTTTAAATGGCATCAAAATATTATTTCAACATCATTTATTGTTATAAATGATGTCTAAATCCTCTTGCCACATTAATTATAATTGAAATTTATGTCAAAATTATTAAAAAAAATGACCTCAAATGAGGCTTTTGACATCGACTGCATAAAACGACAAACATAAAAACTTAATTATTATTATTTAAAATATTAGAGAAATGAAATGCCCCATCCATGTTAACAGAACAATAGTACAATAATAGTAGTAGAAAAACAATAATAGTGGTATTATAAAACAAATAAAAACACAATGTAAACTTTTATAAAACATTTTTTCAATATAATATACACATAAATGAGACTTTTATATATAAATATATAAAATTAATCAATCCTAAAAAATAATTTTAAAATAAATCTCAAAGTTAGATTAATTATTCAGTATAATAAGATTTAATATCATCAAAAACCTATAAAAACAATAAATTTATAAAATTTACAATGCAAGAAATTGTTTAAATCATAAGATATATAGTGAAACTAACCTTTTCAAGATTTATCATCATTTCATTCATGATAGTATAAAAAATAATTGTAAAACATAATATCTAAATTCAATATATCCCCTTTTATGATGAAATTTCATTTATAAAATAACATATTCAAAATAAAACACACAATATATGTAAGATAAAAACGTATTAACTATACTATAAAATATATCTACCTTCACTTTCATATAATTAATTTGTTTTTGGTCCTTTATAAATAAGTTTTTTTATTAAATGCTTTCCATAACCTGTTTTTTCATATATTAATTTATAAAATGTATATAGAATTAAAATGTTATATTAAAGGAATTATAAAATAGAATTAAACTTATGAATTCAACAATTCTTGAAAATTTTCATAAACATTACCTAGTGAAGAATATAACCAATGTGTTGTGCATTAATGTGGGTATAATATGCATAGCATCCAATGTCTACTAAAAAAATTTCATAATGATATTATATTAACTAGTAGTTTGAAATTATATATTAATTTTTAACCAACAGGGAATGTAATGAACCAACACCTGATCTCCATGTTTTCTTATTTATTGACTATATATTTAACATTAACATTCTTCCTCATGTATTGAATAGCAATTGAAATAAATTCTAGATCTATAAATCTATAAATGGAAGTCATCTCATATTGTAGAAATATATTGTATAGATACCTTATTAAATAGTTAATAAATTAAATCACTATAATTTATATTTATTTAAAGAAATGAAAATTGAAATTGAAATTTACTTACATGGAAAACAACTGAACCATGGGTATGGAGATATCATCACTAATAACAACATCCATGATAAATTTTTAAAATATTCTTAATGCTTAGTACCTCCCACATATTTTAGTATTCATCATAAACTCATAATAACTCTCTAAAATAAAATAATTCATTACTAATTTTGTTAAACTTGGATACATCTAAGACGTGTATGAAGGTGTGGGTTCTTGAATATATTTTTTATTTTTCAGTGAATCATTAGATTCCAGATACTTCAATATAAGGTATAAGTAAGAAAAATACAAGTAATTTGAAATTAAAAGTAAATAAAAATTGAATAAACCACACATGCCTAATATATCAACTGATGACAAGTAATAACTGGTCATAGTAAAAAATGTCATGTACTCTATCAAATTATGGTCACTTCCTCAGTATAGAACAATATTGGAGTAGTTGGATCAATTATATCATGCACCGCTACTCTTACTTGATCTGACTACAGAATTTGGTCATGTATATAATCCCCTAGATTATGTAAAAAAATTATTCTACATTATATGAATCAATATCCCCAATATACAACTCAAAATACATATTCAGGTCTAAATGAGGGGGTGAAGGATCGAGATAGGCATGAAGGGTATGCTGGGGAGGATGGGTAGGTCGGGGAGTTTATGTCTTATTCATCATTTCAGTAAACATATCCTATACAAATGATTGAATTCAATATTCTATGGAATGATTCATATCTTTTATCAATTTTCTCAAAGAATTTATTTTTACCCCATATTCAGTCTCCCTCGATGTCATATTAGTATGACATAAAACTTTTCTAATACCAACACCTACTTTATATCCTTTTATGTGGAATGGGTGTTCTTTATTTCTTAAAGTAGTAGCCAGAATGTTTATCCCACCTTCAGGTATATAGGTACCCTGCATTTATTTCTCCTAAAGGTAATATTGAAATAATATATGAAAATGTTATATTAGTGCTATAAATTTACAAAACACCAATATTTAATAAAATTAATAATTATCTTCTTGCAATATTATCAGCTACATCTCTTGATGGATCTATAACAAAATTCACCTTTTTTCATCATCTCCCTTTTCCATTTTTTTAATATCACATCTACTAACTCTTGGTATCTTATTCTCTATAGAATAATAAGACTCTAAAATGGGAGGCTCATCGATAGTGTTATAACTAATTTTTACAAACAAAAAAATAATTTCATTAAATAATTTAATTATTGAAAATATATTAATATGAAAACGTTTTAAATGAATATATGCCTTTGTGTCCATCATTTAAATAGATGAATGTAATGAAATTATTTATACCTATATTTTATTAGAATTAAATTATTCTTAATAGTAAAAATTTTAATTTTTAGTAATTAAAATTCAATTATATCTATTATGTTAACTTATATAGTTGAATAAAAATAAATATTCGAAAATTATAAATAAAAATAAATAGTCATAGAAAAATAATTATTGTGGGCTTATTTAACCATAAAATGTGTAAATGATATTGATGAATAAATAAATTAATATTAAAATCAAATAAATGATTACCATTTATAAATTTAAATATCTAAGTTAACAAAAAGAGTGTAGCTAATTACATGTATAAGTATCAATAAAAATTAATGATATCAGGGATTCTTTAACCAAGAATAGGTAAATAAGGTGATGAATATAAACAATAATTAAAATTTTCTAGAATTTATCAATATCTATATATTTAAATAACCATGTTTTGAAAAGTTTCTTTACATGTGTATGATTTATAAAAAATAATGATATTATGTTTTTAACCAAATAATTGTTAACATAAACTATTCAATATAATATTTAATACAAAAAAGATAAAATGATCAATACCTATAGATTTAAATATCCAAGATAGAGTTATTACATGTATAAGTTTGATAAAAAAATTAGAAAATAAATATTTAACTTAATAATTAGGAGATTAATGGAGTGGTTTTCCTTAACTATTCTTTGTGAACATTTCAAGTTGCATGAACTATGTCGACATCACAATAATTTATATCCTTAGGTAATCATGTAATAGTAGAATAAATCTCACATAATTCTTAAAAATCATAAATATTATCATTATAATACACTGATATTTTAGAATATATTTCTATTTAAATAAATTTCAAGTGTTCAAAGGCTTTCTTGATACATAATACTGAGCTTAAAATGAATTGTGATATATTGTAACCTAGATTTTAAATTTATGGGTATGAATTGGATTAACCAAATTATAAAATATATATATATATATATAATATAAAATGTATTGAGTAATTTATAAAAACTAAGTAGTCAATATTTAGTAAAGACAGTTTCCTTCAGAAAATTTGTTTTCTTCAAAAATAGTGTTTATTAAATTTTTTGCAAAACAAATTTAATTAATTTATACAATATTTAGAATTTTTATTTTAGGAAGTTAATATAATTTTTAAATCATAATTTTAATATTATCTTAGGGTGAATTCTTTGGTATTTTTCTGAAAGGATTTATGTTTAAGTGAATAGTAAAAAATACTTATTTTGGTAAAACTATCATTATTTTAATTAAATAATGTAATTTAAAAGTTTCATAATATTTTGAAATTTATATTAAAGTAAAATAAGTCTCATTTAATTAGAATAAATCTAATTAATTACATAAGAATTGATATTATACTTGATTTTGGTATGAGTTCATTTTTAGGATTAAAACACATTTTTTTCTAAAAACTATTTTTTATAGAATTTTACAAATTCATATTTAAATTTTTTTTTGTAAAATATATAAATTAAATCTTGAAAAAAAATATTTCATGTTTTTAATTAGGAGGTTCAAATTTGTTAAATAATACCATTTTATTTTTCATCGTTATAAATTGTAATCGCGGTAAATATTTATCCCATTGGTAAGGGTAAAATGGGAAAAACAAGGTTAAATCTATGGGATAAGACCTAGAAATATTCAAAAAAAACATGTATTTATTTAATTTTATAGGTAAATTTTAACTTTATTCATCTTATCTTCTAATTTTTTTGTAATTTCTTTATAATTTCCTTTGATAATGACCTTAATATTATTTTAACTAAATAATAAATACAAAATGTCACTTTATTTGTATTAATATTTATAATATTTTTTAATAGGGATAAACAAAGGTTATGTTTAGTTAAAAAAATTATTTTAAATATAATTTAATTTTTTATCATGGCAATTTATTTTTAGCTTTTAGTGATGGGATAATTACATTAAATAGTTATGTAACACTAATACAGTTTTTTTTCAAGTAATAGAAAAATAAAATAAATGATTTTAAAAATATTAAAATTACAAAAATTTGGATGAATTATTATTTTACTTGAATTTTATAGATAAATATAAAATATTAGTGTTGTATTTGGTGTTTATATTTTAATTCCTTTTTTATCTTGATATATTTAATGTCAAACTATGTGAATAGTCCCAAAATTTAATTTAATGGTATCTTATGTTAAATAATAATTTAATAAATGATTTAAAAATCTTAAAAACTTATATTTGTCCAATTGAATGGTATTTGGCCTCTACTACTAACTATTTTCAACTTATGGTTCACTATTCCATTTATAGTAACTTTATTGACCCCTGAAAAGTAAAATAATTTTAATATCACGGTAATCATCAAAGGGTTAAGGATGGTTAAAACTAAGAGATAAGGGTAAAAACATCACCTAAACTTGTATAAATTTTATTTTATGAAATATTTTTTACTAATACTCATCCTATATTCTAAACATATCAACTTGGTTCCACTTTAATAGAAAAAAATATTTTATTTAAATCTTTAAGTAATTCCATGTGTTTTCTTTTCTTCACTAAAAAAGGAAACAACACCTCCTTTGTTCCTCACACCACCTTGATCCACTTATCTAGATAAACCCAAGAAAACAATTTCTTATAAACATCATTATTAAAGTTATATAGGTTCTGGTCACTTAAAAATACTATCCCTAACGTCCTTAAGAAGAAATCCAATGGTGGTCTCTCAAAGAGGAGGTAATAGTTTCAACTAGTCTCTTTCACTTTACTTCTTTATATACATTCTTAATTTATATCCTAACCATTAAAATATAATAACATTATTATCTCCCATATACTGAGATTTTATTATTTTTATATCATAACCTTTATCCATCTATTTTTCTATCAAATGAGAAATGAAAGTATCAATTGTGCATAAATGTGGATTGCTGACTCCACGTAGCGATACGGTTCATTTTCCATCCCCATATTTAATGGTTGGTTGTTATGATAGATTTATGGTTTTTTTATGATATTTTGAAATAATTATTCTAATATAATTATAGTATCTTATCTATCTTCTTACCTTTCCATCCATTAGAAAACGATAATGTCGATCGTGTTTACATGTGGACAACCGCCTCCACAAAGTGATATGATTTGTTTTTCATTTATTATTTATATGTATGGTAATAAGGATATATTTAATTAATATATATTATATTTATTATATAATAATTATTTTGTAAAAAATTATTATTTACCTTTATTTTTTTCTATCCCTCGAAAAGTGGAAACATCACTCGTGCGTATGTATAAACTATCATCTCTATAAAGTGATGTAATTATCATAACTTCTTTATAATAATAGTTATAAAATTTTATATAATTATTATATATTATACTCATTAAATGATTAAAATTTTATATATGATGAAAACATGATCAAATTATAAGTATTGCTACTGTCAAACCAAAACTTTCATGAAAAATGAAGTAGTCATCATGTGAAACAGTGATTTTAATAATGAATTATTAATAGATGGGTGATAATATGTTATAACTAAATCATATATTTTATGATATATTTGATTATGTTTCATTAATATATGTAAAATAAATCTATATTTATTATACAGGAGGTTCGAACACATATGGATTAAAATGAGACATGAGGTAACGGTTTGTCTTATAATCTCATTTCTTTTTGATATTGTTTAAGAAAAATTTCAATTGAGGGAAATTTTATGAATATTATACTTTAAAAACTATATATTTTCTTATCCTCTATTTATTCCTTGAAATTTTATGTATTAGTACGATTTTTAACTCTTTATTACTTAAAATTATCGATAAAATGTTTTTAAGGAGAATTTTGTTTTAATTCCTATTTGTTAGATAAAATTTTCTTCCATGTATATGATATTTAAAATTTTTTTAGGGGATTGTTTTACCTATTTATGAAATTTTTTAATAAGTTAATTTTTATTATATTTTAATTTATTTACAAAGGTTTAAAATGAATATTTTTAAATAAATTTTTTCTAAATAATTCTTTTTTAACTTTTTTGTAAAATTGTGAAAAGAATATTTCCTTTTAACATATATAGTATTAATGGATTTTCCCACATTAATGTTAATTATTTACTTTGAATATTCCTTTATAATTTTCCATGGTTATTTTCAAATCAAATTTTTCCCTCATATTTTTGAAATTTTTAGATTTTAAATATGTGATTTCAAAATGACAAGGTTATTTTCCCCAAGATACATTACAATGATCTTTTAAAGTAATTTTCATCTATGATAACATCCTTTTATGAATCTTATTATTTAATAGGGTTATGATTCAATGATACCATTAACTTCTTTTCTTTGTATTTTTTATGATGATTAAGTTTTATGGATGATTCTATGAAACCCATTACTTTCCTATGGGTTAACTAAGTTAAGATAAAATCTTTCTAAAACCTATTTCTTTTCCATGGGTTATGCTATGATGAAATAGTGAGTATTTTTATGGTATAGGGGAAGATTTATGGTTTAAGGTTATTTGATGGGTGGGTCATTCATATTTATCCAATTCATTGGTTAAATTTGGATAACTCATGAGATAATTATGTTATTCGTGAACTTGATTTCATATTAACAAAATTATGCATGGACATTGTTTTATGTACATAAGTTTACGTATGGTCTAAGTTTTAGGTTCATAATTTTATGTGTGGACATGGTTTCATGTCCATAACTTTATATAAGGACCTAATTTCATGTCCTTAACTTAATGAGTGAACTTTTTAATATTTATACATGCTCACAATGTAATATTATTATGCTTATGCCAAATTCCTATGTTTATGGAATTCTCTCATGGATCATGATTGTTTATTTATGATTCTACACTCTTATTAATGTTTTCTTATGTTATGAGAAAACCTTATTACATGATTCATGATTAAAGATATTTAGTTGATTGGGTATGCCTTCCTTATATTATGATCATGTTCTCATACCCTTATGCTTACTTATTATCATAGAATGATATCTCTTATGTTTACCCTTAGTGATCATCTAAGATCACCCTTTATTATTCATAATTTATTTGGGTTATGAGGAATGGTTTTAAGTAGGGTTGGTCTAAGAAGTGTACTATATGAAAAGATGTTTATGGGAGATGTTGAATATCTCTCATTAAGTAAGATGATTATGTATCTAGTATCTAAAGACACTATACCTTTTACGGTCCTTAAGCATGTATTTTTATGATATATTTTGAATATTCATCTAAAATGATGTAATATATATGTATAAAATGATCCGGTTTCCACACTCATCACTCAAATGAAATTTATTCTCCTATAAAATGATGAACTAATGATCATTTATTGGGTCATAAATATAAAATATATTTTCATTATTTGTTTCCATGATAAGCGATACTATTTGTAAGAAAATATTTTCAAATAAACAAGTGTAAATCAATACCCATCATATATCACACCACTTTTACTATCAACTAAATTTCACTTAAACACTAGTACTTGAAATTTAGTATAATAAATCTCTCATATATTTTCAAGAACTCCAAAATGTGATGTTTTCATATATATTGATTTTTTATCTTTGGAACTTGAAAAATTCAGTGCTTTAGTGCTGACCGTTAACCTACTATTTTGAATAGTAATCTTACCATTTTTATTTTTTTGTAAAATATGTAACCACTAATATCAAAACTAGGTCATGTGGTCACATCAATACTTGGTCCCTCTAATAACTATTTCAATGTCTCTAATGAAAATATATTATTGTTGAATTTCTCTTTAAACCATAAAATAGTTGTATTTTTATATTCATTCATTAACAACTTTTAATTTATTTTTTAGAATCACACCTTAAATATGATAATATGAAATTATATGTATAGTTAATCCTCACACATGTAGTTCAAAATGTATAAATGTGTCTTAATAAATTCATCACATGGAATTAAATTTACCTTTATGTCAAAAATCTATTTACCTTCACTATCAACTATCAAATATCAAGATATAGGGAGATTAACATGATTTACTTCATACAAATAATCAATACATAACTCAATCACCTCTTTCAATATAAATTTTTGAATAATAATGTCCTCTGGTCTATGTAAATTTTTAACATACCCCTTAAAATTTTTCATATATCTTTTAAAAGGATACATCCAATGTAAATAAATAGGCCCACATATTATTATCTGTCACTCCAAATAAATCATGTGATGAACCATTAAATCAAAAAATTAATGTGGAAGATACATTTCTAATTGAAAAAGTATTAGGATAACTTCACTATATATCATAGTTACCAAATTTTAATCTATAACTTTACTATAAATAGAATTGAAAAAATTACAGAACCTAATGATAGACAATATGAATGATATTAGAAATATTTCATACAGTGAAACTAGTATTTTTTCCTAAAAAAATACATAAAATTCATGAGATTTAATACCTATTAATTTTAAATTCGTCAATGACGCGATATTTTTCATATTTTAAGAAAACCCACTTCGTATTTTAACACCATGAAGACATTGAAAAAACTTTATCTTCTCACGCTTACTTAATGTGTGAAAGACCTAATGTAAATATGATTTTTTTAATTTCATAGTGGTAGCTAACTCTAAATATATTCCCATAGATATTAAGTCAAATATTACATTCAATCCATATTTTTTCTTTTCCTTTATGTTTAAAAATGTTCCATTCAAATTGTAAAATATGATTTTTTATCATGAATAACATAAATGTTTTGTTTTACCACCAATAATCTCCAATAAGGTAGCTCTAATAAGAAGGACCATTTCTTTTATCTATTAGTATAGCGACCTTGGCCTTTTAAACATATCATTACATGATTTCAAACATAATTATCCTTCAAATACAAACCAATGATTATAATTTCTAGTGTATTTAGGATCTTAGGTACATAATTTGAAAATGTGAAACCAAACTAAAAAAATTATTTTATTTAATCTCCATAATTATCTCCTAACTTCCATTAAGCTCTTACATCTGCATTGGATAACATGGGGAATATATAAACAAAATTGATGACCTAAAATCCCAATAAGGTTATAAACATAGGAATAAAGCAAATCATATGGGTTAGAATGCATAAAATAAAGACATAAAAAGGCATGGAATATGAATAAACATAAGTAATTATAACATTTAGAGAATGGAGACATATAATCATGGAATAATAGTAATTTGGCAACAACACACAACATGACATAAGCATAAGTCAAGGATAATTTCCAAGACCATTGCACATAGCAAACAAAGTCCCATAAAGGAATCGGGTTCACTCCATGTCCCAACATGATGTCTCATGAGACTAAAAATTACCCAATTCATTAAAGAGATATTTGGGTGTTTCTATCATTACATTTTCATGTATATGTGTGCCATATTAAAAATCAATCATAAGGGTTACACATGGAAAGAATTAGGTATCACAATCATTTCATAAGGCATAACAAAAGGTAATATCATAATGTTTTCCATGAAATAATGGATCTAAATCATAAATGGACACTCATAAGGGAAAATGGAATAAATCATTATAATTGATTTCAAACTAAAGTTAATGCATATAAAAAATAGTGTTCAATAGACATTATAAATGGAACATTTTAGTTCGGTTTAAGGAAAATATTAAAAATAATTTAAAGAAAAAAGGAATATTTGTTTTCATAAAACCAAAAATTAAACAAGATATGTTTTTATTATGAAATGAGTGATTTTATAAAAATAATGGTGTCTTAAAACAGATTATGTAGTGAAATTAAAAATGGTTAAGAAAACTGGAAGTTCACTTTAAGTGGGGTGGCTTTTCTGGAAGAATTGAGAAGGGAACCTTTTTAAAACATGTACTTAACCATAAAAAAGGATGATATGATCTAGATACATGATTTTGGAACACACACAATGAATTATAAATAATTAAAAAATAATTATTAAATTAGGGTAAATAGGGGTAAAAAGTTACCCAAAGGAAACAATGGAGGTTTAGAAAGAATCCCTTACCTTATGTCTGAAACAGTTTTGTACTTGATCTTAATGTCCTAGATATTTAGATTAAATCAATTAATTAATTAATTAATAACCTTTTATACATGTATTTTATTTATAATAATTTTATTAAGTTCAGTTTTGGTCTTTTTTATGGGTTTTTATATTCAATTTAATCATTCATGGGTGTTGGTTTCCTTGGTTTTCATGATCAGTTTACTTGTATACATGTACGTAAAATAATTTAAAATGAGAATAGTTTTATAGAATTAAAAATATAATTTATTAATTAATATACATAATATTAAATGGTTATATAAATAATTTGGTTATTTGGGGTGAGTATTAATAATTAGATAAGATGTTAGTGGTAATTGTTTAGATTATTTTTTCTGTTTTTCGATCATCAGAAACTAATTTTGTTTTATTAACTAATATTATGTTTATAAAATGGTTAATTTACATTAAATAAGATATAATAAATATATTATAATATGTTTTAACCATAAAAATGGTTTTATGATCATCCTTTAAGGTGTAAAATGAAATTAAAAACTCATCACAGACGATATTTTGATTTTTAGAACAAAAGGGAGGAGAAGAGGTTTGATGATGAATTATTCAAAAATAATAAAATTATAGTATTTATATTATAATATAGTTTTCATGTCACTAGGATAACATTAGGTGAGGATATAATATGAAAGTAAAATAAATTTGAAAATAAATTAAAACAAAATGAAAGAGGATTTTACCTCTTGAATTTCTCCTCCTTGAGAACCTCCTTAGGAAAAAGGGTTTGGAATTTTTTGAGATCAAGGTCTCCTGGATGTGGGGAGAGGCTTGGTAATATGATTTTATATAATTTTTACAATTATAAAATCTTGAAATGTGTGAGGAAAAGAGGTGGTGAGGGGTGTTATTTATAGTGGAGGATAAAGGTGTTTTTTTATTATTTAATTCATTTTTTTATTATTTTGGGTCAAGACTATGAATACATTGAGAATTATCACTAAATATATTAAAATAATTAATTATATTTTGATATTATGGGCTTACATCATCCATACATAATCTATGACTCAATAATACATTTATTTCTTAAATACTGTAAATTACCATATTTCACTATTCACCAAAAATTCAACTATTTTTGAAAAATCCCAAAATTTCACCATAAATTTTTTTTGGTTTTTATAATTCAAAATTGGAATCAATTTTATGAAAATAATTTTCTAAATATGATTAATTTAATTTTTAATTAAAATCACCATTTACTCAAAAAAATACCAATTTTAAAATTATAACTGATTTTATAACACTTCGAAACATTAATTAAGGTCACATAAAATTATATTATAAAAATAAGACAACATAATTTTAATTTAAGAATATATTTTATGAAAATAAATTTTCATTTAAATCATTATATAAATAGTAAAATTGTAAATAAATATTTATGCTTTACAAAAATACCAACACTTAATTTATCATTTTAAAAACATTTATTTACTTATACTATGATATAAATATGTCATATTTTTATATATAATATTCTTAAATTTTATTTATACATTCAAATTTGAGGTTAAAATTCTATTGGATTATTTACTATTCTTAAGTTTCACATTACTATTCCAATTGTCAAGTTACTATTTCATTGGTATAGGTTACCTAACTTCTAGAAATACCTCGTATTTCATTCATTATTTATTTATAAAATTTTTATTGTGTTCTATATGTGATTTTATATGATTTATACTATATGGAATAATTTTAAGAAGGGGGTTTCCATTGAAAAATTTTTGAGTTGTTACATTCTTCCCCCTTATTAAATTTTACCCTCAAATTTTTTTTATATACTATAGTGAAAATAATTGAGGGTAATTATCCTTAATTTATTCCTCTAGTTCCCATGTTACCTATTGATACTTATGGTCACTCCATAGTACTTTTATCAGGTGATTAGTCTTGTTGTGTATAAATTTATCCATATGGTCCAAGATCTTCACTGGTTACTTCTCGTAAGAGAGATCATTTTCCAACTATACAACCTCTATATTTAGTACATGTGATGGATCTAGTGTTAACTTATTCAAGAGGGATACCTATAATACATTGTGTTCTTGAGACATGGTTGGTGTAAGTTCTATTCAATAGTCCACAACTCTAATATGATCAAGAATATTGATGGGGCTGATGTACCTAGGACTTAGCTTTCCTTTCTTTCCAAATCTAATGACTATATTCCATAAAGATATTTAAAGGAATACCATGTATCCAACCTTAAACATAAGTTCCCATCAACAATTGTTTGTATAGCTATTTTATCAACTTTGTTCTACTTTGATATGTTGTTAAATGGTTTTCACCTTTTCCACAATTTCTTCAACCATTTCAGGTCCTATCAGCTTAAGTTCACTGACTTCATACATACATGCTAGTGATCCGTATCTTTTCCTATAAAGGGATTTATATAGAGCCATTTGGATTCTTTAGTGGTAACTATTATTGTAATAGAATTCATCCAGAGGAAGATGTTGGTCACATCCACCTTTGAATTCCACAGAACACACTCTCAATATGTCTTCCAGTGTTTGAAATGTTCACTCAGGCTAGCCATCAGTTTAAGGATGATAGGTTGTACTAAGGTTCAACTCAATATTCAGAGCATGTTGGAGACTTTTCCAGAACATTAAATTGAATATTTGATCCCAGTCAGATATAATCGATAGTGGTACTCTATATATCCTTACCACTTATTTTATGTATATCTATACTAGTTGATCCATTGAGAAGTCCTCTAAAATTTTGATAAAGTGAGATGTATTTGTAGGACGATCAACAAAAATCCATATAGCATTGTTTCCTATGGATGTATTTGGAAGTCCAGTGATAAAGTCTACAGTGATGTTTTCTCACTTCCATATTGGTATGGGTAATGGTTGCATCATCACTTTGGATTTTTTCTTTTTAGTCTTCACTTGATGACATATCGGGTACTTTGATGTATATTTAGTGATCTCGTTTTTCATATTGTCCCACCAATGGTTCTCTCAGACATCCTGATACATCTTTGTGATCCCTAAATGAATAGATAAGGTTGATGTCACACCCTGACTAGAGACACCTATTTATTATTATTATTTTTATTATTTACTCAGTCATGCGTCATTTGGACGAGGTTTAGTTGGGTCTCGGTATGAAATTTTTGAAGTTTGATGTTTTTGGTAGGTCTTGGGCCGGTGTACGGTCACTACACCATTAGCGGCGACCATGCGTTTGGTCCTGGTGTATGTGCGGTGTCAAGACACTTAAAATAAATAATAAATCAAATAAATTAATGAAGTTAATTGAAAAAAGAAGCTAAATAAAATCTTATATTGATAAAACAAGGTTAATGTTTAAATTATAATAATGAAAATATTATTGCACAAATGGTAATATTAATATTATTTAATTTGGTAATAATACTGTTATTATTAAATTATTATAAATATAATTATTATTTAAAATGAAATGTGATAAAATTTATCATTTTAATTATCATTAAGTTTGCTATTTATTTATTTATTTTTATTAATATTATTACTATCATTGTTCTATTAATATTATTACTATTATTATTATAACATTGATCATATTTTTATTATTATTAATTAAAATAAAATGGATAAGAAATAATTATTATTGTTGGTTTTATTTTATTTTTATTGGTTTTATTATTATTATTATTATTATTGTTATTATTATTATTATTACCATATTTGGTTTTTATATTATTTTTATTATAATATGAAAAGAAAAAAAACAAATAAACCATATTCTACCTAGCGGCGGCCTACCCCCCCCCCCTTGTTCGTTCTCCCTTTCACACACTAAGACCCCGCCTCAGGTCCTCCTTCCTCCTGCTTCGCCGCTCTGGCACCGCTACCTTCATTCTCCCCTCGCCCTCACTTTGTCTCCCATGCCCCTATTGGTCCATGCCGCCAATGCCTCACACTCCCAGCCTACTCCCTGCCCGCCCCTCTCCTACGCTGCCTGCCCACAACGCAGCTCTCTACTGCATCATCCGCCCACAGCATCTCCCTCTTCTGCGTTAGTCTCCCATAGCAACACCCTTCCCCTGTCATGTGGCCAACGGCGACGAATCCTCCCTCCGTAAATCTTCTTCGATGAACCTGACCCCCTTCCTAGTGCACTTACGGCGAACCCTACCCCCTTGTCTGACGGCCAGCAGCGTTGAACTCGAACCCCATTGCACAACACCTATGTATTTCTATGTAATGGCCTTGAATCCCATCATTGGGTTCATGAAGGGTGTCTTAGGTCATGATGTACCGTGTCCCATCCACTGCCGTTGAAGGCGAAGTGATTCGGGTCGCATCAGACTTTCAGTCGTTCTTCGCAGGGTAAGTTTGTTCTTTCCATATGTTTTGGTTTGCCACCACCATCTAAGGTGAGAGTTTTGTTACTGTACGCATGTCTAATTTAGTGTCACTATTGTGTTTTGAATTCCTTATATTTTATTTGTAGTACAGATAATTATTTTGGTGTGCAGTCTTGCCTTACCATGTTCTCATGATCACGGCACTGTCCGAGGTGATGTTTCTCATCCCTTGTTTTGATGCGCACCTTATTTTTTTCATGTTTATATCTTTGAGTCCCTAGTTTTTATTGAGAGGTACATTGATCTTTTACGCTTTATGTTGGGTGTCAAAAATTGTTGCAGGAAGTCGAGATCATTTCCAAGTGCACACACGCATTTTCCCAGGTATGGATATATGTGTGTGTGTGTGTCTTATGAGTGTGTGTTACCTCATGGAGCGGGAAACATGTGCATCAGTTTAAAGGTGTCTATATATATATACTTGGAAGTGCATGTGTGTGTGTGATCGGGATGTTTCTTGAGTTAGAAAGTTTCGGCTGGACTTCCTTGAGGTAGGCAAATCCATGCATTTCCTTTCCATTTCTTGTCCTTAATGCTTAATTTTTTTGTTAATTTATTATCTTACTATGCATCTCCATAGCACATCTCTAAATATTTTTTTGGTGTTCTAAATTTGTTTGGTGTTTTTAAATATAGGGTTTTACATGAATCTTGGTTTATGTTGTGTATATGTTGCCTTAGGGGTTTGTAAATTGTCATTTGTTCTTTTTGGGTGAAATTGGATGTTTGGGTGGGGTTTTCCCATATAAATGTTTTGTTAAATTGGTTTGAAACATGTTTTGGATTTTTTGTGTGAAATGTAGTGATTTCCCTCGTTGTGGTTTGGTGTTTGTCTAAAAACGAGCTTTTGTTTTATGAACTTGCGTGGTATTTTATAAGTGAGTGATATGGGTGTTTTTGGGTTGAAAAAAAATGGTATATTTATGAAATTTGGTTTCAAATGTTTTGGTTGATTTTAGAGTGTTCCTCTTGGTTTTTCCTGGTTGGCCTTGGAAATATGCTAGGGTGAGTTGTTGGAAAATGAAAGAGGCATTTGTTTTTCAAGGTGTGTTTGGGTGAAAGTGGAAGTCGAAACTCGTTTGTAACCTTCTTATGTGTTGTTGTTTTAACTTGACTTAAATTGAACTTGGGAATGTTTTGGTAAATTTTTTATTTAAGGGGATGTTTGGCTACTTTGGTATAAAGGTGTTATTTTTGGTTGTTTTTGAATTGGTTGATAAATGTTTTGATAAAAGGAAGAGTGTTGTGAAGTTAAAGGCTCGTTTGGCATTTTATATTAGATGTTTACAAAAGGTTTGATATGTGTGAATTGTATGTGGATCGTTTGGCATATTTGAAACTATGTGTTTAGAAAACCCCTCTTGGTTATGACCCTTTCCTCATTTGTCAATCATGTGACATGAGGGTCCTCGGTATGGGCCTCCTTTTGAGAATATTTATTTTAAGTCATGGGACTAACCTTGAGGTGGTCGGGGTGGTGCCGGATTGTGTCGCGTGCTTCATTATATATATATGTGGTTTGTTATTTGAATGTGTGGCACACCTCTTTGTGAACATAACATGGAAACTTAGCATAGTAAGGGGGTTTACTAAGAATGATTGATGCACTAGTTTATATTATGCACAGGCTAGTGGTACATAGCAGAGAGATGTTTTTTTATTATTATTGTTATGGGATTGGGCCCCTCGACTAGGCTAGGTAGGGAAATGGTCGAGCTTTAGGGCCTTATGAAGTCATCGAGAGTAGGCATGCCTTCAAGATGAGTCACATGTATAGTACGTTCTGGTCTTCCTCCAAGTTCCTAGGTTTTTCGTGATCCTTTGGTACGAGCACCATTAGTACCATTTCCCATATTGTGTGTGGAATCATAATCTTGAACTTGGTTTTGGTGTTTCTTGGAAAAATATTTTGCATATGGTTGGTTTAAAAATGGACTTCAAAGTATCTATTTTGGAAAAGTTTGTGTTATCCCTTTTTTGTTTTCTTTTCCTTGTTTTTAAATTATAAGGGCAATGGAATTTTGATTGTTAGTTTTCAAAATACAGTGTAAATATGAAAACCTTATTTTTATAACTGTGGTTCAAACAAGTATTATTGGACTGTTTTAGAATTGGAAAATGCATGGATTATGTGGTTCACTTTTGGCATCCCTACTGATTATTTTAATGCTCATGCCTATCCTATCTTTTCATATGAAGGTTCAGCTATTTGGTTCAGGTCCATGTTTCGCCTTTCTGTGCAAGGCAGGTTGTTAGTTGTTAGAGGTGACCAAGAGGTCACATGGAGGTATGTGCAGTCTTTTTTTCTTCCCACTACTAGTTTTCTATCTCTTTGCTTAGTTTTTATTAATTTATTTGTCTTTATTTTATGAGATAAATCATTTCCACCCATTTAGTTTTGATGTCCGGCACTAGTTTCCAGCCTGTGGGGATCGGGAACGCCCCTCGAGCCATGTCGTGGGCTGGATCTGTTGATCGGTTCAGTGTTGATCTAGGTTGGTTTGTGACAAAATGGTATCAGAGCTAGGTTCTTGTTAATTGGGGTGTCCGGTAGAAGGAGATTAGTACTGTTGGGGCTTAGGAGTTAGGTTACGGGTCAGTGCCTGATCACCACCTCTCGTGACGAGACCTGAGTTACCAGAGGTAGTCTGGGTTTTGAGTCTTTTTTCTTGGGTGGTTTTGGATTGAGGGATGACAATAGAGGCAAATCGGTTCACGTTGCGGCCTCACATGGGGCGGTGACCTATGTGAAGTCCAAGTTCCCGGATTAAGGTCCTCTTAGTGTTATTCCTTACTTAGGGCATGGCTCACTACCATGTCGCTGGGTTAGATGTATGCACTAGTTACTCATTCCATTGGGTTTTTGGTGGTGGTGTTTTGTTTTAATATTGGTTTATGCGAGTGTGCATTAAAAGTGAAATTGATTTTGAAGTTGATAAGTGTTTCTTTTAAATTGTTTTGAAATTGGTGAAGTGAGTTTTTAAAGGGCATGTGTATTGGTCTAAAAAAACGTGGTTTGTGTTTGAATTTGGTAAGGAAAAGAAGTGTTTGAACCTTGACACTCTTTATGGAGGGTCACACATGTGTGGGTATGTATGGAGAGTGCATGGGGGCACTTGTTCGCAGATGATGTGAGTAAGATTGAGTGAATGCACATATGACGGTTCATAAGGTTCCATAGGTGGGTTTTAAAATATTAAAGAAATTATGGTTTATGAAAAGTTATTTATTCTTGTGGTTGTATATGTTTGGCTTATGTGCATGTTTTCATTGGATTATTTTGGTTCTTTGATTTAGTTTTAGTTTGATGTCGGTTTCAATCGTGTTTTTCGTGTTGTTATGAGTATACTGCCCAGAAATCCTCAAAAATTTGTTAATGAGTTATGCCTAGTTCCTAGTTCTTTTTGTGTGTTGGCTACTTATCGAGGTAATCAATGTCTGTTAAAGGCAATTGTATAGTTTGGAAAGATATTGTGTCTTCGGGTTGTTAGGAACTCCTAGGGTAGTAAAGATTCATACCGTCCTAGAGTTATTTGAGGGTTAAGTTCTAGACTAGTAAAGGTTGGATTCCTCATTGTCATTAGAGTCTCGGGTGTAGTTGGTGGGGGTCGGATTTTATAAAGGTTCCCCTTTTGGCAAGGATCTTCGTCAGTGTCGACTCCCAGTTTGTTGGATCATTCTCTCTCATACGACTAGTCTAGCCGGTTCAGGTATTCTAATTTTCCTTATCGCATCCCTCTGAAGTCTTGCTATTGTGTGACTGTTTAGGCCACCAGGGAGAGTTCTAAAAGAAGCATCATTCGATAGGAATGAGTTAGGGACTAGAGGAAGAAAATGCCTGACTGTGAGGAAAGAGATGTTTCATCCATCAGGGCCCCAGCCACAGGTCTCGGGGTGAAGCTCGCATGCAGTCAGGAGTTGATGAGGGTGTGTGGAACCTCAGTCCAAATAATTCTTTCAGATTTGGAATGAAAATATCCAAAATTTCCTCATTATATTTTCGTTGTTGTTGTAATCTCATCCTTGTTGTAGTGGTGTGATGAGATTGTTCCACCACAATCCAAGCAGTCTTATCTACTCTTAGTGTGTTTTCCAAATCGTTCGTTGTACTTGAAGGGTGTTAGGATCGTGAATAAACTGACCCATTCTAATTTTCAGTTATCCTTAGTTTTACACGTTAGGGGAATTTTTGGTATCGTGAAATTTATGGGAGTTGTTGAGTTAATTTCTCATCCTTAAATTTTTGGGTTGTTTTGTAGCAAGCTTTCCGTTAAATACTCAGGTGTGTTGTTCAGTCTATGTGGGGAAAATGAATGAGTTTGGTTTGGGAGTTCTCACATTTCCCCCCCCCAGGGGGGGTTATTTGGGTTTCTATGGTTTCTGTATTAGTGAAATCTCGTGGTGTGGAGAAACCTCCAGTGTTCTCTCCTAAAAATCAGGTTGTGGTCCTACTTGAATTGTTCAAGTGTGACGTTTGTTGGAAGTAGTTACTCTGAGGCTCTCGTTTTCTTTTGGTGTTGTCTGGGCATGGACTCTAGTAGTGTCAACTATTGGCTTGATGAATTTCTAGAGGAAGAAAGTATATTTGGTGGGGAAAATTGTCACACCCCGACCATAGATGTCAATTTATATTTTAACTATTTACTCGGTCATGCGTCATTTGGACGAGGTTTAGATGGGTCTCGGTTTGAAATTTTTAAAGTTTGATGTTTTTGGTGGGTCTTAGGCTGGTGTACGGTCACCACACCATTAGCGACAACCGTGCGTTTGGTCCTAGTGTATGCGCGGTGGCACGACACTTCAAATAAATAATAAATTAAATAAATTAATTAAGTTAATTGAAAAAGGAAGCTAAATAAAATTTTATATCGATAAAACAAGTTTAATGTTAAAATTATATTGATGATAATATGATTGCGCAAATGGTAATATTAATATTATTTTATTTGGTAATAATACTGTTATTATTAAATTGTTATAAATATAATTATTACTTAAAATGAAATGTAATAAAATTTATCATTTTAATTATCATTAAGTTTGTTATTAATTTCTTTTGTAATTATTAATATTATTATTATAATTTTTTTATTAATATTATTACTATTATTATTATTGTAACATTAATAATATTATTATTATTATTACTTAAAATAAAATTGATAAGTAATAATTATTATTATTGGTTTTATTAATATTTACTAGTTTTATTATTATTATTATTATTACTACTACCATATTTGGTTTTTATATTATTTTTATTATAAGATAAAATGAAAAAAACAGACAAACCCTCTTCTACCCAAAGGCGGCCTCCTTCCCCCCTGTTCATTCTCCCTTTCGCGCACCAGGACCCCGCCTCTGGACCTCCTTCCTCTTACTTCACCGCTCTAGCGCCCCTACCTTCACGCTCCCCTCACCCTCACTTTGTCTCTCATGCCCCTGTTGGTCGGTGCCGCCCATGCCTCACACTTCCGGCCTACTTCCCACTCGCCCCTCTCCTGCACCCCCCACCCATATCACCACTCTCTTCTGCACCGGTCGTCCACAATGCCACCCTCTTCTGGGTCAGTTGCCCGTAGTGACACCCTTCCCCTGTCAGGTGGCCAATAGTGACGAACCCTCCCTCCAGCAACCTTCTCCGACGAACCCGACCCCCTTCCCGACGCGCTTCCAGCAAACCCAACCCCCATATCCGACAGCCAGAAATGACGAACTCGAACCCCATTGCACAATAATTATGCTATGACGTGGCCATGAATCCCCTCACTAATTTCACGAAGGGTGTCTCGGGTCATGACAGACCGCGTCCCGTCCATCGCCGCTGAAGGAGAAGTGATTCAGGTCACTTTGAACCATCCTCTGTTCTTCACGGGGTGTGTTTGGTCTTTCTGTATGTTTTGGTTTGTCACCACCATCCAAGGTGAGAGTGTTGTTATCGCATGCACGTCTAATTTAGTGTCGCTATTGTGTTTTGAATTCCTTATATTTTATTTGTAATACAGATAATTATTTTGGTGTGCAATCTTTCCTTATCGTGTTCTCATGATCACCACCACTGTCCGAGGTGATGTTTCTCATCCCTTGTTTTGATTTGCACCATATGTTTTTGGTCGTTTTTATACCATTGAGTCCCTGGTTTTTATTGAGATGTGCATCAGTCTTTTCCGCTTTATGTTGGGTGTTGGAAATTTTTAAAGGGAGTCGAGATTGTTTCCAAGTGCACACATGCATTTTCCTAGGTATGGATATATATATATGTGTGTGTGTGTGTGTGTGTGTGTGTGTGTGTGTCTTCTGAGTGTGTGTTCCCTCATGGAGTGGGGAACATGTGCATCAGTTTAAAGGTGTATATATATATACTTGGAAGTGTGTGCGTGGGTGCGAGCGGGATGTTTCTTGAGTTAGAAATTTTCAACTGGACTTCCTTGAGGGAGGTAAATCCATGCATTTCCTTTCTATTGATTTCCCTTAATGCTTGATGTTTTCGTTAATTTATTATCATTCTATGCATCTCCATATCACCTCTTTAAATCTTTTTGTATTGTTATAAAGTTTTTTGGTGTTGTTAAATATAGGGTTTTGCATGAATATTGGTTTATGCCTTGTGTATGATGCCTCAGGTGTTTGTAAATTGTCACATGTTCTTTTTGGGTGAAATAGAATGTTTGGGTGGGGTTTGTACTATATAAATGTTTTGTTAAATTGGTTTGAAACATGTTTTGGATTTTGTGTTTGAAAGGTGGTGATTTTCCTGGTTATGGTTTGGTGTTTCTCCAAAAACAAGATTTTGGTTTATGAACTTGCATGGTATTTTATAAGTGACTGATATGGGTGTTTTTTGGTTAGAAAAAAATGGTGTATTTATGAAATTTTGTTTCAAATTTTAAGGTTGATTTTAGAGTGTTCCTCTTGGTTTGGCCCAGTTGCCCTTGGAAAAATGCTCTGGTGAGTTGTTGGAAAATGAAAGAGGCGTTTGTTTTTCGGGGTGTGTTTGGATGAAAGTTGAAGCTGAAGCCCGTTTGGAACCTTCTTAGGTATTGTTGTTTTAACTTGAATTAAAGTGAACTTGGACATGTTTTGGTAAATGTTTGATTTAAGGGTTTATTTGTCTACTTTGGTATAAAGATGGTATTTGTGGTTTTTTTTTAATTGGTTAAAAAAATTTTGATAAAAGTAAGAGAGTTGTGAAGATAAAGTCCCATTTGGAATTTTAGATTGGATGTTTACAAAAGGTTTGATATGTGTGAGTTGTATGAGGCCCGTTTGGCATCTTTGAAACTATATGTTAGGAAATCCCCTCCTTGGTTAGGACCCTTTCCTCGTCTGTCAGTCATGTGGAAGGAGGGTCCTCGATATGGGCCTCCTTTTGAGAATATTTATTTTAAGGCATGGGAATAACCTTGAGGTGGTCGGGGTAGTGCCGAATTGTGTCGCGTGCTTGATTATATATATATGGTTTGTTATTTGAATGTGTGTAACACCTCTTTGTGAACATAGCATGGAAACTTAGCATAGCAAGGGGGTTTAGTGAGAACGATTGCTGCACTAGTTTAGATTATGCACTGGCTAGTGGCCCATAGCAGAGAGATGTTTTATTATTATTACTTCTATGGGATTGGTCCCCTAGACTAGGCCAAGTAGGTTGATGGTCAGGAGTTAGGACGTTATGACTTCATCGAGAGTAGGCATGCCTTCAGGATGAGTCACATGTATAGTATGTTTTGGTATTCCTCCAAGTTCCTAGGTTTTCTGTGATCCTTTGGTATGAGAACTATTAGTACCATTTCCCTTGCTATGTGTGGAATCATATCCTTTAACTTGGTTTTGGTGTTTTATTGGAAAGGTTTTGTGTGTATGGTTGTTTTTAAAATGGACATCAAAGTAATTGTTTTGGAAAAGTTTTTGTGATCCCTCTTTTGTTTTCTTTTCATTGTTTTTGAATTATAAGGGAAATGAAATTGTGATTGTTATTTTTCAAAATACAGTGTAAAATGAAAACCTTAATTTTATAATTGTAGTTCAAACTAGTATTATTGGACAGTTTTGGAATTGTAAAATGAATGGATTCTGTGGTTCACTTTTGGCATCCCTACTGATCATTTTAATTCTCACGCCTATCCTATCTTTTCAGATGTAGGTTCAGCTGTTTGGTTTAGGTCCTTGTTTCATCTGCTCGTGCGAGGCAGGTTGTTAGTTGTTGGAGGTGACCAAGAGGTCACATGGAGGTATGTGCAGTCTTTTTTTCTTGTCGCAGCTAGTTTTATATCACTTTTCTTAGTTTTTATTAATTTATTTGTCTTTATTTTATGGGCCAAATCATTCCCACCCATTTATTTTTGATTCCCATCGCTAGTTTCCAGCCCATGGGGATCGGGATTGCCCCTCGGGCCATGTCACGGGCCGGCTCGGTTGACCAGTTTAGGGTCAATCTTGGTCGGTTCATGATAGTTGATCGATGTGCTTCACTTAGAATATCTAACGTTTTCTATGGATTGGATGGTACACATCGTCATGACACAAATCTTACAACTCCTTCCTCATCAATTTCGAACTCTAAGGTTTTCCCATTTCTCATGGATTCCCCCTTCTTCTTAATTTTTACATAATTTATTTGATCATACTTTATTTTATCCATGAGGGGTGGTTGAGAAATAATTTGATAAAAGATTGATGATGTTACTTCCTTAATGATTCCCTTGTAAATTATTTGAAAATATAAGAAGACTAGATACTTCTCAATTCTCATCATTGATAATGTTATAGGACCCTTTCTACTTAGAGCATCTGCCACCTTATTTGCTTTACCAGTATGGTAATGGGTTGAGTAGTTGTAATACTTGATGAGATATAACCATATTCATTGGTATATATTAATCTCATTATGTGTGAATATATATTTTAGGATCTTGTGATCAGTAAATATCTCAAAATTCTCCCCATAGAGATAATGCCTCTATATTTTCAATGTAAAGATCACAGCTTCCAACTCCATATCATGAATACGATGTTTTTTCTCATGAATTTTAAACTACATTGAGGTGTAGGCTATCACTTTATCATTTTTCATCATTAAACATCCTAATACATTCTTTAAAGCATCTTTGTACACCACAGATAGTTCCTCTCTTGTTGGTAGTGTGATCATTGGTGCAGTGATAAGCCTCTCTTTCAACTCTTTAAAGTAGTCTTCATAGTCACTAGTCCCGACAAACATTTCTCCCTTTAGATTCATCTTGTTTAGTGGGTATTAAAATTGTGATAATTTCTTCACAAATCACCATTAATACCCAGCTAAACTAAGGAAACTATGGATCTACATTACAGATTTTGGCCTAGCCACTCTTCAATTACCTTTATCTTGGAAGGGTCCATAGATATCCCCTTACTAGTGATTACATTCCCAAAGAATGATACTTCCTCCATCTAGAACTCACGTTTACTAAACTTTTCATAGAGTTTCTCCCTTATAAAAGGATTTAGCATAGTATTCAAATGCTCCTCATGTTCCTCAATTCTCTTGGAGTATATCATAATATCTTTAATAAATACTAACACAAATTTGTTGAAGTAATCTCTAAAGATGCTATTCATTAATTCCATAAATATTTATGGATAATTAGTGAGTTTTAAAGGAATAATAATGAACTCATAATGTCCATATCTCATTCTATAGGTAGTCTTGGGAATATCTTCCTTCTTCACCTTTAATTGGTGATATCCCGATCAAAGGTCCACCCTTAAGAAAAAATTATCCCCATGTAGTTGAACAAACAATCCATCTATCCATGGAAGTGGATAATTTTTATTTATCATGATTTTATTGAGCTCAAAATAATTAACACATAATGATGTTGATCTATCCTTCTTCTTGATGAATAGGACTAGTACACCCCATTTTGAAGCACACGGACATATAAAACCCTTATCTAGATTCTTCTATAACTGCTTCTTCAGTTCTTCCAGCTCAATAGTCTCCAATTATATAAGGTGTATTTGATATAGGCAGAGATCTAGGAATAATTTTAATTGGGATCTCAACCTCTTGATTAGGATGAAGACCATGAAACTCTTCAGGGAACACATCAGTGTATTCCATCACAATGGGCATGTATTTGATCATGATTCTCACTTTTGTATCAATAATTTTATCTAGATATGATTTCTCATAAGATAATAATATCCAAAATTGAGATGATGATTCTAAAGTATATTCATATTCCTCCTTGAACTCATATAGAATTGGAGGATGCATCAGGATGTGAAGATTGATCTCCCTTTCCCAGCAGTTGATGTTGGATTTGTATAAAGATATACAATCCATTCACAATATATCATTAAACTCTACCAAAGGAAGTAAGAAAATATTGTCTAGGAATCATACTGAAAAAATTAACCACAAAGGATTTATATACTTTGGATTCAATAATTTCCTTATTTTATATTCTCATAGGTAACTCAACATTCTTATTTTAAGGTAGTGTTTGAATAGTTCTACTAAACTTGAAAGATATGAAAGAATGAGTAGAACCATAATAAAATAGTAAATTTTCTAGTCTTGAATGAATAACTATAATACCTATCACCACATCATTTTTGGGTTTCACTTCATCAGTATGGATAGAATATTCTCTTCCTCGGTGCCTTAGAGGTTGTTGTTGTTTATTTCCTTCACAACACTTCGCTTAGGGAAATGGATTGCATCATTCCCATGTTCCTTGCAGTTGAAACACTACACTACATGATAAGTGTTGATTTAAACCTTTATTTATTCTTCTGCATTAGTGGTATTCTTCATATCCATTTGGCATTTATTATCCATACGCCCTTATATTCCACATTTGAAGCAAATCGTGGTTCCCTTTAAGAAATTTCCAAGATTCTTCTTCCCGCACTTTTGGCATGTGGGATGTTGGGTCTTCTTTTCATCATGGGATTTATCTGTTCATCCGCCCATATTATACTCAATTTTCCTCTTTTTATCATTGGTCCCACGAGACCACTGAGAGTCTCTGATCTCTAGTTCAACCTTAAGGGCACAACGGACAATATCCTCATAACTTTCTAATTCTTGAATTGCCAACTCTTTTCATAGACTCGACTTTAGACAACTAAATAAGTGATCCACATTATTTTTAGGGTTCATAAAAAAGACATAGGGATATCGTAAAATCCTTGTGAAGTTTGATTCATATGCTATGATAGACTCATTCCTTTTTCTTTAGTCTGAGGAAATCCCTTTCTATATTAACAAAAATTGTTGAGGGAAAATATTCATTAAAAAATATTTTCTTGAAATATTCCCATTTCATGGAATCAATTTCCACCTTGGAATTTATGTTCTTGATTAGTGACCACCACTGATCAACTTATTCATTAAAATAATATACTACTAGTATAACTTTCTCTTCTTCTGATCACTGGAGGATAAATAATATCTTCTCAATGGAGTTAATCCATTATTCTATGAGGAGGGGATCTGAAGATCCACTAAACATGGGAAGCCTTTGTTTCATTAAGGATTTGGCTAAAACATTGTCTTTATTAGGAGAAGGGGGGTTCCACACAATTCAAGTTATTATTCATAACTTGATCCATTTGAGAAAGTATTATCATGAAGTTTTGAAAAACCATTTCCATCGTATTTGGAATATTATTAGGGAAATATTAACGTTGCATATCACATTGATTTTTAGAAAGGGTTCTTCTTGTAACAACCTAGGTACTTATAAAATAATTTTTTTTCATTATGGAATTAAATATTTAAATTCATTATAAATTTATAATGTAATAATTTATATTTATAGAAATTAAGGAATTCATACTGATATAATAGTAACTTGAACTTAGGAATAGTAATCAGGATAATGGAATAGTAACCTCATCTAAGAAATTATAAATAAAATTTATATATATTATAAGTGAAAATAAGATATATTTATATCATTGAAGAAGTAATTAATTTTTCTAAAAATTATAAATTAAGTGTTGGTATTTTTGTGAGTCATAAATATTTATTTACAATTTTAAAATTAATATAATGATTTAAAATAAAATATATTTTCATAAAATATATTAATAAATTATTATGTTATTTTCTTATGGTTATAAGATAATTTTATGATACCTTAATTAATTTTTCAATGTTTTATAAAAGAAGTTACAGTTTTAAAATTGTTATTTTTGGAATAAATTATGATTTTATTTAAAAATTAAATTTCTCATATTTAGAAAATTATTTTCAAAAAATGGATTTAATTTTTTAATTCTATCTGTTGAAAAATTCTTGGGGTTAATTTTTGGGTTTTTTATGAAATACTTGTATTTTTCTGAATAGTGAAATGCGGTAATTTACGGTATATATACATTATAAGTTAAATGCGCTATTTGTAACATCATGAATGATGTAAGAACCATAATATCTAACTTAACTTTAATATTTTAATATATTTTATGATAATTATAAAACTATTCATAATCTCGATCCAAATTAATAATCTAATGAATAAAATAATAATAAAAACCCTCCTCTCCTCCACTATAAGTACCACCCCTCACCCCCTCTTATCCTCACACCTCTAATGATTTGAGAATTGTCCAAATTTTGCCTAATAATCTTCCCAAGCCTATTATACACGTCCAAGACCTTTTGGTCTCACCAAAAGTACAAAACCAAAGGCCTTAAGGAGGTTCTCAAGGAGGATAATTCAAGAGGTAAAAATCCTCTTTCATTTTCTTTCGTTTTCTTTTCAATTCCTCTTATTTTATTATACTCTCTTCACATACCATTATCCAAGAGGCATGAAAACTACAATATATTATATATACTATAATATTATCATGTTTATGGAACAATTCATCATCATACATCTTCTCCTCTTCCTTTTATTCTAAAAATAAAAATATCGTCTGTGATGTGTCGATTTATCGACATCACAGATGATGTGTTTTGAATTTCCATTACTTCCTTCATGTCGGGTCATAAAAACATTATAATGGCTGAAACGGGTTTTAATGTGTATTATATAACCTATTTTATGTTATTTAATTACCATATATTCATAATATTGAATTACAAAAAGAAACTAGTTTGTGATGATCAAAGAACCACCAAAATGATCTAAATGAATATCATTAATGTTTTATATAATGAATCGTTATAATATTTGAAAAAAATGATATCTAGTATAATTTAAAGTTATATAAACATGTAAATTCCATTTAATTCAACTTATGCAGTTTCTTTTCCATTCAACAAGAAAATCCATAACAAACCGACCATGGAAACCATGTAAAGAACGCACCTAAAATAATGGAAATAAAAAAATATTATTAATAAATGGGTGTACAGATGTTATAAAAGATCATATAATGTATTATAAATATTAATATGGTTATTTAATATA
The DNA here is from genome assembly GCA_963277665.1 of Viscum album. Classification (NCBI taxonomy): domain Eukaryota; kingdom Viridiplantae; phylum Streptophyta; class Magnoliopsida; order Santalales; family Viscaceae; genus Viscum; species Viscum album. The sequence goes on from OY728132.1 coordinate 1,504,355,033, forward strand.
TTAATAAAAATCTTTGAACCATTATACATGAGTTTTTTACCCGTTTAAAGTAATACAAACCCAAGGTAATGGAATTCTTAACCCAATTTTCATTCTTTGGTTTACCTTCTACTTCATTGATTATGTGGTACTAATATTATTTGTGTAATTAACTTTTTTATATTATATTTTATTATGTTTATTTATAGTTTATAAACATATTCCTTTCATTCTATTAATTCTCACTTCAATTATATGATATTTGTAAGGGACTTTCCTTTTAAAGACCTTTTAAATATCTCTTTTACGAAATTCAAAAAGATTGTTATTTTTTTATGTCATGAGCATTTTATTCTGATTTAAGGATGTTTTATTACTATAATTTTTTATTTATATTTTTTTATAGTTATTTTTGAAGAATAATATTTCATTATTATGTGCATGTTTTTTATATTTTAAATGTGATTTTTTACGAAAAAAGGGTATTTTGAAATATGAATGTGTTTTACTCAAGGGTTTAAATGAGTGATCAAGTGTTTTATTTCATGATATGTTCCTTGTAAATTGTTTATGTTGGGTTTAGATCATTATAGCTCAAGATATTATGGTTTTATCCCCATTATATCTCAAGTTATGTTGGTTTCAGCTCATGATGGGTTAAGATATGACGAGTGAGCCCTGTTATAGTTATTCAATGCATTGGGTTCTCCGAAGATGGAATTCAACCAAAAGTTTATTCCATTTGTAAGGGTGAATGTAATATTTTTATGGTAAATATTTTCCAAGTAAACTTTATGATGTTTATATGCATACTAATGGGTTTTTATTAAAGGGTTTTTAATGGTTTTTATGATATCACTTGATTAAAGATTTTATTATTTATATCCCTTATTGAGATTTTTGTGCTCATAACAATTTTTAAAAAAAATTCATAGGTTATAATTATGGGTCAGAGAAATAAATAATTCATGATGAATATTATGAATATTTTTCAAAGAAAACATGTTTTATTTTTAATGTTTTAAATTTTGGAAAAAAATAGATACTATTTTAATAGTATCCTCTTTGTATGAATTTGGTATGTTATGTATTAATTATGTCATAATATTATAAAACTATAAAATTGATAAGATCCTCAATGTGAAATATAGTAATTACTTGACTATCATTCAATATTATGTAATTTTTTAAGGCTGGGTCCTTATAGTTGGTATCATATGATGGTTTAGATAACCTTAGGGGTTAGGATGATGTTAATAGAATACCATAAATGATTTTTACTTTATGTTTAATTTGAAATGATATAGAATTTAAAGATTACCATGTTTCTTAGATTAATATATGTCTATTCAGAATGGTTTTTCATAGAAGAAACGAGGAAGCTGATGTAGGAAGGCACTGAGAAGCTGATATCAGTCTGAATCTACAGCCTGGAATGGTAAGAATTAAAACCCAGCAGTTTGTGATAGTAATGAATCAGTTTAATTTTGAAATAAATGGTGGTGTTTTTCATGCTAGAGATGAACTTGATCTGCCATGAAGGAATATGTCTTTTGTAGAGCATTTCATGAGGCAACATCTCTCATCATTCAATGGATTATCTGACTCGGTGGTAGCCGAAGGATGGATCAATGCTCTAGAAAAGATATTTGATGGCATGGGATGTTTAGAACACTAAAAGGTAACACTATCCATTTATCATTTTGAATATTAAGTTGATTAATGGTGGTATATGGTTAATAATACCAAAGAAAAAGATGATATTGATACTTTGGAATGGGGTGATTTTAAGAGTCTTTTTCTGGAAAAATATTTTCCTAAAACTGTTTGAATCATAATGGAGAAACAATTCTTGGAACTAAATAATAATGTTAATGATTCTATGGTAGAATATAAAGCCAATTTTATAAGAATGGACAGGTATTTACCAGATTTTACTTGAGAATTTGATAGTAATATTAATAGATTTTACTCTAGATTGAAACCATTTTTATGGAGATATTTGGATTCACAATAGTTTAAAATCTATGAGAAAATTGTTCAATGTTCTGAAAAAGTTGATATGAAATTTTCTAACAAATATGTGCATCGTGATGACAAGAATAATAAGTGGGCAGGTTGGAAGGATTTGGGGAATAATTCATCAAAGAAATATGGAGGTAAGAAAATAAATTTCCCTTATTGTGAAAAGTGTGGTAAAAAGAATCCTGGATAATGTCTTGTAAATTCTATGAAATGATTCCAATGTTGAAATTTTGGGAACATGTCTCATCATTTCAATGAAAATTATTAGAAAAATAAGTAGAATTTGATAGTGAGATGCTTTTACAATAAGTAATTGGGTCTTTAGTCTAATGTGTGTCCAAATATAGTCACTCAGGTAGGAAATCAACAAGATTAAAAGTAGAAAGGTGTGAAAGAATCCTTTTAAACTACTTTGGTAGATGTTGATCCATAAAATGAAGTGGTATCAGGTACATTTCTTGTTTTTACCAAATATTTCAATGTGTTTTTTTATTCAGGGTCTACACATTCCTTTATTTCTGGGAAATTTTCTACTAAATTGGTTATTCCACCACAAGAAATGAAGACATAACTCATGGTAAAAATTCATGGATGAAATATTGAGGTAAAAAGAAATTATAAGAATATACCTATATTTTTATGTGGAAAGAGTTTTCCAGAAAATCTTATTGTATTGACTCTAGTATAGTTTGATGTTATTTTGAGTATGGATTGGCTTTCTGTTTATCATGCTAAGATTGATTGTAATGTTAAAGAATATTTTTCAAAAAGAGTTTCAGTTTGTGTAAAAGAATGAACCCGTACCATTTATAACATTCAAAAAGTTGAAAAACTGTTAAAATATGGAAATGAAAGTTATCTTTCACATATTATTGAAAATATTTCATATATTATTGAAAATAGGGAAACTATTTAGATTAATTATTTGGTGGTGGTAAATGAGTATCTTGATGTTTTTCCTGATCATTTTGCCAATGTTGTTCCTTATCGAGAGGTTGAGTTTACAATTGAATTATTTCCTAATGATAATCCAATTTCTAAACCCCCTTATAAAATGGATAAAATGGAACTTTTAGAGTTGAAAAAATAGTTGCAGGAATTTTTAAATAAAGGCTTCATTTGACCTAACACTTTTCAATGGGGTTCTTCTATCTTGTTTATTAAAAGGAAAGATGGTTCAATGAGAATTTTCATTGATTATAGAGCTTTGAATAAAATTACTATTAATAACAAGTATCCTTTTCCTCATATCAATGATTTTTTTGATCATCTTAAAGGATAATAGTGTTTTTCAAAGGTTTACTTGAGGTTGGGGTAACATCATTTGAAAGTAAAATAATTATAAATTACGAAGACTAAGGTTCATACTAGATATGGGCATTATGAATTTTTAGTTATTCCATTTGGGTTAACTAATGAACCTATTTTATTCATGGATATTATGAATAGAATATTTCATGAGTTCTTTGATAAGTTTGTGGTTGTGTTTATTAATGACATTCTGGTATATTCTAATAGTAAATAGGAGTATGAAATACATCTAAGGGATTTTTTTAAACCTTAAAAGAAAATAAATTGTATCTAAAATTCATCAAGTGTAAATTTTGGTTGCAAATTTTTTTTTCTTGGTCACATTTTTTCTAAAGATGGAATAACTATAGATCCTGGTAAAATAAAAGTTGTTTAAGAATAGAAAAGACCCACAGATATAACCCAGATTCATAGTTTTTTTTGATGTGTCGAGTTATTACTAGAGGTTTATTGAAAAAATTAAATAGTTATGTAGCCCACTAACTAAGTTAACTTGAAAAGGTGTTAAATTCATCTGGATAAAAGAATGTGATGTTTGTTTTCAGTAATTGAAAAGAAGACTGGTGAATGCTCCAGTCCGGACCCTGCCTTCTAGAAATGGAGAATTTTTCATCTATAGGGATGCTTCATTGAAAGGACTTGGTTATGTTCTATTGAAAAATGATCAGATAATTTCTCATGCTTCACATCAGTTGAAACCTCATGATTTAAATTACCATACACATGATTTAGAATTAGCTTCTATTTTTTTTGCAATAAAAATTGGAGGGATAATTTGTATGGAGTAAAATTTGAAATATATACTAACCATATAAGTCTAAAGTATATATTTACTCGAAAGTAATTGATCATGAGATAGAGAAGATGGCTGGAACTAATTAAGGATTATGATCACATAATTCATTACCATCTTGGAAAAAAAACAAAGTGGATGATGTTTTGAGTCAAAAAAATTAATTCTACATTAACCATGTTACACTTAGAACATAACCCATTGGTTAATGATTTAATACATTCTTGCTTGTAAGTTTTTGGTTCAAGAAATTACTCTATTTTGTTTCATGAGTCAGTGCGGTCATCTCTATCAGATAGAATAAATCATTACCATAAAGAAGATCATGAGTTGCAGAAAAAAGTAGAATTGGTTCAAAAAGGTAAGTTTTCTAAGTTTAATGTTGATAAAGATTATGTTTTTAGTTTTTGGATGAGAATATGTGTTTATTTTGATTCTTAAATGAAGAAATAATTTTTATGTGAAGCTCATACTTCTCTATTTTCAGTTCATCCTGGTCGCAAAAAGATGTACAAAAACTTTGAGAGTATTACTAGTGGGATGGAATGAAAAGAGATATTACTGATTTTACTATGAAAAGTTTGAATTGTCAATAATTTAAATCAGAGTGACAGTTACTGAAGGGGATGCTTCAGACATTTTTAGTCCCAGGGTGGAGATGGGAAAATATATACATGGACATCCTGGTGGGACTACCAATGACTTCTCAAGGTAACATTGTGATTTGGGTTATTATTGACCAACTGACTAAATCTTCACATTTACATCCTATTCGAGATAATATGTATTTGGATCAGCTTTCTTGACTGTACCTCAAATATATTGTTAGGTTAACTGGAGTTCCTCTATCCATTGTACCTGACTGATATCACAGGTTCACTAATAACTTTTGGAAAGATCTTCAGAAGTCATTGGAAAATAAATTGAATTATAGCACAGTTATTCATTCCCAATCGGATGGGCAGACTGAGTGAAAAAATTATACATTAGAGGATACTATTTTAGCATGTTCATTGGATTACCAAGGAATTTGGGATCAATATATTTCTTTATTTTATTTTTCTTATAATAATAGTTTTCATTCCAATATACAGATGGAACCTTTTGAGGCATTATATGAGAAGCAATGTTGAACTCCATCTTTTTGGGATGAAGTTGGGGAAAAGAAGTTGATGGGACTAGAATTGGTATAGGAAGTATCTGAGAAAGTTAAGATGATTCAGTGACACATAAGGACAACTCAGAGCAGGCAAAAAAATTATGCAAATAACATGAATAATGACCTTTCATTCGAGGTAGGTGATCATTTTTTCCTTAAAATATCTCTTTGGAAAAGTGTTATGCATTTTTTTAAGAAAGTAAAGCTAAGTCCATGATTCATCGGGCCTTTTGAAATCCTAGATAAAGTTTTAAAAGTTTTCTACTATGCATTTTTTCCCCTGAGTTTATCTCAGGTACACAAATTTTTTCATGTTTTGAGTTTGAGAAAGTATGTGTCAGATCTATCTCATATTTTGAGACCAGAAGTTTTTCAGTTGGAAGAGAACCTTTCTTATGAAGAGAAACATGTTCAAATTCTTGATTGTAGAGAGAAAGTATTGTGGAATAAGTTAATTAAACAGGTTAAGTTTTTTTGAAGAAACTACATGGTTGAAGAAGAAACATGGGAATATAAAAATGCTATGAGGGAAAGATATTCTCACTTGTTTAATAAGTGGTTAAAAATTGTGAGGATGCAATTTCCAGAAGGTGAGGAGAATGTAACAACCCATGTATTTATAAAATAATTTATTTTCATTCTGGAATTAAATATTTAAATTCATTATAAAGTTAAAGTGAAATAAATTATATTTATATAAATTAAGAAATGTATACTGAAAACATAGTAACTCGACCTTAGAAATAGTAAAATGACCTTTAGGAATAGTAATCTAGCCAATATAATAGTAACCTCACCTAAAAAAGTATAAATAAAATTTATAAATCTTATAAGTGAAAATATTATATATTTATATCATTTAAAAGTTAATTAATTTTTCTAAAAATTATAAATTAAGTGTTAGTATTTTTTTGAGCCATTAATATTAATAAAAAATTTCTAATAATTAATATAATGATTTAAAAGAAAATATATTTTCATAAAATAGATTCATGAATTATTATTTTATTTTTTTATGGTTATAATATAATTTTATGATACCTTGATTAATTTTTCAAGGTGTGATAAAATCAATTATAGTTTTAAAATTGTTATTTTTTGAATAAATTATGATTTTATTTAAAAATCAAATTTCTCATATTTAGAAAATTATTTTCAAAAAATGGAGTTCATTTTTTAATTCTACACATCAAAAAAATTCTTGGGGTAAATTTTTGGGATTTTTCTGAAATACTTTAATTTTTTTTTTGAATAGTAAAATGTGGTAATTTATAGTATATATACATTATAAGTTAAATACACTATTACTAACATCATGAATGATGTAAGAAACATAATCTAAAACTTCTATTTGTTATTTTAATATATTTTATGATAATTCTTAAACTATTCATAGTGTTGATCAAAATTAATAAACTAATGAATAAAATAATCAAAAAACCCTTCTCTCCTCCACTATAAATACCACTCTTTAACCCCTCTTCTCCTCACACCTCTAATACTTTGATCATAGCCCAAATTCTATCAAATCCTCTTCCCAATCCCTTTCCCCACGTCCAATATGTGTTGTTCTCACAAAAATTCCAAAACCAAAGGCCTTGAGGAGGTTCCCAAGGAGGATAATTCAAGTGGTAAAAATCCTCTTTCATTTTATTTTGATTTCTTTTCAATTCTTATAGTTTTATTATACTCTATTCACCTCCCCTTATCCAAGAGGCATGAAAACTCTATTATCTTATATATATATATATATATATATTAATTTTATCTTTCTTGTCACATACATGACGTATTTTAAAGATATATTCCATTTAATTTCCATTATTTCTTTGTTGTGGGGGTTTCCCATAAATTTTTGGAGGAAAGGGTGAGTTTTCATGATTTGGGCCAAACCATGAGCCCATTTCCATATTTAAAAACCAATTTTTGTTTCTTTTATAACTCTTTCATTTTTCAAAATTTTGCACCCATTGCACTTCCAAAATGTCCTACCCTAACCTTTTAACACCATAATATCAATTTGGACCCTTTAAGAATCCATAATCATGGTGGATTTGGGTTTTTAATTAAGAAATTGGGTCATCCCAGAAGGCCATTTCTTGTTTTAAAAAAATTATGTATTTAATATCTTATTCAATTTTTATGATTTTTCAGTGATTCCAAGTCTCACCCAAGACCACTGAACCCAGTCACACCCCCATTCTCTTTTCCCCTTCTTTGGAGCTCGTATGCATCGCGAATTAGCATAGAACTTCTTAGTCTTTCTCAAATCGTCCATATTTGAAGAGGTTAAATTTTTCCTTCATAAATCCTTCAATTGTCACTCTTTTTCCACCATTTTAGTTCTCACGTGACCTTATAAGACTTATTAAAAACACACTTTCATTTTTTGATGTTTTTAAATTCATCTACTAGTGTCTTTGGGGCGATTTCTTCAAGATTCCTCAAGTAAGTTTCTCTCCTTCATTCTTCCTCCCATTTTCATAGGTTTTTTTCCTTTTTTTAAGATTTCTTCCAATTATTATTGAATTTGATAATGTAAAAAAAGTTGGGATTAGAACATATGGTTTTATATTGGGTTTATTGGTCTATTCTTGTGGTTTTAGTCTTGATCCAAGTCCCTTGTTGTGTGGCAGTGGTGCGGTTGAACTTTCACACAAAGATTCAAGGGTTTTGACACTTGTGGTAAGTGATTGCATGGTTAATAAATGAGATCTGAGTTATATTTTCTTAATTTCTATTTTTATCACACTTATCCTTCATTATCCTTTCTACAAAATTTGGTTTTTGTGATGTTTTTTAATCAAATTATTTTTAGGTACCAATTTGGTGTTAAATTGGGTATTTTACAAGTATATTTTATGTTTTTTCCAATGGGGTGATTTTATAACTCATGTAATGGTTTTATATAAATTTTTTGGGTGATGGAAATTATGTTTTGGTGAATATGGGTATTCACAAGGTGTTGAAAGTGGGGTTATAAAGGGATTTTGTGTGCAAAACATTGTTAAGTTTTGTGAAGTTATTTTATTGAAATCCTAAAGGTTTTATTGAGTGGTGTAAGTGGTGAAAATCATGTGTAGCTACGTTTTTGAGTTTATTATGACCATAAATGATGTTTTTATGTGATATTTTCTTTTGGTATCATGAGATAATGGTTTGAGAACGAAGGGGGAAGCCTAGGTACCTAGGAGGGTGGATATGTACCAGTATGCTAGTGATCCGGATGGGTTTTATCCCTGTTTCACTAAGAAAAATGTATAAAGAAAAAACTAAAAAAACTATATTGATGATGTTTTTGGACCCCTAGGTTATGGGTATGTTCCATACTAGTGGTTCATGCATGATAATGGATTTTTCTATGGTTACTTTACACCGAGTTACGAGGTACATGGGGCCCAAGACTACCTAGTGCCTAAGGGTGTAACCAAGATTGGTGCTCATTGACTCTTGTGTATTTATCTTTTTTATATGGTGGTTATTTCTGGAAAATAAATTATATTATATTTCTTACTTAAATTTTCTCACTCATGGAAAATTCCCTTTGAAAACTGTATACATTTAAAGGTTTCATTCTTTAGAAATCATTTCCATCATTTCTTACTTATAAAAAATGGCATGATTTTTATCTTGTATTGTTTACTCTATGGAATATCTTGTTGGTATACTATTGGTATTATGATAAAAAACTAATTAAAACCCTTGGGTGAAAGTATAATTGGTCATGTTTGACATAGGTAAAGAAAAGGATTTGGGTGATGGCGGTTCAGGTGTTAGTTTCCATCCATGGTGTGGTGTTGTGGAGACGGCTTGTGGGTGATGACCCCTTATCATGTGGAGTCTTTGGGGATATTTTGATGCTATTTTTATGTGACTTTGGACCCCATGTTATATGTTTGAACCAATTTATTCTGTTCTGGATTTAGCTTAAGTCTTGTTTGGTAGAAATTTTTATATTCGGTTTATCGATTGGTTTTGATGTTTTATGTTTCCATATTCGGGTAAATAGTTCCCAAACCAAAATATATGATACCCAGCCACTTATTCCAACCCGTGGAGATAGGTAATGCCCTTCGGGCCTTTTCATGGGCTAGGTTTGGCACTGGTTTTGATGATGATCATATTTGGTTCGTGACAAAATGGTATCAAAGAAGGTTAATGTTTTAGGGTTATATTATTATTTTGGAATGAGTTGGGCTAGAAAAAAACTATGAATGTCAGGACTCGGAGTTTCTTAATGTGTAGGGTGCTTGACCCGCACCTCTCTTGGCATACCTCGAGTCACCATGGGATATTGTAATTGTAGTTTGACTTCACTTCTAGGTGAGATGTGTGGGCTGCAGATTACACGTACACATCAGGTGGGGGTGGGGTAGTTGATTCTTTTATCATTGTAATGTGTTTGGATTATTTATATTTGATGTTATTGATGAATTTTTCATAATTTTTGTATTGATTCTTATTCTTGTGACTGTTGTCTTTTGTAGCAACATGCCTCCCCGAAAAGCTCCCATTCAGCCATAGGAGGAAGCCGGAGAGAGTTCTCCCTCGCCGCTTGATCAGAGGCTAGTAGAGGCTATGGTTTGGGTTTTCCAAGATCTAGAACACTGTTGGATTATGTTCCAGCTACTATTAGAGAATATGAGACTAGTCCTAGGAAGGAAAAGGTATAGGAGTTCCTAAAAAATAATCATCCTACTTTATGAGGTAGCATATAACCCCAAGAAGTAGAGGAATGGCTCAAAAAGATCGAGTGCATGTTTGCGTTTCTAGACACACCCGAGGAGGTTGGGGTGAAGTGTGACTATTTTCTATTGGAGGGTCCCAGCCACAGGTGGTGGTAATTAGTACTTAAAATTGGAATGAACGAGCATATGCGTTGGGGATATTTCAAGGTCATCTTCAATGAATAGTACTGCCCTGAAGTCCTATCATATGCTAGATCCTGAGAGTTCATGGATCTTGTCCAGGGGATCTTTCTATGATGGATTATGTCAACTGTTTCATTGATCTAGTTCGGTATTCTCTTGAAATCATCTCTAATGAGAAAGAGAAGGTCCAAAAGTTTAAGAAAGGCTTACGAATCAAGATATACTCCTAGGTTTTCTTGTTTAAGTTAAGGACCTATGCTGAGGTGGTTGACCGAGCGTGTATGGTGGAGATTGACCAAAAAGGTAGGAATAGTTTCTTTGGGACAGTATCAGTAGTGGGTAGTGGAATCTCTTTAGATAATAAAATGAAGCAAGAGGAGTAGAGGAAGAATGGAGGTGGTAGTTCAGGCCACTCTTCCAGGCTATTTTCATCTGTGGCTTCTGATGTGAGATCTGTAGTGTGCCACCACTGTGGGAGGTCGGGGAACATCCGACCAGCATGAACATTTCCTCTTAATCCCTATTATCAATGTGGGGGTATGGGTCACTTGCATCACTTTTTTGGGGTGGCATGTCCACTTTAGAGTGGTGCAGGATCAGTGGCTTCAAGATGAGTGTCAACTCAGTCAGATCTGTCAAGGACGGGGGGATCTCAATTTGGTGATCGTGGTGGTAGGATGGGTAATCTTATGGGAATAGATATTTTAGGGAATAGCCACATACTAGAGGTTGTCCTTAGGAAGAGACTGTATATCTCCTTATGGTGGATTAGGTATCAGCAGGATCAAAGGTGGGACCGTCGATAGTTCGAGGTACCGTTTTGATTGTCTCTTATATAGCTGCTGCTCTTTTTGATAATGGTGCCTTTTTTCCATTCGTTTCTGCCTGTTTGGTGGACAATCTGAATTTTCCAACTGATTTGTTGTCTTTTGTGATGGATTTGGTTACACCACTGGGAAAGAAGGAGCAGGGTCTCAGGTGCTCGTCGTGTGTGCTTTCCTTTTTCAGGGTTTGAGATGGAGTGTGACCTCTTAGTATTAGATATGGAAATGTTTAACATAATAATTTTCATGGATTGGCTAGTATACTTTTAGGTGCACATTGATAGCTATAGGTGGAAAGTGAGTTTTACATCACCTGATGGGAGTCGTTAGGTTTTTCGTGGGGAATGGGATCCTCGGCCGAGTCATGTAGGACCTCCACTCCCAGAGTTTAGATATGTTTTTTTCAGTTATCATCACTCATGATAGAGGACGATGGTCATGCTCCTAATGGTATACTACCTCATGTAGTTGATGAGTTCCCAGAGGTATTTCCAGATGATTTTTCAGGTTTTCCCTCGGAGTGGGATGTGGAGTTCTCGATTGATCTGGCACTGGGAACACAACCGATATCTCTTCCATAATATCGCATGTCCCCCATCGAGCTAAGGTAATTAAAGATATAGTTGTATGACTTAGAATCTAAATGACTCATTCTCCCAAGCGTCTCTTCATGGGTTGCTCCTATGTTGTTCGGGAAAAGGGCTGACGGATCCCTCCAGTTGTGCATTAACTACCGAAAGATGAATAAGGTAACAATCAAGAACAAATATCCTTTTCCCTGAATATATTACTTGTTCGATCAGTTGAAGGGGGAAAGTTAGTTTTCTAAAATTGACTTGCATTTGGGCTATCATCAACTTAGGTTGAAATATAAAGATATCCTAAAGGCAGCCTTCCGAAGTAGGTATGGCCACTTCGAGTACTTAGCCATGCCCTTCGGATTAACAGATGCTCCAGTGGTCTTTATGGAACTCATTAATAGGGTGTTCCATAAGTATCTCTATTATTTTGTCTTGGTATTTTTGGATGACATCCTAGTTTATTCGTCATCCAAAGAGGAACATGAGCATCACTTGAGGATTATTCTAGGCACTTTGCGAGAGCATCACCTTTATGAAAAGTTGTATAAATTCACTTTTTGGATTAGGGAGGTGGAATTTCTGGGGAATGGGATCCAGAGAAGGGAGTTTTAGTGGACCACAAGAAGATCAGTGTAGTTATTTCATGGGAGCAACCGAAGAACGTGTTTGAGATCAGGAGTTTCCTTGGCCTGGATGGTTATTACTGACAGTTTGTTCGGGATTTCTCTCAGCTTGCTTCACTGATGACTTCACTCACCTAGAAAGATGTGAAGTTTTTATGGGGACCAAAATGTCAGGAATCTTTCGAGGAGCTAAAGAGGTGGTTCACTACCACCCCCATCCTGATTTTTTCATAGGCTGAAAATGGGTATGTGGTGTATTATGACGCTTTAGGTATGGGTCTTGGGTGCATGCTTATACAGGATGATCACGTAGTGGCGTATGGATCTCACCAACTCCGACCACATGAAAAAAATTACCTGACCCACGACTTGGAGTTAGCATCTTTGATGTGTGATTTGAAGATTTAGTGTCACTACCTCTTTGTAGAGAAGTTTTTGGTCTACTCTGATCATAAAATCTTGGCCTATATCTTCTCATAGAAGGACCTCAACATGAGGCAACGTTATTAGATTGAGTACTTGTAGGGGTTTGACTTTGATATATTCTATACCCCAGGAAAGGGTAACATGGTGGCCGATGCCTTGAGCAGAATATTTCCAGTCCAAGATTTTTGGAAGTCCAGTGATGAGTGGAATTTGATGGGGCTCTTTGCTCAGATGCATGTGGAGACCAAGGACCAAAATGGGGGTGTTTTCTTGGCAATAATTCAGTTGACTCCTTCTCTCTTGGAGTTGATTCATTAGGAACATCCTAGTGATGAGATTTGTCAGTTATTGAGGTAGTTCCTTCATGGTGGGGAGACTTATTTTTATTGTTCATCATCTCCCGAGGGAATCTTGTGCTTCAACGGTCATTCCATAGTTCCATCATCTCTGTGGAAGGTGGTGATATATGATAGCCACTAGTCTTAGTGGGATGTCCATCCGGGTGCCACCAATATGTATTATTATGTTCGCTGGCAGTTCTGGTAGCTTGGTATGAGATGATACATTTTGAACTTTGTGTCAAGATGCTACACATGCTAGTAGCTGAAAGTGGAGCATCAAAGGCCCTCTTGTTTGCTCCATCCATTACCCATTCCTACCTAGAAGTGAGAAAAGGTCTCCATGGACTTCATTGTTGGCTTTCCTCATACACCACGGGGTAAGAATGCCATTTGGGTGGTGATTGATCATCTGACCAAACAATCCCACTTCATTCTGATTAGAGATATAGCTAAAGTGAATGAGTTGGGCCATTTGTATCTTCAGGAGGTGGAAAGTATCCACACTACTAGAAAACAGGTCATTTGAGCCATGTTACCTATAGCGACCGCCATTGGCGGTCGCTAAGCCTCCTTAAAAAAAATAAGGGGCTCCCCCCCCCCCCTCTCCACTCAATCGTGCCCCCCCCTGCCGCCGCCGCGCGCCCTCCCCGCCGCCGCCGCGCCCTCCCCAGCGCCCCGCCCTCCGCCGGCCCGCCCTCCGCCGGCCCGCCCTCCGCCGGCCCGCCCTCCGCCGGCCCACCCTCCGCCGGCCCGCCCTCCGTCGGCCCGCCCTCCGCCGACCCGCCCTCCGCCGGCCCGCCCTCCGCCGGCCCGCCCTCCGCAGGCCCGCCCTCCGCCGGCCCACCCTCCGCAGCCCCACCCTCCGTCGGCCCGCCCTCCGGCCGGCCACCCTCCGGCCACCCTCCGCCCTCCGGCCGCCCTCCGGCCGCCCTCCGGCCGCCCTCCGGCTGCCCTCCGACCGCCCTCCGCCGGCCCGCCCTCCTCCGGCCGCCCTCCGCCCTCCGGCTCCGGCCGCCCTCCGCCCTGCGGCCGCCCTGCGACCTCCCTCTGCCCTCGAGCCTCCCGCCACCCACCTCCGGCAGCCCGGCAGCCCTCTAGCAACCCTCTGGCCGCCCTCCGCCGGCCCCGCCCTCCCCGGACGCCCTCCGCCCTCAGGCCCTGGCCACCCTCTGCCCTACGGCCGCCCTGCGGCCTCCCGCCACCCGCCTCCGGGAAGCCCTCGGGAGCCCTCCGGCAGCCCTCCGGCCTTCGGCCTCCAGCCCCTCCGGCCTCCGACCTCCGACCTCGGCCCTCCACCCCCTCGTCCCTCCCCCCAGCACCCCGAACACCCCCCCCCCCCCCGCACCCTGCCAACCCCCGTCCCATTCGTCTTTGTCCCCTCCCTCGCCACACAACCACCACCCGTCCCCTCCTTCACCGTCCCCTCCCTTGCCGCACCAGCTCCGGCTCCGGCTCCCCACCGCTCCTCTCCCTCAAAGCACCGCCGTCGGCTCCCCTCCCTTCCAGGTTTGTAGCGCAATCAGGTATGACATGGGCTTTCACTTACATTATTATTTTATAAATGGTTCACAAACAATTAGTTAGTATTTATTTTAAATATATTTGATATCAAAAATGAAAATGTAATAAGTCTTATGTAAATGTTTGTTATAGGGATATTATTATGGATAAGAGTTGGATTGATCTTCCAAATCGAACATCTAGAGAGTATTTCAATGGCATTATGCAGTTTATTGACTTCACGAGAGGATTTGGAAGTGACTATATTAGTTGTCCATGTAGAAAATGTGCTAACAGATATCAATTCACATGAGATACTATGAGGGAGCACCTTTTCTTTAATTAATTTCTGAAAAATTATAAGAGTTGGACTCGTCATGGAGAAGAATATGTTCGTTGTCAAAATACAGATGCAGCTCAGATGGATGTTGATGCTAGGATGACTGATCCAATGCATGAAATGCTTACTGAAATGGTACGTGGGTTTGATCCTGAAGGCATTGACATCCAGAATCTTGAGACCGGTGAGATAAATCTTCGCTCTGGTGCAGATCGTGATTCGAGGAGGTTTTATGAAGCACTTGATGATGCGAAAACAGAATTATATCTTGGATGTACTTCTTACAATAAACTGTCGTTTATCGTGGAGTTGTTGCATTTGAAGACTTTGAATAATTGGTCAGACACATCATTCGACATGCTTTTGTGTTTATTGAAAAAAGTTCTTCCTGTCAATGCTAAGATTCCTGAGTCGTATTACTATGCTCGTAAGTTGACAGAGAACTTAGGTTTTACATATGAGACCATAGATGCATGTGCAAACAACTGTATGTTGTTTAGAAAAGAAACTGCCCATTTGGATATTTGTACGGTTTGTGGTGCTTCCAGGTGGAAAGAGAACAGGGGAAATAATACTCATCAAAGTCAGATTGCGATACAGGGGAAACCGATTGCCGTAAAGCAAATGCGTTACTTTCCCCTTAAACCCAGGTTGAAAAGATTTTTTATGTCATCTAAAATTTATAATTTAATGAGATGGCATGAATAAAGAGTTCATGAAAGTGATATGTTAACCCACCTGGTAGACTCTCATGCATGGAAGGAATTTGATAAGAGACATCCCGACTTTTCTAAAGATGTTCGTAATGTCCGATTGGGATTGGAAGCAGATGGTTTCAATCCATTCAAGTCTATCGTTGGTGCAACTCATAGCACATGGCCCGTGGTGTTGGTTCCATATAATCTTCCTCTATGGATTTGTATGAAGCAATAATTTATATTACTTTCCACTCTTATTGATGGACCTAAATGTCCAGGGGATAAGATTGATGTTTACCTTCATCCATTTATTGATGAGTTGAATGAATTTTGGGGCGATGGTGTGATGACTTATGACTGCGAAACGAATGAAATTTTCAAACTGTATGTTGCTTTATTGTGGACAATCAATGACTTCCCAGCTTATGCAAATTTATCAGGCTGGAGTACGAAAGGGGAATTTTATTTCCCTTATTGCAATAAAAGTAAAAAAATCTATATGGCTTAAACATTCCAAAAAATGGGCATACATGGGTCACAGGAGTTTTCTCCCTCCTCAGCACAGATTTAGAAAGGACAGAGTGACATTTGATGGTTCTAGAGAGTTCAGCCCAGCACCAAAGATCATGACAGGAGTCGAAATGTTATCGCAGATTGAGGAAGAAAACATCCGCATGGTATATGAAATTCAGGATTTTGTGGCTCCTCCAATACGTAATATTCGTGCTGCGGGTAGGCAGCGCAGTCACAATTGGAAAAAGAAAAGTATTTTTTATAGTCTTCTGTATTGGAAAACTAACATGTTGAGGCATAATTTGGATGTCATGCACATTGAAAAAAATGTTTGTGATAACATATTGTGGACCATTTTAGGTGTCAGTGGAAAATCAAAGGACCATGTTAATGCACACCATGATTTGGAAGAAATGGGTTTAAGGAAACAGTTGCATTTACAGTTAGCTGAGGGAAACAAGGCATATATTCTTGCTGCACAGTATACAATGACTACAGAGGAGAAAGAAACATTTCTTTCCATTTTGAAGATGGTCAAGGTGCCTGATGGTTATTCTTCTAATATTTCAAAGTGTGTGAATCTGACGAGCAAGACATTGCAAGGGTTGAAAAGTCATGACAATCACATATTACTTCAGCAATTGATTCCAATCGCAATTTGTGATTGTTTATCCCCCAATGTTGTTCAGCCCTTTATTGAGATGAGTAATTTTTTTAGAAAGCTTTGTTTAAGAAATCAACGAATGAGTGATTTAAAAAGTTTGCAGGACCGAATTGTACTTATGCTTTGTCACTTTGAGAAACTTCCCCCCCCCCTCTTTTTTCGATGTTATGGTCCACTTGACAGTGCACCTAACTGATGAAGTAATGGCTGCTGGTCCAGTGCAATTCAGGTGGATGTATCCTATTGAACGGTATTTGAGTACATTGAAAAGTTTTGTACGCAACAGAGCTTGTCCAGAGGCATCAATATTCAATGGTTATTTGATGGATGAGTGTACTACCTTTTGTGCAGAATATCTTACGGATGTTGAAACAAAATTAGATAAGCCCTCTCGGATTCATGATGGTCCATTTGGAGAAGGAACCACATTTGATATGGACAACATCGAGTGGATATAAGCACATCGATATATCTTGTTCAATACTCCATCAGTTGTACCATTAATTCATTAAGTATCTTATCAATGTGCTTGTATAACTTTTACATGTTTTGTTTGCATAAGATGATCTTTTAAACATCGTGTTATCATTTGCAGGAAACACATTAATGAGATAAAAGAAGCGATGCATCGTGCGACAGAGTTTCAAATTCAACAATCTCATTATGCGTCATTTCATGATTGGTTCAAGGATTATGTATGTATAAATTGATTTTCATTATGAGTGACGTATTATACTAATTATTTCTGCATATATTAGTATTGATTTTTATAAATTATGTAGGTTCGTAAGCTGAGGGAGTTAGGGGACCCCACGCTACCTGAAGTATTTATCCAACTGGCTGAGGGTCCATCTATAACGGCTCGTCATTATAAAGCTATTGATGATAATGGTTTTCGATTTCACATTAAAGATGTTGACGACAAACGATCAACACAAAACAATGGCATCGGTTGTCCCTTTGTCGATTCTGGTTATTACTATGGTCAATTGATAGACATCATTGAAGTTGTATACACACACGGTTTGAAGTACATATTGTTAAAGTGTAATTGGGTTGATCCAATGCGTGGATGTAAAGTCGATCAATATCAGTTTTCATTGGTGAATTTTAACTATATGTTATACAGAAATAATGAACGAGTTGAGAATGAACCTTTCATTTTGACATCACAAGTGGAACAAGTATTCTTCATTACTTTGCCTTCGGATCCAAGTTGGCAAGTTGTTGTCAAAATGTCTCAGCGAGGAGTGTTTTTATTTGAAGAAGATGAACCTGAGATTGTTCCGTTTGTTTACCAACAACTTGATCAACATACCGTAGTTCAACGTGAAGAAGATATTTATTGGGTCAGAGTGGCTGTTGAAGGAGAAACAGTCGATTTGCATGCTTAATGAATGGTATAATTGTTTTCCCGCTATTCAGTAGAATGTCCTAGGATATCATAAATTATCTAATCATTTTATAAATCTTTATAAGTTTTAATCCTCACTTTTGTACGTTTTAATTAAATCATAAATATTTAGGTTGTTTTTACTCTTGATTTATTGATGTTATGGTCGGTGTATCATCCCTTTGAGGTTTTCTTCATATGATTCATGTGCTGTTTGAATTTTTATTAGTTCTATCTGAAATTTGGCTATGCATTGACTGGTTTTGTACATAATTTGTATATCTGTTTTGTTAACTTTCTGATTTTTTAAAATTCATTCACAACTAATTATTCAATCCATTTTTTGTTTGATTAACAGTTGTACAAGTTTGATTTTTTAAGAACAACCCAATTTATCTTTTAAACACTTTGGACTCATTACTGATGTTTTCTATGACTGCAGACATGTCAGGGGAAGAGGCAGAAGATCCACATCATCTATCTGAGGCATCTACGTCTCAGGGTCGAGGTTTATTTGAATGTCATTGTCTATATTTTTTATGTAATTGACATACATATATATATATATAACATTTGTCAATTTATATATAAAATTGTTTTCAACAGGATCAGACTCGGCTGCTTCTTCCTCTCGCAGGAGAGGCCCTGGTCGTGGCATATTATCATGGAATTCCGACACGACGATAGATGTTTCATTTGATGAGGTCTTTCAACCTGTGGGACCGAATGCCCCAGCATTTATTCGTCAGTTGGGTCATATCATACGCGACCCACATCGATTTCCATTGACCACGCGTGACTGGGCTTCTATCCCTCAGGACACATTAGATCGTCTATGGAGGGAGGTTCAGGTAAGAAAATCATTTTACTTTATTTTCTATGTATAAAGAATACTAATATGTTTGATTATTTTCTTTATAGCAAAATTTGAAAGTATGCCCTGAAGATTTTTGGCCCGTGTGTATGAGAAAATGCCGTAAGATGTGGAAAGATTATAAAGGCAAAGTGAAGAGGGACCACTGGGTACCAAATGTGGGTGCCCTAGACATTTTGGAAAAAGTCCCGAGAGGTGTCCTCCTGGCTCAGTGGTGTGACTTGGTTGCATATTGGTCTACTGAGGGTGTTGCGGTTTGTATAATAATTATTTTGGTGTATATATATTTTCAAGAATATGTGATTTGTTTGAAATTTGAATGAATTGAATGTAGGAGGTGTCAACACGCCATTCTGAGAATCGAGCGTTGCAGGGACCACCTCACAGGCTCGGGACTCGTCACATGTCTCAGATCTGACATGAGGTATATATTATTCATTTTTTAATTTATTAATTAATATAGTTTTGTGTTTATATTCTTTTAATATACAGTTGCGAGAGCAAGGTGCAACAACTGATAAAATGTCGGTGTGGATGAGAACTCGTGATCGCAATGATCCAGAGGTTGCAGCATTGATAGTAAGTGTTTGTACTTACCAATAATTACATAAATCTATATATTAACATATATATATTTATATATATTTAAATATTTCACAGGCTCAATTTGAAGCTGAGTTAGAACATCTGCCAGAGGACCAGCGACAGCTTCCCATGCGACGGGATGAGATCTTTCATCACATTATCTGTCGGGACGGGCATGGATATAGTTTCACCTATGGAGCAGGGATTCCTCATTCTGTAGTGTCACGCGCTGCGGTTTTCAGTCCTGCTGTTGCTCATATGACACAGCAGATGTCAGATTTTGAGGCACGGCTGCGCGCTTCCGAGGAGGCAAATGCGCAATTGACAGCTGAGGTTAGAGCACCGCGGGAATATGTGCGTCGAGCTGATGGTGCAGAGGATCATACGACGCAGGTATATACTGTATTTATTTATTTAATTTAAATTATTTTTGTTATTAAAATATTTATAATGTTTATTTGTTGTAGGCCCCTGGCCCACCAGAAGGAGGTAGCATTGATGACAACGCGTGACGCATCATATATTCATGAGATATGTTTTTTGTTTTTACTGGTGGGGTTGACATTGATGTACTGTACGTATTCATTTAATTTAAATTAGAAGGTTGTGTACTTATAATTTTTTTCTTTTCTTGTTTATTATATGATAGCTAATATTATCTAAGGCATGCATTTAAAAACTCTAACCCCCCGCACCCCCGTACAGCCCCCCCCCCCCCCCCCCCGCACCCCCAAACAGCCCCCCGCACAACCGTACAAGCCCCCGAACCCCCGGACAGCCCCCCTGCACCCCCGGACAGCCCCCCCCGCACCCCCGTACAGCCCCCCGCACCCCCGTACAGCCCCCCCCCCCACCCCCCCCCCCCCCCCCCGCACCCCCGTACAGCCCCCCGCACCCACGTACAGCCCCCCCGCACCCCCGAACAGGCCCCCGCACAACTGTACAACCCCTCGCACCCCCGGACAGCCCCCCGGCACCCACGTACAGCCCCCTGCACCCCCGTACAGCCCCCCGCACCCCCGTACAGCCCCCCCCCCCCCCCCCCGCACCTCCGGACAGCCCCCCCCCCCCCCCCCCCCGCACCCCCGTACAGCCCCCCGCACCCCCGTACACCCCCCCCCCCCCCCGCACCCCCGTACAGCCCCTCGCACCCCCGTACAGCCCCCCTGCACCCTCGAACAGCCCCCCCGCACCCCCATACAGCCCCCCCCCCCCCCCCCCCCGCACCCCCGTACAGCCCCCCCACACCCCCGGACAGCCCCCCCCCCCCCCCCCCCCCGCACCCCCGTACAGCCCCCCCCCCCCCCCCCCCGCACCCCCGTACAGCCCCCCGCACCCCCGTACAGCCCCCCTGCACCCCCGTACAGCCCCCTGCACCCCCGGACAGCCCCCCCGCACCCCCGGACAGCCCCCCCCCCCCCCCCGAACCCCCGGACAGCCCCTCCCCCCCCCCCCCCCGCACCCCCGTACAGCCCCCCGCACCCCCGTACAGCCCCCCCGCACCCCCGTACAGCCCCCCGCACCCCCGGACAGCCCCTCCGCACCCCCGGACAGCCCCCCCGCACCCCCGTACAGCCCCCCCCCCCCCCCGCACCCCCGTACAGCCCCCCGCACCCCCGGACAGCCCCCCCCGCACACCCGTACAGCCCCCCGCACCCCCGTACAGCCCCCCCCCCCCCACCGCACACCCGGACAGCCCCCCCGCACCCCCGTACAGCCCCCCCCCCCCCCCTAGCACCCCCGTACAGCCCCCCCCCCCCCCCCTCGCACCCTCGTACAGCCCCCCGCACCCTCGGACAGCCCCCCCGCCCCCCCCGGTGCGCGCGGCACGACCGAATGCGTCGTTTTCAGCAGCTCAGTGCGCGCTGAAATGGTGCATTGGGGGGGTCAAAACCACCCGAACGACCTCCGAATGCCACGAAACCGCACGACAACAGCCGGTGCGTGAATTGTGAAATGGTCGGGTAGACAGAACATCAATTGGAGGTGCCGTTTGACCGCGGCGGCTGGAAACACGTTTCCAGCGCCATAGAATACCAAAACGGCGTGCGGCGGTCCAATTCGGAGAAAACGTGCTCCGAACGACCTGAAAATGCACGAGAACGATAGGAATATTATTCCTGAGATGTAGGAGGAGGCGGCACGTCCATCGGACATGCGGTTCGCTCTGCACGACTGAATGCATCGTATTCAACAGCTCGACGCGCGCTGAAATGGCGCGTTGGGGGGTCAAAACCACCCGAACGACCTCCGAATGTCACGAAACCACACGACAACAGCCGGTGTGTGAATTGTGAAATGGGCGGCCAGACGGCACGTCATTTGGAGGTGTCGTTTGACCGCGGCGGCCGGAAACGCGTTTCCGGCGCCCCAGAACACCAAAACGGCGTGCGGCGGTCCAATTCAGATAAAACGTGCTCCGAAAAACCTGAAACCGCATGAGAATGATAGAAATATTCTTCCTCAGATGTAGGAGGAGGCGGCACATCCATCGGATGTTCGGTGCGCGTGGCACGACCGAATGCGTCGTTTTCAGCAGCTCGGCGCGCGCTGAAATGGCGCGTTGGGGGGTCAAAACCACCCGAACGACCTCTGAATGCCACGAAACCGCACGACAACATCCTTTGCATGAATTGTGAAATTTTCGGGCAGACGGAACGTCAATCGGCGGTTCCGTTTGACCGCGGCGGCCGGAAAGGCGTTTCCGGAGCCACAGAACACCAAAACGGCATGTGGTGGTCGAATTCGGAGCAAACGTGCTCCGAGCAACCTGAAACCACACGAGAACGATAGGAATATTATTCCTGAGATTTAGGAGCAGTCGGCACGTCCATCGGACATGCGGTGCGCGCGGCACGACTGAATACATCGTTTTCAGCAGCTCAGCGCGCGCTGAAATGGCGCGTTGGGGGGTCAAAACCACCCGAACGACCTCCGAATTGCACGAAACCGCACGACAACATCCGTTGCGTGAATTGTGAAATGGTCGGGCAGACGGCACGTCAATCGGAGGTGTTGTTTGACCGCGGAGGCCGGAAACGTGTTTCTGGCCCCATAGAACACCAAAACGGTGTGCGGCGGTCGAATTCGGAGAAAACGTGCTCCGAAAGACCTAAAATCGTACGAGAACGATAGGAATATTATTCCTGAGATGCAGCAGGAGGCGGCACATCCATCAGACGTGTGGTGCGCGTGGAACGACCGAATGCGTCGTTTTCAGCAGCTCGGCGCGTGCTGAAATGGCGCGTTGGGGGTCAAAACCACCTGAACGACCTCCGAATGCCACGAAACCGCACGACAACATCCATTGCGTTAATTGTGAAATGGTCGGGCAGACGGCACGTCAATCGGACGTGCCGTTTGACCGCGGCAGCCGGAAACGCGTTTCCGGAGCCATAAAACACCAAAACGGCGTGCGGCGGTCGAATTCGGAGAAAACGTGCTCCGAACGACCTGAAACTGCACGAGAACTATAGCAATATTATTCTTGAGATGCAGGAGGAGGCGGCACGTCCATCGGACATGCGGTGCGTGCGGCACGACTGAATACGTCGTTTTCAGCAGCTCGGCGCGCGCTGAAATGGAACGTTGGGGGGTCAAAACCACCCGAACGACCTCCAAATGCCACGAAACCGCACGACAACATCCGTTGCGTGAATTTTGAAATGGTAGGATAGACGGCATATCAATCGGAGGTGCCGTTTGACCACGGAGGCCGGAAACGTGTTTCCGGAGTCATAAAACACCAAAACGGCGTGCGGCGGTCGAATTCAGAGAAAATGTGCTCCGAAAGACCTGAAACCGCATGAGAACGATAGGAATATTATTCCTAAGATGCAGGAGGAGGAAGCACGTCCATCGGATGTGCGGTGCGCGCGGCACGACCGAATGCGTCGTTTTCAGCAGCTCGGCGCGCGTTGAAATGGCGCGTTGGGGGCTCAAAACCACCCGAACGACCTCCGAATGCCACGAAACCGCACAACAACAACCGGTGCGTGAATTTTGAAATGGTCGGACAGACGGCACGTCATTCGGAGGTGTCGTTTGACCACGGCGGCCGGAAACGCGTTTCCGGCGCCCTAGAACACCAAAACGGCGTGCGGCGGTCCAATTCAGAGCAAACGTACTCCGAGAAACCTGAAACTGCACGAGAATGATAGGAATATTATTCCTGAGATGCAGGAGAAGGCAGCACATCCATCAGACGTGCGGTGCGCGCGGCACGACCGAATGCGTCGTTTTCAACAGCTCGGCGCGCGCTGAAATGGCGCGTTGGGGGGTCAAAACCACCCGAACAACCTCCGAATGCCACGAAACCACACGACAACATCTATTGCGTAAATTGTGAAATGGTCAGCCAGACGACACGTCAATCGGAGGTGTCGTTTGACCGCGGCAGCCGGAAACGCGTTTCCGGAGCCATAAAACACCAAAACGGCGTGCGGTGGTCGAATTAGGAGCAAACGTGCTCCGAACGACCTGAAACCGCACGAGAACAATAGAAATATTATTCCTGAGATGCAGGAGGAGGCAGAACGTCCATCGGATGTGCGGTGCGCGTGGCACGACCGAATACGTCGTTTTCAGCAGCTCGGCGCGCGCTGAAATTGCGCGTTGGGGGGTCAAAACCACCCGAACGACCTCTGAATGCCACGAAACCGCACGAAAACATCCGTTGCGTGAATTGTGAAATGGTCGGACAGACGACACGTCAATCGGAGGTGTCGTTTGACCGCGGAGGCTGGAAACGAGTTTCCGGAGTCATAAAACACCAAAACGGCGTGCAACGGTCGAATTCGGAGCAAACATGCTCCAAAAGACCTGAAACCGCACGAGAACGATAGAAATTTTATTCCTGAGATGCAGGAGGAGGCGGCACGTCCATCGAACGTGCGGTGCGCGCGGCACGACCGAATGCGTCGTTTTCAACAGCTCGGCGCGCGCTGAAATGGCGCGTTGGGGGGTCAAAACCACCCGAACGACCTCCGAATACCACGAAACCACACGAAAACAGCCGGTGCGTGAATTGTGAAAAGGTCGACCAGACGGCACATCATTTGGAGGTTCCGTTTGACCGCGGCGGCCGGAAACGCGTTTCTGGCGCCATAGAACACCAAAACGGCGTGCGGCGGTCCAATTTAGAGCAAACGTGCTCTGAAAAACCTGAAACCACACGAGAACGATATGAATATTATTTCTGAGATGCAGGAGGAGGAGGCACGTCCATTGGATGTGCGGTGCGTGCGGCACGACCGAATGTGTCGTTTTCAGCAGCTCGGCGCGCGCTGAAATGGCGCGTTGGGGGGTCAAAACCACCTGAACGACCTCCGAATGCCACAAAACCGCACGACAACATCCGTTACGTAAATTGTGAAATGGTCAGGCAGACGGCACGTCAATCGGAGGTGTCGTTTGACCGCGGCGGCCGGAAACGCGTTTTCGGAGCCATAGAACACCAAAACGGCGTGCGGCGGTCGAATTCGGAGCAAACGTGCTCCGAACGACCTGAAACCGCACGAGAACGATAGGAATATTATTTCTGAGATGCAGGAGAAGGCGGCACGTCCATCGAACGCGCGGTGCGCACAGCACGACCGAATGCGTCGTTTTCAGCAGCTCGGCGCGCGCTGAAATGGCGCGTTGGGGGGTCAAAACCACCCGAACGACCTCTGAATGCCACGAAACCGCACGACAACATCTGTTGCATGAATTTTGAAATGTTAGGGCAGACGGCACGTCAATCGGAGGTTCTGTTTGACCGCGGAGGCCAGAAACGCGTTTCTGGTGCCATAGAACACCAAAACGGCGTGCGGCGGTTGAATTCGGAGCAAACGTGCTCCGAAAGACCTGAAACCGCACGAGAACGATAGAAATATTATTCCTGAGATGAAGGAGGAGGAGGAATGTCCATCGGACGTGCGGTGCGTGCGGCACGACCGAATGCGTCGTTTTCAGCAGCTCGGTGCGCGCTGAAATGGCGCGTTGGGGGGTCAAAACCACCCGAACGACCTCCGAATGCCACAAAACCGCATGACAACATCAGTTACGTGAATTGTGAAATTTTAGGATAGACGGCATGTCAATCAGAGGTGCTGTTTGACCGCGAAGGCCGGAAACGCGTTTCCGGAGTCATAAAACACCAAAACGGCGTGCGGCGGTCGAATTCGGAGAAAACGTGCTCCGAAAGACCTGAAACCGCACGAGAACGATAGGAATATTATTCCTGAGATGCAGGAGGAGGAGGAACGTCCATCGGACGTGTGGTGCGCGCGGCACGATCGAATGCGTCGTTTTTAGCAGCTCGGCGTGCGCTGAAATGGCGCGTTGGGGGGTCAAAACCACCCGAACGACCTTCAAATGCCACAAAACCGCATGACAACATCCGTTACGTGAATTGTGAAATGTTAGGATAGACGGCACGTCAATCGGAGGTGTCGTTTGACCGCAGAGGCCGGAAACGCATTTCCGGAGTCATAAAACACCAAAACGGCATGCGGCGGTCGAATTCAGAGCAAACGTGCTCTGAAAGACCTGAAACCACACGAGAGCGATAGGAATATTATTCCTGAGATGCAGGAGGAGGCGGCACATCCATCGGACGTGCGGTGCGCGCGGCACGACCGAATGCGTCGTTTTCAGCAGCTCGGCGCGCGCTGAAATGGCGCGTTGGGGGGTCAAAACCACCCGAACGACCTCCAAATGGCCTGAAATCAGATGACATCAAAGGTTGAGTGAATTGTGACGTGTTTGAGAAGACTTTACATCAATCGGATGTGTCGTTTGACCGTGGTGACCATAAATGCGTTTCCGATGTCATAAACGGCCAAAACGGGCGTCTGACGGTCAAAGTCATAGCGGACGACATCGGATTGAATTGAAATCACAGGGAAAAAATCTAATTATTATGCGTGACATGTACGCGCAGACGGCACATCAATCAGACGTGCGGTCTGTGCGGTAGGGCTCATTATGCGTTCTTTAAGTGTTGCGCGCGCTTGATAAACGCGCGTGGGGGGGTCTAAACGGGCCGAACGAGGTCCGAATGACCTGAAATCAGACGACATCAAAGGGTGAGTAAATTGTTATGTGGTTGAGAAGACGGCACGTCAATCGGCCTCACCGTGTGCCCGCGGTGACCGGGAACACCGTTCCAGTGTCATAAACGGCCAAAACGGGTGTCTCACACTCAAAATCATAGCGGACCACATCGGATTGACCTGAAATCACAGGGAAACAATCTAATTATTATTCGTGACGTGTATGCGCAGACGGCACGCTAATCAGACATGCGGTCTGCGCGGTAGGGATCATTATGCGTTCTTTAAGTGTTGCGCGCGCTTAATTGTTTTCCATTTTTTATGATTGTTACCTTGTTTTATGTCTTCTTTTCCACCGTGAAGAAAAAAACACAATTTGTACATTTTATTTAAAAAATGAAAAATATTTTATTTAATATTATATATATAAATATTTTCATTAATATATATATATATATATATATATATATTAATAAATAAATATACATATTTTATTTAATATTATATATATCAATATTTTCATTATTTTATATATATATATATATTTGATTTAATAAATATATATATATATATATATATATTTG
The DNA here is from genome assembly GCA_963277665.1 of Viscum album. Classification (NCBI taxonomy): domain Eukaryota; kingdom Viridiplantae; phylum Streptophyta; class Magnoliopsida; order Santalales; family Viscaceae; genus Viscum; species Viscum album. Next base: position 1,504,382,154 of record OY728132.1, read on the forward strand.
TTATGGTATGAATTTTTTTTAAAAAAAAATTTCAAGTTTAGCGACCGCCTCTGGCGGTCGCTATAGCCTGCCTGCCAGGCAGCATTAGCGACCGCCATTGGCGGCCGCTTTAGCCTGCCTTCCGGGCAGTATTAGCGACCGCCAATGGCGGTCGCTAATGGTGCCCGCGAGTCAGCCTACAGCGACCGCCAGGCGGTCGCTTAAGGCGGCATTTCGGCCACCTATAGTGATCGCCATTGGCGGTCGCTAAAGCCCTGCAGCGACGGAGCAGAAGCGACCGCCAATGGCAGTCGCTAATAGCCTTTTTTTTAGTAGTGCCATGGTGTGTCATCATTAGCTTTCTCATATAGTGATCCCCATTTCACTTCTTGGTTTTGGGAAGGCCTTTAGAAGGCCTTGGGGTCTCAGATTAAGATGAGCACGGCATACCATCCTCAAACAGATGGTCAGACAGAGCGGGAAAATCAGATTTTGGAGGACATGCTCTGTGCATGTGTTCTAGACTTTGGAGGTTCCTGTGATATACATTTGGAATTTTTTTAGTTTTCTTATAATAATAGTTACCAATCCTTGATTCAAATGGCTCCTTTTGAGTTTCTCTATGGTCGGCCTTGTCCGTCCCCCCTATGTTGGGCTGAGGTAAGTGAGACCTCACTACTGGGGCTGAGTCTACTGCAGCAGATGTCTGAGAAGGTCAAGTTGATCAGGAAGATCTTATTGATAGCTCAGAGTATCCATAAATCATATTTTGATGAGAGGCATCAAGACCTAGAGTTTTCTGTGGGTGACAGGATATTATTGAAAGTGGCCCCTCGTCTAGGCCATCGTCGATTGGGAAAGCAAGGGAATTTGATGTCGCGGTATGTAGGAAGTTTTGAGATCACTGAGAGTATTGGAAATATGGAATAAAGGTTGTATTTACCATCATAGTTTACATCCATCCATGATGTCTTCCATGTATCCCAGTTAAAGAAATACAACCCAGATCCATCCCATGTACTGAATTGGGAGGAGTTGAATATAGAGCCTAATTTATCTGTTTTTGAGCAGCCGATGAGAATAGTGTACTTCCAAGAAAACATACTTTGGGGAAATTCTATTCTAATGGTCTGGGTTCTTTGGAAGCATGGGAATTATACACATGATACTTGGGAGTGGAAGTTGTGGGTTGAGAAGAAGTACCCATTCTTGTTTTCCGATCAAACTTCAGGTTGACTTTTTAGGGTAGAAAGTCATTCACAGTGGGGATAATTGTCACATACATGACTTATTTTAAAGGTAAATTCCATTTAATTTCTATTATTTATTTATTTTGGGGGTTTCTCATACATTTTTGGAGGAAAGGGTGAGTTTTCATGATTTGGGCCAAACCGTGGGCCCATTTTCAGATTTAAAAACCAATTTTGTTTTTTTTTATTAATATTTCATTTTTTAACATCTTGCACCCATTCTAATTCCAAAATGGCCTCCCCTGACCAATTAACACCGCAATATCAATTTTTATCCTTTAGGAATCAATAATCATGGTGGATTTGGTTTTTAAATTAAGAAATTGAGCTGGCCCGAAAGCCCATTTATAGTTTTAAAAAAAATTGTTTAATATCTTATTAAATTTTTAGGATTTTTTAGTGATTATAAGTCTCATCCAAGACCAATGAATCCAAGAGAGACCCCATTATATTTTTCCTCTATTTTTAGCTATTATGCATTGCGAATTAGGGCAGAACTTCTTAGGATTTCTCAAAACATTCAGATTTGAAGAGGTAACTTATGTCCTTCATAACTCCTTCACGTCTTACTCTTTTTCTTTCATTTCAGTTCTCACATGAAATTATGAAACATATTCAAACCTCACTTTCATTTTTGGATGTTTTCAAATTAATATACTTGTGTATTTGGGGTGATTTCTTCAATATCCCTCAAGTAAGTGGGTCTCCTTCATTCTTCCTCCCATTTGCTTAGGGTTTTTTTCCTTTTGCTTAGGGTTTCTTCCTATTATTATTTAAATTTATAATTTCTATCAAGTTTGAATTATAACCTAGGGTTTTATATTGGGTTTATTTATCTATTCTTGTGTTTTTAGGCTTGATCTAAGTCCCTTGTTGGGCGGCAGTGGTGCGGTTGAACTTTCACACAAAGATTCAAGGGTTTTGACACTTGTAGTGGGTGATTCCATGGTTAATCAATGCTAGATGAGTTATATTTGATGAATTTATATTTTTATAAAACGTATCCTTTATTATACTTGCTGAAAAATCTTTTTTTGGTGATTTTTGTTAAGAAAATGATTTTTAGGTGCCAATTTGGTGTTAAATTGGGTGTTAAATTGGGTGTTCTATAAGTCTATTTTATGTTATGCCAAATGGGGTTGTTTTATAACTCATGTAATGGGCTTATAGAAATGTTTTGAGTGCTTTAAATTCTTTTTTTTAATATGGGTATGTACATGGTGTTCAAAGTGGGGTTTTAAATGGATTTAGTGTGCAAAACATTGTTATGTTTTGTGAAGTTATTTTGTTGAAATCCTAAAGGTTTTATTGAGTGGTGTAAGTGGTGCAAAGAATGTGTAGCTACTGTTTTGAGTTTATTATGAACATAACTGATGTTTTTATGTGATAATTTCTTTTTATCATGATATAATTATTTTAGAATGAAGGGGGAAGCCCGGGTACCTAGGAGGGTGGGTATGTACTAGTACGCTAGTGATTCGGATGGGTTTTATCCATGTTTCACTGAGAAAAATGGATAACGACAACACTAACAAAACTATATTGATGATTTTTTGGGACCACTAGGTTATGGGTATGTTCCCTACTAGTGGATTGTTCATGATAATGGATTTTTCTATGGTTACTTTACACCAAGGTACGAGGTACATGGGGACCGAGACTACATAGTGCCTAGGGGTGTTCCTGAGATTGGTGCTCATTGAATCTTGTGTATTTATATTTGGCGTATGGTCATTTTTTATAGAAAATAAAGTATCTTACATTTCTTACTTAAATGTGTTCACTCATGGAAATTTCACTTTGAAAACTGTTTACATTTAAAAGTTTCATTCTTTAGAAATTATTTCCACCATTTCTTGCTTATCAAAAATGGCATGCTTTTTATCTTGTATTGTTTAATCTATGGAATCTCTTGGTGGTATCTTATTGGGATTATGCTCACACCCTACTTACACCCCTTAGTTGTAAGTATACTTGGTCATGTTTGACACTAGTAAAGGAAAGGCTTTGGGTGATGGCATTTCAGGGTGTTAATTCCCATTCATGGTGCGGCGTTGTGGAGAAATCTTGTGGGTGATGACCCCTTGTTGTGTGGAGTATTTGGGGCTATTTTTCTGCTATTTTATGTGCCTTTGGACCTCATGTTATATGTTTGAACCTATTTATTCAGTTCTGGATTTTGTTTAAGTCTTTTTTGGCATGAATTTTCAGATTTGGTTTATCGATTGGTTTTGATATTTTATGTTTCCATATTTAGTTAAATCATTCCCAAACCAAAATATATGATACTTGGGAACTTGTGCCAACCCATGGGGATAGGGAACACCCTTCAGGACTTATCACAGGCCAGTTTTGGCACCAGTTTTAATGATTAATAGATTTGGTTCATGAAAATTTTTATGGAAAATTTCATTATCATACTTCTACTTCTCTCCCTTTTATTCTAAAAATAAAAACATCGTCTGTGATGTGTTGATTTACCGACATCGTAGACGATGTGTTTTCAATTTCCATTAATTCCTTCATGGATGGCCATAAAATCACCTTAATTATTGAAAAATGTTGTAAAGTTTCTTATATAACATATTTTATATTTTATAATTAACATATCTGTGTAATATTGAATTATATAAATAAACTAGCTCGTGATGATTAAAGAACCGCCAAAATAATCTAAACGAATATCATTAATACTTTATCTAATGAATCATCCTCATATCTGTAAAAAAAATATGGTATAATTTAAATTTATGGAAACATTTAAATACCATTTCATTCCACTTCTATAGTTTCTCTTCCATTTGAGAAGAAAATCCATAATGAACTGACCATGAAAACCATGTAAAGAACGCACCCGAAGTGATGGAAATACCAAATATTATAAAAAAATGGGTTAAAAATGTTATAAAAGATCATATAATTTATTATAAATATTAATATGGTTCTATAATATATTAATAACTCTATTTTAACCATTTTATAGGAGTTTTGGACACGTTTAAAGTAAGACAAACCCAAGGTAATGGAATTATTAACCTAATTTCCATTCTTTGAGTTAAACTTCTAGTTTATTGATTATGTTGTACTAAGATTATTTGTGTAATAAATTTTGTTTATATTATGATTTATTATGTTGATTTAAATTTTATAGACGTATTCATTTTCTTATATTAATTCTCACTTCAATTATATGATATTTTTAAGGTACTTTCCTTATAATTCATTTAAATGCCTCTTTTATGAAATTCAAAAAGATTGTCCTTTTTTATTTCATTGTCATTTTATTCTAATTTAAATATTTTTTGTTACTATAATGTTTCCTTTATATGTTTTTATAGTTATTTTTGAATAATATGATTTCATTATTATGTTCACCATTTTTCTGTTTTAAAAGTTATTTTTTTTACAAAAATATGTTATTTTGAAATATAAATGTGTTTTTATTAAGGGTTTAAAAAAGTGATCAAGATTTTTATTTCATGATTTGTTCCATGGGAATTGTTTATATTGGGTTAATCCCATTATAACTCAATATATTATGGATTGATCTTATTTATAGCTCAAGTTATGTTGGGGTTAGACCGTTATATCTCAAAATATGACGGGTGAACCTCATTATAGCTCTCCAATGCATTGGGTACTCCGAATATGGAAGTATAAAAAAATTTTATTTCATTTTTAAGGGTAAATGTAATATTGGAAAGCTAAATATGTCCCAAGGAAACTTCATGATCTTTCTATGGATGCAAATATGTTTTTATGAAATGGGTTTTAATGGTTTTTATGTTATCACTTGATTAATGATTTCCTTCTTTATATCCCTTACCAAGATTTTTATGCTCATCCTAAGATTTTAAAATGTTTTGACATGTTATAAAGATGTTTAAGAGAAATAATTAAGTCACGATAAATGTTATAAATATTTTTTAAAGAAATCATGTTTTATTTTTAATATTTTATATTTTGGAAAAAAAATGGATATTGTTTTAGTAGTATCCTCTCTGTATGAATGTGTTGTGTTATATATACATTATACAATAATCTTATAAAAATATAAACATGAAAAGATCCTCAATGTGAAATAAAGTATGATCTTGACTAAAATTCAAGATTATATAATTTTTTAAGGTTGGGTCCTTATAGTTGGTATCATAGGATGGTTTAAATAACCTTAGGGGTTAGAATGATGTTAATAGAATACCATAAATGATTTTTAATTTATGGTTAATTTGAAATTATATAGAATTTAAATATTACCATATTTCTTTGACTAAGATATTTCTGTTCAGAATGGTTTTCCATAGAAGAAATAGGGAAGCTAATGTAGGAAGGCGCTGAGAAGATTATATCTATCTGAATATGTAGCCTGGAATAGTGGGAATTGGAACCAAGAAATTTGTGAGAGTAATATATAGTTGAATAAAGAAATAAATGGTGTTTGTGTTAATTCAATAGAGTAACCTAATATAACATGAAGGAATATGTATTGTGTGGATCATTTTATGAGGAAACATCCCCCGTCATTCAGTGGATCATCTGATATGTTGGTAGCTGAAGGATGGATCAATGCTCTGGAAAATATATTTTAAATCATGGGATATTCGGAACATCATAAGTTAACCCTATCAATTTATCATTTTGAAGGTGAATCTGATCAATGGTGGACTATGGTTAAGAATACTAGAGAAAAATATGATCTTGATACTTTTTAATGAGATGATTTTAAGATTCTTTTTCTAGAAAAATATTTAACTAAAACTATTCAACTCAAATAGAGAAAAAATTCTTGAAACTGATGTAGAAATATGATGATTTCATGGCAGAGAATGATGTAAATTTTATGAGACTACCTAAGTATGTATTATATTTTACTTGGGAATTTGATAGTAAGATTAATAGATTTTACTCTGGTTTGAAACCATTTTTATGGAGTGTTTTGGATTCACAAGAGTTTAAAATAAATGAGAAACTTGTTCATTATGGTGAAAAAGTTTAAATGCATTTTACTGACACATATGTGCCTCGTGATTAAAATAATAATAAGCAGTCATTTTGGTAGTCTTTGGGGAAGAATTCATTAATAAATATGGAGGTAAGTAAATAAGTATCCCTTCTTTTGAAAAGTTTGGTTAAAATCATCCTGGAGAATGTCTTATAAATTATGTAAAATACTACCAATGTGGAAATTTTGGGAACATGTCTCATGGGTGAAATGAAAATGATCATAAAACAATGAGAATTCGATGGTGAGATGCTTTAACTATAAGGAATTGGGTCATTGTTTAAATGTGTGTCCAAAGCTAGTCACTCATGCAGGAAATTAGTAAGATTGGAAGCAGAAGGGTGTGTAAAAATCCTTTACAATTACTTCAGCATATTTTGAGCCATAAAATGAAGGCATATCAGGTACATTGACTGTTTTTACTGAATATTCCAATGTGTTTTTTGATAAAAAGTCTACAAATTCCTTCATTTCTGAGAAATTTTCTAATAAAATTGGAAATTCTACCTCAAGAAATAAAGCCAGAACTCATGGTAAAAACACATGTAGGAAATATTGAGGCAAAAGAAATTATAATAATATACATATCTTTATCTATTGAAATAATTTACCTACAAACCTTTTTGTATTTCCTCTAAAAGATTTTAATGTTATTCTGAGTATGGATTGGATTTCTGTTTATCATTCTAAGATTGATTGTAGAGAAAAATAAGTTATTTTTTAGAAAGAGTTTCTATTTGTGTACAAGAATGAACGCATACCATTGATAACATATCAAGAAGCTGGGAAACTATTAAATTATGTAAATGAAATTTATCTTGCACATATTATTGAAAACAAGGGAATTGTTTAGATTAATGATGTGTCAGTGGTAAATGAGTATCTTGATGTTTTTCCTCATGATTTGTTCGGTGTTGTTCCATATCGAGATGTTGAGTTTATTATTGAATTAGTTCCTGATGATAATCCAATTTCTAAACCCCATTATCGAATGGCTGAAATGAAACTTTTATATTTGAAAAATTAGTTTTAGTAATTATTAGATAAAGGATTCATCTGACCTAGAACTTCACCATAGGGTGATCTTGTCTTGTTTATTAAAAGGAAAGATGGTTCAATGAGACTTTTCATTTATTATAGATCCTTGAATACAAACACTGTTAATAATAAGTATCATTTGACTCATATTGATGATTTGTTTAATTATCTCTAGGGAGCATAATATTTTTTGAAGGTTGACCTAAGGTTGGGGTACCATAAGTTGAAAGTAAAAGTAGTATACTTTCTGAAGATCATGTTTTGTACTAGATATGGGCATTATGAATTTGTAGTTATGTCATTTGGGTTAGCTAATGCACATATTGTATTCATGGATCTTATGAATTTAATATTTAATGATTTTTTGGATAAGTTTGTGGTTGTGTTTATTGATGACATTATGGTAAATTATAAAATTAAAGAGGAGCATGAAATACATCTAAGGGATATTTTAAAAACCTTAAAATAAAATATATTGTATGGAAAATTTAGAAAGTATGAAATTTGGTTACAACAAATTTCTTTCCTTGGTCTCATTGTTTCTAAATATGGCATAACTATTGATCCTAATAAAACAAAATTTATTGAATAATGGACAAGACCCATAAATATAACTAATATTTGTAGTTTCCTTGGTTTGACAGGATATTACTGGAGGTTTATTGAAAAAATTTCATGGTTATCTAGCTCACTGACTAAGTTAACTCGAAAAGGTGTTAAGTTCATCTGGAAAAAAGAATATGATGATTGTTTTCAGGAATTGAAAAGAAGATTCGTTATTTCTCTTATTATGACCCTGCCTCCCAAAAATGGAAAAAATTTCATCTATAGTGATGCTTCATTGAAAGGAATTTTGTTTTCCCTAATGTGGAATGATTAGGTAATTTTTTATGCTTTGCGTCAGTTGAAACCTCATGAGGTAAATTACCCTACACATAATTTGGAATTATCTATTGTTGTTTTTGCATTAAAATTTTGGAGGCATCATTTGTATAGAATAAAATTTGAAATATATATTGACCATAAAAGTATGAAGTATATATTTACTCATAAGGAATTGAACATGAGACAAAGAAGATGGTTGGAACTAATCAAGGATTATGATTTCATGATTTATTACCATCCTAGAAAAGAAAAAAAAAGTGTTCGATGCTTTGAATCGTAAAATTAATGCTACATTAACCATTTTATGCTTAGAACAATACCCCTTGGTTAATGATTTGATAAATTTTAGTTTATAAGTGGTTGGTATATAAAATTCCTCTGCTTTGTTTTAGGTGTCATTACAGTCATCTCTGTCGGACAGAATAAAGCATGCTCAGAAGAAAGTCTATGAGTTGTAGAAAAAGGTACATATTGTTCAAAAGGGTAAGTTTCCTGAGTTTAACATTGATAAAGATTTTTTTTGGTTTGGGAATATAATATGTGTTCCTTGTGATTCCCATCTGAAGAAATAATTGCTATGTAAAGATTATAGTTCTCTGTTTCAGTTCATCCTGGAAACACAAAGATATACAGAGACCTTCAAGAGTATTACTCGTGGGATGGAATGAAAAGAGACATTACTGATTTTAGTATGAAATTTTTTACTTTTCAATAGGTTAAAGAAGATCGGATTTTACCAAAATGGGTAATTCAGCCATTTCTAGTGCCAAAGTGGAAATGGAAAAATATATCCATGGACATCATGGTGAGACTACCAAAGACTTATCAAGGTAAAAATTTGATTTGAGTTATTATTGAACAATTGAGTAAATATACACATTTCATTCCTATTCAATATACTATGCCTTTGGGTCAGCTTTATCAATTTTACCTAAAATATATTTTTAGGTTACATAGAGTTACTCTATCCATTATATCTAACCGAGATTTGAGGTTCACTTCTAACTTTCGGAAAGGCATTCAGAAGTCATTAGGAACTGAATTAAATTACAGAACTGCTTTTTATTTCCAATCTGATGGAAAAATTGAGCAAACAATTCAGACATTATAGGATATGATTTGAGATTTTTTACTGAATTACCAGGTAAGTTGGGATCAAAATCTTTCTTTAGTTGAGTTTTCTTATAATAATAGTTTTTATTTCCGTATACAGATGGAACCTTTTGAGAAATTATATGGGAATTGATTTTAAACTATAGATTTTTGGGATGAAGTTGAGGAAAGGAAGTTGATGGGACCAGAATTAGTATATGAAGTAGCAGAGAAAATTAAGATGGTTCAATGACACGTGAGGATAGGTAAGAGTAGGTAGAAAAGTTATGCATATAATAGGAGGAAATACCTTTCATTCGAGGTAGGTGATCATGTTTTCCTTAAAATATCTACTTGGAAAAGTGTTATTCATTTTGGTAAGAAAGGAAAGTTAAGTATATAATTCTTTAGACCTTTTTAAATCCTAGATAAAGTTGGGCAGTTTCCTATTGATTGGATTTTCCTTCAATTTTATCTTAGGTACACAATGTTTTTCTTGTTTCGATGTTGAGAAAGTATGTGTGAGATCTATCTCAAGTTTTGAGCCCAAAATTAGTTTAGCTAGAATAGAACCTTTCTTGTGAATAGAAACCTATTTAGATTTGTGATCATAGAGAAAAAGTATTTCAGAATAAGTTAATTCACTAGGTTAAGGTTTTTTGGAGAAACCACATTGTTGAAGAAGCAACATAAGAATCTGAAAATGCTATGAGGGAAAGATATTTATACTGAAAAACCCAAGTATTTATAAAATAATTTTTTTTCATTCAGGAATTAAATATTTAAATTCATTATAAATTTATAATTAAATAATTTATATTTATTGAAATTAAGGAATTTATACTGATGGAATAGTAACTTAACCTTATAAATATAAAAATAACCTTTAGGAATAGTAATCTGAAAAATAAGATATTAACCTCACCTATGAAAGTATAAATAAAATTTATAGATCTTAAAATTTAAAATATGATATATTTATATCATTGAACAAGTAATTAATTTTTCTAAAAATTATAAATTAAGTGTTGGTATTTTTATGAGTCATAAATATTTAATTAAAATTTTAAAATTAATATAATGATTTAAAAGAAAATATATTTTCATAAAATGGATTCATAAATTATTATTTTATTGTCATATGGTTATAAAATAATTTTATGATACCTTGATTAATTTTTTATGGAGTTATAAAATCAGTTATAGTTTTAAAATTGTTATTTTTTAAATAAATTATGGTTTTATTTAAAAATTAAGTTTCTCATATTTATAAAATTATTTTTAAAAAATGGAGTTCATTTTTGTGATTTTTTAGAAAAAAACTTGAATTTTTTGTGAATTGTGAAATACGATAAATTACGGTATATATACAGTATATGTTAAATACAATATTAATAACATCATGAGTGTTGTAATCATCATAATCTAGAACTTACTTTAATTATTTTAGTATATTTGATGATAATTCTCAAACTATTCATAGTATTGAGCTAAATTAATAAACTAATGAATAAAATAATAAAAAACCCTCCTCTCCTCCACTATAAATACCACATCTCACTCCCTCTTCTCCTCAAACCTCTCAAGTTTTGAGAATTTCTAAAATTATGTCCAATAATCTTCCCAAGCCTCTTCCCCATGTCCAAGATGTTCTGGTCTCACCAAAATTCAAAAACCAAAGGCCTTAAGGAGGTTCTCAAGGAGGTTAATTCAAGAGGTAAAAATCCTCATTCATTTTCTTTTATTTTATTTTCAATTCTTCTTGTTTTATTATACTATATTCACCTCCCCTTATACAAGAGGCATGAAAACTATATTATCATATATATAATTTAATTTTATCATGTTTATTTAAAAATTAATTATCATACTTCTTCTTATCTCCCTTTTATTCTAAAAATAAAAACATCGTCCGTGATGTGTTGATTTACCGACATCGTAGATGATGTGTTTTCAATTTCCATTACTTCATTCATATATGGTCATAAAACCATTTTAATAGTTTAAAAATGTTTTAAATTTTATTATATAACCTATTTTATGTTCTATAATTAACATATATTCATAATATTTAATTATATAAATAAACTAGTTTGTGATGATCAAAGAACCGCCAAAATGATCTAAACGAATATCATTAATGTATTATCTAATGAATCATCCTCATATCTAAAAAAATTATATATGGTATAATTTAAATTTTTGGAAACGTTTAAATACCATTTCATTTCACTTATAGTGTTTCTATTCTATTTGAGAAGAAAATCTATAACGAACCAACCATGGAAACCATGTAAAGAACGCACCTGAAACAATGGAAATGACAAAATATTATTCATAAATGGGTGAAAATATGTTATAAAAGATCATATAATGTATTATAAATATTAATATAGTTTAATAATATATTAATAACACTATTTTAACCATTATATGGTAGGTTTGGACATGTTTAAGGTAAGACAAACCTAAGGTAAGGGAATTCTTAACCCAAATTATATTATCTGGGTTAACCTTATACTTCATTGATTATGTGGTACTAATATTATTTTTGTAATGAATTTTGTTTATATTATGTTTTATTATATTTATTTATAGTTTATACAAATATTCCTTTTGTTCTATTAATTCTCACTTCAATTATATGATATTTGTAAGATACTTTCCTTTTAAAATCCTTTTAAATGTCTCTTTAAAGAAATTCTAAAAGAATGTTCTTTTTTTATGTCATGATCATTTTCTTTTGATTTCAATAGGTTTTATTACTATAATGTTTTGTTTATATGTTTTTATATTTATTTTTGAATAATATGATTTCATTATTATTTGCACAATTTTTATATTTTAAAAGTGATTTTTTTTACAAAAAAAAGTGTATTTTGAAATATGAATGTGTTTTTCTCAAGGGTTTAAATGAGTGATCAAGTGTTTTATTTCATGATATATTTCTTGTACATTGTTTATGTTGGGTTGAGATCATTATATATAAATATATTATGGTTTTATCCCTATTATTTCTCAGGTTATGTTGGTTTTATCCCATTATAGCTCAAGATATGATGGGTGAGCCCCATTATAGCTCTCCAATGCATTAGGTACTCCAGATATGGAAGTTGACTGAAAGTTTATTCCAGTTTTAATCGTGAATGTAAGAGTTATATGGTAAATATTTCCCAAAGAAAACTTCATTATGTTTCTATGCATGCTAATAAGTTTTTATTAAATGGGTTTTAATGTTTTTTATTTTATCACTTGATTAACGATTTCCTTCTTTATATCCATTACTGATATTTTTTTGCTATCCTAAAATTTAAAAAAAAATCATAGGTTATAAGGATGGGTAAGAGAAATAAGTAATTCATGATGAATGCTATGAATATTTTTTATAGAAATCATGTTTTATTTTTAATTTTTTATATTTTGGAAAAAAATGGATATTATTTTAGTAGTATCCTTTTTGTATGAATGTAGTATGTTATGTATGAATTATGTCCTAATATTCTATAACTCTAAACCTGAAAAGATCCTCAATGTGAAAGAAATTAAGTTCTAGACTAAAATTAAATATTATTTAATTTTTTAAGTTTGGGTCCTTATACTTATATTTCCAACCATTTATTAAGAAAAATAATGTACAATTAGGGGGCTAGAATAAATCTCTAATAAACATATAAAAATAAAACATTAAACATAGAAGGATAAATTTTTAAATGAAAATTATATCCTAACTTGTGATACCCTAAGTTTAAATCTAGGTTATCCATGGTGATATAATTATCCCTAGGGTTCTTACTAAAGTCCCCTAGTCCTAATCTCCAAATAAATTAGACCTTTCTCTAATACCAACTATATAGACCCTAGACTTTTACACATATCATTATGTTATTTTAAGAATAATTATCCTTCAAATACAGACCAAGGATCATAAAGTCTAGTGTATTTGGAAGATTAATTTTATACTTTGAAAATATGAAACCAAACTAAAAACTTATTTTATTTAATCTCTATAATGTTCTCTTAACTTCCATTGATCTATTATATCTGCATAGTCTAACCTGGGGAATACATTAAAAAAAGCTATAAGCTAAAAAACCTAGTAAGGGTATAAAAATATAAATAAATCAAATCACATGGGTTAGAATGCATAAAATTATGACATAAAAAGGAATGGGACATGAATAAACATAAGACATAATAACATGTAGATAATTTGGAGATGTAATAGTGGCATCATAGGAATGTGGAAACAATACACAACATGACATAAACATAAGTCATGGATAACTGCCAAGATCATTGCACATGGTGGAAAAAGTCCCATAAAGGAACTATGTTTACTCCTTATCCCAATATAACATCCCATGAGACTAAACATTACCCAATTAATTAGAGTGTTATTCAGGTGCACCCATCATAACATGATCATGCATATGTGTTCTAGATGAATAATCAATCATAAGGGTTACTTATGCAAAGAATTGGGTATTGTAATCATGTCATAAGGTATAACAAATGGGAATATCATAATGGTGTCCATGAAATAATGGATTTAAATCATACATGGACATTAATAATGGAAAATAGAAATATATCAGGATAATTGAGGTTAAACTAAAGTGAATATAGGTAAAAAGAGTGTTTAAGAGACATTATAAATGAAACATTTTAGTACGGTTTAAGGAAAATAATAAAGAGTGTTTAAAGAAAAAAAGGCATATTTATTTCCATAAAACCATAAATGAACCAAGATATTTATTCATGGTGAAATTATTGGTTTTATAAAAAAAATGTTGACTTAAAATATATTAGGGGTATACTTAAAATGGGTACAAAAATGAGAAGTTATCTTTAATTGAACTGGCTTTTTGAAAATAATTGAGAAAGGAACCTTTTTAAAACATGTATTTCTCCATAAAAAAGGATGATATAATCTGGATACATAATTTTGAAACATATACACAGAATTTAGAATAAGTACACAAAAATAAATAAGCATTAAATTAGGGTAAAGAGAGAGAAATATTAACCTGAAGAAAAAAATGGAGGTTTGGAAAGAATCCCTTATCTTATATCCAAAACGGTTATGCACTTGATCTAAATGTCCTGGATAACTAGATTAAATTAATTAATTAATTAATTCATAACCTTTTATACATTTATTTTATTTATTATAATTTTATTAAGTCCATTTATGTCCTTTTTGATGGGTTATGATATTCAATTTCATCGTTTGGGAGCATTGGTTTCCTTGGTTTTCAAGATTAGTTTACTTGTATACATATATCAAAAAATCATGTAAAATGAGAATGGTTGCCAAAAATTGAAATTATATGTTATAAATTAATACAAAGAATATTAAATGGTTATATAATTCATTTGGTAGATTATTTTGGTGATTTTTTTATCATCAAAATCTAGTTTTGTTTTATTAATTAATATTATGCATATAAAATCATTCTAGAACATTACATAGGCTATAATTAATATATTATAATTTTTTAACCATAAAAATGGTTTTATTTTCATCCTTTAATATGGTAAATGAAATTTAAAACTTTTCATCCTTGAATGCTATAAATTAACACATCACGGACGATATCTTCATTTTTAGAACAAAATTGGGAGGAGAAGAGGTTTGATAATGAATTATTACAAAATGATAAAATTACAGTATATATATGATAATAGAGTTTTCATGTCACTTGGATAAGGTAAGGTTAGGATAGAATAAAAAAAGATAATAAATTTTAAAATAAATTAAAATAAAATGAAAGAGGATTTTACCTCCTGAATTTCTCCAACTTGAGAACCTCCTTAGAGAAAAGGGTTTGGTATTTTGTTGATACCAATGGATCCTATATGTGGGGGGGGATTAGGAAGAGTATTGGGAAGAATTTTTAAAAGACTCAAATCTTTAAAGTGGTGAGGAAAAGAGGTGGTGATGGGTTTTATTTATAGTGGAGGATAGGTGTGTTTTTTGATTATTTAGTTCATTAGTTTATTATTTTGGCTCAATACTACGAATAATTTGAGAATTATCACTGAATATATTAAAATAATAAAGGATAGTTAAATATTATGGGCTTACATCATCCATACATTATCTATGACTCAATAATTCATGTATTTGTTAAATATAGTAAATTATTATATATCACTATTCACCAAAAATCATTTATTTTAGAAAAAACCCAAAAATTTACCCTAACCATTTTTTTGATGTGTAAAATTAAAAAAATGAATCCATTTTATGAAAATAATTTTCTAAATATTAGAAATTTAATTTTTAAATAAAATTATCATTTACTTAAAAAATACCAACTTTAAAATTATAATAAATTTTATAACCCTTTGAAAAATTAATTAAGGTCTCGTAAAATTATATTATAAAAATAAGAAAACGAAATTTTAATTTAAGAATATATTTTATGAAAATAATTTTTTTTTAAATCATTATATTAATTATAAATTTGTAAATAGATATTTACGTTTTAAAAAAATACCAACACTTAGTTTATCATTTTCAAAACATTTATTTACTTATACTATGATATAAATATATCATTTTTTTATGATACTTAAATTTTATTTATACATTCATAAGTGAGGTACTATTCTATTGTCCAATTTACTATTCTTAAGGGTCACATTACAATTCCAAAGTTCAAGTTACTATTCCATTTGTGTAGGTTCCCTAACTTCTAGAAATACCTATTATTTTATTCATTATTCATTTAAAAAATTCGTATTGTGTTATCTATGAAATTTTATGTGATTGTACTATATGGAATAATTTTAAGAATGGAGTTTCCATTGATAAAATTCGGGGTTTTTATAATTAGTTTGGAAACCAGAACATCCTTTCTTCCCAAATGTGACATTGATATTTTTTACCTTATTATAATATTATTTGGCTACTAATGACTATTGGGAAATCATACTCTTGTACATCATTAAAATAATTTTTTAATCTTTGATAAGGATGATCCATTCACAAAAATATTTTATATCCCTTGTACACTATCTTTCTTCTATTCTGTAATTGATTATATAAAGTCCTTTCTTCAAAAATTGGAAAAGATTTATGACCCTTAACACTGTATCCAAATAAGTTTTCATATACAGGAAATCCTTTTATAATGAACATTTCCATATCACATAAAAGAAAATACTCTTTATTGTATTCATCAAAAACTATAACACCTACTTACCATAGAAATTTCAAATCATTAATCAATTATGATATATAGACATCAATATCATTTTTAGGTTGTTTTGGTCTAGAAATCATAAAGCTCATCATAATATATTCTTTATTTATACATGTCTATGGGGATAAGTTATACACTACCAACATAAAAATCCATGAAATATAATGGCTAATAAGACTATGATTTGGATTCATTCCATCTATGCATAGTCTCATTCTTATATTTCAAACTTTATTTCCAAAATTATGATTTTTTTATCAAATCTATTCCATTATCGTGAATCGACAGGGTGATATAGGTTTCCATCAAAGATTAAGTCAATTTTATGTCATATTTTTCTCTTGGAATCATTTTAATTTGTAAATAGATGCTAAAATGAGGAATTATTATAAGATTCCAGATTTCTTTAGTGGGAGTTTAATTTCTATTCTTAAGAATGAATCAAAGTTGGATTTCTTATCCATTTTATATTGTGATGTCCCACATTTAATACATTATGATAAAATTTCATATTCCTCCCTAAAAAACATACAGTAGTTTGAGAAATATTTTAATTTATTATACCCCAATATCATTAGATATAATATTCTTTTACATCATAATTAGAATATGGAAGTTCATTGTCTTCTAGAAGTAACTCTTCAATAGATCAAGTAGTTCAGTGAAATTTTTATCACTCCAACCATTTTTTCTTTGAAGTTAATAAATATCATCACTGCTGATAACACTATAAATTTAGTGCAACCTAGAATCATTGTTTTCTCTTCATCTTTATAAAATCATTCAAAACTTTTTATTTTTTCAATGGTTTTAATGCCTACATCATGGATTAATTCTTTAAGATGATCCTCTCTCTCATTTTGAACATTTTTATCAACATTATATCTTAAATTATTTGTAATTTCACCATTCCAGATCCAATGTGCATAGTTATGATTAAACCCTAATTGAATCAGATGGTATTTAATTTATCTATAACCTATTTTTCTCATATTCAAACACTTCATGCGTAGATATAAAATTAGATCTCTGTATTCAATATACTTTTTTGAAAATTACAAAAACTAATTGACCCCTTTCTAATAATCATCAATATTTCTTCATGCATTTAACCAATTATGATCTATTAATTACCAAAAATTAAAATATAGTAGATGAATATATTAAAACATTTGAACATTTAAACATATATATAAAGAGATAAATTTCAAACCTATATATTTAAATTATATATACACATATAAAAACATATAACGAAAACAAATAATCAATTAAACATTTATTCATAAACATATATTCAAAATAAAAAATATTAAAAAATAAAAAATAATATAATAAATAAACAAATACAATATTATAAATGAACTCATAATTTATTAATAAACATGTAATTAAAACCATTAATTCATAAAGAATTAATCAAAAAATAAATTATACAATATAATCATTAACATGATAAATAAATAAACACAATATAATAAATGTATATAAAATTTATAAAAATAATAAATAAATAAATAAAATTTATAAATCAAAAAAATTTAAAAAATATTATAAATAAATAAAATAAAAAAATAAGAGATAAAAAATTCAAAATAAGATGTTATATCTATGTAAACAAAGACAAAATAGTAATAAGAAAAATTTTGATTACATACAATTAAGTGAGAGTGTGGTTGATAATAAATAAATGATTAAAATTTAAATAATAAATATATGATAAAACTTTTAAAAAATAAATTAAAAGATTAATCACAAAAAAATATATATGTTGATAATATATCAATGATAAATAGAGACAAAATAGAGGTAAAAAAATCTCATATGGAATGAAATTATATGGGAGCACGGTTGAAAAATAAATTGGTGATAAGGACCATAGAACTCAAAAATCTATGGAACACTTTTGATATCTTGAAATGTGACAAAGGCTAGTGAAATGGGAATGATATAAGGGAAAACTTGAAAAATCAGAGGATGAGAAACAACAAAATATGGAATTTGAATTAATGAAGTGGAGGTATGGTGCTTCCGAGTTGTGGAAATTGGGCTTTGAGTGTTTCGAGTTCAACAAAATGAAATTCAATAGTCGAAATTCATGTGTATTTAATTTTTTTTGAAGATTTTAACATTGGTTATTATAATAATCGATATTAAAAACAAATTTTTCACATCAGTTACTTTAATAACCAATGTGAAAACTTCATCGATGTGGGTTTTCACATTAGTTATTATAATAAATGATGTGAAAACCCCGAAAGTGAAGATTTCCACATCGATTCTTATGATAAATGAGGTAGAAACCTCAATTACATGGGTTTCATGTTGGTTTTCATAACAAAAAATGTAGAAACTTTTACTCTTAGTGTTTTCATATGATAATTATGAACAAATTATGATTAGAATTATCATATCCAAAAACTTCAACTACCGTAATTTCTACTATTTTCTTTATTGTCTGTGCAGCTACCACTACCCATCACATCATCCACCATTCCTGGATATAGTTTCCACTACTCTGATGGATTCCACCATCCTACCAGTCATCTCCATTACCATTCACACAAACCTAGGTAAAATAATCTCTTGAAATATACTTCACACATTCCTTATCTCACTTCTATTCACTAAAACTCATACTAACACACCCTCGGTGATCATTGTTACCCACCCTTATGTCACCCTCCCTTCACCATATATCACTTCTCATGTCACTATTATATCTAAAACGGTATCCCATGAGCTCGGTTTTCACCTGGTCATTTTCCCAGACCATATTCAATCTATTATCCATGGTGAAGGCCGATAATGATTGTGTGAATAAAGAAGAGTGGATAATGGAGGGGAAGAAGGGTGTGGTGGTCTTTGAGAAGGTATTACCACTATTTTTCATTTTCAAATTCATCAAAATAATAAAGGATATAGGAAAAAATAATCACAAGTCAATGATTATGTAATATAATCATATGGTGGTTCACAATTTTTAGGAAAAACTTATGAAAATATAATTTAAGTATGAAAATTCGTGAAGAAAAGAGAAAAAAAATTAAAACAATGAGCCCCATAATGTTAGAAGATCATTTATGATCTAGCCTTTATTCCCCATAAATCTAGGATTTATCATCATTGGTTCTCAAATCTGTCTTGGTTTCCTTAATCTGTTGTCAGCTTCTCGAGGATCAAGATCTCCACTCTAAAAGTCTCTCTAACTCTCTTGGGTTCTATCACCAATATTGGATCTACCTGTTCTAGAGGATTAAAACTTCACATTTATATAATATAATTATTTTAATGATTATTTTATATTAAAAACTCAAAATCGGCTTATCCTGGGTCCCAACACCCAATCACAAAAATTATACCTCTTGTAGATAAAACGTCAGGTTCTAAACACAAGTGTGGTGTTAGAATTTCAATTGAAGTCCTCGTTTATGAGTTATCATCATTCTAAAAACCCAAGTAATCATAATATTAAACCAATTTCATAAAATTTTAATATTAATAATTATATTTTATATATTTATATTCACTATAAGAATATTAAGTATTTTTTCCAATCAGAAAAGAAATGATCTTATTCTTTTTAAATTTGTTTACATATATTATATGGTTTTATTTAAAAGATTGATATCCAAATTTTATAATTTAAATTTTTAAAAATGAACTTTATTTTTTGATATCATAAATTCAAAAAATTTCACATTTATTTTTTTGGTAATTTTCTAAAAAAGTTGATTTTTTTAATGAATAGTAAAAATATTGATTTTTATTTAAAAACTATATTTTCATTTCAAGCATTTAAAAAGTTACATTTTGTTTTAAAATAGTTTAAAAGTAATATTAATTCATTTAAATTATGAATAATCCAATTAAGATCATTATAATAAATTTTATACATTATCTATGTGTAAAAAATTATACTTAAGAAGACATTTTTATGGAAAACTTCTTTTCGTTTCGTTTTACGGGTTTAATTTTAAATTAAATTTTTCCACTTATATTAATTGAATTTAATAAAATAGATTAAATATTTGTAATCATAAAAATTAATATAATTTAATATGTTCAAATTCATTTTTTTTATTATGGATAGTAACCATTATAAATATTTTTCACCTCAAAA
Source organism: Viscum album (assembly GCA_963277665.1). Taxonomy (NCBI): domain Eukaryota; kingdom Viridiplantae; phylum Streptophyta; class Magnoliopsida; order Santalales; family Viscaceae; genus Viscum; species Viscum album. The sequence goes on from OY728132.1 coordinate 1,504,402,734, forward strand.
AAGGTAGTAAAACTATGATAAAACTGTGGGGTTAAACATTAAAATTTATATAACACTTACCTTTATAATATTTTATGAGTGGTGTTAAATAAAATATATATTTAAAGATATAAATAATATATTTTAAAACATTATTTTTAATTTTGGAATCCAAGCTTGTCATTTGTGAAGATAAGTTATATTTTATTTAAATTAAAAACTATTTTTGAATTTTTGAATTTAATGGTATTGTTAGAAGTATACATTTTGTTTTTAATTGATCCAAAAGTATAAAAACCTTATTTTTCATATTAAATAATCAAAAAAATCATTTAAAACAACTTTTTACTTTATTTCAATGTAAAATTATTTTTATACTTAAATTGGGTATTTTCCTAAAAAAATTCATGCATTTGGTGTTCTTATATTAAAATTAATTTATGATACCTATAAAAATTTAATCTCATATAATGGCTTAAAAATATTGAATAAAAATTTTAAAAAAATTTGTGGCTTCCATTTATTTTTGGTCATATGATTATGTTATCATGGTAAAAATTGAATTCATTATGGTTAAGGTAAAAATGAGTTTAAACTGGTTTAACTAGAAGATAAGGATTAAAATGAATTAAAAAATTTCCTAAATGTGATTTTTGGAGTTTATTTAGACCCTGTAACATATTATATTCTAATTTGGGGTGTATTTGATCCACTTTCCATGATTATAATATATATATATATTATTTAATCTTTTAAATAATTCCAATGTGTCTTTTCCCTAGCTTATAAAAGGTAACCTAATATCATCTATTATTCACACATTTTATCACTCTATTTCATCCAATTTTTACCCAAATCCCATCCTAACATCCCTCCCAATATCCTATAATCCCATGTTTGATCAGAATACCCACCATAAGAGGAAAATGTGTAAACCGAAGTAGGTTTTCTGAAGAAGAGGTAAAGAAGTTAACTAAGTGTTTTTATTTTATTTCTTCTTTTATCTCCTTAAAACCTATTTTAACCATTAAAATATAATAAAATAATTATATACCATATATTTATATGTTTATATGTTTATTTCATAACCTAAATTAATTTCCTCTTCCATCAAATGGGAAATGAAACCTTCATTCATGTGTATGGCGAACTACCGCCCCGCGAACTGATATAATTCATTTTCCATCACTACTACTCATGGATAGTTATAATGATGGAATTAATGTATATATATAATAATAATTATATAATTATAATTTTTTAAATATAATATATCATCTATTTTCTTAACTTTTCATCCATTGAAAAATGATAATGTTGTATGTGCGTACATGTGGATTACCACCTCTACAAAGTGATGGGATTCATTTTTCGTCACCACTTCACATGGGTAGTATATATAAGTGTATTTAAATAAATAATATTATATTTATGATATAATAATAATTATTTAATGAAAAAATAATACTTAACTTCTTTTCCTCATGTTTATTGAAAAATAGAAATGTTACTCATGTGGATGTATGGTCTACTGTCTCCATGATTGTAACATAATTAATTTTTCATAATTATCTCACATATTTGGTTATAAAATTATAATTAATGTGTAAAAATGATAATTATTTCATGATTATTTATTTTTATAAGATTTTATAAGGACCCCTTTGATTACAGTCAACCTACCAAAGTTGTTTCTGGATTGTGAATCGAACATCCTCAAAATGTTCGACTTAAATTTAATTGATTAAGTATCTAAATAAAACATGGTCATAAATGAAATTGTAGGGATAATTATAATTTAATGAACATGAAAATTTTTATTAATCAATTTAAGGACTAATATAAATTTATAATTCTATAATATAAATAACGTGTGTTCTAATTCGGACTCGAGGTAAGAGACACTTTACCTTAAAAACTTGTTTTAAATGTTTTAAACATTTATTTTATAAATCATTTTATTCCACGTAGATATTATTTTTTGGATGTATTTATAAGGAATTAAATTAATTATAAAGAAAATTGTATGTCTCCTTTTACTTTATTTCAAAAAAATTAAAATGAATCTTCTTACATATTTTATATGAAATGTTTTGACTTTATTTTAAAAAAGAAAAAGAAATGTTTTATTTTAACATATACGGTGTCAATAGATCTTACTTACACTTAATCCATTATTTATATTTAAATTCAGTTACAATATTCCATATTCTATTCAAATAAAAACACTTCTTCCTTTTGTTCTGGGTATTTTAGTTTTGAAAATTATGTTTCAAAGGAAAGGGATGTATCGATCTCTGAAAATGTTTTTCTTATCAGTTAAAAAGTATATTTTTATGATTTTGATGATATAAATTCAAGATTTTATGTGTCCCATTTATTTTATTATACTTATAATTTTTTTATGAATAAAGGGTGTGTTATATATAGCTTTAATCACAGGTAAACCTGATATAACTCATCAATACATTGGGTAATGATTATGTTCTCTAGAGAATTATATTGTAAATAACCATATATTTTATTCCATTTTAAAGGTTTTTTATAAGTATTATTATAAGGGTTATATGAATATGATGTCACAATACACCTACTATAAGGCCCCATCCTTAAACATTACTTAATCCTAGGATAAGTCAATAATTTGACTTTAATTCACATTGAGGATATTTTTAGGTTTAGATATTTAGATAATTAGTTCATAAATGATACATAACGACTTAAATATTACAAGTAGACACTTATACTTACTATCTATTTTTTTATAAAATAAAAACTCTTTAAAAATAGACATGGTATTGTTTCATGTTTTAACAACATAACTTTTCCTTGATCTCATCATTGACTCTATTCTTCTTTATTTCCTATGAAAAACATTTCAAAACTTGGGATGAGCATAAAAAGCTCAGTAAGGGATTCATAATGAAAGAAAAATATTAGCCTTTTTATAACATGAAAATCGTGAATACTTTATCATAAAGTAATAATTCTCACCTTTAAAAGGTAGCAAAACACTTCACTGAATATAAGCTCATTGCTTACCCTTTTTGTAACCAAAATATTACCATAAATCCCATAGAAAGAAGCATATAACATATAAAGGTAAATTGGGACATAAACATACTTAAATGGAATAACCATACGGTCAAATTCCATATATATCCCAAAATGGAATATTTATATGGCTGACTTCCATACCCAATGCATTAGAGGTTATAATGTAACCACTCATCCTTGGTTTATCAAAGAACCACCCGTCATTTGGTTTATCACGTAACCAACCATCTTGGTTTATCACATAACCACTCATCAAATGTCCAAGTACCATTTAATAATCATAACACATAAAACAATCATAAAGGAAAAATAAAATTTCCGCACTTTAACCACAAGAGATTGTTTTTAGATATAGAAATATTCAACCCATTTCTAAAATCATTTAAAACATTTAATAAAGAGATTTTTGAATCAAAGTGTCTCACACCACTTTGAAACTTTTAAAATAAATTTTATAATTAAAATTTTAAAAAATTTATGTCCATACAAAAAAATCCATAAAAACATTTTGAAAACATGGACATAAAATAGAATGATTTTATAAGAATAAATCATCAAAAAAATTAAAATGGGGGTTTTAGTTAAAAATTCCCTTACCACTTGAGAAATACTTGAATAAGAATAATTAAATAATATCATTAAAAAACATAAAATATCATGATAATATAGTAATTATTTATATTACATTTCAAAAGGGTTGTATATACACCTTATAGGATAATAAAGATACATAACATTAAGATATGCCTCAATGAAAAGAGATTGAGACAAAGTCCCTTACCACTTGAGAAAATACTCGAATAAAAATAATTAAAGAATCAAATTAAAAAAACTTATAATATCATGAGAATAATTATATTATTGATATAATATGTCAAAGTGATATATATACACCATATAAAATTGAATTGGTGCATAACAACAAATAAGTCTCAATGGAATGTAAATTGAGACGAAATCCCTTACAAAGATCGTATAAATGACGTAATAATTTATAAATGGGGAGATTATGTGTATAAATAGTATATCCACACAAAGTAAAGTGTAAATTTATACATAAATAAATAAAAAATTATTTTACACATAATATTGGCATAATATAATCAACGAAGTATGCGTAAAACCCAACGAATGGAAATCGGGTTAAGAAGTTCCCATACCATGAGTCTGATTCATCACGTATGTTCCTTATTCTCCATAAATAATAAATTTAAGTAAATTTATACTTAATTTAGAAAAAAATTCAATTTTATTATTCTTTTTATATCACTTATTACCACATTATAAACATTACATAATTATTTAAGTTAATATCGATCGTTTTGTCGATATTCGGTACTTGAGTCCAAAATGAACTTGTTTTGAGGTAAATTGCCCATGAAGTCAAAATTAAGTCATCTCCATAATTATATTCATGATTTAAATATCATATATATCCATTATATGTGTAATTATAATATTCCATAACATTTTAAGATAATAAATGAAATGCATCGTTCATAGAGATGGTAGGTTGTATGTACGCAAGAACGCTACTTTAATGTATTTATCATATTAAAGAATGAAAAATAAATGGTACATAGGTATATTATAATTTAATTATAATATATATGTTATATATGTTACATAAGTTCATTAATTCTATCCTTTATACGTTTCGTGTATGTAATTAACAAATCATATCACTTTGAAGAGGCGGCAGTCCGCACTTCCTCAAATGAAATTATCATATTTACACATCATGAAAAACATAATGGTATCTTTTAAATAAATGATAAAGAATCATAGAGACAATATAAATATAATATATATCATATATAAATACATTTTCATCATAACTTTCACCATGGGAGCTAGTAGGGGAAAATCGAACAATCATCGTTTCGTGCGGTAGTAGTTCGTCATACACAGAAAAAATATGTTCGTAACCATTAGGTGGAAGTGTGTATAAGTGTAGTTCAAATAATTCTCATAAAAACATCCTAGTATATTTAATATACTGTTGTTGTTATTTAATCAATTAATAATAATATAATAAGGAGTGGAGAAGGAAAATAAAATAAAATAACTTGAGAGAAGACGTTACCTCTAAATCGGGTAACATCTTTTTATTTGATCCTAAAAGATTTATTGAATTTCCTTTTGCCCAATTTAATTCCTATAGGAAAAATGTATGGATATTGTGATATTATTTTATCATAATTTGGATGAGACAAGGGGCTTGAGACATGTGATTAAATGGTTAGAGGTGGTGGCCTTTTATAAGAGGGGGGATGGGCACTTTAGGAAAGTCTAGAAATATTAATTTATTATAAATTAAATTTCAATTAAAAATGGTCCAAAATTTATTTAATTATAATATAAGATGGTTTTGGTTCTAATAATAATAATCCAATAATTTTTAGACAAGTTTTTAATGTTTTTTTATCCTTATCTTTTTTTTAAACCCTTATTTTACCCTTCTTAATCTTACCATGATATCATGTTATTTACACATTGTGGGCTAATGTAATTACCATATCATGTCAAACGACCCCCAAAAAGTTATTCATGACATATTTGGACTTATATTAACCATTTTACCAAATATTATATTTTTAGGAATTTAATATCATTTAATAAACTATTTTATATTTTAAGTTATGAATTATGTCAATTTTGTACACTATTCATACTTGACTTTTTATAAATTTATAACAACCTTATTCCTTCAAAAAAAAGAAATTAAATCAAAAATAAAATGTTAATATCATCCATAAAAGTTTTTATGACATCAAAATAACCAAATTAAATTTATTTTAACATTTATAATATTATTTATTTGAATCTTTTATTAATGAAGCAATCACTGCATCATCATTGTTTCATAAATAAATTTATTTATTTAATGTCTAAAAATTATAACTAAAATATAATGATGTATTAAAGATTTTTATATTTCTAATTAATATTTATATTCTAAGATATCAGTTATATAACCCCATATTAAAATTGTTTTAGTAAAAAATACATGTTTATGTTATCTTTTTCTTTACTTTAAATTAATTCTTATAAAATGTCATTTTCACAACCAAGTGGATCCATGGGGTCCCAAAATCAACCCAAGGACACCCATGGTTGGAATTATATCATCCAATAGGATTAGAAAACGTGTTAGAAAAGTTTAATATTATTATAATATTATTTTTTACCCTTATTTACCAAATTTAACTTTTAACCAAAGTAAATAAAATAGTTACTGAAGTTACTATTCATAATGTCTAAAAATAAAATCTATCTATTTAAAAAAATTGGACCTTATGAGTCCAAATATAGAATCCATTTTTCCAAATTTAAAACACATAAGTTTCAGTAATTAATTTAAAATTAATTCTCATTGTCAAAACCAAAAAGTGGGTTTTTAAGAAGTAATAACTATCAAGAGATTGACATGTGTTTATGTCCAATTTCAATGAGAAATTACATCAAATGACCAAAATTGGATTAAATGATAAAAATATATTATATTTATACTTTAAAACAATTTAATAATATGATTTAACCATTTAAATTATCTTGATGAAAAAAGTTGTTTTCAATTAAAATTTAGCGTATTTTTACTATTCATAAAAACATGATAGTTATTAAAAAAATATAAAAAATTAATCCAAATTAAATTTGTATGTCCTAATTATAAATAATAAGTTTATTTTTTAAAATATAATACATAAAGGAGTTAAAAACTAAATTTAAAAAGGGTTCTCCATCAAAAGGTGTTAAAACTATATTTTTAGAAAAATACTTCTTTTATCCGAAAAATTGAATTTGTTATTATATCATATCTAGAAAACATATAAGATTAATTTAAAACATTAAATTGAATATATAACATATATTTTTAATTAAATAAAAATCTATAAATATTGATATGATTTTATAAACACAATTATTCTTTTTTAAATAGGTTTTCATAAAAACACATCCTTTATATTCAATTGGTTTTTATTTCTATTTCTAATAAATTTGGTAACCAATGAATAATTATTTTAACCATTGTAAACCATGTTTTCATAATTCAGTTGATACTATTAATTTCTCATCATTCCAATGGATTGGGGTGAACTACCATTTAAAATAATAAGATTATTATTATATAATTTCTTGGTATAACTCAACGTTGTGTGCAACTTAAGATTTTGGAGAAACCCGTTATTTCCTGTAGAGTGATCTATTAGAAAAAAGTTCCTATTTAACATAAAATTAATATATTATTCATAAATATTAATAGATATTAAAATGTATTGTTCTATAAATACTTGGCTCATTACATCATTTCCCCCTTTTGGAAATTTCGTCCTCACAATTTTAAAATTAGGATCGGAAACTTCATTGAAAATCCAACATCGAAAAATGTGTAAAAAACAATCACTTTAAAATAAAGAAACAAAAGTACAAAGGTCATCCTATATAACACATACTAGGATTCCATGTTGGAAAACACGGATATAGATGAAAAACTAACTCTCAGATACTAATAAAGAGTGATGGAGAACTTGATCACAGAAAGTTAACCATCACAATACCGTAAATTTTTGGTTGGGTAAAAGTATGATGATAAATGCAAGAGTATAACATTTTTTTCTTCAAGATCCTTTTTATAGAGTTAAAGAATTTTATTACTACCTAAACTAAGATCATAATTAAATATACTTACTTGAAAATTAGTTTTTCATCATTTAATAAATTTCACCCATAGGTTATCTTTTTCCAAATGATGAGTATTCAAGATAAATCAACTTATAGAGAATAACATAATCCAAAAAAGATTAACTATCTATTTATCCTATCTTGAAACATTAACCAAAACCAAAATGGCTAGTACAAGATAATATAATCCCCAAAAAGAATAATCTTTTAACAAAATAAATACTACTATTAATCTCTGAAATTCAATAAACAATACCCAAATTTCAACAAATACCATTCAATAAACAATTTTCCTTCAAATTCTTCAAAATAATCCAAAATGAGATAGAAACCCAAAATTCAGAAGGATTTGATCACATAGTTTTCTAGGATAAATCTTTAACATTTATTTCCAAATAACACCGGCTACTATTAAAGTCTCGTAATGAAAATTAATTAACCTAATCACATGTTCTCCATGATTGGTTAATCATTTACACAAATAACCCAAATATCCATTTTTCCATAATAAAAACATAAATTCTTAAAAAATAAAATCCAACCATTACTCCTCAAATAAAATCCCATAGTATTCTATTTTCATTTGACATGTAGTGTTCCCAAAAGAGAAAACATATTCCAAAATAACCTTTATCACTTAATCACCAAATAATTTTCCTATACTAAGGATATCTATTTGATAAAACATAAGTTCCCAAAATAAAATTATTTTTAATCCATAAAATCATTTAACTAAAAAGAATAAGTCATAATAATTAGGGACATTATGTAGGCTAGTGGTAGGTTATGCGCCCTTATTTCCCTTCGCTTTTGGGTTCGATTCTTGTGGCCTTGTCAGATACGACGGGTTGTCACCCATTTTGCGGGTTATCCCTTTTTATAAAACTCAAAAATAACCCTAACATGTTTTAACCTCAATGGTTGTATTATACCTATCATTTTCATCCCAGCTCATAATGAACTCAACATCTTAATTCATGAAGTCTTATATATATTGAAATTTTTTTCACCTCCATATGATAAAATAACACTATTCCAAAATAAATGACATTGTACCTTGATCATGGTGTCCACCTGGTTTCATCGACATCTTGTTCACGTAGATATAAGGTCTATGAATTACAAAAATGATTTAAAGATCCTTAAAAATAATTTTTTTCCTTAATCCAAATACACCTTGTACAACATGGGTCATATGGGTGTTCATAGAAAAATATTTTCAAAAAATAATCATGTATGACATATAATTTTAAAACATTTGATAAAACTTTATTTTTATAAAACAGTCGGACCAATTTTGATTTGAAACTTTCAATCAATGGTCCTTTTAAAATACCATAAGTATTTTCTAAAAGAATATATTTTAGAAGCAAATATAAATAGGTTGTGAAAGGGTCTCCATCTTCAATACCTTTTTTAAAATCATAATATGCTTGAAAATATTGTGATAAGGTAAAATATTTGAAAATTCCTTGATAATATTTACCTTTCTTGAAAGTATGAGAATATTGAGAAAATAGTATTTGATTAAATACAGCCCATGATCCAAGATGGTATTGAGGTATAGTGGAGGTGTTTGATATCTCAAAAAACTACTTTCAAGTGATTTGTATGCTAGAAAAAGTTTCGCAGTAATTCAAACATGACTTTGCAATAATTATTGTAAGAAAGTCATCAGGAAGAGATAAGAATGTTGTTTGAGACCCTCATCCTTCCATTTGTAACTTTTTTTCCTTGATTTGAAAAAGTTATAAAAAAGGATTTAACTAAAATAACGTACATAGAGACTAACTATGTGTTTAACGAAAAATCATAATCCATAAAGTTGTCTGAACCTTTCCTATGATACCAACTATAAGTCCTCGGCCTTAAACATTACTTAATATTGAGATAAGTCAATAATTTGAGTTTAATTCACATTGAGGATCTTTTCAGGTTTCACTACTGAAAAATAGGTCTATACCCACGGTTTTGCAAAAAACTGGGGGTATAGGGGTAGTATGTGAACCTATACCCACGGTTTTCCAAAACCGTGGGTATAGGCCACCTATACCCGCGGTTGTTCCAAAAACCGTGGGTATAGTTTTCTTTTAAGACCTATACCCACGGTTTTGGAGAAAACCATGGGTATAGGGTATTTTCTGAAGATCTATACTGACGGTTCTTCATAACTATAGGTATTGGTGGGTTTTTTTTCAATACTTATACCCACGGTTCTCCAGATTTGTGAGTATAGATTTCCCGCGTTATGGCAGGGAAATACAATTAGGAGGGACATGAAAAAAACTAGGTGGGGGACATTTTTTCACGGTTTATATTAATATATTTAACTTAATATAAACAAATACTTTCAAAAAAAATTGTAGCTCGGTTGGTAATCCTTTATATGCGTGATTTGTAGGTCGCGGGTTCAATATCCTCTATTAGCATTTTTCGAAACACAGATAATATTAATATATATTTATAAATATATATATGTATATCAAATGAAATGTATAGGTTGGTTGGTCATTTGTCGAGGCGCTGGTATGTCTCCCTCGCGAGACTCAGTTTCGAATCACCCTACAGGTGCCTTTTTGGAATTTAATTAACGGACATGGATAATATTAATATATATATAAAGATACCTGCATATATGACAGGTAAAAAATGTGGCTCAGTTGCTTGCTTGGTTGGTTGCGCCTTTGAGGCTTAGCGCGAGGTGGGGGTTCGAATCCTCCCCCATGCGCTCTATTTTGGAAAAATAAATACCCCACGACGGTGTGGCACACTTTGACTCCCCTATACCCACGGTTCTACAAAACCATGGGTATAGGTTGAGACCCCTATACCGATGCCATTCCAGCCCACAGTTCCCAAAACCGTGGGTATAGGTAGTTTTTCCAGTAGTGTTTATAGATTTATAGAATTAGGTCCTAATTGATACATAACAACTTGAATATTACAAGTAGACACTTCTACTTACTATCTATTTTTTTATATAAAACAAAAACTCTTTAAAAATAAACATAACATAATTTCATGTTTTAACAAAATAATTTTTCCTTGATCCCATACTTGACTCTATTCTTCTTTATGTCCTCTGAAAAACATTTCAAAACTTGGGATGAGCATAAAAAGCTCAGTAATGGATACATAATGAATTAAAACTATTAGTCTTGGGATAGCATGAAAACCATGAATACTTTATCATAAAGTAATATTTTTACCTTTAAGAAGTAGCAAAACACTTCACTAAATATAAGCTCATTGCTTACCCATTTTGTAACCAAAATATTACCATAAATCCCATATAAAGGAACATATAACATATAACGGAACATATAACATATAAAGGAAACTTGGGAAATAAACATACTTAAATGGAATAACCATACATTCGACTTCCACACATATCACAAAATAGAAAATCCATATGGCTGACTTCTATACACAATGCATTAAATGTTATAACGTAAACACCCATCCTTAGTTTATCACGGAACCACCCGTTATTTGGTTTATCACGTAACCACCCGTCTTGGTTTATCACGTAACCACCCGTTAAATGTCTAAGTACCATTTAATAATCATAAAACATAAAAATTCTTAAAGGAAAAATAACATTTCCACATTGTAACCACAAGAGATTATTTTTAGATATAGAAATATTCAACCCATTTCCAAAACTATTTAAAACATTTAATAAAGACATTTTTGAATCAAAGTGTCCCATAACACTTTAAAACTTTTAAAATAAATTTTATAATTAACATTTTAAAACATTTATGTACATAAAAATAAATCCATAAAACCATTTTGAAAACATATACATAAAATAGAATTATTTTATAAGAATGAATCATGAAAACATTAAAACGAGGGTTTTAGTTAAAAAGTCCCTTACCACTTGAGAAACACTTGAATAAGAATCATTAAAGAATATCATTAAATAAAAATTAAAATATCATGAGAATATATTAATTCATGATATTTCATGTCAAAAGGGTTGTATATACACCTTATGGGATAATAAAGATAAATAACATCAAGATATGCCTCAATGAAAGGATATTGAGATGAAGTCCCTTACCACTTGATAAAATACTTGAATAAAAATAATTAAAGAATCACATTAAAAAATCTTATGGTATCATGAGAATAAATATATTCATGATATAATATGTCAAAGGGATATATATATATATATACCATATAAAATTTAATTGGTGCATAACAACAAATAAGTCTCAATGGAATGTAAATTGAGACGAAATCCCTTACAAAGACCATATAAATGACGTAAGAATTTATAAATGGAGTGATTATTCATAGATATAGTATATAAAAAAATTGAAGTGTAAATTTCAACATAAATAAATAAAAATTTATTCCACACATAATCTTGGCAAAATATAATCAATGAAGTATGCATAAAACCAAATAAATGGAAATTAGGTTAAGATATTCCCTTACCTTGAGTCTGATCCGTTGCGTATGTTCCTTGTTCTTCATGAATAATAAACTTAAGTTAATTTATAATTTCTTAAAAAACTTTTTAAATTTTATTATTCCCTTTATATCACTTATTACAACATTATAAAAATTAAATAATTATTTAAGTTAATATCGATTGTTTTGTCGATATTCGGTACTTGAGTCAAAAATGAACTTGTTTTGAGGTAAATTGTCCATGTAGTTAAAATTAAATCATATCCAGAATTTTATTCATTATTTAAATATCATATATATACATTATATATGTAATTATAATAGTCCATAACATTTGGAGATAATAAATGAAATGCATCGTTAATGGAGGCGGTAGGTCGTACGTGCGCATGAACACTACTTACATTTCTTTGTCATGTTAAAGGAATGTAAACAAAATTATACATAGGTATATTATAATTTCATTATAATATATATGTTATATATCTTACATAAGTTCATTAATTCCATCTCATATACGTTTCATGTATGGAATGAACAAATCATATCTCTTTGAGGGGGCAGTAGTCTGCACTTCCTCAAATGAAATTATCATATTTACACATCATGAAAAACATAAAGGTATGTTGTAAATAAAAATTAAACATTAATAGAAACAATATAAATATAATATATATCATATATAAATATATTTCCATCATAATGGCCACCATGATATGTGGTAGGGGAAAATCGAACAATCATCATTTCGTGAGGCAGTGGTTCGCCATACACAGAAATAGTATGTTCTTATCCATTAGATGGAGGTGTGTGTAATTTTAGTTATAATAATTCTATTAAAAATATCCTAGTATATTTAGGATTATAGTGTTGTTATGTAATAAAATAATAATAAGAGCATAGGGAGTGGATAAGAAAAATAAAAGAAAAGAACTTGAGATAAGACGTTACCTCTAAATCTGGTAACTTCTTTTGATTTGAGCCTAAAGGCATTATTTAATTTCTTTCTTCCCAAGTTAAGTCTTCTAGAAGGAATTTATAGATATTTAGATATTATTTTATTATAATTTTTATGATCCAAAGGGATTGATAGGTGTGATTAAATGGGTATAGGTCGTGGTATTTTATAAGAGGGAGGATGGGCACTTTAGGAAAGTCTAGAAATATTAATTTATTATAAATTCAATTTCGATTAAAAATGGTCCAAAACTTATTTAATTCGAAAATAATATGATTTTTTTTTAATACCCATCATTAAATAATTTTAGACAAGTTTTGTATAATTTTTTTATCCTTATATTTTTGGTTTAACACTTATTTTACACTTTTTAATCTTACCGTGATATCATGTTATTTACACATTGTGGATTAATGTAATTACCATATCATGTAAAACTACCCAAAAAAAGTTATTCATGACATATTTAGATTATCATAACCATTTGGAAGAATATTATATTTTTATAAATTTAATATCATTTAATAAACTATTTTATATTTTAAGTTATGAATTATGTCAATTTTGGACACTATTCATACTTGAATTTTTTATAAATTCATAACAACATGATTCCTTAGAAAAAAGGCATTAAATAAAAGATAAATTATCAATATCATCTATAAAAAAAATTTATGACATAAAAATAACCAAATTATATTTATTTTAACATTTATAATATCATTTATTTGAATCCTTTATTAATGAAGCAATCACTGCATCATCATTATGTCATAATTAAATTTATTTATTTAATGTATAAAAATTATAAATAAAATATAATGATATAGGAAATGTTTTTATATTTCTAGCAAATATTTATAGTCGAAGATATCAGTTATATAACCCCATATAATATTTTTTTAGTAAAATATACATGTTTATGTTATATTTTTCTTTACTTTAAATTAATTCTTATAAAATGTAATTTTTAAACCTAAGTGGCTAAATGGGGTCCCAAATAGACCCAAGGATTACCATGGTCTTAAATATCTCATCCAATATGATTATAACACGTTTTATGGTAGTTTAATATTATTAAAATATTATTTTTTACCCTTATTTACCAGATTTACCCTTTAACCATGGTAAATAAAATAATTAATGAAGATACTATTCATAATGTCTAAAAAAAGGTACCTATTTACAAAAATTTTACCTTATGATTTAAAATATGGAATCTATTTTTCTAAATTCAAAACACAAAATTTTTAGTAATTAATTTAAAATTAATTCCTGATGTCAAAACCAAAAAGCTGGTTTTTAAGAAGTAATACCTATCAAAATATTGACATGTGTTTATGTCCAATTTCAATGGAAAATTATATCCAATGACCAAAATTATATTAAATGATAAAAATATATTCCATTTATACTTTAAAACCATTAAATAATATAATTTAACCATATAAATTTTCTCGATGTAAAAAAGTTGTTTTCAATTAAAATGTAGCGTATTTTTACTATTCATCAAAACAAGATAGTTATCAGAAAAATATCAAAAATTCATCCAAAGTAAATTTTTATGTCTTGATTCTAACTAAGAAGTTTATTTTGTCAAATAGAACATATAAATGTGTCAAAAACAAAATTTTAAAAGGGTTCTCCATTAAAAGGCGGTAAAACTGCATTTTTAGAAAAATACTTCTTTTATCCAAAAAAATGAATTGGTTCTTATATAATATCTAGAAAACATATAAGATGAATTTAAAAAATTACATTTAATATATAACATATATTTTTAATTAAATAAAAATCCATAAAGAGTGATATGATTTTATAAACACAATTATTCTCTTTTAAATAGGTTTTCATAAAAACAAATCCTTTATATTCAATTGGTTTTTATTTATATTTATAATAAATTTGGTAACTAATGAATCAATATTTTAACCTATTTAAACCATATTTTAATAATTCAGTTAATACTATTTATTTCCCACCATTCTAACGGCAAGGCATTAACTACCATTTAAAATAATATTATTATTTTATTTTATTTTTTGATATAACTCAACGTTGTGTGTAATGTAAGATTTTGAAGAAACTCGTTATTGTGTTTTGAGTACGCTATTAGAAAAACCACCCTCTTTAAAATAAAATTAATATATTATTAATAAATATTAATATATAATAAAATGTATTATTTGATAAATACTTGGGTCATTATATCATTCCCCTCTTTTTGAAATTGCATCCTCGCAATTTTAAAATTGGGCTAGGAAACATCATTGAAAATCCCACATCAGAAAACATTTCAAAAAAAACTATCACTTTAAAAAAAATAGAAGTACAAATGTCACCCGAGATAAAACATACTAGGATTCCATGTAGTAAAACATGGATATGGAAGAAAAACTAACTCTCATAGACTAGAGATTGATAGGGAACTTGATCACGGAAAGTTAACCACCACAATAACATAAATTTGTTGTTGAGTAAAAGTCTAATGATAGAAGAAATAGTATAACATATTTGATTCAAGATCCTTTTCATAGATTTTAAGAATTTTATTACTACCTAAACTAAGATCATAATGGAATATACTTACTTGAAAATTAGTGTTTCTTCCTTTAATCAATTTCCCCCACAAGTCACCTTTTTCTCCAAATAAGGAGCATTCAAGATGAGTCAACTTCTAGAGAATCACACACTCTAAAAAATATTAACTATATATTCATCCTGTCTTGAAACATTAACCAAAACCTAAATGGTTATCACAAGATAATATAATCCCCAGAAAGAATAATCATTTAAGAAAAGAAATATTACTCTTAATCTCTGAAATTCAACAAACAATACTCAAAGTTCAACAAAGACCATTCAATAAACAATTGTCCTTAAAATTCATCAAAATAATCCAAACTAAGACAGAAACCCAAAATTCAGAAGGATTTGATCACATATTCTTCCACGATAAATCTTAACATTTATTTTCAAATAACATCGACTACTCTTAAAGTCTCATAATAAAAAGTAATTAAACTAATCACATGCTCTCCATGATTGGTTAATAATTTCCCCAAATAACCCAAATCTCCATTTGTCCATAATAAAAACATAGATTCTTCCAAAATCAAATTCAACCATTACTCCTAAAATAAAATCTCATAGTATTCTATTTTCCTTAGGCATATAGTGTTCCCAAAATATTGAACATCTTCCAAAATAACTTTTATCACTTAATCACCAAATAATTTTCTTCTATTAAGGGTATCTATTTGATAAAACATAAGTTCTCAAAATCAACTTATTATTATTACATAAGATCATTTAACTAAAAATAATAAGTCATACTAATTAGGTACTTCATGTAGGCTAGTGGTAGGTGATGCACCCTTGTCGCCCTTTGGTTGTGGGTTCGATTCTCATAGCCTTTCCAAACACGATGGTTTGTCACCCATCTTATGGGTTTTCTCTTTTTGTAAAACTCAAAAATAACCCTAACATGTTTTAACCTCAATGGTTGTCTTATACCTATCATTTTCATCCCAACTCATAATGACCTCAACATCTTAATTCTTGAAGTCGTATATATATTGACATTTTTTCCACCTCCATATAATAAAATAAAATTATTCCCAAAGAAAGAACATTGTACCTTGATCGTGGTGTCCACCTGGTTTCATCTTCATCTTGTTCATGTTGATAAAAGGTCCATCCATTGAAAAAATGATTTATAGATCCTTAAAAATCATTTGATTCCTTTATCTAAATACACCTTGTACAACTTGTTTCATATGGGTGTTCACTGAAAAATAGTTTCGAAAAATAATCATGTAGGAAATATAATTTCAAAATATCTCATAAAACTTTCATTTTAAAAAATAGTCGAACCAAGTTTGAGTTGAAACTTTAAATCAATAGTCCTTTTAAAATACCATAATTATGTGCTGGAATACTATATTTTACAAGAAATTATAAATAGGTTCCACAAGGGTCTCCTTATTTAGCACCTTTTTCAAAATCATAATATTCTTCAAAATATTATGGTAAGGTAAAATATTTAAAAATGCCTTGATAATATTTACCTTTATTAAAAATATGAGAAGATTGAGAAAATAGGATTGGATTAAATACAACCCATGATCCACGATGGTATCGAGGTATAGTGGAGGTGTTTGATATCTCAAACAACTGCTTGCAAGTGAGTTGTATGCTAGAAAAAGTTTCACAATCATCTGAACATGACTTTGCAATAATTATTGCAAGCAAGTCATCAAGAATATATAGGAATGTTATTTTAGATCCTCCTCCTTCCATTTGTAATTATCTTTCCTTGATCTAAAAAAATTATAAAAAAAGGATTTAACTGAAATAATAGACATATAGACTAATCATGTGTTTAATGAAAACTCTTAATCCAAAAATTTGTCTAAACCTTTCCTATGATACCAACTATAAGACCTTAACATTAAACATTAATTAATCTTGATATAAGTCAATAATTTGGATTTAATTCACATCGAGGATATTTTCATGTTTATATATTTAGAGAATTATGTCATAACTGATACATAACAACTTGAATATTACAATTAGACACTTATACTTACTATCTATTTTTTTATAAAACAAAAACTCTTTAAAAAGAAACATAACATTGTTTCATATTTTAAGATCATAATTTTCCCTCGATCCCATCCTTGACTCTATTATTCTTTATGTCCTGTGAAAAACAATTCAAAAATTGTGATGAGCATAAAACACTCATTAAGGGATACATAATGAAAGAAAACTGTTAGTCTTGGGATAACTTGAAAACCATGAATACTTTATCATAAAGTAATACTTTTAACCTTTAAGAAGTAGCAAAACACTTCACTAAATATAAGATCATTTCTTGCCCTTTTTGTAACCAAAAGATTACATAAAGCCCATATAAAGCAACATATAACATATAAAGGTAACTTGGGACATAAAAATTCATAAATGGAATAACCATATGGTCAACTTCCACACATATCAAAAAATGGAATATCCATATGGCTGACTTCCATAACCAATGCATTGGAGGATATAACGTAACCATCTATCCTTGGTTTATCATAGAACCACCTGTCATTTGGTTTATCACATAACCACTTGTCATGGTTTATCATGTAACCACCTGTCAAACGTCCAAGTACCATTTAATAATCATAACACATAAAACAAGAATAAAGGAAAAAATAAAATTTCCACACTTTAACCACAATATATTATTTTTAGATATATAAATATTCAACCCATTTCCAAAACCATTTAAAAAATTTAACAAAGAGATTTTTGAATCAAAGTGTCCCGTAACACTTTGAAAATTTTAAAATAAATTTGATATTTAAAATTTTAAAACATTTAATTCCATACAAATAAATCCATAAAACCATTTTGAAAACATGGACATAAAATAGAATGATTTTATATGAATAAATCATCAAAACATTAAAATGAGGGTTTTAGTTAAAAAATCCCTTACCACTTGAGAAACACTTGAATAAGAATCATTAAATAATATCATTAAAAAAAACTTCAAATATCATGATAATATAGTAATTCTTGATATTGCATGTCAAAAGGGTTGTATATACACCTTTTAGGATAATAAAGATACATAACATCAAGATATGCCTCAATGAAAGGAGATTGAGACGAAATCCCTTACCACTTCAAAAAATACTTGAATAAAAATAATTAAAGAATCACATTAAACAAAACTTATAATATCATAAGAATAAGGATATTCATGATATAATATTTCAAAGGTATATATATACACCATATAAAATTTAATTGGTGCATAGCAATAAATAAGTCTCAATGGAATATAAATTGAGACGAAATCCCATACAAAGATCGTATAAATGACATAAGAATTTATCAATGGGGAGATTATGTGTAGAAATGGTATATAAACACAAAGTGTAAATTTTAACCTAAAATAATGAAAAAATTATTCCACACATAATCTTGGAATAATATAATCAAATAAGTATGTGTAAATCCCAAAGAATAGAAATCAGGTTAAGAAGTTCTATTACCTTGAGTCTGATTCATCATGTATGTTACTTGTTCTTCCTAAATAATAAACTTAAGTTAATTTATACTTGATTCAGAACCTTTTTCAAGTTTATTATTCCTTTTATATCACTTATTACCACCTTATAAAAATTACATAATTATTTAAGTTAATATCTACCATTTTGTCGATATTCAGTACTTGAGTCGAAAATGAACTTGTTTTGAGGTATATTGTCAATGTAGTCAAAATTAAATCATATTAAAAATTATATTCATGATTTAAATATCATATATATTCATTATATATGTATTTATAATATTCCATAACATTTGGAGATAAGAAATGAAATGCACCATTCATGGAGACGGTAGGCCATACGTACGCATGAACGCTAATATCATTTCTTTGTCATATTAAAGGAATGAAAAATAAATGATGCATAGGTATATTATAATTATATTATAATATATATGTTATATATTTTACATAAGTTCATTAATTTCATCCTTTATATGTTCCATTCATGGCATGAACGAATCATATCACTTTGAGGGGGCGGTAGTCCGCACTTCCTTAAATAAAATTATCGATTTACACATCATGAAAAACATAAAGGTATATTGTAACTGAAAATTACATAATAATAGAGACAATATAAGTATAATATATATCATATATAAATAAATTTCCATTATAATGTCCACCATGAGAGGTGGTAGGGTAAAATCGAACAATCATAGTTTCGTGAGGCAGTAGTTCGCCGTACACAGAAACAGTATGTTCGTATCCCTTAGATGGAGGTGTGTGTAAGTTTAGTTATAATACTTATCATAAAAACATCCTAGTATATTTATGATATTTTTTTTTATTTAATCAAATAATTATAAGAGAATAGGGAGTGGATGAGGAAAATAAAAGAAAAGAACTTGAGAGAAGACGTTGCCTCTAAATCGGGTAACTTCTTTTGATTTAGCCTAAAGGATTTATTAAATTTCCTTATACCCAAGGTAAGGCTTCTATGAGGAATGGATGGATATTTGGAGCTTATTGGAGCTGAATTTTTATGATCCAAGGGGCTTGAGAGGTGTTATTAAATAGGTATAGATGGTGGCCTTTTATAAGAGGGAGGAGGGGCACTTTAGGAATGTCTATAAATATTAATTTATTATAAATTCAATTTCGATTAAAAATGGTCAAAAACTTATTTAATTAGAATATAAGATGATTTTTGTTCTAATAACTATCATTCATTAATTTTTACACAAGTTTTTAATATTTTTTTATCCTTAACTTTTTGTTTTAACAATTATTTTACCCTTTTTAATCTCACTGTGATATCATTTTATTTACACATTGTGCATTAATGTAATTACCATATCATGTCAAAAGACCCAAAAAAAGATATTCATGATATATTTGGGATTATCTTGACCATTTGGTATAATCTTATATTTTTAGGAATTTAATATCATTTAACTAACTATTTTATATTTTAAGTTATGAATTATATCAATTTTAGACACTATTCATACATTACTTTTTTATAAATTCATAAGAACCTTATTTCATTGAAAAAAAGGAATTAACTAAAATATAAAATTTCAATATCATCCAAAAAAATTGGATGACATCAAAATAACAAAATTAAATTTATTTTAACATTTATAATATCATTTATTTGAATCCTTTATTAATGAAGCAATCGCTACATCATAATTGTGTCATAATTAAATTTATTTATTTAATGTATAAGAATTATAAATCAGATATAATGATTTAGGAAATATTTTTATCTTTCTAATGAATATTTATAGTTGAAGATATAATTTATATAACCCCATATAAAAAAATTAGTAAAAGATACATGTTTGTGTTATATTTTTCTTTACTTTAAATTAATTCTTATAAAATAACATTTTCACACCAAAGTGGCTCCATGGGGTCCCAAAATCGGCCCAAGGATGTCATTGGTCATAAATATCTCATTAAATAGTATTATAACACATGTTAGGGTATTTTAATATTATTATAATATTATTTTTTACCCTTATTTACCAGATTTACCCTTTAACCGTGGTAAATAGAATAATTACTGAAGTTACTATTCATAATGTCTAAAAATAAAAGGTACCTATTTAAAAAATTTGGAGATTCTGTTTCCAAATATGAAATCAATTTTTCCAAATTCATAACACAAAAGTTGCAGTAATTAATTTAAAATTAATTCTCGTTGTCAAAACCAAAAAGCAGGTTTTTAAGAAATAATAACTATCAAAAGATTGACATGTGTTTATGTTCAATTTCAATGGAGAATTACATCCAGTGACCAAAATTGAATTAAATTATAAAATATATTCCATTTATACTTTTAAACCATTAAATAATATGATTTAACTATGTAAATTATCTCGATGGAAAAAGTTGTTTTAAATTAAAATTTAGCATATTTTTATTATTCATCAAAATGTGATAGTTATTAGAAAAATATCAAAAATTCATCCAAAGTAAATTTTGATGTCCCTCTTCTAATTAAGAAGTTTATTTTTTCAAATATAACATATAAATGTGTCAAAAACAGAATTTAAAAACAGTTCGCCGTCAAAAGGCGGTAAAACTGCATTTTTAGAAAAATACTTCTTTTATCCGAAAAATTGAATTTGTTCTTATATCATATCTAGAAAACATATAAGACAAATTTAAAACAATAAATTTAATATATAACATATATTTTTCATTAAATAAAAATTCATAAATAGTGATATGATTTTATAAACATAATTATTCTCTTTTAAATAGGTTTTCATAAAAAAAATCTTTATATTCAATTGGTTTTTATTTCTATTTCTAATAAATTTAGTAACCAATAAATTGTTATTTTAACCTATGTAAACTATATTTTCATAATTCAGTTGATACTATTTATTTCCCACCATTCTAATGGCTATGCGTTAACTACCATTTAAATTAATAATATTAATATTATTTTATTTTTCGGTATAACTCAATGTTGTGTGCAACATAAGATTTAGGTGAAACCCGTTATTGCATGTTGAGTACGCTATCATAAAAAGAGTCCTCTTTAATGTAAAATTAATATCTTATTCATAAATATTAATAGATATGAAAATTTATTATTCTATAAATACTTGGTTCATTACATCATTCCCCCTTTTGGAAATTGCGTCCTCGCAATTTTAAAATTGGGCTCGGAAACTTCCCTGAAAACCCCACATCGGAAAAAGTGTCAAAAAATCACTTTAAAATAAAGAAATATAATTATAGAGCTCACCTGAGATACATGTAGTAAAACATGGATATGTTATAAAAACTAACTCTCATATACTAACAGAGAGTTATAGAGAACTTGATCATAGATATTTAACCACCACAATACCATAAATTTGTGGTTGGGTAAAATTCTGATGATAAAAGCAAGCATATAAAATTTTTGTTTCAAGATCCTTTTCATAGAGTTGAATAATTTTATTAATACCTAAACAAAGATCATAATGAAATATACTTACTTGAAAATTAGTGTTTCTTCCTTTAGTAAATTTCCCCCACAAGTCATCTTTTTTCTCAAAATGATGAGTATTCAAGATGAATCAACATTTATAGAATCACATAATCCAGAAAAGATTAACTATCTATTCATCCTGTCTTGAAACATTAACCAAAACCAAAATGTTTAGTACAAGATAATATAATCCCTAAAAAGAATAATATTTTAAGAAAAGAAATATTACTCTTAATCTATAAATTTCAAAAAAACAATACCCAAAGTTCAACAAAGACTATTCAATAAACAATTGTCCTTAAAATTCTTCAAAATAATCCAAACTAATATAGAAACCCAAAATTCATAAGGATTTGATCACAGTCTTCCATGTTAAATCTTAACATTTATTTCCAAATAACATCAACTACTCTTAAAGTCTTATACTAAAAAGTAAGTATCCTAATCAGATTTTCTCCATGATAGGTTAATCATTTCCATAAACAACCCAAATTGCCACTTGTCCATAATAAAAACATAGATTCTTCCAAAATAAAATTCAACAATTACTCCTAAAATAAAATCTCATAGTATTCTATTTTCCTTACGCATATAGTGTTCCCAAAAGAGCAAACATCTTCTAAAATAACGTTTATCACTTAATCATCAAATAATTTTACTATAATAAGTATATCCATTTGATAAAACATAGGATTCCAAAATCAAATTATTCTTAATCCATAAAATCATTTAACTAAAAATAATAAGTCATGCTAACCAGGGACTTCATGTAGTATAGTGGTAGGTGATGTGCCCTTGTCGCCCTTCATTTGTGGGTTCGATTCTCATGGCCTTTCCATACATGACAGGTTTTCACTCATCTTGATGGTTTTCCCTTTTTATAAAACTCAAAAATAACCCTAACATATTTTAACCTCAATGGTTTTCTTATACATATCATTTTCATCCCAACTCATTATGACCTCAACATATTTATTCATGAAGTATTATATATATTGACATTTTTTTCCACCTCCATATGATAAAATAACAATATTCCCAAAGGAAGAACATTGTACCTTGATCATAGTGTCCACCTGGTTTCATCATCATCTTGTTCATGTAGATTGAAGGTCCATGCATTGCAAAAATGATTTAGAGATACTTCAAAATAATTTTCTTCCTTTATCCAAATAAACCTTGTACAACCTAGGTCTATGGGTGTTCACTGAAAAATAGTTTTGGAAAATAATCATGTATGACATAAAATTTCAAAACATCTGATAAAAAATTCTTTTTATAAAACAGTCGGACCGAGTTTGAGTTGAAACTTTCAATCAATGGTACTTTTAAAATACCATAAGTCTGTGTTGAAATACTATATTTTATAAGAAAATATAAATAGTTTATGCAAGGGTATCCTTCTTCATCACCTTTTTTAAAATCATAATATGCTTCAAAATCTTGTGATAAGGTAAAATATTTTAAAATGCCTTGATAATATTTACCTTTCTTGAAAATATTATAATATTAATAAAATATGATTTGATTAAATACAACCCATGATCCATGATGGTATAGAGGTATAGTGGAGGTGTTTAATATCTCAAACAACTACTTTCAAGTGATTTGTATACTATAAAAAGGTTCACAATCATCCAAACATGACTTTGTAATAATTATTGCAATCAAGTCATCACGAAGAGATAGGAATGTTGTTTGAGATCCTCCTCCCATTTGCAATTTTCATTCCTTGTTTTGAAAAAGTTATAAAACAAGTATTTAACTAAAAGAATAGACATAGAGACTAACCATGTGTTTAAGGAAAACTTATAATCCCTAAAGTTGTCTAAATCTTTCCTCGGATACCAACTATAAGGCCCCATCCTTAAACATTACTTAATCTTAAGATAATTCAATAATTTCACTTCAATTTACATCAAGGGTCTTTTCAGGTTTAGAGATTTAGATAATTAGGTCAAAAATGATACATAACAACTTGAATATTAAAATTAGTCACTTATACTTACTATCTATTTTTTTATAAAACAAAAACTCTTTAAAAAGAAACATGACATTGTTTCATGTTTTAACAGAATAAAATTTCCTTGATCTCATCCTTGACTTTATTCTTCTTTATGTCATATTAAAAACATTTCCAAATCTAGGATGAGCCTAAAAATATCAGTAAGAGATACATAATGAAATAAAACTTTTAGTCTTTGGATAACATGAAAACCATGAATACTTTATCATAAAGTAATACTTTTCACCTTTAAGAAATAGAAAAACACTTCACTGAATGTATGCTCATTGCTTACCCATTTTTTAACCAAAATATTACCATAAATCCCATATAAAGAAACATATAACATATAAAGGTAACTTGGGACATAAACATACTTAAATGGAATAACCATACAGTCTAATTCCACACATATCACAAAATGTAATAGTCATACGGCCGACTTCTGTACCCAATGCATTGGAGGTTATAACATAACCACATATCCTTAATTTATCACGTAACCACATGTCATTTGGTTTATCACGTAACCACCTATCTTGGTTTATCATGTAACCACTCATCAAATGTAGAAGTACCATTTAATAATCTTAACATATAAAACAAGCATAAAGGAAAAATAACATTTCCACATTGTAACCACAAGAGATTATTTTTAGATATAGAAATATTCAACTCATTTCCAAAAACATTTAAAACATTTAATAAAGAGATTTTTGAATCAAAGAGTCTCATACCACTTTGAAACTTTTAAAAGAAAATTGATAATTAAAATTTTAAAACATTTATGTCCATAAAAAAATCCATAAAACAATTTTGAAAACATGTACATAAAATAGAAAGGTTTTATAAGAATAAATCATCAAAACATTAAAATAATGGTTTTAGTTAAAAAGTTCCTTACCACTTAAGAAACACTAGAATAATAATAATTAAATAATATCATTAAAAAACATCAAATATCATGATAATATAGTAATTCTTGATATTATGTGTCAAAATGGTTGTATATACACCTTATAGGATAATAATGATACATAACATCAAGATATTCCTCAATGAAAGGATATTGAGACGAAGTCCCTTACCACTTGAGAAAATACTTGAATAAAAATAACTAAAGAATTGCATTAAACAAAACTTATAATATCATGAGAATAAGGATATTCATTATATAATATGTAAAAGGGATATATATACACCATATAAAATTGAATTGTTTCATAATAACAAATAATTCTCAATGGAATGTAAATTTAGACGAAATCCCTTAAAAAGATCGTATAAATGGCGTAAGAATTTATAAATGGGGAGATTATGTGTATAAATAGTATATACATACACAGTTAATTGTAAATTTCAACATAAATAAATAAAAATTTATTCCATGCATAATATTGTCATAATATAATCAACAAAGTATGTATAAAACCCAATGAATGGAAATTGGGTTGAGAAGTTCACTTACCTTGAGTCTGATTCGTCACATATATTCCTTGTTCTTCCTAAATAATAAACTTAAGTTAATTTATACTTTCTTCATAAAATTTTTCAATTATATTATTTATTTTATATCACTTTTTACCACATTATAAAAATTAAATAATTATTTAAGTTAATATCGATCTTTTTGTCGATATTCGGTACTTGAGTCGAAAATGAATTGTTTTGAGGTAAATTGTCCATGTAGTCGAAATTATGTCATCTATAGAATTATATTAATGATTTAAATATCATATATATCAATTATATATGTAATTATAATAGTCCATAACATTTGTGGACAATAAATGAAATGCACCATTCATGGAGACGGTAGGTCGTACGTACACATTAATGCTACTTTCATTTCTTTTTTTATATTAAAGGAATAAAAAATAAATGATAAATAGGTATATTATATTTACATTATAATATCTATTTTATATATGTTAAATAATTTCCTTAAATCCATACTTTATACCTTCCATGTATGGCATGAATGAATCATATCACTTTGAGGGGGTGGTAGTCCGCACTTCCTCAAATGAAATTATCATATTTACACATCATGAAAAAATAAAGGTATGTTGTAAATAAAAATTAAATAATTATAGAGACAATATAAATATAATATATATAATATATAAATAAATTTCCATCATAATTTCCACCATTATAGGTGGTAGGGGAAAATCGAACAATCATTGTTTCGTGTGGCAGTAGTTCACCATACACAGAAATAGTATGTCTGTATCTATTAGATGAAGGTGTGTGTAAGTGTAGTATGAATACTTATCATAAAAACTTCCTATTATATTGAATATAGTGGTTTTGTTATTTAATAAAATAATAAGAAGAGCATATGGAGTGTATAAGGAAAATAAAAGAAAATAACTTGAGAGAAGACGTTACCTCTAAATCGGGTAACTTATTTTGATTTGAGCCTAAAGGCTTTCTTGAATTTCCTTATGCCCAAGGTAAGGATTATATGAGTAAGGTTGGGATATTGGAATATTATTTGAGCATAATTTGGATGATCCAAGGGGCTTTGGGGTATTATTAAATGGGTAGAGGTGGTGGACTTTTATAAGAGGGAGGAGGGGCACTTTAGGAAAGTCTAGAAATATTAATTTATTATAAATTTAATTTCTATTAAAAATGGTCCAAAACTTATTTAATTAAAATATAATATGATTTTGTTTCTAATAAATATCATAAAATAATTTTTAGACAAGTTTTTAAAAAATTTATCCTTATTTTTTGGTTTAACCCTTATTTTACCCTTTTTAATCTTACCATGATATCTTATTATTTACACGTTGTGGGTTAATGTAATTATCATATCATGTCAAACGACCCAAAAAAATTTATTCATGAAATATTTGGACTTATCTTAACCATTTTTCTAGATCTTAGATTTTTATAAATTTAATATCATTTAATAAACTTTTTTATATTTTAAGTTATGAATTATGTCAATTTTGGACACTATTTACACTTGACTTTTTTATAAATTCATAACAACCTGATTACTTCAAACCAAAGGAATTAACTCAAATATAAAATGTAAATATCATCCATAAAATTAATGTATGACCTAAAATGATCAAAATAAATTTATTTTAACATTTATAATGACATTTATTTGAATCCTTTATTAATGTAGCAATCACTGCATCATCATTGTGTCATAATTAAATTTATTTATTTAATGTCTAAAATTTATAAATAAAATATCATAATGTAGGAAATATTTTTATATTTCTAATTATTATTTATAATTTAATATATCATTTATATAACCCTATATAAAAATTGTTTTAGTAAAATATACATGTTTATGTTATATTTTTCTTTACTTTAAATTAATTCTTATAAAATGTCATTTTCACACCCAAGTGGCTCCATGGGGTCCCAAAATAAACCAAAGGATTCCAATGGTTGGAAATATCCCATTAAATATGATTAAAATACATTTTATGGTATTTCAATATTATTATAATAGTATTTTTTACCCTTATTTACCATATTTACCCTTTAACCATGGTAAATAAAATAATTATTGAAGTTACTATTCATAGTGTCTAAAAATAGAAGGTACATATTATTATAATTTGGACCTTATAATTCCAAATATACAATAAATTTTTTCAAATTCATAACACAGAAGTTTCAGTAATTAATTTAAAATTAATTCATGTTGTCAAAACCAAAAAACAGGTTTTTAAGAAATAATAACTATCAAAAGATTGACATGTGTTTATGTCCAATTTCAATAGGAAATTACATCCAATGACCAAAATTGGATTAAATGATAAAAATATATTCCATTTATAGTTTAAAACCATTAAATAATATTATTTATCCATATAAATTATCTTGATGTAAAATGTTGTTTTCAATTAAAATTTAGCGTATTTTCACTCTTCATGAAAACATGATAGTGATCAGAAATATATCAAAAATTCATCCAAAGTAAATTTTTATATATTGATTCTAAAAAAAGTTTATTTTGTAAAATATAACATATAAAGGTGTAAAAAACTAAATTTAAAAAGGGTTCTCCATCAAAAGGTGGAAAAATTGCATTTTTAGAAAACTACTTCTTTTATCCGAAAAATTGAATTTGTTATTATATCATATCTAGAAGACATATAAGATTAATTTAAAACATTAAACTGAATATATAACATATATTTTTAATTAAATAAAAATCCATAAATATTTATATGATTTTATAAACACAATTATTCTCTTTTAAATAGGTTTTCATAAAAACACATCCTTTATATTCAATTGGGTTTTATTTCTATTTCTAATAAATTTGGTTACCAATGAATCATTATTTTAACCTATTTAAACCATATTTTCTTAATTCAGTTGATACTATTTATTTCCCTCCATTGTAATGACTAGGTGTTAACTACCATTTAAAATAATATTATTATTATTATATTATTTTTCGGTATAACTCAACGTTGTGTGCAACGTAAGATATTGGAGAAACTCGTTATTGCATGTTGAGTACGCTATAATAAAAAGTGTCCTCTTTGACATAAAATTAATATCTTATTTATAAATATTAATAGATATGAAAATATATTATTTTATAAATACTTGGTTTATTACACCTACATGAATTTTATATTCCTTTTAATGAGTTTTCATTAAAATCTTTTGATTTCACAAGGTAAGATAATGATATTTTGTTTTAAAGAAATGATTGTGCCCTTTTAGGCTAAAAATGTATGTTTATAAGAAATAAAATTTCAAGGGTTCTCATGTTCTATAAGAAAACCTCATTATTATAGTTTTTTATTTTTTTTCTTATGAAGTGATTTATGAAAAAAATTGGGCAGTAATTCTAATTTCATGTGTAAGTAAATGATTATTTGAGATCAAAGTTTATTATTTTAAAGGAAAACTATATTTTATGATATCATGGTTTTGAAATGGACCAATGAGTTTCTTTATTCAATTTTATATATCCATTAATTATATTTTTGTGGTCATCCCACATTTTCAAATATTTTTATTAGGGTTTAAGTATTATTATGAACAATGATGAAGTCAAGTTTAAAATCATGATGATTTTTCATAAAAAGAAAATGTTCTTTTATTTTAAAAGTTTTATACTATGGGAAAAATAAATACTAAGAATAAATTTATAAATTTTAATGTATGGGTTTGTTACATAATACTTTTTACCTAATTCCCTATAACTCTAAACCTAAAAATATCTTCAGGAATGCAATAAAATGAATTATTTTTTAATAATAAAATGGTTTGAATAAGGATCAAGACCTTATGGTTGGCATCAGAGCAGGTTTTGGATAATTTTATATATTATTATAATATAAGTAAGTATCATTAAGTGATTATAATTTATGGTTATCATGATATATCATTTAAATATTATCATGTTATTTCATATAAACTATGTTTGTTTAGAGTGGTTTTTTGAAGAGAAAATAGGGAAGCTAAAGTATGAAGGAATCAAGAGGATAATATCCTTCCAAATAAACAACCCTAAATGGGTGAAACTAAAATGGAGTGGTTTTTTATTATCATGGATCATTTGATATAGGCTATAAATAGTGGTGGTATCCATACAAGAGAGGAACCTCGTTTACTACAGATGAGCATGTCTATAGTGGATCATTTCCTGAAACAATGCGCTCTATCATTTAGTGGATAATCTGTCCATGTGATAGATGGAGTATATAATAAACACTGATAGAAGATATTTTAAGTCATGGGTTGTTCATAACATCAAAAGTTAACCCTTTCTCTTTACCATTTTGATGGTGAAGTAAATTAGTGGTGGTCAAGGGTTAAGAATATCATAGAAATATAAGAGATTGATGCCTTGAAATGAGATGAATTTAAGAATACTTTCCCTTATAAATATTTTCCTAAGGATATTTGACTTAGTATAAAAAATAAATTATTTGAATTTAGGTAGAAAGAGTAAGATTCAGTGGATATGTATAAAGAAAAATTCACCCAATCAGCAAGGTATACACTAGATTGTATCTAGAACCTTGATAGTAAAATTAATCGGTTTTACATATGATTGAAAAAAAATAAGATATTATCATGAATTTAAAAGTTATGAGAAATGTGTTCAATGTTATAAAAATGTAGAAATTAATTTTGTAAATAATCATATGTTCTATAACAACAAGCATAAAAAGTGGTCCAAGTGGTAAGAAAATGAGAAACATCTATTGGAGAAATTAAAAGGCGATAAAATCAAGTTTAAATCTTGTGATAATTGTGGAAGAAAAAACCCTGGATAATTTCTTATAAAATCTAGTAAGTTTTTCTGATGTGGTAAGTTTGGAAATTTGGAATACTATTGAAAAGGAAAAGGATCACAGTAATGATTAGAAAAATAATGAAAGGTCGTGAGTAAGATATATTAATTGTAATGAAATGGGTCATTATGTGAGTACTTGTTTTGAATATTGGAATAAAGGATGAAATTATACAATGTCAAAATCATAATGGTTTGGCTAAATCCTTTGTGACAACTTCAGAAGATGTTAGACCATCCAATAATGTGGTGTTAGGTACATTACTTATTTATTCAGATTATGTTGATGTTTTTTTTTTGATTTGGGGTCTACAAATTCTTTAATTTCCAAGAAATTTTCTGAAATTTTGAAAATTTCACCTCAAGAAATGAAGAAATTTATTTTTTGTAAACACACCTAGGTTTGGTGTTAAGGAAAAAATAAGTTATAAGAATCTTCTTATTATTAATTGTGATAAGACTTTACATAAAAATCTTTTTGTCTTGCCCCTTGTATAGTTTGATGTTATTCTGGGTATGGATTGTATAGAGACTCAAAACTTTTACATATATTATTACATGATTTTTAACATAAACATCCATTAATTACAACCCAAATATCATTAGTGATTCTCGCTCAAATTTACCCAAAAGAAGAAGGTAGGACGGTCTTTGTAGTCTAGTTTGGGTTGTCGAATCCTCAGAGACCTAAGAAGTACCTATAAACACGTGCATTCTATGGATTGTTTTTGGCTATGAAGTGGCCAACTTAGATTGATTTAATATGGTTTTAGAGGATCACTAACAGATTTAAGTTAATTCAAATTAAGGTAATGAGTTGATCCTAGGTTATCGCTCGGGGTGGATTGGATGAATTCCTTTTTTAATGATTTCAATTTCTTATAATTGAGATGGATTCATTTAAGAAGATCAAAATAAATCATAACTTACTGGTTTAATGCCTACACACCCTAATACTAATCACCTATACACTTGAAGGATCAAAGTTTTGAGCACTCCAAGGTAGAGGTTCGTATTATCACTTGAAATGTGTGACCTTAAATTCAATAAGGATGAAGAGGTTTTAAAATTATCAAATAAAAATATCATTTAAAAGAAGTGATTAGCCATTAATGGAGTGATAAATAACATAAAATACATCCCCTTGATAATCCCTTGGATCAACCCATAAAATATTTAGCCCTCCATTGGTGACATGTCTTCAACGGAAGCAGGAAGTAGACTTACGCGGGTGGAATTGAAGAGGTAAAAACAACAACAAAAATCGATCACTCCTCCGTTGTGTGATAAATATCACAAAGTATGGTGTGAATAAATTCACACCTTGAACCAACGGTATCAACGTGATAACTATAAGAACATAATAAGAGTAAATTAAGAACTTTTATTAAGAAACTAAGGTGAATTAAACAACTTGCATGAGAAAGAAATGCGATTACAAACACAAAGTGGCAACATAACACTATAATGAAACCAAGCACCAAATATCACTCCTCCACCACCAATGCCTTAAATAGGAATTTTTTAAACCTTGGGTCCAGCATACAATAGTCCAAGACTTCTCAATTAATTGTGGTAGTCCATAAGTGGGTGGAAAGTTTGTGAAACTTGGACTTTTCCACATTTGACCCGAGGTGGCAGCTATCTTTTATCCACATAATAGACGCGCTTGTAAGACCTTCTAGATGGCCGAATCAGAGTATGTAATACAATAAGAAAATGGATAAACGGATGTATCATAACCTCCTTTAAAATTTGGGCCCATTTGGATTTGTATATTCTGAGATATTATTAGATTAGTGGGCTGTTTTTCTGGTCCGCAGAATCTGGCCCAGAATTTTATCTCTAAATTGGTCTGCCTAAATGACCACCATGGAGGCCGAATTATCATTGGATCCTGAAGAGTAATTTGTTCCTATACATGTCTTATAGAATCACAAGAAATTTTGGATTCATTGGAACTGTATGGTGGGCCCCAAATTCGAATCAGTGGTCTGGTGTCCAATCTGACTTCTCCAGAATTGTTTCCTTTCATCACAAAATATCCTCATCTTATTCCATGAATT
The DNA here is from genome assembly GCA_963277665.1 of Viscum album. Classification (NCBI taxonomy): domain Eukaryota; kingdom Viridiplantae; phylum Streptophyta; class Magnoliopsida; order Santalales; family Viscaceae; genus Viscum; species Viscum album. The sequence continues at coordinate 1,504,435,774 of OY728132.1, forward strand.
ATTCATTGATCCCTGAATTAAACATGTTCATATTGAAGTTTAGATCAATTTATAAAAATATAAAATTGAAAAATGGATAATTATATTTCTTAAAATCATATGAATCATTGGGTACTTTAAATGATGTTAAAAAATGTACCACATAATAGTGCATTTTAAGTAAGAATTACAATCATAATGTGAAACGATGTTCAAAGTGTAAAATGCACTAAAATGATGATTATGAATAAAAAAGAACATGAATATTATATATATTAACAATGAATATTATCCTCATTTATTGGATAATCACACCCCCCCAACTTGAGTTTTGATAGTCCCGAGCAAAATAAATCTCAACAATATGAAATTCGAATTCCTTTTTCCAAAAACATTTTAATACACAATGATCACTGGAAACCCTTATACCAAACAATCATGAAACCCATAAAAATATTTAAATACAAGATTGTTTCATAAGTATATCTCAATCCCAAGCCCATTCCTTTGTTCAGATTCATTATCATATTTCATCCAATATCAATTAAGTATGAGGATGTGTTGTGCATCACAATAGACATGGGGGTTCATATTTATTCAAGAGAGAAATGACGGAAGCGCTAGGTGGAATCACATTTCAATATTAAGATGAGTATTCAAATTTTTTTGTATCATATTTTTTTGTTTTTTGTTTTTATTTTTTTTTTTTTTTGTTTTTTTTTTTTTGCAATTTTTTCATGGTAATTGAAATTGCACTCAAAAGAGTCAACCCCTGTAGTGAGACTTTTCCAATGACTCTCAGGCTCAAAGAACTTAGGGTACCAAGTGAATCCCATATACTCGGGCATCATCTCGAGTTAACTTAGTCAAAAGTAATTCAAATTACCAAAAATAGAGATAAAATTACTAACTCTGGGCCAGACAAATATGGAGTCACGATCCCCAAGTGTCGAAAGCCACACACTAGGTCATTTCATTGCTCTACACACAAATTTATTATTATTATTTTTATTGAATACTCATATTAAAACTAAAATGATCGTCAAACCTATTCTATTTATTTGGGGGACCCCATGAACTCAAATAATACCCCAATATCCAAAAGATGTGCATTGTGATCTTTTTTTATTTGGATGAAAATATAAACAATGAAATATCACATTGGACAGCCACACTTTCCAAAATCTATGCTCATGAAATTATACAAGGATTAAAATCAGAATCAGGGCATGCTAAATTATTTGATATTCAGTTTCAAAGTGTGCAATGTGTATTACCATGTTCAAAGTTAAAGGAATTTTTTCTTACATTTACACATTTTTTCTTCTTCAAATCATTCATTTTTTTTAACACAAAATCATTTTTCATTTTATCACCCCCCCAACTTAAAATAACTCTATCCCCAGTGTTTAAAAAAAGAAAATTTAGAAGGGGGTAGAGGTAGAGAATGAAAGTTCAAAAAGTAAATTGAAAATGAGGATCATGGAATGAAGTCACCTGGTGGTTGAAGTTGAAATTCTTTCCGCTCCAATTTAGTCCTTTGATATCCATGTCACTTGCAGAGTTACCTAGTGGAAAAAGGAAAACAAACAAACAAAACAAAATAGTATATATATATATATAAAAGTAAAATGTAACTATATATATAAAATAAAATAAATTGATGATACATTGTCTTCTTTTTAAATTTCTAGGTAAGGTGTTACTCAAGGATCACACCACATGACATGGATGAATATGGTGCTCCCCTTTCGTACCCATCCACACTCATAATAGAAGAACAGGTCAAAAGTCTATTTTTTTTATTATTATTTTATTATTATTATTATTTTATTTTTAAATATCAAAATGATTAATTAATCTTATATGAAAAATAAATATGATTCAGAAAGATTAGAAACATTAAAACCATGGGTTGCCTCCCATGCAGCACTTTTGTTTAATGTCGTTAGCCCGACATGGATCCTAAATCTATCAATTTTTTCCTGGTTCATAGATTGGCTCAATTAACTCAACCTCTATTTCCTATTTATGGAATGATTCAATTAATGGTTTTAACCTTTGACCATTGACCTTGAAAATGTAACCACTGGTGGGATCTTGAATCTCTACTTCCCCATGGGGGTATACATGATGCACTATGAAAGGACCTGACCATCTAGACCTTAACTTTCCTGGGTGTAAATGAAGTTTTGAACTGTACAAGAGCACAAGTTTTCCCGGTTCAAAATGTTTCACCTTGATATTCCTAGATTGGTAGGCTTGAACTCTAGCTTTATTGATCCTTGAATTTTCATAAGCCTCCATCCTAAGTTCCTTCAGTTCATTGAGATCTAATTTCCTTTTTGTTCCGGCCAATGAGAGGTCATAATCCATTTTCTTAATTTCCCAAAAGGCTTTATGCTCAATTTCAATAGGTAAATGGCATTCTTTTCCATAAACCAACCTATATGGTGACATTCCTAGGATGGTTTTGAATGCTGTGTGATATGCCCAAAGAGCATCCAGGAGTTTCTCGGAGCAATATTTCCTAGAAGGATTGACAGTTTTCACAAGAATGTGTTTGATTTCATGATTGGATAACTCATCTTGACCATTGGTTTGAGATGGTATGCAGTGGACACTTTATGAGAAATACCATACTTAGACATGAGTGAAGAGAATGGGAGGTTGCAGAAATAGGTTCCTCGATCACTGATTATATCCCTAGGAATTCCAAATCGAGAAAATATGTTCTCTTTCATAAATAGAATCACAAATTGATGATCATTGGACTTAGTGGGAATGGCCTTAACCCATTTTGATACATAATCAACAGATAAGAGTATGTAGAGGTATCCCCTAGAGTTTGGGAAGGGGCCCATGAAATCAATTCCCCAATAGTCAAATATTTCAACCACTAATATGGGAGTGAGTGGCATTTGATTTATTTTTTGTGATGTACCCTACTTTTTGACACCTAGGACAACTTTTACAAAATGTGTAGGAGTCCCTTGAGAGGGTAGTCTAGAAGAGACCACATTGAAGAATCTTAGCAGATGTTTTCTTAGAGGAAAAGTGACCTCCACATGCCTCACTATGACAAAATTTAAGGAAGGACTCTTGTTCAGATTCTGGGACACACCTCCTAATGACTTGGTCAGGGAAGAACTTATAGAGGTATGGATCATCAAACACATAGTGCCTAACATCAGAAAGGAATTTCCTTCGAGCTTGAGTCCCTAAGAATTTTGGAATTACTCCTATAACTAAGAAGTTGGCTATGTCAGCATACCAAGGGCAGTCACTCACAGAGTATAGGTGTTCATCAGGAAATGAATCAGACACAGAAAGGTGATTTGAGTTGTCTTTGAATTCCATCCTAGAGAGGTGATCAGCTACAACATTTTCAACACCCTTTTTATCCTTGATTGTGATTTCAAATTCTTGTAATAGAAGGACCCACCTAATCAGTCTAGCCTTAGCATCTTGTTTTTGGAAGAGGTATTTTAGTTCAAAATGGTTAGTGAACATAGTGATGGGGGATCCTAAGAGGTAGGACCTAAACTTCTCTATGTCAAACACAATATAAAGTAAATCCTTTTCAGTGGTGGTGTAGTTGATTTGGGCATCATTTAAGTATTTTCTTGCATAAGCAATGACATAAGTATTTTTATCACAACGTTGTCCTAACACAGCTCCTACAGCAAAGTCACTATAATCACACATAAGTTCTAAAGGAAGGTTCCAATTTGGAGATTTCATAATGGGAGGAGAGGTGAGAGAGGATTTGAGGTTTGAGAATGAACCCTCACAGCTTTCTGTCCAAACAAATGGAGCATCCTTTACTAGGAGAGCACGGGACGGGAGATTGAACTAAAGTCCTTGATGAATCTTCTATAGAAACCAGCATGTCCTAAGAAATACCTCACTTCCTTGACAGTTTTGGGTGATGGAAGGTGATTAATGATGTAAACCTTGGCTTTATCAACTTCAATCCCCCTACTTGAGACCAGATGGCCTAAAACTAGTCCCTCTTTAACCATGAAATGACATTTTTCCCAGTTTAGGACCATATTATTTTCTTCACATCTTGACAAGACTCTCTCCACATTCTGCAGACATCCCTCAAATGTATCCCCAAACACAGAGAACTCATCTATGAAGACCTCAAGAAAATACCCTACCATGTCTGAGAAGATTCCCATCATGCACTGCTGGAAGGTTCCAGGGGCATTGCATAACCCGAAGGGCATGTGTTTGAAATCAAAGGTTCCAAATGGACATGTGAATGTAGTCTTCCCTTGATCCTCTAAGGAGACATCAATTTGATTATACCCTGAGTACCCATCTAAGAAACAGTAGAAGGCATGACCTTCCACTCTCTCAAGGACTTGGTCAATGAATTGTAAGGGGAAATGGTCCTTCTTGGTGAATGAGTTTACCTTCCTATAGTCAATACAGACCCTTCATCCACTACTCACCCTTGTTGGAAGAATCTCTCCATCCTCATTGGTTATCACTGTGATTCCATCCCTTTTTGGAACCACTTGGATTGGGCTCACCCATTCACTCTCAGCTATGGGATATATGATACCAGCTTTTAACAATTTTATAATTTCTTTCCTTACTACCTCAATGATATTAGGATTGATTCATCGTTGAGGTTGACAACATGGATTTGAATTAGATGCCAGAATAATCCTATGAGTCCCAAAAGTGGGATAATCCTGGGAATATCAAACATGGTCCAACCAATGGATTTCTTATGTTTCCTAAGGACATCTAGAAGCATCCTCTCATGATTGGCTTCAAGAGAAGAATAAATGACAATAGGATGTGTTTGATTGTCCCCTAGGAAGGCATACTTTAGTGCAGTAGGAAGTTCCTTCAATTCAAGATCAGGTTGGTTCAGAATTTTAGCAGAATATTTGGAAATTGGATAAAGATTAATTTTATTTCCTAAAGTTTTAGATAGGATTGATTCCCCACATGTAGAAGTTTCCGATACTAGATTGGTTTGATCGGATTTAGGGAAGGAAGTTTGAAAGGTTTCACTGATTTTTTGACCTAAGACTTCATCATAAGAGAAATTTGAAAATGATTCAAGCCCGGGAGATAAACTTCTTTCATGTGAACAAAGGAAATCAATATCATCCTGACTTAAACATCCATCAAATATTCCTTGATGTTCTATGGATTCATTATCAATGCTTCCTATCATGTTTACTTCATGAATTTCCTCACCATCCTCTATTTGTGAGCTTGCATTATAGATGTTCAAGTCTAGACTCATGTTTCCAAAGGTGATGTTCATGTTCCCATTTCGGACTCGGATAACAGAGTTGATTGTTTCAAGGAAGGGACGACCAAGGATGATTGGGGTTTGTTCCTTATTTCCTAAGTTTGGATGGTTGTCAAGGATAATAAAGTCAGCAGGGTAGATGAAGTTTTCAACCTTTACCAAAACGTCCTTTAAAATCCCCTTTGGAACCCTAATGCTACGATCAGCAAGTTGAAGTGTGACAGATGTGGGTTGGAGCTCTTCTAGGCCTAACTGGTAGTACACAGCATATGGGATGATATTGACACTAGAACCTAGGTCACACAAGACCTTGACAACTTTTCTCTCTCCTAGTTCAACATTGATGTAAGGGAAACCTGGGTCTTTCAACTTAGGAGTAATGGTCCCTTTAATGGTGGTACTCACATTAGAAGCCAAAAGAACTTGGTTTTTATGTGAAATTTTTCTTTTAAAAGTGAACAGGTCCTTAAGGTACTTTGAGTAGGCAGGTATGGTTTGGATTGCATCGAGAAGAGGAATGTTCAACTTGACTTGTGAGAAGATTTCCCTCAATGTTTCACTCAATTCAGGCTTGGTTTTCCCCCTCATGCGTTGAGGAAATGGTGCAGGTTGTGGGGTTGTTTGTTGAAGAGTTGTTTCTTTGACAATGTTATCATGTTTTTCAGTTTGATTATTTGGTTCATTTGAATTTTCATCCAAGTTTGAATCTTTAGGGGGGTTCTAAATTAGTTGTTCAGGTTTCTCAATTGATTTCCCACTTCTTAAAACAGTCACAGCCTTTAGTTGTTCATGAGTTGTTTGAGTGAAACTTGACTCTCCCCTTGAAGTTAAGGATGGCACCGCCTGAGTAGGCATGGGTGCCTTTCTAGTTTTGATGGTTTGAAGTTCTTGTTTTAGGGAAGAGACTTCCGAGTTCATCCTCTCCATTTGTTTGCACAATTGTTCTAGTAGGCTTTGTGGAACAGTTTGGGTTGGTGATTGAGTAGATTGGTTTATCCTAGGGGGATATTTTGGAGGTGGGATGGTTTGTTGAAAATGGACTGGTGGCTGTTGGTATTGGATAGGTTGGGTTTGGAACTGGTTATGGGATTGGTAGTTCTGATGGGGGTAAAGATTTTGTCCCTGTGGTTGGCTAGGTTGTTGGTTATCTTTCCAGCGGAATCCTGGGTGGTCATTATACCTTGGGTTGAAGTTGTTTTGGAATTGAGGCTTTTGAAAGTTCAAGGAATTTACTTCCACTGGGGGTCCTCCTAAGAGAACATCCTTGATGGATGGAATGGTTGGGAAGTTGTCTTTCTTATGGTCATGTTTGTCACAAATTGTGCAAATAGGGTCAACAGTTTGGATTTCATGGACTTTCCTAAGGTCTATCTCTTCAACCTTCCTAGAGAGTGTTGCGAGTTTAGCCCTAAGGCTTTCCTCTTCTCTAAGTGTATGAATTCCAGTAGTTCTTTGTGGCTTTTCAGAATAAGGTGAAGTTCCCCATGTTTGGATTTGTTCAGAAAGTATTTCTAGATATTCGTAATCATCATTTGGGGATTATTTTTTAAAGGTTCCATTACACATCATGTCAATGAATTGTTTGTTCCCCGGACCCAACCCTTCATAGAAAATTCTCACTTGTTCAGGTATAGAAAAACCATGGTGTGGAATCATGTTTAGAGTGTCTTAGAACCGCTCCCATGTTTCATAGAATTACTCTCCCTCTTTTTCAAAAAAAAATTTGGACGCTCTTTTTAAGTGCAATTGTTTTGTGGTGGGGAAAGTATTTTTTGTATAATTATCTTTGTAGTTGGTCCCAAGAGTTTATGGACGATGGTCTCAAATTATTTAGCCAATTTTTAGATCGATACTTTAAAGAAAAAGGAAATATCTTCATCTTATCTGATTCTAGTTGATGTGGGGAACACATTATTTCTACAATGTCATTGAACTCATTAATGTGAAGGTAGGGCATCTCAGACTCCATCCCGTGGAATGTGGGAAGGTGGTTTAGGGCATGGGGTTTAAATATGTAGTTATAATATCCTAGGTAATTGTGTCTAATGCATTATGGGGAATTGTTCTAGGAATGTGTGAGGTATTTATTTATGTTTTGATCAACTGCATTCCCCAAGTTTGGGGCTACCTCATTTGGGTTTCCATTTTGGTTTCCACCCGGGTTTATGAGTTGGTTTCTTTGAAGACCTTCCATTAAAATGGGCTCAATTTTAGACTCTAGAGTATTAGTAATATTAGGATCTAATGGAAAGAGTTCCCTTGGTGTACTTGACTCCCCAACCCCAGTACTATCCACCCTAACTAGACGGTTTTATTGATCGCGATTATACGCGTACATGCGCCAAAAGAAAAAAAACGAGAAAGGGACAAGATAAGAGAATTTGGATGAGAAAAGAAGAAATGGGGGAGAATAGAATGAGTATTTATATAACTTACTTAGGTCCCTATAAATAGCACCAAAATTTGATTCTCGCTCAAATTTACCCAAAAGAAGAAGGTAGGACGGTCCTTGTAGTCTAATTTGGGTTGTCGAATCCTCTGTGACCTAAGAAGTACCTATAGACACGTGAATTCTATGGATTGTTTTTGGATATGAAGTGGCCAACTTAGATTGATTTAATATGGTTTTATAGGATCACTAACATATTTAATTTAATTCAAATTAAGTTAATTAGTTGATCCTAGGTTATCGCTTAGGGTGGATTGGATGAATTCCTTTTTTAATGATTTCAATTTCTTATAATTGAGATGGATTCATTTAATAAGATCAAAAGAAATCATAAATTACTAGTTTAATGCCTAAACACCCTTATACTAATCACCTATACACTTAAAGAATCAAAGTTTTGAGCACTCCAAGGTAAAGGTTCGTATTAGCACTTGAAATGTGTGACCTTAAATTCAATAAGGATGAAGAGGTTTTAAAATTATCAAATAAAAATATCATTTAAAAGAAGTGATTATCCATTAATGGAGTGATAAATAACATCTAATCCAGCCCCTTTATACTCCTTTGTATCAACCCATAAAATATTTATCCCTCCATTGTTTACATGTCTTCAATGGAAGTGGGAAGTAGACTTATGAGGGTGGAATTGAAGAGGTAAAAACAACAACAAAAATCAATCACTCCTCCGTTGTGTGATAAATATCACAAAGTATGGTGTGAATAAATTCACACCTTGAACCAAAGGTATCAACGTGATAAGTATAAGCACATAATAAAAGTAAAATAAGAACTTTTATTAATAAACTAAGGTGAATTAAACAACTTACATGAGAAAGAAATGTGATTACAAACACAAAGCGGCAGCATAACACTATAATGAAACTAAGCACCAAAGATCATCAACTCCTCCACCACCACTGCCTTAAATAGGAATTTTTTAAGCCTTTGGTTGAGCCTCCAATATTCCAAGTCTTATCAATTAATTGTGGTAGGCCATAGGTGGGTGGAAAGTTTGTGGAACTTGGACTTTTCCACATTTGACCCGAGGTAGCAGCCAGCTTTTATCCACCGAATAGATGCGCTTGTAATACCTTCTAGATGGCCGAATCAGAGTGGGTCATATAATAAGAAAATGGATCCCCTGATGTCTCCTAAATTTATGTAAAATTTGGGCCCATTTGGATTTGTATATTCGGATATTTTATTATATTAGTGGGATTGTTTTCTGGGACGCAGAATCTGGCCCAGAATTTTATCTCTAAATTGGGCCGCCTAAATTACTACCATGGAGGCATAATTAGAATTGTCTCATTAATAGTGATTTGTTCCTATACATTTATTATAGCATCCCACGAAATTTGGGATTCATTGGGACTGTATGGTGGGCCCCACATTCGAATCAGTGGTCTGGTGTCCAATCTGACTTCTCCAGAATTGTTTCCTTTCATCACAAAATATATCCATCTTCTTCCATGAATTCTCCATTGATCCCTGAATGAAGAATGTTCATATTGAATTGTAGATCAATTTATAAAAATATAAAATTGAAAAATGTATTATTATATTCCTTAAAATCAGATGAATCATTGGGTACTTTAAATGATGTTCAAAAATGTACCACATAATAGTGCATTTTAAGTAAGAATTAGAATCATAATGTGAAATGATGTTAAAAGTGTAAAATGAACTAAAATTATGATTATGAATAAAAAATAACATGAATATTATATATATTAACAATGAATATTAGCCTCATTTAGTGGCTAATCAATTAGGTATAGTGTATTTGGAAGACTAGGTTCATAATACATCAAAATATGACTATTTTTTTTATTCTCCATAATGAGCTCCTAAATCCTTCTAAGCTACCAGACTACATGGGATAACCTGGGGACTACATGGGATAACCTGGGTAAAACATAGACAATATGGATGAGCTAATAATCCCAGTAAGTGAACAAACATGATAAGAAAACATAACATGTGAGTCAAGGTATAACATGATATCATAAAAGGGACGAATCAAGAGTAATCACATGGGAGCATAACATAAAGAACATAGTATCATAAGATTATAAAATCATAGGAAATGTATAATAAATATAAAACATTACATAAAAATAATTCAAGTATAACTGTCAAGACAATATCACATTGTAGAAAATGTCACGTAATGAATTAGGTTCACTCCCTAATCCCATATGTAATATCTCATGATACTAAAACATTACCCAATGAAATAGAGGGATATATAATTCTAATCTCAACCAACACATTCATTCATGTACATGAATATGTGTGGAACATAAGTAAATTGATCATAAGGCATAAACCTAAGAATTACCCATTAAAAGGAATGGGTTGCATAATCTTGGATCATATCAAAGGTTATTGTATATATATAAGAGACATATAATCATTCCATAACATTAAAGGTTATTATCATTGAGAGTGAGATATGTATATAGTAAGTGAGAGTATATAAGAGACATATATATAGTATTTATAATCATTCCATAACATTAAAGGTTATTGTCATTGAGGAGTAGAAATTTTATAAAGAGATTAAAAACACTCTTAAGGAAAATAAACTTTACACTTTTGAAAATCACTTTTGTAAAACTAAAATTCCCGAAATATTACTGAAATCATTTTCTTTGAAAATAACCTTAGATAATTATAATGGAATATTTTTGGAAAATAATTGTCATGATGGTGGAAAATATTTCTCATTTCATACATGTTAAAATAAATATTCTTCTCACATTTTTAGTAAAAAGACAAGAACTGCCTCATTTGGAAAATGAAAAGAAGATTCATTTTAAACCATTTTATAAAAATTAAAAAATGGTTAAAAATTAATTTTAACCATCATGGAATAATATTAAAAAAATTAAATTATTTTTAGAAAACATGTATATGGAAGAAAAATTATTTTTGATTGAAGAGAGAAATGAATTCAGGTTTTATTAAAAACATTTTCTCAGTAATTTTAAGTGCCAAAGAGAGGGAAATTGTAATATTACTTGAAATTTTCATGAATAAACAAATAATAATAAAATTAAATATTTTTATTATACAATGATCAAATAATTTCTTTCAATTTAAATTCAAGTATAAAAAATCCCAATTAAAATGAGATTGAAGCATAAAACCTTACCGCTTTGGTAACTTTTGAATCATAACCCCCATGAATGAAGTAAGTGAATTGTAACTTAAAATAACATGATTTATAAAGGATTAATGATATAATATGTAAAGGTATATTATATACACAATATAAAATAAATTAGGTCTATAAAAGAACATCTGTCTCAAAGAATAATGTTTTGAGATGAAAACCCTTAAAAAGTTCGTATCATTGAGGTAAGGGTAAATAAATGAAGTGATTATGTGTAAAAAATGTAGATACACATAAAAAAGTGTAAATTAAACATAAATAAATAAAAGTTCATTTCACACATAATCTTGGCATAATATAATCAATGAAGCAGACGTACAATGAATAGAAATTGAGTTAAGAAACCCCTTACCTTGTGCCCAAATCATCTTGTGTGTTCCTTATCTTCCTAAATAATAAACTTATATTAATTATTTAATTTCATAAGAACATATTTCAATTTTATTATTCATTTTATCTTACTTTTTACCATATCATATTCAATTACTTAACCAATTAATTTCGCATCAGATGTGTTAATTATAAATGGATCATATGTCCAAAAATTACTTTGGTAAGTTGACTAAGGTCAAAGAGATTATAATTTAATCATATACATAATAGTAATAATGAAATAATTATCATTTTTGTACATAAATTATATGTTTAAAACCTACCATGAAATATGTTTATAAAAAATAAAATATATTACGATCATGGTGACGATAGGGCGTACGTACGCATGAGTAACGTTTCCATCTTTCTATGATCATGATGGAAAGAAGATAAAGGTTTTTGTATCTTTCAAGGATTAATATTATATCATAAATATAATATTATTTCTTTAAATACCCTTACACATTCCATCCATGTGTTTTAATAAGGTTAAGTTTCCATAGTTTAATATTGATGAATAAGGTGTTATAAAACTTGGAAATAGATTATGTGTGTCTTGTGATTCTTAGTTGAAGAAATAATGGTTGAGTGAAGCTTGTAGTTCTTTTTTTTATTCCTATAGATGGAACTAATATGTATAAAGGCCTTTGGTAACATTACTGGTGGGGTGGAATGAAAATATATATTGGTAATTTTACCATGAAATGTTTGACTTGTCAACAAGTTAAAGAATAACAACAATTATTCAATGGGATGTTTTAGTTTTTTCCAGTACTGAAGTGGAAATGGGAAAATATATCTATGGATTTTTTTGTGGTATTTCCAAAAACATATTGAGGTAACAATGTGATGTGGGTTATTGTTGATTGTTTGAATTAATCTTCACATTTTCATCATATTAAAGATAGAATATCTTTATATTAGCTTTCTCAACTCCATCTCAAAGAAATAGTCAGGTTACATGGAGTTTCTCCCTCCAATGTATATGAACATGATCTCAGGTTTACCTATAATTTTTTGAAAAGTATTCCTAATTCATTGGGTAATGAATTAAATTTTAGTACAAATTTTCATCATCAACCTAATGGAAAATCATAGAGAATGATTTAGACATTAGAAGACATACTTTAATATTTTTCAATGGACCAGGGAAGTTGGGATCAAAATGTTTCATTTGTTGAACTTTCATATAATAATAATGTTCATTACAGTATACAGATGGAATTTTTGATTCATTATATGAAAAGAGGTTTCAAACTATAGTTTTTTGCAATGAAGTGGGTGAAAGAAAGTTTTTGGGAATACAATTGGTATAAGAAATGGTTGATAATGTGAAGATGATTCAAAAATATATGAGGATGAATTAGAGTTGGAAAAAATTATATATATAACCAGATCAAAGATTTTTCATTTGAGGAAGGTGGTCATGTTTTTTTTAAAGTACCTTCATGTAAAAGTGTTATGTGTTTTGGTAAAAAGGGAAAGTTGAGCCTGTTTTTCATTAGACCATATAAAATTCTGGAGAATATTAGATCAATTTCATACCAAGTGTTTTTTACTCTGAGTTTATACCAAGTAAATGATGTGTTTCATGTTTCATTACTAAGGAAGTATGTGACAGATGTATCTCATCTTATGAGCCCTAAAGCAGTACCATTGGAAGAGAATCATTCATATGAGTAATAATAAGTTCAAATCCTTAGACGTAGAGAGAAGGTGTTACAGAATAAGGTGATTCTCCTCATTAAGGTTTTTTTGAAAAATTAAATGATTGAATAAGAAAACTATGAATAAGAAAATTATATAAAGGAAACATATCCTCACTTTTTTAAGAAGTGAATAAAACTTTGAGGATGCAATTTCCAAAATGGGAGAAAAGTGAAACAGCCCAATTAATGTTAATAGTAAATAATTTCATACCTTATTAATATTAATTAATTAAATTTTATAGATTTATATTAAATATAAGAATATTAAATAATTTTTCAATCAAAATGGAAGTAAGATCCCATATTTTTTTAGGTACGTCCCTCTTTGAGTTTTTCATTAATCCTTGGTGATTGAGTCTTGTTTAGAGACCAATAGTCTTTTTTAGAGAAAATGACCTAAAGTTCAGGGATATATATTTATCTTAATTAATGGAATCTTGATATAAATGTGTTAAATAGGCTTATGAGGGTTTCTCATGAGTTTGGAAGGCTTTAAAGGTGGTTCAGGCACTTTCACAGAAGCTGGGCTAAAAATTGTTCGTTGGACAATTACACACCGTGTATATGTTACGCGACGTGTAACTTTCAAAAGATGCATGACATGAACTATTTCATGATGTGAAGTGGTTACACATCATGAACCTAATTAAAATCATGTAAATATTGATCGGGATAAATATTAACCCAAGGCAATTTATTTTTTGATGTATCTCATTAATTGATAAATACACGATGTGAAAGGGTTACACATTGTGTAATTATCATCCCCAATGATTTTAAGTCTATTTTTAATATGATTTATTCATTCCATTGGGTGTTTTTTCCTCCTATTGAACCTAGTACAATTTCCATGAGATTTTGGAGTCTCCTCTACTATTCTAGACATCCTGATTATATATATGATCCTTAGTGAGTGTTTCTACTTATTTTATTTTCTCTTTGACCGTTCCTTATTGCGATGGTGTAATATCTTGATCGTAGGTTTGTTTTGGGGTTTTGATCTTGACCTAGGTTGATCTGGGTTCTTCTTGTGATCTTATACACCATTGTCCCTGTTTTCATTTGTTGTTGAAAGCATTGTGTTGATCTTTAGATAAAGTTAGGGGGTCTAAACCTAACCTTATAGTCTTTTTAATTGTCAATTCTATGTAATGTTATGATTATGCCAATGAAATGTGCACTCTAATTAATTTATTCATTGATAAATGGTAAATCATGTATTAGAATATTGGTTGGATCCCTTTGGATTCAATTGATGGTGACCTAGCTTATGGCTACCCTTGGGTGAGCGAACACTTGAATATATATATGTAATGACCCTGATTTCTATCAGTGGAAATTCACTTCTTATAATTATTTAATATATTATAATCACATAAAATCACATTAAGACCACAATAAAAACTTTATAAATGGTTAATTAAGGAAATAAAAGGCATTTCTAAAATTTAAGGAACCTATACTGATGAAATGGTAACTTGACCTTTGGAACATCAATGTGACCCTTATAAATAGTAAACTGACCAATGTAATATGAACCTCACCAATTAATGTATAAATAAAATTTATTCAACTTATAAGTGACAATGTGATATAATTATGTCATAATATAAGTAAATAAATATTTTAAAAATAATTAATAAAGTGTTGGTATTTTTGTAAGTCATAAATATTTAATTTTATGACTAATTTAATAATTTAAAAGAAAAATTATTTTCATAAAATGTATTCATAAATTATTATTTCTTATTTCTTATGATTATAAGATAATTTTATCATACCTTAGTTAATTTTTCAAAATGTTATAAAATCAGTTATAATTTTAAAATCTGTATTTTTCAAGTAAATTATGATTTTAATTAAAAATTAAATTTATCATATTTAGAGAATTATTTTTTATAAAATGGAGTTCATTTTTTAATTCTACACATCAAAAAATGGTTAGGGTGAATTTTTTGGATTTTTCTGAAATACTTGAATTTTTGGTAAATAGTGGAATATGGTAATTTGTGATATATTTACATTATAAGTTAAATACACTATTCATTGAATCATAGCTGATTTAAGCACCATTTTTTATAACTCACATGATATAATTTCTATTTTTAGTCTCAATAATCATCACTATTACTTTTCTTGAGCAAAATAATAAACTAATGAAATAAATATTGAGAAAACACCCCTCTCCTCCATTATAAATATCGCACCTCACCACCTCTTCTCCTCACACATCTCAAGCCTTGTGTCTTGTCCAAATTATACTAAAATATCTTCTGAATTCCCTTACCCATGTCTAGGATCTCTTAATCTCATCAAAAGACCAAAACCTCTTCCCTAAGGAGGCTCTCAAGGAGGATAAATTCATGAGGTAAATTCCTCTTTCTGTTTCTTTTATTTTCATTTCAAGATATTTATTTTCTTTTTATCTACTCACCTCCTATCATACAAATGTTTTGATAACTCTATTACCTTATATATACTATAATTTTTTCTTCTAATGAAATAATTCATCATCATCTCTCCTTGCCCCTCATTTTATACTAAAAATGAAACATCGTCTGTGATATGTTAATTTATCACATTCAAGGATGAAGAAGTTTTCAATTTATTTTACCATCTTAAAGGATGGTCATGAAACCATTTTTATGGTTGAAAAAGATTATAATATATGTATTATATCTTATTTAATGTTCTGTAATCATTTTTTACACATGATATTAATTTATAAAACAAAATGAGTTCATTGTGAACAAAAAATCATCAATTAATCCAAATAGTTATCATTAACGTTTTATCTAATGATTCATCCTCATTCCATAAGACAAAATAATATATAAGACCAATTTAACCTATATAATATCATTAATAACATATAATAGAACTTTTGGATAATTACCCCTACTTTACATGACCATTCATACATGTATACAAGTAAACCGATCATGAAAACCAAGGAAACCAACACACCTAAACGATGAAATTGAATCTCTTAACCCATAAAAAAGTCCATAAATGAACTTAATAAAGTTATAATAAATAAAATACATGTATAAAATGGTTCTTTAATTATTAATTATTAAATCTAATTCGATTATCTAGGACATTAAGATCAAGCGAAGAACACCTTCGGACTTAAGATAAGGGATTCTACCTGAACCTCCATTATTCCTTCAGGTTACTCTTCCTCTCTTTTTACCAAAATGAAACTATTTTATTTTTATGTACATATTTTAAATTTTTTTATATGTTCCAAACTCATGTATCAAGATCCATTCATCCTTTTTTTTGATATACATGTTTTTTAAAAGTTCCCTACTCAATTCTTCCCGATAAGCAAGCCTAATTTAAGGGAACTTCCCGAATTCTTACCCAATTTCAACTGCACTCTATAATCTATTTAAGTCACCAATATTTTTTTTCTAAAATAACTCACTTTATTATGAAAACTTTCTTGGTTTAATTATGGTTTTATATAAAATATTATTCCCTTTTATGCTTTAAATGCCCTTTAATATTTTCCTTAAACCGCAATAAAATGTTTTAATTCTAAGGATTCTTAAATACTCGTTTCACATGTTTTCAATTAATTTTGACATCACTAATCATGATCTATTCCTATTTTAATTTATTAATTTCCATGTATGATTTAATTCCTTTCTTTTATATACACTTTTATGATACGCCCATTTATTATGATTTATGACATGATTAAGATACCCAATTCTTTTCATGGGTAAACCTTATGTTTATGTTTTATTGCTTGTGTATGATTCTTTATGTAGAAAAAAAATTCATGAACATGTTATGATGGGTGCCTCTAGATAGGGCTCTAATTCATTGGGTAAAGTTTAGTCTCATGAGACGTTATGTGCAACGGTCTCGATGGTTAGCCTTGACTCGTGCTCCATGTGAAACAGTCTTAGTGGTTAGCCTAGACTAGTGATCCTATATGTGCAATGAGACTTGACTCATGCTAAATTCATGTTTTATATTTCTTCCACATTACCATAATTACATAACTATATGATCCCAGGTTTTATATGTTATGATTCTTTATATCTAATCATTTTATATTCCTTTTTATATCATTATGTTATGCCTTATAACCCATGTGATAAGCTTTATTATTATGTTTATTCTCTTACTAGGCATTTAGCTCATCCCTTTGTTCATGTTATCCCTAGGTTATCCTATGTAGATGTATGAGCACAATGTAAGTTAGGAGATCAGTATGGAGATTAAATAAAAGTTGTTTTTTAAGATGTTTAATTATGTACCTAATCTTCCAAGACACTGGACTTTATGATCCTTGGATTATAATATGTTGTTTAATTATGCCTAAAATCATGTAATGATATGTATAAAATGTTGGGGTCGCTATAATATATATATGTGTGTGTGTGTGTGTGTGTGAATTGGATAATGGATTAAACTCTGTTTAGCCTAACATGAGATTCAGATGATTACTTGATATAGAATCACCATGGAAATGGAATTGTTTATTGAAATAGCTAGAATGTAAATGGTTTAAGACCAACTATATAAATGAAAGTGGAATTTAAAGATAAATGGTAATTTTCATAATTAACCATTGAGGCTTATGATGTAGTATTTTGATATCCTTACTATTATGAATATTGTGTTATCATGTTGTAATGTTTATATTAAGCGAGTTCTACCCAGTCACATGTTGTAATGCTTATATTTAGTGGGATCTGCCCAGACTGATGCTTTAATACTTATATTGAGCAGGCTCTACTCAGTCTCATGTTGTAATGTTTATATTGAGTGGTTTCTTCCTAGTCCCATTCTAAAATACTTATATTGATAGGGATCTACTCAGTCTCATGTTGTAATGATTATATAGTAAGGTTGGCCTAGTTTGGTGTGATTTCACCATGGATATATGGTTTTTGGTTGGCATGGTTGTGCTACATGCTCATAAATATTCCGACTTAGTGCCAAATAAGGTTGATTGTTATATTGTATTAATTAATTAATTAAGACACATGTTATCTCTTTATGGAATACACTTATTATTAGACTAGTTGTGTTTAGACACGGTGGTGTTGACCTACTGAGTTTTACTCACAACCTATTCAGGTATCGTTTGGTACTCAGTAAAATTACATGGATGCAGGTTTGTACAAGGTTAAGGGACCTTGTTGCTAGTTTTTTGCATACTGGATGGGCTGGAGTTAGAGATGGGACTGACATGGGGTTTGAGACCGGGGTCTTTTAGAATCATTTCATGTTAGCTGATTATTTTATTTGTATTATTTTTAGTTTGACATTTAGATAAATTTCATCTTGTCATTACATGATTCATCATTATTAGTTTATTGGTTACTCCTTTTCATTTCCCAATTGTATGATATATTGTTTCCATTGTTTTTCTGTTACTCTCATTTTTACTATTATGGATTATTCTGCTATATTGTACTCCATGTCATGGGGTATACTCTCCCCACTATACCTATCACACCCCGCTGCTAGTTGGGATCCTTTGGCGTATGGGGAGGCACACTTGAGGTCTATTAATTTACCTAATTTGTCCACATGAGAGAGTAATGGATCGAAGGATGTTACAAAGTGGAATCAAAGGAGAAAGTTTTTCTTTTCTGTTGATTTACTATTTGGTAAAGGTATAAAGGAGACTAGGATGTGTAGGACTTAGTAATGGTCATGTGCATGGAATTAGCTAAACTATGTACAGGAGAAAATATGAGTATCTAAGGATGGGATTTTTTTTATGTTGTTCACTTGTTAAGGTTGATGTTATTTCACCTAGGGTGATTCACATGTTGTGTGATATTATTGTTTCTTGATATTTATACTCATGGACCATTATGATGCAATATGAGTATGCATACATCATGATAGGAACATAGGGATATACATTGACATGCATTGTTCATGATAGGGACATATTTATTGCATGTGATATATACATGCCTATATGAACTATTAAATGAGATATTTTTTATATTTGATAAATGAAATGAATGAAGTGATATTTCATTCTAAAACACTTGTAATCCATGTTTAGAGAGACCAATAGTAGTGATTCTCTATTTTATCACCTATTGTGGCTGACCTTGTTTGTTATCCAATGTTCTAAGGAGTGTGTTTATCTTGTAGAGATAATGCCTCCTCTTCATCTTCATGTTGAGCATCAGGAGAGTGGAAATAAGCACACTCTTAATAAATAATAGTCGGAGCATCCCATAGATTCTGAGGATCATATGGACATTGAGCTTTGCGACAGATTCTTAAGGGTCATGCAATCCATGGAAAGAGAGATTGTTCGCTTCATGCCTTCGATGTCTGAGCTGACGAGAGAGTTTCAGATGCAGCATCCACCAACATTCACTGGGGATTAAGGCCCTCAGGCAATTGAGTTCTGGGTTGAGTTGGTCCAGATGATCTTCAAGCACCACGAGACAACCACATATAAGAGGGTGAATCTTGTTTCATATATTCTCTGTGGACCTACCAAGCGTTGTTGCGATATTTTAGAGTAGGATGGCTAGGAGGAGTTATCTGGGAAGGGATTTGAGGAAAATTTCTTGATACACTTATATACATAGATATTTATGGATGAGAAGGCTCATGGGTTCATACATCTAACACAATAGATAATGTTAGTGATGGACTACTGATGAGTTTATACCATCTCTAGCACTTTATACCATCTCTAGCTACTGATGAGTTTTCCAGGGTGATACATTTTTATGACGGGCTTCGCTATGAGATCAGGTCATAGTTGAACATTTTTGTCTAAGTATATTTTTATATGTGATGAATCAGACACTCATCACATAAGGAAATCTAAGAGAGGCCCCAAGCAGCGGCTAGGCTGTTTCAGTATAGTAAACTGTGAGATCTTCTTCTGGTGGAAAGAAGCATCGCTATGATAGTTTCCACCAAGGAAATAGAAAATAGAGTAGTTAGGGAAGTGGGGAGCCATATCAGGACCGTGTTCTGTTATAATCATTCCAGTGTGGCATGTTGGGCCACAAGCAGCCTTAGTGTCCATACCCAACTTTAGATTGTCATGATTACGGCGGGATGGGGAACCTATAGAGGTTTTTTAGGGGCATGTGATAGTATAGAAGTGGTAGGGGACTAGGATAGGTACCAGATGAGAGTAATGACTCATCTACTTCTCATCAAACTGGTAGTTGGAGTTCCACTTGATGTTCAGTTCGAGGTAGGGGAAAAGTACCAGAGGTTGGGAAGGACTCAGCTACTCCTCAACAAATTGGTAGTTAGAGTTCCACTGGATGTTCAGTTCGAGGTAGGGGACGTGGTACCCTGGCATAGAAGAAGAATTTTCTGGCAGAGGTAATAACATAGGGGAGATAGACTAGAGCCCATGGTAGAGGGGCTAGTCAACTACACGTTATGCAGTCTACTCTGGTCAGTGTGGATGCAAGACCTTCTATTGTCAAAGGTATGATTCTTGTATCATCTACCCTTGTGTTTTTTTTAATACAGGATCATTGCATGCCTTTTTATCTTCTATTTTATTTAAAATGGTTTGGTATTGGTTATGGGAAACTTGGATGGTTCTTTAACCATCAAAACATCATTGGGAGTGTGGTTATAGAATGTAAAACATTGAAAGGTGTGTTCTCTAGTGATTGGTGGTTACCATTTATTGTGGGAATTGTTTGTGTTGGAAATGGCAGGTTTTGATTTGATTCTAGGTATGGATTGGTTAGTCCTATATCAGTATCATATTGATAGTTACTAGAGGAGAGTTACCTTTCTATCTCCTGAAGGAGACATTTATTCTCACTAGGGTGTGTGGGATCTTCAGGTCGGTCATGCAGGATCAATTCAGTGCAGATTAGATTTTCTGACATATCAAATAGTCGGCCTTGCTCTAGATGATGGTGGAATGTAGGAGGATTCCTTTTCTCTAGTGGTAGATCATTTTCAAGATGTCTTTCTTGACAAGTTTTATGGCTTACCGCACGAACGAGAGATCGATTTCACGATCGAGTTTGTGTCAGGAGAAAAACTAGTTTCTATCCCTCCATACAGAATGGCACAAGTAGAGCTTCAGGATTTGAAAGTTTAGTTAGATGATCTAGAAGAAAAAGGTTTCATACGACCTAGTACATGTCCATGGGGCTCTCTAGTTCTTTTCACCAAGAAGGATGATGGTACATTGCACTTATGTGTGGATTATTGGAGACTAAACCAGATGATGGTCAAGAATTGGTATCCACTTCCATGTATAGATGATCTCTTAAATCTGCTAAGAGGTGATAAGATTTTCTCCAAGGTCGATTTGAGATCAGGATACCACCAGTTAAGGGTGAGATTATTAGACATGCCTCAGACTTATTTTAGGAGTAGTATGGCTTGTATGAGTTTGTAGTGATGTCATTTAGTTTGACCAATGCACCACTGTTATTCATGGCCATGATGAATTGCTTCTTTCATCATTTTCTAAATCAGTTTTTGGTGGGTTTTTTATGACATCTTAGTATACTCCCAGATAGTAGACGATTATATAAAACATCTTGACATAGTTTTGAGTACATTGATAGAGCATCAGATTTACACCAATCTAACGAAATGAAATTTTTGGATTGATAAGGTGCACTTCTTGGGTCATGTCATCTCATAGGTTAGAGTTTCAGTGGACCCATAAAAGGTTTCAATTGTGGTATCCTGGGAGCAACCCAAGAATTTCATCAAGATTCAGAGCTTTTGGGGTTTAGTAGGTTATTATTGATGCTTTATCTAGGACTTATCCCATCTATAAGCACTAATTTTTGGGCTAACCAAGAAAGGGGTGAAGTTTTTTTGGTCAGATACTTGCGAGGGAGATTTTTAGGAGCTAAAAGGAAGGTTGACCTCAACACCTATCCTCACTTTACATGTGTCAAGTAAATCATATACCATGTATTTTGATGCATCCAAAGTTGAAAATAGAGAAGTCACTACTATAAAAATGGGTTTATCCAACGCTAGTGCTTTAACAGTGCTAACTAAAAGCGCTGTTAAAAACCCCCTTTGTTGGTTCTAAAAAAGTATGTTAAAGGGGGTCTTTAACAGTGTTAAAAAACATTGTTAAAGGGGTCCCTTTATCCGTGCTTGTAAAAAAACGCTGCTAAATCCCCCCCCCCATAATTACTATTAAAAAAGTACTGGTAAGAGGGTCCTTTATCAGCTCTAGTAAAAAAGCACTGATAAATGGGGGTCCTTTATCAGCCCTTGTAAAAAAGCGCTGATAAAGGGGGTCTTTATAAACGCTTTTTTAGAAGTGTTAATAAAGGATATATTTCAAAAAAAAAATTCATTCAAAATAATATATTAATATATAAATAAATTTATATTAATATAAATATATTATATATTTTTTAAATATGTTTTAGATAAGGCTAAATAGGTATTTACACTTAATATATATGATATTTAGTGAAAATGGCTTATAAAATAATTAAAAAAATATTTTAAATTAATAATTTTCTAATTATTATCATGTAATAGTAATTTCATAACAATTTAAAAATAAAAAAATAAAAAAATTAATTAAATATCTAAAATAAGTTGAAAATGTAACTTGAAATTCAAACGGTCATAACTTTTGATCCGGGTGTCTGTTTGGGTTATACCATATATCAAATTGAAGAATGTGATGAGATATATGTTGTTTTGACCCAAGGGGACCCCAGTCGCTATTTTTTCAAGGTCAAAAGAGGCCTAGAAGGCCTCCAAAACTGGTTTTTTAGACAGGGTGCCCCAATTTTTTAACATTCGATGGAATTTCAGCCTCTTTTAAGGGGGTCTTATTGTCTGTTTCCAATGGGTAATAAATTTATTTATAGGGATTACATTCATATTGATATTATGTATTTTAGTTTTTATCATTTTTCACAATTTACTATTATTTATAATCAAATATATAACAATATATACACATTTTTTATATATTCACACATACACACACATAAAAAACATATTTTATATATGTATTTAAATATCTATATATAAACATATATATAAATATATGGATTAAAAAATGTAACAAAGTATATAGAAATATATAGATATATCATAAAATGGAAGGAAAAATAACATAGGGGAGTGGAAAAGGTGTTGGGATATGAGCAGGAGGTTGCGGGTTCAAAATTGGCTGGAGACAGGGGCGCGCGTGAGAGGGTGGAATTATATAAAGCACTGATAAATGGGGATAGGAAGCACTGATAAATGGGGTGTAAAGTATTGATAAAAGGTGGGGTGGGAAGAGGTTTTAATAAAAAAAATCACCCCCCCCCCATTTATCAGTGGGGTCTTTATCAGCGTTGTTAAAGGGGGCATTTAACAACATTATTAAAGTCAAACCTTTAACATCACTCGCATTGTCAGTGCTTCTAAAGCACTGATAAATCTCTTTTACTAGTGTTGTAAAAGTCCATATTTATAGTAGTGAGTTCTGATGCAAGAGGATCGAGTGGTTTCTTATGGCTCTAGACAGCTGAGACCTCATGAGAGGAATTACCCTAATCACGATCTGGAGTTAGCTACGGTGGTACATGTCCTTCGATATTGGAGACACTATCTTATGGTCGAGAGGTTTTTGTTGTACTCAGACCACAAGAACCACAGGTACATCTTTTCTCAGTGGGACCTAAACCTTCAGCAGAGGAGGTGGGTCGATCATATGTAGTCTTTCGACTTCAAGTTGGATTACACATCAGGAAAGGGTAATGTCATTGTCGAAGCTTTGAGTTGGAACATGCAGAAAGAGGTAGTGTGGGAGTCTTGTGACAAGTGGAAGATGATGGAACTCTTTACAGACATGCATCTAGATGTTCTGGAGTCTTATAGATGAGTAGCTTTGACTTCGACATTTGTTATACCCATGATTTTGGACCGGTTCAAGGTAGGGTAGATATCTGATTTGGAGAGCTTGGTTATGAGAGATAACTTATATGGTGGGGATACACCATCAAGATGGTCTCTTGGTAGCGGAAATTCTCTTCTTTTCCATGGATAAGAATGGGTTTCTATGGGCTTGAGTGAGGAGAAGATGAGAGAGTTTCATGCTTCTAGATGGGCAGTACATCCTAGTTTAAAAAATATGTATCGTGATCTCTATAGATATTACTGGTGGTTAGGAATAAAGAAATTGGTAGCGGGATATGTTGTGAGATATTTCACCTATCAGCAGGTGAAAGTCGTGCATCATAGGCCAGATGGGCTATTGCAGCCTCTGCTCATTCTTGAGTGGAAATGGGATGATGTGCCTATGTATTTTGTGATCGGGTTACCTAGGACAAACCATAAGAAGGATATAGTATGGGTGATTGTGGATCAACTGACAAAGGTTGTCCACTTCTTTCCTATTAGGGATAACTTCGCCATTGATGATATGGGTAGTCTTTACATGCGTGAAATAGTTCAGCTTCACAGTGTTCCAAGGAGTATTGTTTCAGAAAAAAGATCCTTGTTTCATGTCATTCTTATAGCAGGGTCTTCATAAGGCTCTGGGATCGCAGGTTCTTTTGATCACAGCCTGTCATCCTCGGACTAATAGCTAATCTGAGAAGACTATTCAGGTTTTGGAGGATATGTTACGACCATGTGTTTTGGATTTTGATGGTTCATGGGAGCATCATATGTCACTCGTGGAGTTTGCATATAATAACAGCTTTTAGGCATCAATCCATATGGAACATTTCCAGGCTTTGTATGGAAGGTCATATCATTCGCCTCTTTATTGGTTGAAGGTAAGTGAGTCAGCGCTTTTTGGGCCTAGTCTTGTGCAGGATACATCTGACCAGGTTCAGCTAATTAGGAGGCGGTTGGTGACCACATAGAGAAGGAAGAAATCATACTCTGACCATCAGATATGACCTTTGGAGTTTGAGGTTGGTCATCGTGTTTTCCATTGAGTGTTGCCTAGGTTGGGACAATGTCGTATCAGGAAACAGGGAAAGTAAGCACCCAGGTCTATCGAGTTGTTTGAGATATTGGATAGGGTTGGTCCAGTGTCATAGCCCTTCCACAATGCTATAGTTCCATGCACAATGTGTTTCACGTGTTGCAGATTTGAAGATATTATCCAGACCCTTCTCATGTGGTATACGTTGAGGACGTCGAGCTTTGAGTTGATGCGTCCTTTGAGGAGAATCCGATGTGGATTATAGACTGTAGTGACAATTATCTCTGGGGTAGGATTACACCACTGGTTCGAGTGTAGTGGCATCATGGGTGTGTTTAGGTGGAGAACTGGGAGAGGGAGTCTGGTATACGAGCACAACAGCCATACTTGTTCGCCAAGACCCACATTGATGCTTAGAGTAGCTCAGGGACGAGCTATTATATGGTGGGGAGGTTGTAAGATCCTGTCTTTTTCTAGGTATGTCCCTCTTTGAGTTTTTAATTAAGCCTTGGTGGTCAAATCTTGTTTGGAGACGGAGATCCTTTGTTGGGGGAAATGGCCTAAGGTTCAGGGATGTATGTTTATTTGAATTAATGTAGTCCGGGTATAACCGTGTTAAATGGGATTATGAGGGTTTCTCGTGAGTTTGGATGGCTTCAGAGGTGGTTCGAGCACTTTCACAGAAGCTATAATGAAAATTGTTTGCTAGACAATTACACATTGTGTATATGTTACATGATGTGTAAATGCCGCCAGATGCATGTCGTGAACTAGCTCATGAAGTGAAGTGTTTACACATTGTGAACCTAATTCAAGTCGTGTAAATGTAGATCATGATAAATATTAACCCGAGATGACACATTTGTTGATGTAACTCATTAATTGAGAAATACACGATGTGAACGGTTTACACGACATGTAATTCTCAACCCCATCATTTTTAAGCCTGTCATACGTATGATTTATTTCATTCCATTAGGTGTGGCTTCCTCCTATCAGCCCTATGACGATTCCCAGGCAATTTTGGAGTCTCCTCTTCCATTCTGAATGTCCCAATTATACATCTGATCCCTGGTGATTGTTTCTTCTTAGGTTTACTTTATCTTCCATCGTTCCTTGTTGTGGCGGTGGAATCTTTTGACTTCAGGTTTGTTTTGGGATTTTGATCTTGACCTAGGTTGATCTAGCTTCTTATTGTGATATTTTGAGCCTTCATTCCTGTGGGTATTTATCATTGAAATCATTGTGTTGATTGTCAGATAAAGGTAGGGGTCTAAACCTAACCCTATGGTCTGTTTAATTTCCAATTCTATGTAATATTGTGATTGCGCCAACATAACGTACACTCAAATTAATTTATTCATTGATAAATGGTAAATCATGGATTGGAATATTGGTTGGATCCCTTTTGATTTAATTGATGGTGACCTGGCTTATGGCTACCCTTAGTGAGTGAACCCTTGAATATATGTGTCTGTGTGTGTGTGTGTGTGTGAATTGGCTAATGGCTTAAAGTGTGTTTAGCATGGGTGGAATGTAAATGGTTTAAGACCAACTATAGAAATGAAAGTGCAATTGAAAGACAAATGGTAATTTGCATAATTAACCATTGAGCCTTATGATGTGATATTGTGATATCCTTGTTGTTATGACTTGTGGTGTTATCGTGTTGTAATGCTTATATTGAGCGGGCTCTGCTCAATCTCATGTTGTAATGCTTATATTGAGCGGACTCTTCACAGTCTCATGTCGTAATGCTTATATTGAACTGGTTTTGCCCAGTTTCATGTTGTAATGCTTATATTGAGCCGGTTCTACTCAGTCCCATGCTAAAATCCTGATATTG
Source organism: Viscum album (assembly GCA_963277665.1). Taxonomy (NCBI): domain Eukaryota; kingdom Viridiplantae; phylum Streptophyta; class Magnoliopsida; order Santalales; family Viscaceae; genus Viscum; species Viscum album. The sequence goes on from OY728132.1 coordinate 1,504,462,505, forward strand.
AGTGGGTTCTACCCCGTCTCATGTTGTAATGATTATATAGCAGACTTAGCCCAGTTTGGTGTGATTTTGCAATTGATGTATGGTTATTGGTTGGCATGGTTGTTCTACATGCTCAGAGATATTCCAACTTGGTGTTGAAGCATGTTGATTGTTATATTGTATTAATTGATTAATTAATACACCTTTTCTCGCTTTATTGCATACACTTATTATCAAACTGGTTGTGTTTATACATGGTGGTATCAACTTACTGAGTTTTACGCACACCCTATTCGGGCGTCGTTTGGTACCTGGGTAGATTACATGAATGCGGGTTTAAACAAGGGCAAAGGACCTTCTTGTTGATTTGTTGTTTGCTGGATGGGTTGTAGTTGAAGATGGGACCAACATGGGGTTCGAGACCGGGGTCCTTTGGGATCATTTTGTGCCAGATGATTCATTTATTTGTATTGTTTTCAGTTGGACACTTAAATACATTTTAGCATATCATTACGTAATTCGTCATTATTGGTTTATTGGTTACTCCTTTTATTTCCCAGTTGGATCATGTATTGTTTTCGTTGTTTTTTGTTACTCTGATTATTACTATTATGGATTATTTCGATGTATTATAATCCATACCAGGGGTATAGTATCCCCACTATACATATCACAACCCTGCTGCTAATTAGCAACCTCTGCCATATGAGGAGGTGCGCTTGAGGTTTAGTAATTAACCTGCTTTGGTCATGTAAGAGAGTGCCAGATCGGGGAACGTTAGAACGGAAATGGTTTTATTCTTATTAAATTTGTTTACATAAATTATATGATTTTATTTAAAAGCCTGATTTCGAAATTTTAGAATTTAAATTTCATAAAATAAACTTCATTTTTTAAATCAGTAAGTCAAAATTAGCTTACAGTGATTTTTTGGATTTTTTCTGAAAAAAATTGATTTTTGGATGAATATAAAGAAACATTAGTTCATTTATATTATGAATAATCCAATTAATATAATTGAAATCAATTTTATACTTGATTTTAGTATAAAAATTTTTATACTTAAATATATTTTTTCTAGAAAATTGTTTTTCATCACGTTTTGTGGGTTTCAATTTAAAATAAATTCCATCACTTCTGTGAATTAAATTTGATAAAATGTATTTAATATTTGCAATCAGCATAATTAATATAATATAATAAGATCAACTTGTTTTTTGGTCATTATAAAAAGTCACCACATTAAATATTTGTCACATCAATAAAAAGGTAAAACTGGGTTAAAACTCTGAGACGAAGTTTTAAAATCCCTCCGACATTTGCCTTTATCCTATTGAGTGAGTGGTGTTTGACCAAAGATATGAGTTAAATAATGTATTTTAAAACATTATTTTGAATTTGAAAACTTGAGTTTGACTTTTATGAAGATAAGTTATATTTTATTCAAATTTAAAAACTACTTTTGAGTCTTTGCATTTAATGGTATAGTTGGAATGTGTCATTCGGTTTTAACTTGATCCAAAAGTCTAAAAACCTTTGTTTATTACATAATCAAAAAAAATTCGTGGAAACCAACTTTTTACTTGATTTCAATGTAAAATTATTTTTACGCTTAAATCAGATATTTTTCTAAAAACTATTTTTCATGAATTAGCAAGTCAAATTTAGTTAGAACCCCCCCTTTTTTTAATCATATAATTGAGTTATCATGGTAAAAAGTTAAGTTATCACGGTTAAGGTTAAAATGAATTTAAAATGATTTAACTATGAGATAAAGCTTAAATTGTATCCAACATTTGTCTTGCCCCCAGGGCTTATGCTCATGGCAAAGGGTCCAGTAGGGTGTCGAGGAGGTCTCGGGTTCGAGTATCTCTGGCTTTATATGTGTGTTTGCATGTTTTCATTGTAACTTTGTAGTTCCCCTTCCTTGACCGTTTGTATCCAACATTTGTCTAAATGTGTTTTGTTGAGTTTATTTCAACTCTATCACATCGTATCTTTTAATTTGAGGTGTCTTGGTGCCACTCAACATGAGTATGATATATATATATATATATATAATTTAATCTTTTATTTAATTTCAAATGTGTCATTTCTCTCACTTACAAAAGACCATTTCCTCTCATCTATTCCTATTCAAGATACGATGTTAATCCCCTTCTCCAACTAACAAAGCTCGTGGTGATTCAGTCATTTATACGGTATATTTCCATCATGTGTTCATTTTTTATACCATATTTCCCATTTGATTAAAGGGCATTACAATCTTTATTCGTATCATTTCTTAATTGGGGATTGTTAACAAAAAAACCACTTCATTTACTCTTGAATTGCCTTCCTTTACTCAGGAATTATGCACTCATGTATGTATTTATTTTCAAGTGTCATATTAAGATTTATAAGTGAGGTGAACCTAATATAGTCCCCAATGTAGTGGATAATGTTTCATTTCTAAGGATATCAGGTATGAAGTACCTACAGATAATTTTATCCATTATGATACAATGCAATTATTTGTGAGTAGCCCTGTCATCCCCGTCACAGATAATCTTATCATAAAAACATTGATCACAATTTAAAAAAAATAAAACTCCACAAACAAAGTTAATTTTAAAGGATAATTAAACATAAACAAATAATCAATGAAGATACATTCATTCATTATAATCCATCATCTCTATCATCCCTACATGATATATCAGATGAACAACTTAAAATCCTTATGAAATGGTACAACAAATGACTCCCAAAAAACCCATGTTAAACGACATGTTTTAGGGTTTAATGAGCCTAAAACAGAAAAATAAATAAATAAACAAAATACTAAGTACATGTAATTAACAACATCCATTCAAGTAAAATTTTGTCCCCAATGACTCGACTATAGACTATTGATTGTTTGTGCTTAGGCAGGCAGGTAGAGCTTTTGGTTGTTCTTCCAGCTGCAAATGGACAGAAAAGTTGATGGATTATGAGGCAAAAGCCTGTGCATTAGAACAGAACCCTAGAAAAGACATTAGGGTTTACCTGTGGAAGTAGTAGTAGAAAAAATCAGCATAAAGCAATGTCTGCACCAGCCCTGATATCCAAGCTGCAGCAGCAGAAAGAACCATTACATGTATGATGATCAGAAGCAGAGGCAGAGGCAGATATATATATATATATATATATATAGAGAGAGAGAGAGAGAGAGAGAGAGAGATGTACTAATCCAATGAACATAGCGGGGCTCCGTCAAATAGCGATAAATCCAGTTCAAAATATATAATGCACGATAAGCACTGCATAAGACAGAAAAAGGGAATGGAAGTCCATAAATATTGATCTTTATCAATAGTTGGTAATACTAAATATGAACAGTGTAAGAATGGTGAATCACCCAAGAAGAAAAACATATTGCCCTGTTAAATTATCAATATTCCTTGTCCTCTGAAGAAGTACCAGCTGAGGAAGAATGGCCACAGCTTCCAAATACAAGGAAAATGTCCACATGACCTGCAAAATCATTAACATTTTCAAGCAACATTATATCAACTTCCACAGCATTTGATCATCAAGAAAAGTACCTCTCTGAAGGTGAACTTTTCATGTATAACCAAGGCTAAAAGAATGCAAGGTATTATGAGAAAAAAATGGCGAAAGGTGTCTTGGTCCTTATCATAAGACCTGCGGACGATCTTGTGGCTTCTCATGTACCACACAATCGAGAAGGAGCTCCCCAAAAATATCAACTTCATTACACTATTGTAAAGTGAAATAAAAACTGTAAATATGTCCAAGTATCGAGTAGCGAAGACAATAGCGTACAGTTCCTGTGTCTTCAGAGAGATACCTGAATAAAATCAAACAAGAGGGAACACAGAAAATTATTAGGGCCAGAAGACAAATGGTGAAATGAAAAAACAAAAAATAATAATAATAATGTGCGGAGTTCATGGAGCACAAAAATGAATTTTCATTGAGAATTTTCATAAAAATGAGGCCGCAGATATTCTGATCCAAGCACACGATCAATATCTATATCAAATCAATGCCAATCCATAAAAGCGTGAATGTAAAATGAATTGATTCAAAGTTGCATTAATTTAAATTTGCTGCAAGTTATTATCAGCACATAGCAACCACACCCCTTTGTTCAAGACCCCAAGAGTTCCATGAAAAAAATGATCAAAAATAAGTTAAACATTTTCTCATCAAAGCCACAACAAAAGAGGCCAAAATAGAACAGTGGCGAATCAGTTTTCAGCTATTAACAACAGAATCAACACATATTTTTCTTTTACTTTCCTATTTACAAAACCATTTTTAATCTAAAAAAACCAGAAGCTAGTATTTCTTCTTTTCATAAAGGAAAGAAAAAGGGAGAAAAATAATTCCAATTCTTGATATCATATTTTCTCTACAAGAATCCAGGTTCCAGAATTAATGCGATTACTAGTTTTGCGTTGTTCGACTGTAATTTTTAATCTCCTGCCATCAAATTAGGATGCCATAAAACTCTAGATTCTCACAAATGCATTCATCCTGATCTCTATTCCAAGCTATTCTTCAAATCTACCATTCAAAGAAGTGAACTGAAAAGGATCTACGGACAGAATAATAACATCCCGCACGAGCACACGCAAAGAACATGTATATTAATCACAATAAACGATGTGAATGACATAGCACCTGCAAGCGCCCCGTAACTCTCAGAACAAGACCTCAGCAACTGACACACATATGAAAGACATTGAGAGAAATACAGGGAAAAATGAAAAACCGGGCGAGGGCGAGAGATATTGGAAGAAAGCGAACCGGCGCAGGATTTGATGGTGTGGATCTTCAGAAGCAAAACCAGAACGCTGGCGAGGTGGGTCATGTCCCCAGCTAATCTGAATATGTTCATATCGAACTTCTGATCCCTCCGCGTCCAGCGATGGATCAACACGGAACCGACCTCCCCAGCTCAGATCTCTGAGCTCGGGAAATTTTCCCAGATCCTGAACTGATCCAACAACAGTGAAGTCGAGCGAAGAATAACAGAGACTGAAGAAGGGGAAGCGGTTTTTTCTTTATTGGGAGGATTTTTTTCGGGTTTTCCCTTATCGTTCGTTTCTAACGGCAAACGAAACGAGGGTGTATGAGACTCCGTTTGAAATGTTTAAAAAGATATCAATTTCATGTATATTCATTTGAGAATGGAGTGTTTGGGCTCTTCACCTTATTCACTCCAAGGACCTGACGGGTTTCATGTACAGTTTGTTTTTCAAACGTTTCTGACATATCGTTGGACCTGATGTGGTAGCCCTGATGAATGAGTTGTGGGCGGGAAGAGATTTTATCAATCCCCTGAATGAAACACTTATTACCCTCATCCCAAAAACCCATTGCTCTGAGAAAATCACAGAATTTCGACCCATCAATTTGTGCAATGTTGTTTACAATTTTTTTTCCAAGATCTTGATGGCTAGGCTTAGGGATTGTCTCTCACTGCTCGTTACTAAAAACCAAAGTGCTTTTGTTCCAAGGAGATTCATTACTGATAATGCTGCAATTGCTTTTGAATTATTTCACTCTATGAAAACTCGTTCCTCATCCAAAAGAGGCGTAATGACAATGAAATTAGATGTGATGAAGACTTACAACAGAGTCGAATGTCCTTTTCTTGAACTTGTTTTCTCCAAGCTAGGCTTTGAGACGAAATGGATCTCTAATATCATAAACTGTGTTACAACTGCCTCTTTCAGAATTAATATTAACTGGACCCCTTCGGAAAGCTTTAAACCTTCAAGAGGTATGCGACAAGGGGATCCACTCTCGTCTTATCTATTCATTCCGGTGGCTAACAATTTTCTCATCTCCTCATGAAAGTGGTGGATTAAAGAATTATCCACAATGCTAAGGTATGTAGAAATGTCCTCCTATCTCCCATCTCTTTTTTGCAGATAATAGTCTTCTTTTTGTACGTGTTACCCCACAAGAATGTAGTTCAGTGCTGAAAATCATTAATATGTATGAAAGGGCTTCTGGACAACATATTAATCCTTTGAAATCAGAGTTATCCTTCAGTAAAGGCGTGTTACATACAAAGAGGGGGGAATTGCAACGGGTGTGCGGATTTCCGCCGATTGAAAAGCATCCTAAATATCTTGGACTCCCGACCCTTGTCGGAATTTTGAAGAAACAAGTGTTCACTTCGATTTGGATAGAGTGAACAATCTAATTAGTTTATAGTCAAGTAGGAAGATCTCCAAGGAAGGAAATGAAATACTCGTTAAGTATGTGGCCCAAACAATCTCATCTTATGCTATGTTGTTATTCAATTTTTCAGAAACTCGTGTTGATCAAATGCATTCCAGGTTGGCCAACTTCTGGTGGGGCTCTCATGAGGGAAAACTTAACACCCATTATATGTCTTGGGAAAAATTGTGTGTTTCAAAATTATGTGGAGGTCTCAGATTTAGGAATCTCAAATGGTTTAACGAAGCACTATTTGTGAAGCAAGGATGACACATTCTCTCAAATCCAAATACCTTGTTCTCAAAGGTGTTGCGGGTAAAATATTTCCCTCATTCTTACTTTTTGCACGCCCAGTTGGGGTTGTGGCTTAGTTTTTTATGGAGAAGCATTTTGGGCACAAAATCTCTTATCGACATAGGCTGCGTTTGGAGAATTGTTGATGAGAATGATGTGAGTATTTGGAATGATTCGTGGCTGGAAAATATTGTTAACCTTAAGGTTTCCTCGACTACTATTCCAGGGTTCGAAAATGCAAGGGTGCGAGATCTGATCAATGACTTGCTTGAGGACTGAGATTGGGGGAATATTTTCAACCGGTTTATGATGTTGATCGTCATCTCATTCTGAGTGTTCCTCTCACACCAACAATGCACAATGATTAGATTTTCTAGACTGAGAAATCTTTTGGGAGGTATCCAGTTTGATCGGGATACAAAATGCATGTTCATGACTTGGCATAAGGCTCTTCCGATAATCGCTGGAATAGTCTTTGGTCGTTCACCTCCCCTCCCAAGGTTAATTTTTTTTTGTGGCAGGTTTGCTATGGTGTTCTTCCAACCCGTGACTTTTTGGTGAGAGGTCATATTGTGGAGGACAAAAGTTGTCCTTTGTGCCTCCAAGAGGTGGAATCTCCTTTGCATGTAATTCTTTTATATCATGGAGTGGAAGAGTTGTGGAATGAATGAGTGTCGAATTTTCAAAAGTTCTTTGACCCATCTATTGGGTTAGTCCAAAACCTCATTAAATGGGTGTCTTCGTTGGAACCAAGAGTGGTGGGGCTGATATGCACAATTGATTGGATGGTTTAGACTCAAAGAAATGAACGCATTTTCTATAATAAGGTGACCCAAGACTGTATTTGGGTCGAGAGGGCCATGGAATGGATGAATTGTTGAAATACATATGATGTTGTGCCTTTTGTGGGTAGTAATCGACAAGAACCTCCCTATTGGTCTCCCCTAGAGGGTTTTATCAAAATCAATACGGATGTGGTTGTCACTGCTAATTTTAGGGCTGGTGTTGGATTTATTGCCCATAACAGTGATGGACAGGTCATGGAAGCTCGTTGTAGGGCTATTCAAGCCTCCTAGAGCCCTGTGGTGGTGGAGGCATCTGTCATACTCCATGTGATCCTTCTCACCCCCTCAAAAGATTGGATCAATGTTTTGGTGAAATCTGATTGCTTGGAAGTGATTATCACTTTATCAAAGAAGAAGGAGGACTCCCGGGATTTTGGCCAAATTTTGAGAAAGATTTGGTCCTTAGCCGAATGCTTCAATGAATGCAACTTTTCTTTCATCAATTGAGGGGGTAATCTGAATGCTCATCGTTTGACTTGTTTTGAGAAATCATGGTGTGACCATTATTGGGTGGACACTTTCTATGATTGTATTTGTTGGTCTAGTTTGATTGATCAGTAATATTTCATCTCTTTTCTCAAAAAAATTTATTTTAAAACCCACATTTTCAAGAAAAACCTCATAATAAATGGTGTGGAAAATTTATTTATAAATTAATAACCCCAAATTGATCTTTTCATTCTTGTGTCACGCTGCTCTCTTCCCTCTTCTTGAATGCCTTCAATTTCCAAACCTTTTAGACGTCGATTGAAATATTTATGAGGTTTTATCCTTATGCACCTAACTCCCCTTATAATATCAAGGTAATCTAAACTAAACTTTTAATTTGGGATGTTTTATATTTATAAATTTGTTGGGATCCATTATTGTAATTTGATATATTGATTATTTTGATAATTAAGATGTTAGTTCTGTAATTATATTATCTGCATAATGTTATGCATTCTTAAAAATACCAATTAGGATCTGTGTTATCACTGAGAGGATGATTGTGTGAATCAGTAATATTTTCTTTTTGTGATTTCTTTTTTAAGAAATAACTTTCATCTCCAATTAGTTATAAATGACTCTGTTAGAAAACAAAACATGAGAACAACCACATGAACACATATATTTACAAGGTTCACTACTCAATAAAAGTGGTTAGTCCTTGATATGGTTTAAAAGAAATCCAAAACCACACAAACCACTAGAAAATAATCCTTTTGGTGGTTACAACAAGTATGAAACATCTTTTCAATTAACATTGTAGTCAATCGACAATGTGTGTACTCATCGCACAGATAAGAGATATAATAATGTTTTGTAACAACTATAAAAACCTTCTCCAACAGGATTTGATATGGTATCACTGTGATGCTTGAACTTTCTTCACACTTTTCATTCTGGAAAGTATTTCTTCTTACTCCTCACTGTATTGAACAACAATGAGGAAGAACCTTTTTATGTTCAATTGCAGTTCGTTCGATAAGTTCTTCTGGTGCGTTTATCCAATATACTATGTCTGTTGCCTCCTGTAGATTGATACTAATTTTATGCCATGTTAATCAGATCGCCTCGACACACTATTCGTCTGATACCAACTGATAGAAAACTTTGTCAGGTATCTGTCAAACTGATGCCACTAAAACCTATTTGTTCGATCGTCTCTTGTAACATACTATTATCATCTTTCAGGTACTTCTTGACCCTTTCTTTGATCATCTTTTGTTTGAATCTTGTTCTGGGTCATTCCTAGGGACTTTTGGAGATTTTTTGGAATTTTGGGGGTTATGTACTATTGTCGCACGACTAGGGAAAGATGTGTTGTTTGGCCCATAAAATCGTGCACCCTATTTAGTGGTTCTAGAAGGCGGTGAATGGTTGACGCACAATTAGTCCAAATTGTGTGACCTCCCCTCCAAAAAGTGTGACCTTGGGTAGTGTGAGTTTGTACAGTTGTCACATGATTAGTTTAACCATGTGACCAAACCATGTAACATTTACAAAATCCTTGTGATGAAACACATTTAGTACTGACTATGCGACCTAACCTAGTAAACCATTCAAACAAGTTTTTAACCCCTCGAAAAATCTAATTAAAATCTTTAACCCCCTATTATAAATCATAAACAACTCTCATTCAAACCTAATATGAGCCTTTGGCTTTTGGAGGCTGACAAGAAGAAAAATAGATCCTCCAACACCTCTTTTTCTCAGATTGAAGCGTCAGCGAATGCATTTGATCTCTCTCCTATAAGTGATTTCTCCATGATTTGGAATTTCCCTTTACTCACTTCTATTCTCCCATAAGATTGATGAATCCTCATGTCGTTGATGGATCTAAACCTTTATTTGATGGATTGTAATTCTATAGATTCCTTTTTGATCTTACCCACCTTATATTCTTTGTTGGTGATTCTTGTTTCGGGTGATTGATTGTTTGATCATGCGATAAAAGGTAGGTGCTTCCGTAAGGTTTTTCCCTATAATTGAAACCTTGATTTATTACTTGAATTGAAATGTATTTTCCATTGTTTTATAAACCTTTAATTGTTATGATTTGATGATTGATTTCAAAGGAATGAGATTTAAGAATTAAAAAATATTTTCATAGGCTTTGGAAATATGTTGTGATTTTGAGAAAAGATATCTTGAAATTATTTGATGTTGATTCTTGAGAAACAAAAATTTAAATGAAATATTATTTTGAAAGGTATGAATTTGATGAAAACATATGATTTGGTTTTGAAATTAAAAAGGCATGTTGAAACTTAAAATTGGGAATTTGAACTGTGAATGATGAATTGAATTGAAATTGTTCATGATTAATTGATTGAATCACATGTTGTAATGACCCAAACAATTATAAATAAAATTTACCTTTTGTTTTATTTGAAATTTATTATTAAGTAATATGGTTGTAGAAAACACATGCACTTATTTTATTTTATTATACTCAATTGGATTTAGGAGACCATTAAGTATCCTTACTATGAATAATATAATCATTGAATAGTGATCACATTATTAGTATAAATATAGGGTTTTAACAAATCAAATTGACACAAACAAAGGAAGTGATGACCTCAAATAGTAGGATCATACCATATAAAGCCCATATATCGGAGATTCCAAGGGAGATAGCATCACTGAACTTTTCCCTTGACCAAACCCAAGGTGATATCTAGCATCTTAAACATGAGAGAAACCATTTATGGGATAATTTCAAGCTCATCAAGATCACGACCCAAACCATGTACACCGAACTACCCCATGAAAGTCTCACCATCACACACCTTAACCTTAGATCATTTAACAACGTCTTAAAGAGATACGTATCAAGAAACTTGAAATATTATTATGTACATTATTTTGTATAGAATAATGAATATATTTTCATCATATAATTTTTACTTTATAATTTTTATTTATTTTGATACTATAGAACACAAATAGTATTTTTGGGTAATATTCAAATTTAATTAAGGAATTTATTTTTGATGAATTAATGGATTTTTTGAAATAAATAATATTTTAACAAAATATTATTATTAAATTATTTTCATTAAATATAAATGATAATATAATTTTTATGAAGTCAAATTCAATTTTTATAAGGATTCAAAAACTGTTATTATAAAAAACCCAACATTTCTTATTAAATGTCGATTGTTATTTTAAAAATGAAAATACACATATTTATAAAATTATTTAGATAAAATGAATATTATTTTTGGAATTAGACCATCAAAATTATCCAATGATGATTTTTTCATAATTTTTTGAGATAGTTGAATTTTTGGGTAAAAGTTAAATGTTGTATAAATATATTTTGTGTATTATGACATCATAATAAAAAAAGAGATGTAATAAATACTATAAAGGGTATCCATGACCAAATATATATTTTTTACTTTTAAATAAGGTGATTTTATGTTTATTTGATTAATTTTATAAATGCATTATGAATCCCCCAAAACCATTAATATATTTTAAGGTTTTAAAATCATTTCTTTAAGAGTGTGACTCACCTCCACACAATCAAGGACATTATTTTATTTAGTTAGGCTCTCGGACTTATAAAATAATGTAAAATACTCCCATTTGGTAGAAACCATGGGAAAAAACCATGCGATGGTTTGTGGTTTTGGTTATTTTATTATGTAGAGTCCAAAACCTAAATAATAAATAAATCCCCCTCATTCCCTATATAAACCCACCCAATATCCCATTTCTATTCACTAAAAATATTATAAGAATGTCCATACTCTGTCATCCACTCTCTAGAGTCCTCCCAAGGCACCCTCAAGCTCTCAAGAATCCCCTCCCAAGCATTTGGAGTTGCACACTCAAGTAAGGGATTTCTCTCTTGTTATTTCCATCCAAGCACTTCTTTTATGTTTTGTCTCTGAAATTACATTTTCTTATATTGGGATATGTTCTTCCATATTACCCTTACTTTACATATAATGTATAAATTATTATATCTCCCTTTCAATCTCATTAATCCACCCATGATATTTTATGTACACTCATTACCATGTCGAAATATAGTTAGGATTCTTTTCTTTATTCAAGTTTCTTCATTAACATATGACTTATATTCCCAATTTATAATGTTGGTATATTTTTTCAATGTCCCTATTACTATAAATTTTATTTATATATGATTATATAACCCTTTTTCTCTCATCAACTCATTTTTATGAATCTTTAAGTGATGTCGTTATGCTGCCGAAATTTCACTATGGTTTTTCCATGCCAAAACAATTATATAGTGAATACCATGCCCATTTCCTATAAAGGGTGTTCACATTTATGAACATATAAATTTTTATTATGGAATTAAATGTATTAATTTTACACTCCTTGATAATGGAATAAAAATTTATGAAAATTGATTCAATGTTTTATGATCTATGTGGCACACTTAAGCATGAGAATGAAATGAATGTGATGGGTGTGCTCAGAATTATATAGCACTCTAATGCATTGGGTAATGTTTAGTATCATAATACATCATGTTGGGACATGGAGTGAACCTGATTCCTATATGGTACTTTTTCCATTATGATGTCTAAGTAGTTAGCCTTAACATATGTTTATGATGCAATGTTTTAAGTTGTTTCCACATTTCCCATGTTATGATTATCATGCTATATCATGCCTTATTATTCACATTCATTTTATTCCCCATTGATATGCCTATTTTATAGCATGTATTATCTTATTCATGTTATATAATTTTTATTCCCTTACTGGGCTTTATAACTCACCCCTTTCTTATGTATGTCCCCAGGTTATCCTGTGCAGTTTTAAGTTCGAACATGTTAAGGAAGTTTTCAATAAAGACCATGTTTTTTTTTCGGTTTTAAATTGTTATGTAATGTAACTAATTCACAAAGACACCAGATTTATCTATCTTCTAGGTTTTATTAAGTATAATATTATGTAATAAATCATGTATTAATGTGAAATAAAGATCATGGTTGTTATAGTTGGTATCAAGGGAAAAGTTTAATTATTTTTGGGATTGGGATTAGAAAACTCTAGAGAAAGCCTTAGGGATAAGACTAAGTATAAGAAAACATACCTAAATTTTGGTAAGTATAGAGTATGTGGTTTATTTATAAAATGCATCCCTATTTAGATAATACAACTAGACATGGTTCTAGTAAAAATTTACCTAGGGGTAACAACCCCGACAAGGTGTGTCGGGCCTGACTCAGTGTAACCTGGTACCTAAGAATGGTCCTTACTGCACACCTAGTTTGAAACTCCTAGAGAATATTCTTTAGTAAATTCATAAGATCATTATGAATTATTTTTAAGGGAATAATAAAAAATTATTATAAGAATATGTGTTAGGAAATAGATCATGGATAACATAGATTGAAGCCTAGAAATTCATAAGTTAAAAAATAAATTTAATTTATAAGTTATCCCTTTAATGTCATTAGATTACACTTTATGTTTTTAATAGTATAAAAATACTCATCCATAATTTTTCTTTTATTCTAGAAAATGACCAGAAATAGGAGGAATTAGGTAAATAATCAACGCAACATGCAATGTGATGACTGCCCCAACGAGATTCTCAACCCTGATTAGAGAAGGAATCACACGATTTATAATGACACTCTCACAGTTAAATCATGTTCTAAATAGAAACCTAGATCAGGAGGAGTGTGAAAATCCCCTTAAGAGAGAAAAAACTACAATTGATACCTTTATGTGACAAAGACCCCCTAATTTCAATGGATCATCTGATCCCTTAATCATGGAACAATGGATCAACTCCATTGAGAAGATATTCTCAATCCTTCAATGTTTTGAACAAGAAAAGGCCCTACTAGCTGTTTATCTTATGGAGGAAGAAGCTAATCAGTGGTGTACATTGATCAAGAATACGAAGGTTGAGGAAGAGATCAAATCCATGGAGTGGAATTAATTTTGTAAAATTTTTTTCAATAAATATTTTCCTCACACTCTTCGATATAAAATGGAAAGGGATTTGATCACTCTCAAGCAAAAAATATGCTGAATCTATTGGGGAATATGAGGAAAACTTCACAATACTTTCATGATACACCTACAATTTTGTTGTTAACCCTGAATGTAAGGTTTAACGCTTCTTTTGTGGGATAAAACCTAGTCTATGAAAATACCTAGTGATCCGTGACATTGATAGCTATGTGGAAATTATCTGATGTTCCCTCAAAGTTGAAATGAAGATCAGCGAATGTCAATGGTATCAGGAGGATAAAAAGAAGAAGGTGGAGTTTAATTCTGGTGGTCTAATGGATAAATCTAATGGTGCCAATAAATTTCAAAATCCCAATTTTCAAAGGTATGGGAAGAATAACCCAAGAAATTGACTAAGGGGGATGAGGAAATGATTTAGGCGTGAAAAGGAAGGACAACTAGAAAAGGATTGCTGATAGGAGAGAACTTCTAATTAGATAGAGGAAAGGAATGCTCCAGTCAACCCTCAAAAAATTGTTCATTGCTTCAACTGTAAGGAACTGGGGCACTTTTCAAACCAATTCCCTAATCTAAGGGTTTTTAGAGACAACTAATAACCTCAAAGGCAACAAGGGAGATCTTTTTCTATCATGACAATTGAGGTGGATCCTGAAAATGAAGTGGTGATAGGTATGCTAGTTATTCATTCAAGAATAGTGAATTTACTTTTTGATTATGGTTTTATGCATTTTTTAGTATCCTGAAAGTTTAATAGAAATATTCAAATATAACCATATAGAATGGATGTATAGCTTTCAGTGAAAATGGAAAATGAGGAAATTATTGAATCCCAAGTATATAACTCCTCCCCTATCACAATTTGTGGGCTGAACTTCCCAAAGAACCTTTTCATACTCTCTTTGGTTGAATTTGATGCAATTATGAGAATTGATTAGATTTCACCATATAGATCCAACATAAATTTCTTTGAGAAGGGCATCACTCTTCATCTTGTGAATTGACCCCCGATTATGTACAAGTGCAACGAGGAGGATGAATATTATTTAGCATAAACATCACAAGAATGGATAATATTTCTCTATGATCAAGCGTATCTATCCCAAATGATTGAGTATAAGGAAATAACCATCCTCAAATACATTACTATTGTGAGGGAATGTGCTGATGTGTTTCCTAAGGAATTTACTGGTCTTCCTCCTAGCTGAGAGGTTGAATTTTCCATCCAGATTATACATGGGGAATTACCATTATCCAAGACTCTGTAAAGAATGGCTATTGTAGAACTTGAGGAGATGAAGAAACAACTATAAGAGGATCTGGATAAAGGGTTCATATGACCAAGTGCTTCACCGTGGGGTGAACCAATCCTCTTTGTAAAGAATAAGGATGGTTCAATGTGCCTTTTCATTGATTATCACGAGCTCAACAAGATCATGATAAAGAGAAATTATCCCCTTCCATGGATTGATGACTTGTTCGATCATCCATGTGGTGAAAAATACTTCTCCAAGGTGTATTTTTGGTCAGGATATTACCAACTTAGGGTGAATAAGGAGGTTATCCACAAGATTTTTTTTTCTTACAAGGTACGAACACTATGAGTTCATAGTAATTCCATCCAGACTCACTAATTCTCTAAAAATCTTCATGAACTTGATGAATAGAGTCTTTAGAGATTACCTCAAAAAATTTGTGGTAGTATTTATAGATGATATTCTAATATACTCCAAAATCAAGGAGGATCATGAGGAGTATCTGAATATTGTGCTAAAGACCTTACGAGAGGATATGATTTATGCCAAGTATAGAAAACGTGAATTTTAGTTGAAGGAAGTATCTTTCTTGGAGAATACCATCACAAGAAATGGTATATCTGTGGAACCTTCAAATACTGAAACAATTTTAGGATGTTCAAGGGAAACATATATGATATATATCTATAGTTTCCTTAGATTTTTTGGGCACCACCGTTGATTTTTGAGAAATTTCTTGTGATTGTGAAACCCTATAAGCAAGATAACTTGGAAGGGGGGCAATTTTGCTTATAATGATGAATGTGAAGAGAGATTCAGGGAGATGAAAAAGAGGCTTACCACTAAACATATGATCACACTACCCAAAAGTGGAGAGATTTTTATGGTGTTCAATGATGATTTGAATAAGGGATTTTGTTGTGTGTTAATGTAGAATGACAACGTTATTTCTTAAGCTTCAAGGTAGTTGAAAGTTCATGAACAGAACTATCCAATGAATGATCTAGAGTTGGATGCAGTTATCTTTTATTTGAAAACATGGTAGAATTATCTCTTTGGGGATATTTTTGAAATATATATAGATCAAAAAATCCTCATGTATGTATTCATATAGAAATAGCTGAATATAATCCAACCAAGATGGTTAGAGCTGATCAAAGACCATGACTGGTCAATTCACTACCATCATGGGAAATCGAATAAATTGGCAGATGCTCTAAGAAAATAGGATCAAGAAAGTTTATCATTTATGATAATTTATAAGGATCCGATCTTCTTGGATTTGAAAAGTATGTACATGAGAATCATAAAGAAAATAACATAATCAATTCTTTCACAAATTATTATGCAACTATCCCTTCTAGAGAGGTTAAGATATGATCAAAGAAATGATGTGGGAATTCAAAAAGAAAGTGGAAACTATAAGGAAAGGGAAATCATCAGAGTTAAATTTTAATGAATAAGTAATTGTGAGATTTGGGTCAAGACTATGTGTTCCATCAAATCTTGAGTTAAAGAAGGAACTATTGGATGATTCACATAGTTTGACTTTTTCCATTCACCTAGGAAGCACAAAGATGTATTGAGATATCCGTGAGCACTATTGGCAAGACAATATGAAGAACAAGATCCATGAATATAGATAAAAGTGCCTATAATGTTTGTAAGTCAAAGTTGAAAGTCATAAGTTTAAGGGGATGATGCAACCATTACCCATACCAATATGTAAATAGGATAACATAACTATAGGACCTTGTCATCAGGCTTCCAAATAAATCCAAAGGAAACAATGCTATATGTTTTTTTTGGATATTCATACAAAGACAACTCACTTTATCACAATTCAAGAGGATTTCTCACTGGATAAACCTGAATGAATATACATCATAGAAATGGTGAGGCTGTATGGAGTACCACTATCGATTGTATCTGATCGATATATGAGATTCACCAATAAGTTCTGGAAGAGTCTCCAATATGCTCTGAATACTGAGTTGAACTTCAACATGACCTATTAACCTCAAACTGATGGAAAATATGAGTGAACTATCCAGACACTTAAGGATACATTGAGAGCATGATCAATTGACTTCAAAGGAGGATGAGATCAACATCTTTCTATGATATATTTCTCTTACAACAAAATTTTCTACTCAAGAATCCAAATGGATCTCTATGAATCCCTTTATGGGAAGATGTGTAAAACACTGGAATGTTGGGATGAAGTTGGGGAATAAAAATTGCTAGGTCCTAAAATGGTTGAGGAAATAGTGGAGAAGTTTAAGACTATCCAGTAGCATATCAAAGCTGATTAGAGTCAACAGAAGGGCTATGATGACAATCATTGACGAGACCTAGAGTTTGATATTGGAGACATGGTATTCCTCCACATATCTTTATAGAAGAAAGTGATGATATTTGGGAATAAGGGAAATCTTAGTCCAAGATACATCATCCCCTTTGAGATCCTTGATCACATAGGAGCGGTGGCCTACCGACTTGCACTCCCACCTAACCTATCTCAAGTACATGATATATTCCATGTATCCATATTGAGAAGTTACATACCAAAACTCTTACATGTACTCACTCCATAGGCAGTACCATTGGAAAGTGAAATTTCTTATGAGGAGAAATCGGTGAAGATCTTAGATCATAGAGACAAAGTTCTATAGAATAAGACAATGCACCTAGTCAAAGTGCTATGGAGAAACCACAAGTTTGAAGAAGTGACTTGGGGACTGGAGGAGGTGATGAAACAGAGTTACCCTTATCTATTTTAGTGAGGGAAATGAAAATTTCAAGGGTGTAATTTCTTAAAGGGGGAATATTGTAATGACTCGAATGATTATAAATAAAATAACCCTTTTTTTATTTGAAATGTCTTATTAAGTAATATGGTTATAAAAAACACATGCACTTATTTTGTTTCATTATATCCAATTTTATTTAGAAGACTGTTAAGTATCTTTACAATTGATAATATAGTTGTTGAAAAATGATCATATGATTAGTATAAATATAGGGTTTTAACAAATCAAATTGACACAGACAATGGAAATGATAGCCTTAACCAATAGGATTGTACCCTATAAATCCCGTCTATCAGAGCTTCCAAGGGAGATAGATTAATTGGGATTTTCCCTTGACTAAGATCAAGATGAGATCCAAAAACTTAAGCATGAGAGAAACATTTACAAGAGAAGTTCAAGATCATCGAGATCATGACCCAAAACCATATACACCAAACCACACCATGAAAGTCTCACAGTCACACACCTTATCCTTATGGAATTTTCCAGTGTATTAAAGTGATATGTATCAAGACACTAGTAATATGATTATGTGCATTATTTTTTATATAATAATTAATAATTTTCATCATATTATTGTTACCTTATAAATGATTTTTATTTTGATACTATAAATCATGAATAATATTTTTGGGTAATATTCAAATTCAATTAAAGAATTTATTGTAATGAATTAATGGATTTTTGAAATAAATAATATTTTAATAAAATATTATCATTACTTGTTTTTTATTAAATATAAATTATCATATAATTTTTATGAAGACAAAAGTAATTTTTATAAGGATTTGAAAATTGTTATTGTCAAAAAAACCTAACCTTTCTTATTAAATGTAAATTATTATTTTAAAAGTGAAAATACACATATTTAAAAAATTATTTAGATAAAATGAATATTTTTTTTGGAATCAGATCATTGATATTATCCAATGGTGAATTTTTCATAATTTTCTGAGACAATCAATTTTTTGGGTAAAAATTAAATATTGTATAAATATAAATTGTGTATTATGACATCATAATGACCCAAAAGTGTTGTAATAAATAATATAAAGGATATAAATTATCAAATATATTTTTTTAAATTTAAAATAATGTGATTTTATGTTTATTTTATTAATTTTATTAATCCATTATGAATCCTCCAAAACCATTAATATATTGTAAGGTTTAAAAATCATTTCTTTAAGAGTGTGACTCACCTACACATAATAAAGTGAATTATTTTATTTAGTTAGTCTATTAGTCTTATAAAATAATTTAAACCACTCCCATTCGTTAGAATCCATGGGAAAAAACCATGGGATGGTTTGTCGTTTTGGTTATTTTATTATGTAGAGTCCCAAACCTAAATAATAAAGAAATCCCCATCATTTCCTATATAAACCCACCCAAGATCCCATTTAACTTCAATAAAACTATTTTAATCACATAAATACTATTACATACACTCTCTATATTCCTCCCAAGGATCTCCAAGGTCTCAAGAAGCCCCTACCAAGCATTTAGAGTCACTCACTCAAGTAAGGGATTTCTCTCTTCTCATTTCCATTCAAGCACTTATTTTATGTCATGTCTCTTAAATTACATTTTATTATGTTGGGAGACATTCTCAAATATTACAAGTACAATAAATATAATTTATAAATGATCATATCCCCTTTTAACTCTCATTAATCCTCCCATGATTTCTTATGTACACCCGTTATCATGCCGAAATATAGTTAGAATCATTTTCTTGATTCAAGATTCTTCATCAACTTATAACTTATATTTCTAATTTTTAATGTTGAGATATGTTTTTCCATATCCCTATTACTACTCATTTTATTTATATGTTATGGTAGACCCCTTTTTATCTCATCAACCCATTTTTATGAATCTTTAAGTGACATCGTTATACTGCCAAAATTTCACTGCAATTTTTCCATGCCAAAACAATTATGTAGTGAATATCATACCCATTTCCCATAAAGGGTGTTAAAATTTATGCACATATACTTTTTTATTTTGTAATTAAATGTATTTATTCTTCACTCCTTGATCATGAAATAAAAATTGATGAAAATTGATTCAATATTTTATGATCTATGTAGCACACTTAAGCATGAGAATGAAATGAATGTGACAGGTGGACTTAAAATTATATAGCACTCTAATGCATTGGGTAATGTTTATAACCATGATACATCATGTTAGGAAAGAGAGTGAAACTAATTCCTTTATGGAACTATATCCATTATGATTTATTTGCAGTTATCCTCGATCTATGTTTATGCTACAATGTTTTAGGTTGTTGCCACTTTTCCCATGTTATGATTATCATTCTATATCATGCATTATTATTCAAGTTCCTTTTATTCCCCATTGATATTACTATTGTCTAAAATTTATTATCCTATTCATGTTATACCATATTTATTCTCTTACTGGGCTTTATATCTCACCCCTTTACTATGTATGCCCCTAGGTTATCCCATGCAATTTTAAGTGCGAGAATGTTAAGGAAGTTTTCAATAAAGATGATGTTTTTTTTCTATTTTAAATTATTATATAATATAAAAAATTCCCAAATACACTAGAATTATCAATCTTATGTCTTGTATTAAGTTTAATCTTATTTAATAAATAATGTATTCATTTGAAATAAAGAGTAGGTTTTTTATATATGTGGTCATACATTGTTAGTGGGTGACTAGGATATGTACACTATGACTCTGACTCCTTGAAAATGGATTGATAGTGACGACTATAACTAAACCAAGATCAACATGATTTATCTAGATGTAATGTTGATTAATTTTATCATAATTACTTGAGCCTTAGGGACATGTATACACATATTGATCCATGATGATTGACTGAGTAGTGTGAGGATCCTAAATCAAAGAACTAACTGACCTCAAGGATTAAGAGAATGGTGATTTGTTATGATTTGATTATTACATGACATTTATTATATAACTATTTTAATTATCCCCTTTATTTGATAAAAATTTCCATTTAATCCTATTTTTTTATATCTTTCATCTACTTGATTAGAATTCATGTTTTTACAAAAATTATGAAAATGATTTTCCATGCCTTATCTTTAAGATCCTAAATCAAAGAAATAAATGACCTCAAGTATTATGAGAATGGTTCATTGTTTTGATTTTATTATCACATTACATTTATTGTAGAACTATTTTAATCATCCCCTTGATTTATGAAAAATTTCCATTAAATCATATTTTTTATATCTTTAATCTACTTGATTAGAAATCATGTTTTCACAAAAATTATGAAACTGATTATACATGCCTTATCTTCTTTAAATTTAAGTATAAATGGTGAATTTGTATTGGAACTTATTATGGAAGACTTGGTGAGATCCTATTGGGATATTGTTTCTCTCAACCTACTTTTTTCATTCGATAATTTTTAGATTATATTATGATAGGTCTAGAAAAAGGGAAAGCGCCACTCAGAGATGGTGGGTGTGCTTGACTCACGATACCTCAGAGTGATGGTGGTGACTGATGAAGATATATTACACTTTTTACATGGGGATTGTGAGACCTTGTATCTATGGATGTTTTTTTGTCTTTTGGATGCTATATTACTTTGGGATATCTATCTACTTGTGGTACTTTTCTCCTTGAGGAGTGTTTGGCATAATGACTATTCATTGATTTATCTTACATTGTTATATATTGATAGTTTTTTCTTGTGAAAGAACCACTACCTTTGAATCATAGTTAATGACAGGAGCTGGTAAAAAACCTGTGGGGATCATGAACACCCTTTGGGATCTGTCAAGGATGGATCTGGTATCTTTGTACCATGGTATTTGGGTTGGTTTGTGAAAAATGGCATCGAAGGAGAAAGGTTGAAAATATTTCCTTGATGTCAGCATAGAGTCTAGGATTTTCTAGTAGTTAGGAAGAAATATTTTTGGGACTTACGAGGTAATTATGAGTGATTGTTAGGATATCACTTATTATAATGACCCTTAAGTCACTCTGAGTGTTTAAGAAAAGTTTCAATGAGGAATGAATTGATCTGATTCAAGTCTTTTCCTAAATTTGATATGAGTGGTTTGAAATCCTAGAAATTTTAATTTTATCATATTGAATTGATGTTCTTGTATCTCTTGATTATTTTTATTATGTGAGTATATTTACTGATGTTTTTTTATTTCCAATTGATGTTGTGTAGTACCATTCCCCTGAGAAGGCATTTGAATAAAACTTAAGAGGGATTTGTCAATGAACCATGTAAAATGAACCCTTAAGTGGATCATAATCTTGTTGAGATAGTGGTGCATGCTATCCAAGATCTGGGATAGGTAGTTGGAATTGTTCCTATTTAGGATCTAGTAGTGGAACCTCAAAGGGATAAATATGGAGATCATGTTTGGGAGTTTCTACATCAGAAACCACCATATTTATAAAGCTTGAATAACCCTTAAGAGGTATAGGATTGGTTGAAAAAGATTGAGTTTATTTTTTATTTTTTAGAAATTCAAAATTCAATAAAGGTGAAATATGCTACCTTCAAGATTAAAGGGCCTAGAAGAAGGTGGTGGGATTCAATGGTTATGACAGAAAAACATGAGTGATTGGAGTGGGTAGACTTTAGAGATCATTTCATAGAGTAGTTCTATCCATATTGGATGGTTTTGAAAAAATATATGGAGTTTCTTAGACTCTAATAGGAAGATAGGTCTGTGAATTAGTATGAAAATCACTTTGTTGAACTCATTTAGTTTACTAATGAGGTAGTGATGAATGAGAAGTTTAAGGCATGAAGATTCGAGGTGGGACTTCGACCTGATATTTGATCTCAGGTTTTCATGATGAAGATCACTTATTATGAAGATGTGTTGGATAGATAATTAGTGGTAGAGATTGACCTGAGAGGTAAGTTAGGGTTTATGAGAGTTCCTCTTAGTCCTAGTGGAAGTTCTATTAGTTTATTTATGGAAAAGAGGAAACATGATGAGTCTCATTGTGGAACATGACAGCAGGCATCATCTAGACCTTTTGTAGGGTTTGGCAGAGGCCCATTGACTTTCTTCCAGTGTGGAGATGTTGGGAATTAAAAACTAATTTGTATTGAGGCACCAAAGATAGTTGGTTCATGTGGCCATTCATGCCAATTTCACAAGTTCTATCATATCTTTTAGGCCCCACATAGTAGCATAAGCTCATCAACAACTAAAGGTACTATGTTGAAGTTAGACTCTTCAAGATCTAAGGGGTTCTAGCCACATACATCTGGAATAAATCTTCCTCACATAGTGGAGGAGTCTCTATAGGAATATGATGTGGGTTCAAAAACAGTGAGAGGTACCTTAAATATAGATTCATCTTTAGTGAATTCTTTATTTGATATCAATCACTACTGGAATTTTACCCTTTACCAACGGTTCTAAACCATTCGTAAAGGCTGGGAAACCATTTTTATATTATATACCAACGTTTTCCCAAACCGTGGCCAAGTAACCCATTTGTATAGGCTTATACCAACAGTTCTATGTAAACCATTGGTATATGTGTTAAATTAAGAGACATACCAATGGTTTCACAATCTGTTGGTATATGTTACCCTTATACCAACGGTTTAGAACCATTGGTATATAGTGTAAAATATACATTCAAAGGATATACCAACGGATTTGAAAACTGTTGGTAGAAGTTTATACCAACGGTTATAACAAAACCGTTGTTATAATATACATAAAAGGGCTATACCAATGGTTTTGAAAACAGTTGGTATACATATGTTATAGCTCTACAGTAGCAACAACCAGTAGCCACCTCCAACCTGCAACCTACAACTCTCCATGACCTGCAACCTACAACCTGAATCCAAAAGGCTACATGGGATGTTTAAAATTCATCCAGAATTCAGAAATTTAGAAATTTAAAATTCATTCCTCACTCAAACCACAACACAAGAGAAAAATCCAGAATCCAATACATCCACAATCTAATACATCCAAAATTGAAATGCAATAACACCCATAACACCAATACAAAATTAAAATCCAATACATCCAGAATCCAATACACATAACAGTATTCCAAATTTAGAATTCATTACCAATACAGCTAGAATCCAATACATCCAGAATTCAAAAATTTAGAATTGAAAAGCAATAACAGCCATAACAGTATTCAAAATTTAGAATTCACTCTTCACTCAAACCACAACACCAATACACACAAGAGAAAAAAACTACATGTTATAGGAAGCACACGGGATGTTTACTCATGGTCTTGGGTTGACTATCTTAAAACCAACAGAAAAACTTGGGTAGAGTGGACAAGGATCATGATACCCATAAGATAGAAAATGGTAGTGGTCATGTTCTTAGACCTAGGATGAGTTATAGGAAGCATATGGGATGTTTATATTCCTCTAATGACTATGTATCCATGTATAAATGGTTCTTGATGTGTTACTGGGAAACATTGGCCAATCTCGACATATGAGATGGGTTACCAGAATAACCTACATGTTTTTCATAGACTTTTTAATTGCAATAAGGGGGTATGTGGATAATTTCAATTTGGTATCCTGGGTGTGATTTGAGATGAATCCCCATTTTGGGTAGTGGGTATGAATATTCAATTATGTCTTTGGTATTGGGTTCCCAAAGGGACTTTGGTTTGGTCCTAGAACCCACTGTTTGAGGGTGGGATTAGTGTATTAAATGTCACGTGTTATAGAATAGGGGTAGGAGTTCCTCACATGAGAATTGGATTGTGTGAGGATGGACCATGAATCCTTGTGATAAAGTATCAACACAATCTGAATACGTTTGGTCGGTTTTCTGTATGCAAGTTGTTGTTTTCACTTAAAATACTGTCCATTTAAAATTAAAGTGAGACAATTTGAGTGGTATCGGACACACTATTCCTTCGATTGAGGCGGGTTTGACTCGTACATTTCACAAATGACCCATGGATTGTTTTTATAAAGTATAAATAGAATCTAAATGCATTTGGTCAATTTTCTGTATGCTAGTTGTTGTTTTCACTTAAAATGTTGTCCATTTCAAATAAAAGTGAGACACTTTGAGTGGTACCAGCAATAATGTGCCTCATATTGAGACAATGTTGACCCGTACACGTAAAAAATGACCGATGGATCCTTGTTCTAAAGTATAAACATAATCAGAATACATTTGGCTGGTTTTCCGAATGTCTGTTGTTTTTACTTAAAACAGTGTCCATTTTAATGAAAAGAGAGACACTTTGAGTGGTACCAGTCACACTGTGCCTCAGATTGAGGTGGGGTTGAATCTTACATGTCACATATGACCCATGGATCTTTTTCCTAAATTATCAAAACAATTCGAATGCGTTTGGTTGGTTTTCTGTATGCCAGTTTTCGTTTTCACTTAAAATCCTGTCCATTTCAAATAAAAGTGAGATAGTTTGAGTGGTACCGACCATACTATGCCTCGTATTAAGGCAGGGTTGACTCTTACACTTCAAAATTGACACATGGATCGTTTTACTAAAATATCAATAGAATCCGAATTCGTTTGGTTTGTTTTCCGTATAAAAGTTGTTGTTTTCACTTAAAATCCTGTCCATTTCAAATAAAAGTGAGACAGTTTGAGTGGTACCGACCACACTATGCCTCAGACTGAGACGGGGTTAATTTGTACACATCACAAATGACCCATTGATCATTTTCCTAAAGTATCAACAGAATATGAATGCGTTTGGTCAGTTTTCCGTATGCCAAAGTTTGTTTTCACTTAAAATGTTGTCCAATTCAAATAAAAGTGAGACAATTTGAGTGGTACCGGCCACAATGTGCCTCAGATTGAGGCGGAGTTGACTCATGCATGTCAAAAATGAACCATGGATCCTTATTATAAATTATAAATGCAATCTAAATACGATTGGTCAGTTTTCTGTATGCCAGTTGTTTTTACTTAAAAGGGTGTCCATTTTAAACAAAAGAAAGACACTTCGAGTGATACTAGCCACAAAGTGCCTCATATTGAGGTAGGGTTGACTCGTACACGTCACATATGACCCATGGATCGTTGTAATAAAGTATCAACACAATAAGAATGCTTTTGGTTGGTTTTCCATACACCATTTGTTGTTTTCACTTAAAATGTTGTCCATTTCAAATAAAGGTGAGACACTTTGAGTGGTACCGGCCACATCGTGCCTTAGATTGAGTCAGAGTTGACTCGTACACATCAAAAATGACCCATGGATTATTTTCCTAAAGTATAAATAGAATCCTAATGTGTTTGGTCTATTTTTCATATGAAAGTTGTTGTTTTCACTTAAAATATTGTTCATTTCAAATAAAAGTGAGACAATTTGAGTGGTACCGGCCACACTGTGCCTCATATTGAGACAAGGTTGACATGTACACGTCAAAAATGACCCATGTATCATTGTCCTAAAGTATCAACATAATCTGAATGCGTTTGGTCAGTTTTCCGTATGCCAGTTGTTGTGTTCACTTAAAATGTCGTCCAATTAAAATAAAAGTGAGACACTTTGAGTGGTACCGGCCACACCGTGCCTCATATTGAGGCAGGGTTGACTCATACATGTCACAAATGACCCATGGATCCTTATTCTAAAGTATCAACACAATCCAATTACATTTGGTCAGTTTTCTGTATGAAAGTTGTTTTTACTTAAAAGAGTGTCCATTTTAAAAAGAGCTTAGATTGGGATCCAAGACGCCGAATAAAGAGTGTGATTGTCTCCGGAATCAAGGTAGGTGGTCCTTAGCCTTTCGTGAATTTTTGTGATGTTTTATATATGCTGAATCACTGCTCGCCCAATGTTGGGATGTCGGGTAGGGGGGTTGTCCGGGGTCTAGGGAGGAGGGTGGGGGGGGGGGGCTGTCTGGGGTCCAGGGAGGAGGGGGGGCTATTCGGGGGCTGTCCAGGGTCCAAGAAGGAGGGTGGGGGGCTGTCCAGGGTCCAGGGAAGAGGGGGGGGGGATGTATGGGGTCTAGGGAGGAGGGTGGGGGCTGTCCGGGGTCCAGGGAGGAGGGTGGGGGCTCTCCGGGGTCCAGGGAGGAGGGTGGAGGGGCTGTCCAGGGTCCAGGGTGGAGGGGGGCTGTCCGAAATCTAGGGAGGAGGGTGGGGGGCTGTCTCCAGGGAGGAGGGTGGAGGGGCTGTCAGGGGGCTGTTCGGGGGGTCGTCCGTGGGCTGTCCGGGGTCTAGGGAGGAGGATGGGGGGCGGTTCAGGGTCCAGGGAGGCCAGGGGATGTCCGGGGTCCATGAAGGAGGGTGGGGGGATGTCCAGGGTCCAGGGAGGGGGGTGGGGGTGGGGTTGTCTGGGGTCCAAGGAGGAGGGTGGGGGGCTATCTGGGGGGTTGTCACCAGGGAGGAGGGTGGGGGGCTGTCAGGGGGGCTATCTAGGGGGCTGTCTGGGGGGCTGTCTGAGGGCTGTTCGGGGTCTAGGGAGGAGGGTGGGGGGGAAATCTAGGGTCCAGGGAGGCCGGGGGCTGTCCGGGGTCCAGGGAGGAGGGTGGGTGGGTGGGTGGGGGGGGGGGGTCCGGGGGGCTGTCCCAAACACATGGGATAATATTTACATATTTTATAAGCAAATTCTTTCAAGGTTAAAAATATAATTTCAATATATCAACTTCTAATCAGACCATAAATTTTCTAAATTTCACTAAAAAATTAAAATTTCATTAAAATAGATAAAAAATAAAGATAATGTGACCTACATAATCACACATATATTCAGGCACAATAAATCAATAAACATCAAAGGTCAGTAATATCAGTCAAAAATGTAACGGAACAATCTGTCCTTCATCACCATCATCATCACCCTTAACCTCATCCTCATCATCATCCCCATCATCATCCCCAAACTCCTCCTCGCCCTCTTACTCAGCCTTGTCTTCATCATCTCCCTCCTCCTCTGCCTCGACCTCCTCCTCGCCCTCCTCCTTCGCCTTGGCCTCCTCCTCGCCCTCCTTCTCCTCCTCCTCGGCCTCATCCCCACCATTGTCTTGACCACCACTAGAACTACCACCTGGTGCACCATATATAGAATGCATCGATGAAATATATTCATCATAAGAAGTGCTGGCCTCTGGTGGAAGTGTCAAATGTAAAACTTCCATCAGTTTCATAAATGTAGTGCTTGCCCTAGAAAACAGTTCTGCCATCTCTGTGGCCCTTTTTTCAGCCTGTTCTGCCTATGCCTTAACCTAATGAAACTCGGTGGCACTACAAATCGTACCTAAGGAGGGCCAATACCTCATTGGAACTATAATCTTCCCAGGTCAGTAGCGTACTCTACCAGGGTGCTCATCTCTCAACACCTGATGTAAGTGATCATTTGGACCAAAATTGTCAGGTTCCTGGGCATCAAGGGCCTCTAAAGTAGCCTGTTACAAATATAAATAGATTATTAAGTTAAAAAATAGAGATTAAAATTTTAAATCTACAAAGAAAAACTTAAAATCTTCTGGTGAGTCGGTTCATAAACCGCACTTCCAATTTTCTTCTTTATACTTGAGCAAAACAATTTTTCTCGAGGCACACATCCTTCTATATTCAATTTATGCCTCTACAATGACATTGAATGTAGAAAACCATAATTAAAAATAGTATACCAAAAACACATAGTAATTGTATAGCTATAATTATATAACAACTTTAGTAATAGAATAAATTATGGAGGAAGAAATAGAAAGTTCAAGTCATAAAGAAAGATTATAAACTATCATACCTACCGTCTCTCATGATCTGGCATCGTAGTACGTCCTAATGTGTGGACGTATTTCTTAGTATTAATTTTTTTTTATTTCTTACAGATGCATCCTAAATAAATTTCAATAATTAGTATTAACGAAAAACATGAAAATTCTCATTTAAATACTTCTAATTTAATTAATACCGTAAATTGGCTAGTCACCCAATGAGTAATCATCTTTCAATACTGTTCTAATGGACAATCATCCACGATAGGGACTGCAGCTAACTCTGTGCCCACTCTAGCATGCCATCCAATGTACAACTCCTTCTTATAAGCTCTCCAAAGCTCTCCTAAATCCTTTAGGCGTGCTGGCCATGAACCCTCACCATCGGGGAAATTAAATCGCATCTGAAACCAAAATATTAATTCATATATATACAAAAATTAATATATTGCATTAAATAAAATAGTTTTTTTACCCATATCTCTACCCAAGCTTTATCCTTGACTTTATTTGGCAGTTGTCTCCATGAGAACGGACTGACAGGAATGATGTCGGAGTATTTGGAAAGCATCGCCAAAAAACTCCAACATTGCTACCCTGATTTTTCAATCATCTGACTATCTTCATTGTAGTCCACCGTCAACTGCGTGCGGTAGTTCCACACCGAATGCATGCGTGTACTCCCCCGCCCCCACTTCCTATCAGTAGATGTATCTTTTATGAAAGAGAAACAAATATTTTATCAATACATGTTATAATGAAAATAAATAATGGTGTAACAATTTGTTAGGGTTATATAAGTATACCTGTGGTAGTCTGATCAATGGGCACCGCTGGATCTGTAGAAACTGAAGAAACACCCTATACAGATGGAGTGGGTCCCAATGTATGCACTATAGGGATAGACTCTAGTAGAGTAGTAGTCGAAGAAGATGGAATATAAAAGTCCAGAGAGAAGGAAACAAAATTAAAAGAATATGACAGGGATGGATGGCCAAATGATGGATGGGGAGTGGGAATAATTATCAGATATGGTATAGATGGGTGAGGAGGCTTAGATATAAAGGGTGGTGAAAACATGGGAGGTCTAAATATCCTGTGTGTCCCTAACAACACACCAGGATCAGAATGTGTGATGGATGGTATGTTAGTGGGAGGGATAGGGTCTAATTGGGTACGTTGACAAGATCATCTAGCTCCCATACCACCCCCCCTCATACGAACACCCCAAGTACTGGAACCACTACTAGGATTCTCATCAAATAACCATCGCCTAATAGATGGATCCTAAAAAAATGTTTAAAAAAAATTAATCACATGAAATTATATATTTGTTAAATAAATATATTTGAAATAAAATACTCACTGTAGGCACTAGTCTTGGAATGCCCAGCTCATCCATGCGACGACTGTTGTCCATAATCTGTTTTCATCACCTCTCTTAAATTGGTTTCATTTTACTACATTTGGAAAAAAATATATAAGTAAATAGAAAAGGATAACTAATTTGTAACCCCAAAACAACATAAATGAGAGGGAATAGGGGGATTCTTGGATAATTTAACTAACCATTGTTTTAGGTGAGCTTGAACAAATATATAATGAAGTCAATAAATTGTACAAGATGTAATAAAGAAATTTAATTTTTAGTAGGATGATTATTTAATAAGTGTTATCAGTCTATTAAAATCGTGGAACATTGATTCTACCAGATTCATAAGTGGTGAAGCATTTTTCAAAATTAAGGAAAAATTTAATTTCTTTAGATCAGGTAGATGATGCAGGTTTTAATACATTTTTTGCAGAAGAATACAAACCATCATGTTCATTACCAGGTAAAATGTTAAATATAGGTATTAGAGTCATACAAATTTTATAATAATCATAGTTGAAGCATTGAAATGTTCACCAAATTAGAAATGTTGGTTTTGTAGGTTTAAATACAGTTCAATTACAAATTAAAAAAATGCAATTTAATTAAAAATTCCAACTAATAAACATTGAAAATACACATAATGGTCAAATCAGATACAACATATTTGTAATCAATATTAAATAAATTTTAATAGTACCAACCTTAACAACCCAACTCGAGGTAAACCAAAAGAATTGAGAAAATGGAAGGATTATTCTATATATTTTCCACCACAAATTCAGGTTCACAATCAACTATGACAATTGATCTATTAGAGTCATAAAAATAAATAAATGGATTGGTTCCAATGGAAGTAGGGATAGTGTCAATTCCATCATCACCATCATAAAAAATATGTATTGGAATTACTTCAACTATGACACCAAATTCCATTTGAAGTTGGCCTTTGACATAAAAAACTTGTTTAGCCATTGATTCCAATACATATGGTTCTTTAGTAGCAAGAGTGCAAGTCATATTAATTAATTTAAATCCATAATCATCAATAAATGTTCCCTTTATTGTCATCAAATCAAACCAATGGCATTTCATCATCGTGAATCATCCATGAGAGTAATAATCCAATATTACTATTTTTTCAATGACTCGATAATAACCCACATTTTCAAATCATGGTCTACTATCTGATGCAATGGCAGAACAATCTTTTGTGGCAGTAACCATAACACTATCATGTTGTGTTCTCATGTTCTTTTCTCATTCAGTGACAATAAATTTGTACCCATTAATAACAATTGATTTACAGTCACGAACCACGGTATTAGGACCAAAAGCCAAAGCTCTTATTTCCTCAGAGACAGAGTCAGCAGGAAAACTCAATACCTAAAATATAAATGAATATTAAAATTAATTAAATATTGATTTAATTATTTTAAACAGTAATATATTTACCTTCAATTTTAACCAAGCAGAAAACTCTTTGCTATGAAAAGTCTCCCTCCTTCTCAAAGATAACAAACGATGATTTCTATTTATCATTGTTTTATGTTCCCTGTAGATAAAAAATATGAATAGATTAACATATATATATATATATATATGTAAGATATACATATTCAATTTAGTTACCTGATGTAGTCATCGAACAAATCATAGTTGAACAAAATTGTGCGGTATGCCATCTCCCACTCTTCAAGGCTTAATGTCTTAAATGTATATGATCCAGGAATTCCTCTTGTTTAAGGAAGTGATGGAAAACTGGGTTCAATTTTCTCATACTATTCTTATTCATTTCTCATTGGTCTGTTCATTCTTGTAGTAAGATCAGAAAAATACATTGAGTATAAATCCATACATTCTTGATCCAAGTAACCGTTCACGATAGAACCTTCGGGATGATTCCAGTTTCGGACATAAGACTTTAATGTGTACATATTTATTTTAGTTAGATACATCCAATGAAAAGAAACAGGTACTCCAAGAAGTATTTCAGTGGGAATATGTACAATTAGATGCAACATGCATGTGAAAAATGATGGAGGAAATATTTTCTCCAACTCACAAAAAATTAATGGGGCGTCTGTCAACATTTATTGCAAGAAAGACTTGGATAACTTCTTAGCACAAATATCTCTAAACAAATGGAACAACTGAATAACAGTTACCCTTACATTATTAAACAAAAGATGATGGATTTCTATTGGAATCAACTCATGCAGAAGAACGTGATAATCATGAGTCTTCAAAGATTTTAGCTTCAACTCTCTTCTGTTGACCCATTTAGATATGTTGTTTGAATAGCCACTAGGAACTCTAATAGTCTCTAATACTCCCAGAAATTGTTTTTTCTGTAGGTTTCATCACATAAGAAGCACATGAAACTTTCTATTTATTTTCACTGATACACACAGGATGCAATTCTGGTCTGATGCCCCAATCCACCAAGTCACACCGAGACCGTAAATCATTTTTTGTCATTCCCTTAACATTTAGAAGTATCTAAAGCAAAATTTCAAATATATTCTTTTCAATGTGAATTACGTCTAATCAATGATGTAACAAATTGGTTGACCAATAAGGCAAATCAAAAAAAATACTCCTCTTCCTCCAATTGTAACATGTTTCAGTGGAAACATTCTTTCTCTTTCCAGATTTCATTTGACCCTTCTTGAATAAAAAACTGAAATCTTTCAATTCATTAAGAACATCAATTCCAGGCATACACCGAGGTGGATCATTGGTCTCTATGGTATTATCAAATATTCGATGATTATTTCTATATGGATGGTCCATTGGAAGGAATCGTCGATGTCCCATAAAAATGAAACTACAACGATGTTTCAGTCTTCTGGATCTTGTATTATTCATACAAACCGGACATGCCAGTTTTCCCTTCATGATCTATCCAGACATCATTGCATAAGCTCAAAAATCATTGATCATCCACATAAGCGTATCACACATCTGAAATATGTCTTTCGAATATGCATCATATGTGTGCACACCCACATCCCAAAGAAGTTTCAACTCTTTTATTAAAGGTTGCATGTATATGTCAATATCAATGCCAGAATTAGAAGGGACAGATATGAGTATAATCATGAAAGTGAAAGGTTTTTTCATACACAACCATGGGAGAAGATTATAAACATGTATAAAAACTGGCCATGTGTTGTGCGAAGTAAGCATCTTCCCAAATGGATTAAAACCATTGCATGAAAGAACCATCCTCACATTACACACGTCAGCTACAAAATTAGGATATCGAGCATCAAATCTATGCCATGAAAATCCATCTGCAGGGTGAACCAACTCATCATTAGTCTTCTTTCTCTTTGTATCATTCCATCTAATTTTTATTGATATTTCATCAGACATGAAAATATTTTGAAGTCTGGGGATCAATGGAAAGTGCCACATTACTTTCTGTGGCACGCAGGATGGTGTTCCATCAGATTTTGACTTCCAGTGGGATGTGACACATTTTATACAATCATTTCATTTAGTGATTTTCTCCCAGAATAAACTGCAATCTTTCAGGAAAACATAAATTTTTTCTTGAAAATCCAAGTTCCTCAACTAACTTCCATGCCATATAGTGGTTTGAGGGAATATATGCATCATTTAAAAGTAAATCCTTCAAGAAGGTAAGAATGTAATCAATTGCTGTATTAGAAATCCCATACATAGTTTTCCCATGAAACAATTGGATTAAAAATTATAGATTTTTCATTTTATCGCATTGTCGATATACTGGAGTCGTGGCAGCATCATTCAATTTTTTCACCCTGAAACATCATCATTTTAATTAGACGCATCATGTGTGCTAATATAGAAGTCTTCATGGGTTGGAATCCTTTATTTTTCATGATGATGAATAAATAGATTCCGGTCATATAACAAATTCTCCACTCCAGTCCTCTCATTTGGATCATCAGTAATTTGAGATTTCATTTTCTCCCCATTATGACACCACACATAGTAGTTTTCTTGAAAAACATATTTTGTTATGTGATAGCTGACTTCTTCATGGCTCAACGAAGGTCTTCCAACACAAATGGAACATGGGCAGTGTATGTGACCACTATCTGAAGCATTATGAAATGAAAAATCTAAAAAGATCTCCAAATTGTTTTGAAAATCGCTTGTGATACGATCAGTTTCATACATCCAACTTCTATCCATTATGTAAAAAAATAATTGTTATAAGTCATTTCATCAAAAGCAATTCAATAAGATTGAAGTTTCATCGAAAATATATTTAAGTAAATGATAATTGTTCACTTTATATGAAACCATAACTGACACACTACTCTATAAGAGAATCATAATATAAAAGACAAAAAATACTATATTTATAACAAAATATATTTGAATAACAATACATGAGTGTACAAGATCATGTAAACTTGTGGAGGAGAATT